>CM077163.1:198357205-199557205 GCA_039583875.1 Platanthera guangdongensis | reverse complement strand
GGAGATGTGTCGACACTCAACGAACAAAAGTGCAGACAGAAAGTGTCGACACAAGGAGCTGTGTCGACACCCAGTGAAGTTGTGTCTACACCAGAAAGTGTCGACACTTGGAGCAATGTCGACACTCAGCAAAAGTCTGCAGAGACTAAGTACAAGTGTCGACACTCAGCACAATGTGTCGACACTAAGCAGAAGAGTCAGCACTTGATGTAAGTGTCGACACCCAGCACAATATGTCGACACTCAACAGAAGAGTCAGCATTTGAAGTACGTGTCGACACCCAGAACAATGTGTCGACACACAGCTGAAGACTCAACACTTGAAGAAAGTGTCGACACATGGAGCTGTGTCGACAATTAGCAAAGAACAGAAAGAACATCAAATTATTCTAAGTACAAGTGTCGACACTATGGGAATGTGTCGACACTCAGCTGAAGTCTCAACAAGAAGAAGAAGTGTCGACATCCAAAGCAATGTGTCGACACACAACAAGTATCAACATAGAAGACTATGTGTCGACATCAAGAAGCAGTGTCGACACTTAACAGATTCAACACAAAAAGTTGTGTCGACACAAAGGTGATGTGTCGACACTTAGAAGAATTCAGCAAGTTACTGAAGATCAAGTACTTGTGTTGACACTTAATTTCAGTGTCGACACATGAAAAATAATCTGTGTCGAGACATAGTATCTACAACACAAGGAGTTGTGTCGACACCTTGTAGACTTGTGTCGACACTTAAACAACTGGTGTCGACACTTGGTCTATAAGTGTCGACACTTAAAGACAGAAAGTCTCGACACTTTCAGACAGTTAGAGAACTTTCAAGAATTGACTGGATGACTTGACAGCTGCCGTTCCAGCCGGTCTACAGCACCTGTCAGAGATGTCAGAATTCAGTTATGGACCGGACCAGCCGGTTATCATGAAGAAGGCCTATAAATAGGCTCATACAGTTTACAGAAACTGTTGTTCAGATTATTGTTCAAGTAGTTATTAAAGTGGTACACAGAGTATCAACACAAGAAGATCTAGCCGTCCAAGTGCAGATCTAAGAAGTTGGAGAGAGAGGGCTCCATCCAAGAAATCAGCCGTTGGAACTGGGCTGAGAAGAAGGATTCAGATTCATTCTGAGTCTTAAGAAGCAGAGGTCAAGGATCAACTGCAGGAGGATTCATTCTTATTCAGTTCTACTTTCAAGAAGCTTTGAAGAAAGCTAAGTCAGATTCAATCCAGCTGAGTTCTTCCAAGAACTCATCAAGAAACTCTCAACTCCCCTCTCTTGTTTCTGAGTTGTTGAGTTATTATTTCTATAAACATTTTTATCTTGTAGGATCCTTTGGATCTGAGTGAATTGTAAGCCTGTAATTATAAAGGCTGAGGGTAGGGCTTGAGAGCCTGAGTGTAGGAGATTGAAATCTCTGAGTGTAGGCCTTATTGGCTGAGTGTAGGCCTTGTTGGCTGAGTGTAGGCCTTTGTTGGCTGAGTGTAGGCCTTGTGGCTGAGTGTAGGCTTTGTGGAAAAGCTGAGTTGTAAGGCTTTGGGCCTGAGGTGTAGGAACCAGTTTGGGTTCTGAGATAGTGGAGAAGGTTGGCCGAATCTAGTACACTGCTAGATAGGCGAAGGGGGAAAGTGGATGTACCCAAATTTTGGGGAACCACTATAAAACACTGTGTCTGCTGTGCTGTGATTGTAATTTGTTGTGTATGCTGTGTTATAGCTGTGCAAAAGTAAAGTAGATTCTGTGATAGAACTGTTTGCTGCCATTAAAGTGTAAAAAGGATTAGGTCACCTATTCACCCCCCCTCTAGGTGTTTAGGTACTATATCTTTCAGTTCGTTTCTTGCTGGACGAGGGATTGGATGAGGCCAGCTCATCTCGGCAAGTAGCTGCGGCCACCCTCTCACATGCGAGTGGCTCAGGGAATTGTCCCGAGTCCGCCAAGTATGGGTTCGCGAGAATCAGTCGCTCCCCTGCATGAAAAAACTTGGTCAGAGAATTCTATTGATTCGGCGAGATGGGCAAGAAGAAAAAATGAGAGGAGTACCTTCGATGGAAAGGATGGGGAGGAGCGAGTCGAGGCCTCTTTAGAGGAAGGTGACCTCGAAATCTTTGTGGAGGAAACATTTGTGGAGCTCGGTGTCATTGTAGGACACGGCGGGAGGTCGGTACACCTCCTCGCCCTTCTGCAGGGGCGAGTAGGGGATGTTGCCGAGATTGCCCTTGATGAAGATGATCTTGGTCATCCAATTATGGTGCTTGTTCGCGATCTTGCGAACTTTGATGAAGGCGCCCCCGAAGTAGGCGACGTCATCTGGAGTCGCCTTGTAAGTGAAGAGTTTCCTGAAGACCATTGGGATGAACTCTATTCGCTCCCTGTGGAGGAAGCACGTGAACGCCACCATCATGGGGATGGCGTTCGAGTTCAGCTGCACGGGCACCGCACCATAATATTTGAGAATCTGGCAGACCTCCGACCATAGCAGTAGGCGCAACCCCACCTCGAAATACGAGATTGGGAATGTGAACTCGTCGGGGTAGAACGTATTGATGGACTCGCCTGTGCTAGACCGATGCGCCTCGAAGCTGGGGGCAAGTAGTCGGTAAGAAACTCTGCAAACTCCCCCTCAGTTGTATTCCCTTCGAAAAAGCAATAGTCAGCGAAGGGCCGAGCATATTTGGAGCGACCGTCAACATCGGGGTTGTCCTAGCCCATGCTCGCAGGAAGGTTAAGGCACGAGTACAGGTAGTGGAAAAATAGAGAAGAGGGGGTGCAGAAAGCAATAAAGGCGGTGGACTAGGGTTTTTGTAGGGGCCTATTTATAGAAAAAGAAATCCAAGGCTGAGCTAACCAATCAGTCCAGCTCGCCTGGCCCAGCTCGCCGACTTCCGAGGCTTTCCCCATCACATGTCGAGCTGAAGCTAAAGAGCGATATATTATTCAAATAGCAATCTTTGAAATCTAAAAATATTTCAAGTTATTACAGACCAAGGGTGAATACTGTCCAAAGAAATTAATGCAAAAGAAGAAGAAAGAAAAAGTTCAATAAGCACCAGCTGAGGGTGTCGGAGCTGAGTGCTGGTAGGCTCAGTAATGGAGCCATTTCTATCTACCCCGGCCTCACGTCTACTTCCCCGCAGGTCGCCGCGAGTTGGGGAGCTCGCGAATCCGCCCCAAGTTCCTTTATTCGATCTGGAGGCTCTCATCGATCTCGTCTAAGAGCCAAGAAGCGGACATTGCCTCGCCTGCCGGGTTGCCCCTCACCTCATCAACGAGCCTAAGGTAGTACCGCTGCAGCGCCTCGTTGTCCTCCTACACCTTGTGCATCCCGCGCACCAGTTTCTTGAAGAGCCCGATCCCCCGCCTCGTCAGCTCACCATTCTCCACCTCGGAGCCCAGGAAGGAGTCATGCGAGCTTGGATAAGGGAGGGGCGAGTAGTGGGTCGACTCTGAAGAACTGCCAGCCTCAGATTGGCTGGGAAGAGCTGCAAAAGCATTTAAAGTAAATATCAGCATGAAACGCGAGTACCCCAGGGAATCACGAGATAAGAACCGCTGAAGGTCAAAGCTTACCTGACGAACTCGGCGCCCCCAATAAAGTGTAGTATGGGGGCAGGCTCAGATTCTTGCTGCGAACCGGACGGTGTGTTCTTGGTGGGAGGAGGTTGAAGCCCGACACGTGAATGGCTTCAACACCTCCCCCAGAGTCCCGACAGGAAGTTATTGTGGGGATAGGGTATGAGTCGGCGAATTTGGCCTCTACGAGTTCAGCCCCAGGGTCCCAAAGGGGTGTTATGGGTCTCGCTGGAAATTCTTCGGGGTTTTAAGCCGTGAGTGGTCAGGCGGGGTCTTGACTCGCGATGCGAAGGCCTCGTCGTCATCCCGTTGTCTGTCTGGGTCGACGCAAAGGTCGACGATTTTTTTCTCCTTCTTAGAGGCGGCCAGAGTAGAGGAGCCGTCCCCTTGCTCCAGGGTGGTTTTCAAGTCATTGAAGATAGGCTCAGCCGCTTGGGGAATTGGTTTTGCCCTCTTATTAGGATTGGGTCCAACCGGACCGCTTTACGGGACGTTATGAGGAACCGCAGTCATGGTGGCAACACAAGAAGAGAAAACCTCATGAGCTCGGGTAAGCCTTTCTTGGATCTTTTTGGGATAAGCATCTCGGCAGGTTTAAAGCAAATGGAATGGCAAAAGTCACCCAGGTACGCAGGCGTATATATATAGTCGCAGGTGGACCCCACCCTAACATTCTCTCTGGTTCCTGCCGCACTCGCCGAACACTTGGGGTTGGATGATTCTTTTCGAGCATTGCCGAGCTCAAAAATAGCGGGGAATGTGTACAACCACGTATCCGGCGAGTGGGGTCGCTCGGAGCCAGACTGGCCAGTTCGCTTTTTCCCAAGTCCTGGGCGAGCACCCAGGGGGCCAGAGCTCGACAACCCTCGGCTCGCCCAGGCGAGGTGGAATTACCGGGGGCGAGTGGAGCCGGAGGGCCCACACTCACCCTGGCAAGCCCGACAAGTGGCAGGCTAGTAGGGCCAACCAGACCCGTACTCGCCAATGTCTAGAGAGAGGTGACGAGTGACAGGTCCATCGAGCACTTGCCGCCCCAGGCGAGCAGAGGATTTAGGGGACCATTCGCCCAGCAATCTATGATGTTTTTACCATTTTGCCCCCACTGGACTGCCTATAGGCTGTTAGAACAGCAGAGTTACATTGTTGGCAAACCAACCTGGAGTGCACATAGTCGTTCAGAACAGCGGAGGTTGGCTATTTGCAGGCCATTCTCAGAAATCTATAAATAGGACCCACGGGGTACCTCAAAAGGTATGCTCACTTGTTCCCCAGTCTTCTAGCGTGTTGAAGTATTAGACCGGGCGGCTTAGCGGTCTGTTCCAGCGGTTTGTTGACCGAGCGGCTTAGCGGTCTGTTCCAGCTGTTTGTAGACCGGGCGGTCTGGCGGTCTCTCTCTACGGCTTGTTCTATCCTGCTGGTGTTGCCGAGCGGTTATCCCGTCTGTCTAACCGCGCGGCCTGATCGGTCTCCACTATTCTAGCCGCTCAGCCTGTAAATGTTTAGTCCCACATTGTTTGTAGACTCTCTTCCTTATCTCCTCCATTCTATATAAGGGAGGCCATACCTTTGTAAATGATATCTTTTTTGGATAATAAAATTTCATTATTCAAAAGTTTATTCGCTTGTTCTCGTCTTTTCGCTTCTTGTCTCTACTTTCTAACATGGTATCAGAGGACACGGTCATTTCCTCCTGATTCTGTGCGCCCTCTGTTGTTCGCGACTTCTTTTTCGGCATTCTGCGACTTGTTTCGCGGCTTGCCCTCTCTTCTATCCGCGCGGCCTGTTTCTATCCGCGCGGCTTGTCGTTTGTCCGCCGACCTGTTCGCGCGGCTTGCTCCTGCTTGGTTCTCTTCTTCTACTTCTCTTTTTCGCGGCGACCTGTTTGGTTGTCGCCGCGCCTCTTATTCTTGCCTCTCCGACTTCCTAGTCGCTGCGTTCTGTCTCTGTCCGCGTGTGTTGTTTCTCTCCACGCGGTTTGCTGCTGTGATCTGCCTGACCGTGCGGGTTGTTCCTTTCTCCCCGCATCTTGGTCGCGGTCGACAGCTCTTCTCGTCTTTTCTGTTCGCTCGGGCTTCTCAGTTCGTGCGACTTCTTCCCCGTCGTGCCTTTGCCTGCCTT
Organism: Platanthera guangdongensis; assembly: GCA_039583875.1. Classification (NCBI taxonomy): domain Eukaryota; kingdom Viridiplantae; phylum Streptophyta; class Magnoliopsida; order Asparagales; family Orchidaceae; genus Platanthera; species Platanthera guangdongensis. Next base: position 199,551,507 of record CM077163.1, on the reverse strand, counting down.
CTTGCCGCTGCTGTGATCTGCCTGACCGTGCGGGTTGTCTCTTTCTTACCCGCATCTTGGTCGCGGTCACCTGCTCTTCTCCTCCTCTTCTGTTCGCTCGGCCTTTTCAGTCCGCGCGACTTCTTCCCCGCAGTGCCTCTTTCTAGCCGCTACTGTTCGCGCGGCTTCCTCTGTTTTTCTAACCGCCTCTGTTCGTGCGGCTTCTTCTGCTTCCGGGTTCTATGACTACCTCCGGTCTCACCACTACTCCTGCAGCTCCTTCTCCTCATCCTCATCTTCGCCCTTCCGGTGATGCTCCTTCGGCCTCCGCCTCTTCTCGGCCGTCTGCCTCTGTGGCCACGACGTCAGGTAGTGCCCACGTCGTTACCCAAGGTAAATGGCTGATTGACTCCGGTGCCACCAATCATATGACGGGCAATCCCCATTGCTTCTCCCGTCTTGAGACCCATGACCGCTTACCCCCGGTTCGTGTGGCGGATGGTTCCCCGTCCCCGGTTCATGGGACGGGCATGGTTCAACTCACTCCATCGCTTTGCTTGGAGGATACCCTCTATGTCCCGAAGTTCCCGTGCAACTTGTTATCCGTTACTACTTTATGCCGGCAACTTCAGTGCTCTGTTTTATTCACTCCCACTACTTGTTCTTTTCAGGACCCGAGGACCCAGCGGACGATTGCTACTGGGACTGAGAGCGGCGGCCTCTACTTTCTCGATGATGTTTCCGCTCTTTCTGCCTACTCCTCCTCCACCGATCTCCTTCAGTGGCATCTTCGTCTTGGACATCCTCCTCCTCGGCTTATTCGTCAGCTTCTGCCCCACTTACCTCCTACCGGTTCTCCGCTCAACTGTGATGCCTGTCAGCTTGGCAAACATCATCGCTCCTCCTTCCCTCCGAAGCAAGGCCGTGGCTCCTCTCGCATTTTTGAGCTTATTCATTCTGATGTATGGGGTCCTGCTCCTACCCTTACTGTTGGTCGGGGCAGTTCCTATTTTGTTACTTTTATCGATGATTTTACTCGCTGTACCTGGGTGTATCTCTTAAAAGATCGCTCTGAACTATTTTCTGTTTGGCAATCTTTCTACTATATGATTCGGACTCAATTTGCTATTTCCATTAAAATCTTACGTTCTGATAATGCAAAGGAGTATCTAAATCATGAGTTCTCCACGTTCTTTCACGAACATGGCCTCCTTCATCAAACATCTTGTGTTTACACCTCCCAACAGAATGGGGTGGCAGAGCGTAAAAACCGTCACCTGCTTGATGTTGCGCGTACTCTCATGACGCAGATGCACGTCCCTCGCTCCTACTGGGGCTACGCTGTGCTCCTCGCTTGCTATCTCATTAATCGCCTTCCCTCCACGGTCCTCCACGGGAAGACTCCCTTCTCCCTTCTCTACCCCCACCAAGAACCTTTTCCTCTTCCTCTCCGTGTCTTTGGCTGTACGGCCTTCGTTCACGCTCCCTCCGCTACCCGCGACAAGCTTTCCCCCGTTCCACCAAGTGTGTCTTTTTGGGGTACTCTACCACTCAAAAAGGCTATTGCTGCTTCGATCCCCTTCTCCGCAAGCAGTTTGTCTCCGCCGATGTGACCTTTTTTGAGAATGCTTCCTATTTCTCTCCTTCCTCCTCTCTTCCTTCTCTTCCTTCTGATGTCTCCGTTCCTTCCACACCTCTCGACGTTTTCCCACCTTCGTCTCCTCCTCCTCTCACTCCTTCCCAGTCCGTCTCCCCACCCACCCCTCCACCCTCCTCTCCGCTGCCGTCTCTCTCTAGTCCCGGGCCAGCCTTCTCCGCCACGGACGCTCCGGTCGCTGACGCTCCCGTCGCCGCCGCTCCCGATGATCTGGATGTTCCCATTGCCCTTCGCAAAGGGGTGCGGGCGTGTACTCAACACCCGCTCACGGCTGTTGTTTCTTATGATCAGCTTTCTCCTTCTCGCAGGTGTTTTGCCTTGGCTATCTCTGCCACTTCTACTCCCCGTACCTACCAGGAGGCTCTCGCTCTCCCTCATTGGAAGTCTGCCATGGATGAGGAGATGGCTACTCTTACTGAACGGGGTACCTGGACCCTGGTTCCTCCTCCCGTGGGCACTGATGTGGTTGGCTGTCGGTGGGTCTTTGTTGTGAAGTTTCGCCCCGACGGCACTGTGGATCGCTACAAAGCCCGGCTGGTGGCCAAGGGCTTTACTCAGACTTATGGCGTTGATTACTTCGATACCTTCTCTCCAGTTGCTCGCCTCAGCACCATCCGGGTTCTCTTTTCTGTGGCTATTAACCGGGCTTGGGCTGTTTCTCAGCTGGATGTGAAGAATGCCTTTCTCTATGGCGATCTTCAGGAGGACGTCTATATGGAGCAACCTCCTGGGTATGTTGCTCAGGGGGAGACACGTGTCTGTCATTTGAAGAAGGCCATTTATGGCCTCAAGCAGAGCCCTCGGGCATGGTTCGAAAAGTTCAGTGGTATTGTGGCAACCATCGGTTTTCAAAGGAGTTCGGCCGATCACTCCTTATTCATTCGCAAAACGGCCTCGGGACTGGTGGTTTTGGCCGTATATGTGGATGATATTCTCCTTACTGGTGATGACCGAGATGGGGTGGACTTGACGAAGAAGCACCTCCGCCAGCACTTGGTCACGAAGGATATGGGCTCCCCAAAATACTTTTTGGGGATAGAGATCTCTCGGAAACCTGACTCCTTGGTCCTCTCTCAACGGAAGTATGCCCTTGATCTTCTTCGAGAAGCAGGCTTGACAGGTGCCAAACCAGCTCATCTTCCCATGGCTGTTGGAGAAGACAAGACGTGGACGGATGAATCGCCTCCTCTATCTGATGTGACACGGTACAGACGTTTGGTAGGCAAACTCATCTATCTCACGGTGACTAGACCCGACATCGCCTACGCTGTAGGAAAGGTCAGTCAGTTTATGCAAGCTCCCAGGGAGTGTCATCTTCAGTCCGCCCTGAAGATTTTAGAGTATATCAAAGCAGCACCGGGCAGAGGGTTACTCTTCCAGAAGAATGGCCATCTGAGAGTTGAGGCCTACTCAGACTCAAGTTATGCGGATGACAAAGGCGATCGTAAATCCACGTCAGGTTTCTGTACCTTTGTTGGAGGTAATCTCGTAAGTTGGAAAAGCAAGAAACAGTCGGTTGTTTCCAGATCCAGTGCCGAAGCAGAATACCGGAGTATGGCGTCAACTACGTGTGAGTTAAAATGGTTGCGGGCTCTCATGCTTGACCTGGGCGAGGTATATGATTGTCCTCTCCCTATGTTCTGTGACAACAAGGCCGCTATACACATATCCAGAAATCCGGTCTTCCATGAGAGAACGAAGCATATAGAGGTTGACTGTCACTTCATTCGGGAGGAGATTTTGAAGAAACAGATTTGTACTCCTTTTGTCACCTCTGACAAGGAGTTGGCCGATATCTTCACCAAGCCGGTTTCTACTTCCTTCTTCCGCATTTGTGACAAGCTGGGCATGATTGATATCTATGCTCCAGCTTGAGGGGGAGTGTTGAAGTATTAGACCGGGCGGCTTAGCGGTCTGTTCCAGCGGTTTGTTGACCGAGCGGCTTAGCGGTCTGTTCCAGCTGTTTGTAGACCGGGCGGTCTGGCGGTCTCTCTCTACGGCTTGTTCTATCCTGCTGGTGTTGCCGAGCGGTTATCCCGTCTGTCTAACCGCGCGGCCTGATCGGTCTCCACTATTCTAGCCGCTCAGCCTGTAAATGTTTAGTCCCACATTGTTTGTAGACTCTCTTCCTTATCTCCTCCATTCTATATAAGGGAGGCCATACCTTTGTAAATGATATCTTTTTTGGATAATAAAATTTCATTATTCAAAAGTTTATTCGCTTGTTCTCGTCTTTTCGCTTCTTGTCTCTACTTTCTAACATAGCGCTTTCTGAGGTTGCCTTATCTCGGCTTTTGGCTAAGGAGGGAAAGCGCTCTAAGATATTCCGGGTGTGTGGTGGGACCTCCACGCCGAGCCCTTGGGTCTGTCCCTTGTTCGTTTTCTTTTGTTATTTAGCTCGCGTGAGGGAAGTAAGTGTGCGATCACCCCTTCTCCAACGGTGAACTACACAGAGATCGAATTCTCGGTTTCAACATATGGAAATTCAGAAAACAAACTTTCACAGGGAAAAGTGGTTTTGTGACCTACCACTGTGCGATTGTAGTCTACCGTCGCGCGATTGTGGTCTACCATCGCGCGATTGTAGTCTACCGCCAAGCAATTGTGGTCTACCGCCCCGCGGTAGCTTCCACAACAGTTTGCCCTGCCAAACTTGTGTTTTCTATGACCTACCGTCGCGCGATAGAAGCCTACCGCACCGCGGTAGCTTCCAAAACAGGTTGCCCTGGTAAAATTCTTTTTAATTCTGAATTTTTATTGAAAATTTTATTCACCCCCCTAAGGTTGGCCACCAGATCTAACAATTGGTATCGGTGTCAGGTTATTCCAAAACAGTTTCACCACCGAGAATAATGACCAACCCAAATCTCGAATCGACTAGTAGGGAAGAAATTTTGTACACTGAAAAATCAATAGCACCACCTTTATTTACAAGTGTGAACTATAATGGGTGAAAAATTTTAATGAGAAAATTACTTATTTCACTAGACGTAGAAGTGTGGAATATGACTATTATCAAGCCCCCGCATAATTTAAATAAGAATGAATGTTATTTAAATGCTAAAACTATGAATAACTTATATTTTGGGCTTGCACATGAGATTTTCAAACTCATCTTCACTCTACCAACTACGTAAGATATATTAAAATTTCTCGAGATTACTTATTGTTTTCATTCTGTAGATGATAAATCTGAGCGATTTCTTATGGATCCAAGCAAAGAATAGAATGAAGCATTACTCTTGGAGGAAGACATGACAACTACATCAAGGGAAAGGGAAGACGAAAATATATCTTTGGAAGAGGAAAGCTAAGAGGAAGATAATAAAGGAACCTTATGTTCAAATCATGACTCGTCCAAGAGCGTTGTAAGAAAATCAAATTTCCGTCTTGTTTGAAATTCTATTTTTACATTACATGTGCTAGATGCGGCTAACCGTAGAATTAAGAAATTGGAAAATATTAATTCAAAGATGCATTTAGAAAATAAAAATTTAAAAGCACAACTTAATGTAGAATCTAATTATGATGTATCTAGTTCACTTACAAGCTTCTTAATTGAAAATTCTACACAATGTACTTATTGTAATGTTTTAGAAGAAAAATACAAGGATCTTGAAAGAGAGCTGCTTTTTGCAAAAGAACAAAATGAAAAATTATGTTTACAACTCAACATTGAAAAGTGATTGTGTTAGTTGCAATAATTACAAAATAGAAATTAATGAAATGAATGAGACTTTTGAAGAATTTAGGAGTAAGTATGATGCTCATATTGAATTTATAGTTTTCATTCTTAAAAATAGCACACTCGCTTATAATAAAGCTAGACAAAACTAAAACAATAAAAACAATGATTTGAGAAGTAAAATTAACTTGATTTAGGAAATAATGGAGAAAATTCACAAAGTGTAAATTTACAGAATCAAGAAATATCCAAGAGCAAGTTAAACATGAAATTTTATAACATGAATATATAAAGCCGGGGGGTAAGAAAATGCATGTGCATGAAAATGAAACTCCTCAACATAATTATCATCCTCATTTACCCACTCAAATCACTCCCAACTTAAAGTCAAATGGACGCAAAGTTTCTTTAAAGAATCGTTATGTTATGAGTCTTTGTATTAAACAATGTAAATCTAATTTAGAAAACCAGTTCATCGCAACTAAATTTCCTACACATGGTGTTTTATGCAAAGATTACTATAAGAAGACACAAACTAATTTGTACGAAAATTTGGTGTATAAAACGAACATTCGACCAAAGTATGAATGGAGACCCATTTGTAAGAATGATGCACTGCTCTCAAAAGAAATGACTCTTTCATCCCTGCCTCCCCATAAGCCAACACAAAGTATTTGGGTACCTAAGGGAACTGCCTCACGTGGTCTTGCTTGGATACCTAAATCTCCTATCCAATAATATCTACCAATTGCGTGAAGTAAGATCAAGACGAACTACACTATATTTTACTTCGCGATATATCTATTATTATTATTATTATTTTTGTTCTTTCATTTTTTTGTTTGAGCCAACATGATATATGGTTTCATTAAGTACTTGTTAACTCATGTCCTGCAAGCTAAAAGAAATACCCGCGGCATGTTACTTTGAAACTATACTTAACTAGACACAGAAATATGAAAAACGTTAAATGCCAAGCTAAGCTGGTTATTGTCTCAAAACCAATCACAACAGGCACAATTAAAAACATGCTAGATATCACCAGCAGTACCCCTACCGACGATAATTCACAATAAATATAATAATGTTCAACATGTCTTAATAGAGTTTTAACAAAAAAAGGTAAGGGGGGGGGGGAGATAGTGCCACGAGATTAGGAGTATTGACTACCTATTCATTGATGCTACTCCTCTGAGGAAGTCGAAGAAATATTAAACTTCTGCATCATCTTGTTCAATTCTCTCACCACCTTGCTCATTTCCTTTATCTCCTGACCATGTTCCTCAACCACCTCAAAAAGATCTCGACGGGCTTCTCGGAGTGATTCTCCATGACAAAGAGGAGGTTGTGAAGTAGATGGTCGAGCGCTTGGTGCTGTAGAGATCTCCTCTACCCTATATGTCTGAGGTTGCCTATCATTTGTAAATGATGGTCAATCGATAGCCGGATATTTGGGCACCAAAATCCTCTGAATCATGTCGCCCAATGGCAGGGTGTTCAATCGTTGGCGCTGGAGAGCTTTTAGCTGAAAAGTATAACACATCATAGATAAAATCAAATCTAAAACATTGAATGATATACCTGCCTGGATGCAGTATGTCACCATGTAGAGCTGATCGATTATCTTCTATGTGTCTCCTGACTTGTACATGAGGGAGTAGCGCAAGATGTCCAGGATAATGAGAGAGTCTGGAGTAAGAGTAGCCATAATAGTGATGAGGACTCAGCTATCTTCCTCACCATGTAGAAACTGAATTATTAAAGCCCAGCTTCTAGAAATTATGAAGGACTCGATGATGTTAAGTTGTTCAGAGCCTGGAGTCAAGTCATATATTTTATTCATGTGCTCATGCTTAATGGTCACAATGTGTGAGCCTATGTTGGATTGCACCCCTCCGTCTAGTGCCATGATTATTGGATCCCGGAGATTGTTATAAATTTCAGGAATGAGTATTGATGAAAAAGGGGCTTCTGACACAAGCACCGATATAACTCTCGCATCGTTCATGTACACATATATGTGGGGATACCGGCCCACGTCGATATCGTTGACCATTGCCACATTCACAGTGGCACTCCCCACCACAAGGTGCGTCGGTGTAGGAGTTCAGGAACGCTTTGAGAAACTCTGTCGTAGTTGTGAACTGGAAGATGCCATACCCTGAAAACAAAAAAAAATTATAAGAGAACTGAACTTTGTTTGTTATTACCGCGCGATAATGTGTTACCGCCACGCGGTAGCCTGACGAACTGCAACTCATCTTCTTCCTACAGATATCCCCCCAAATCTCCAATTTAACAATTATAAAGTAAAAATTTAGTGAGTCAGGGCTATCTAATCACATATAGCTTAGATATAAGAGATTCAACCCTTGATCCATGAAGAAAAACAAAAATCCTTACTCGAATTTCTTTGAAACTTCAAATCCCTAACCAACCTCCATGTATCATGCCCTAACATGTAAACCTTCCACGAATACAACCTTAATCTCATCATAAATCAAAAAGTGGAAGAAAAGGGAGGGTTTTTACCTTAGAACGAAGGAAGCGCTGGCGGAATCTCTCGTCACGGGGTGAGAATGAAAAGGGAAATGTGAGGGGGTCGGCTCAGGGTCGAGTCTATTAAAATAGGCTGCCGCGGCGCGATACAACTACCGCTGATGGCAATATAGTTTTCTTTTTCTCTTATTCTTATTATTGTTGCAATAATAACTGGAAAAAATACAAAAAAAAACACATTCTTTGATTGGTTTTTACTTTATGGTTAGTGTTCATTGCGTTTGTTTGTTCTTTAATTATTAAATACAAAAAAAATTATATAAAAGCCCAAAATAACAATATAAAAATATATATATATATTATTCTCGTTTGTTTATTTTCAAAAACAAAAAATATGCAATAAAATGGTATCATTATTATTAGGACATGCATGACTAGAACTTAATGCATAAAGATTACGTGCAATGTTTGATTTAGGATTGCTAAACTCTATTTAACATTGCATGTTTGTATGATGATATGTCTAGTTTATTGATATTTAGCTACTGAGTGTGACTAAATATGATAATGTTTGTTTAACATGCATCTAGGCATGTGTGAGGAGTTAGATAGCGTAATGACATTTTCACTGATCACACATTCCTAGAAAATACACTCGTGTAGAAATTTCAAAGCATACATGTTATAACTCGTGATATTGTGTCTAACATACTAGGAATGACTTGAAAAATCAATGCTACATTATTCATGTTTCATATATATATATATATATATATATATATATATATATATATATATATATATATATATATATATAAATATATATATATATATTATTCTCGTATGCTTATTTTCAAAAACAAAAATTATGCAATAAAATGGTATCATTATTATTAGGACATCCATGACTAGAACTTAATGCATAAAGATTACGTGCAATGTTTGATTTAGGATTGCTAAACTCTATTTAACATTGCATGTTTGTATGATGATATGTCTAGTTTATTGATATTTAGCTACTGAGTGTGACTAAATATGATAATGTATGTTTAACATGCATCTAGGTATGTGTGAGGAGTTAGATAGCGTAATGACTTTTTCACTGATCATACATTCCTAGAAAATACACTCGTGTAGAAATTTCAAAGCATACATGTTATAACTCGTGATATTGTGTCTAACAAACTAGAAATGACTTGAAAAATCAATGTTACATTATTCATGTTTCATATATAGAGTTTAGAGAACATTGGGCCAAAATTACTATAGTAAGATCTTTGTATACAAGTTAAAGTGTATCTATCTATCTATGTGGGTAGATTTCGATTGATTCGAGGAGCTTGAACTATTTCTATGCTATCAAATTATGAAAAAATGTGTGTATATTATTTATATGCTATCAAATTATGTTTCGGGGATATCCACCAAGCATTACTCATTTCTCCGAATAAGCCTCTATGAGCATTGTAAGGATGAGCACCTTGGTCTATGGAATCGTTTTGATCTTATGCAAAGACAATAAATTGAGTTAGGTCCCTTTGTTCTAGTCTTGGTATATTGTAGATAGAAACATGACATGATTTTACACTTCATCACTCATGTGATAACATATTGATTTATTGAGATAAAATATGTATTATTGATTATTTCTACCTGATGATTTTCCTTTTGACTGTACATGTACACCTATCAGTAATCTATCTAACTCTTTCATGCATAAGAATTGGACTTAAACTGCACTGACTATCTATTACACAAGTGTACCAATACACAATTACTATTCATGACGCTTGTAATGTTACACTGTATTAACTTTATAAATCACCCGACATTGTATGCCAAATCTTGTCTATTTAGATTCACATGCTTTGTCCAAATAATTTCTTATGTTCTGTTAATAATTTAAATAAAATGTTTCTCTTATGTTGGCTAGTTCTGTAATCATAGTGCCCAGCTCGTATTTATTTTCTCCATAACTTTTGTGTTTGCTTTGCCAAAACTTCATCTCTCTACTTAATCTCAAGTCACTACCATTGGTTTCCCGCCCTTTTGATAATATCAAAAGGGAGAGATTTGTTTGTTCATGAGTAAGTACTATGCTAGTCACCTAAGGGAAGACCACATGTAGGGAGGGAGCACAAATGTAGGGGAAGCACACATGTAGGAGGAGCACACATATTGGGGGGGGGGGGGGGGGGTCATACTTCTATCACACTGGGCTATCTTATTTAGCAAACCTCCTAATATTTCATGCTTATTATTGGATTACATTATACCATGCTACTAATGATTTATATCTCATGAATGAGATTTGATATTATCAAAAGGGGAAGTTTGTTGGAACGCATGGTCTACATCTCTTTAGTTTGACAATATCAAATCCCAAGTTGTATTTGATCATACTTGTGTTGGGTATAGTGTGAAGGTTTACAGGTATGAAGAATGAGATTTTCAATCTCTGTGACCTACCTCTAGGCGTCAGCCCTACCGCTAGCACTAGCGAAGCAGGATTAAAATGAGCGTGCAATGATATCTTTTTATGACCTACAGCCAGATGCTAGCTCTACTGCCGGGCTCTAGCCATCTTGACGATCGTCAAGTCAATTACATTGAGAAGAAATGCTGTCGTCGAGCGCTAGCCATACTGCACCGTGGTTTACAAAAGCGACAAGGATATTTTAGGATATTTTTCCTAATTTGATGGGCAGCTGGCGACATCGCAAAATAAGATCTACCGTCAGACGCTGGCTCTACCTCCGGTGGTAGATTATTTATAACGAGACTATAAAAGTGCGCGATTCTTTTTCTGAGGAGATAATGAGGAGAATTACAAGCCTAGAGTTCGGCCACCACCTCTTTAACGCCCCTGTTTTTTTTCCGGCGTTATTTACTCCTCTTGTTGACCTCATAATGACGTAAGGGCGTTACTTTAGCGTGCAGTTGATGGCGCGTCACCGATAATGTGTTTTCGTGTCTTTTCGATTCAGTCGGCTGAATTCTTGAATCTTTGGCAGAAACGGAAAATTTCATATTTGGAAAACTTAATTGATTGATTTTTTTCTTGCTCGTCCAGTTCGTTGAACCAACCATGCTATGTTTGATTTTATCTTATTTTATTCTCTGGGTTCAAAGATCGTCGAGCTAAGCTCGACGATCGCTTTTCCTTTCTGGTAGCTGTCTGGGTTCGACAATCGTCGAGCGGAGCTCGACGATCACTTTTCCTTTCTGGTAGTTGTCTGGGTTCGACGATCGTCGAGCTCCGCTCGACGATTGTTAGTTTATCTGGGCATTGTTTGGAGGTCGACGATCGTCGAGCGGAGCTCGACGAGTCATCGAGCGGAGCCTTCTGGTGTCAACATAGTTGTGTCGACACCGCTGGGCTGTCGGGTGTTGACACAGCTGTGTCGACACTGCCGACTGGTGTCGACACAGTTGTGTCGACACCTCTGGGCTGTCGGGTGTCCACACAGCTGTGTCGACACTGCCGAGTGGTGTCGACACAGTTGTGTTGACACCGTTGGGCTGTCGGGTGTCGACACAGCCGTGTCGATACTACCTTCGGGTGTCGACACAGTTGTGTTGACACTGCCGGGCCGGTTTTGTTGAACCCGGTCTTTTCTGCGGAGTATTTATACTTTCTGCTTCTTCTAAGTCTTTAAGCTGACATAGATTTCTCCTGCCTTCCGTACCAGAGCGGCGTGTGAGGATAAGGTTGTCTGTCCGTGCTTCTTTCGGTGACCACCGAAGGAGCTCCGGTGCTCGGAATTTCCAACCGATCATAGATCCGGAAAGCTCTCGTCGAGAGCTGCGCCATCGTTGTAGTTTCTTCCCCGTTTCTTGAGATTTTCTTGTTAGGGTTTTCGGCCCTAACCGTTATTTCGGACATTTTCATCCAGATTTCGGCTCCTATCGCGACGCGTGGAGATTTGGAGAGTTTTTCCGACAAATCGAGGCAAGTAGTGTTCTTGCTCTCCCTCTTGTTCTTGATTCTAAATTTTGCCCTTTTTCTACACTTATTGAGTTTATTATGTTTCGACTGTTCAGATACTTGTCCAGAAATCCTAACTTGTCCCCCTTTTTTCTAGAATTGTGACTTGATGTCCCTAAAGCCTTAACCTCAAAATTTTAGTCCATTGAATTGGTAAACAAATTGGTTATCGTGCGGTTTTGACCATCGTGTCATCTTGTTCGTTTTTCATATTAAACTATACTTGTTGTTCTTTGAAATGCCCTTATGCAGTCCACTTGGTTGGCTATCCCTTGAGTCTATGATGAATAAAAACAAATGAACCCTGCTTGTATAATTATGTAACTAAAGAAACTCAGCTGAACTGTGCGCGTTGGTGTCCTCCCTCGGCATAGTGTTTTATACTCAGATGAACTGTGCGCATTGGGGTCCTCCCTCGGCATAGTATTTTATACTCAGATAGACTGTGTGCGTTGGGGTCCTCCCTCGGCATAGTGTTTTATACTCAGATGAACTGTGCGCGTTGGGGTCCTCCCTCGGCATAGTGTTTTATACTCAGATGAACTGTGCGCGTTGGGGTCCTCCCTCGGCATAGTGCTTCATGCTCAGATAGACTGTGCGCGTTGGGGTTTCTCCCTCGGCATAGTAATTATTAATGAAAGATTGAACTTCTGTTGCTGGTGCTTGTCCCATTTTGATAAAGTGTTTAGCATTTCTTGCTCGGCTAGTTTTACTGTTGCTCATCTTTACTCTGCTGACCGTTTTGTTGGAATCACTTTTTCATTCTCCTTTACTTTGAGGTTTGTGTAGTCTGATTTTACTCTTGTACTACTTGTGACTTGCTTCTGAGGTGTTCTTCTTTTGAATGCCTCAGGATCAGAGCTGTAGCAGGTTTAGCTGACAGCATTGGGCTTCTGGTGCTGCTGGTCTCTGCAGCCGTTTGTTTCCACCTCTGAGCTTGAGGTAGTTGTCTTGTTTAGACTTGCTAGATTTTGCTATGGGTTCGTGTCAGTTGTTGATGCCCATAGACTTTGACTTTTCTGTGATGGACTACTTGATGTTATTACTACTGTTACTTTTTACCCGATGGTTCTTGCTCTCTGGTAAGGATTTATGTTAGGATGCACTTAGTTATTTTAAAGTATACAAAATTGCATTCCGGAATATTGGCATGCCATGACTTCAACTACTAAATCTACTACTTTTAAGCGTACAAAAGATTTATATATATATAGTAAATGTAGAAGTCACATCAACATTTTATGACACTGGACCCTCACTCCCACGTAGGATAACAAATGAGCTAACTCAGTATCTTCCACCGCGTGAAAGATGTATATTTTCTCACCTATGGACAGTAGTCCACCCGACCGAGGGACATGGTCATTAACTCTATTAATTTTTTTTATGCATTGTTTTTAACTAAAAGTTATAAATCTTTTACTTGAAGTAAATGTGAGTACGGGATGTCTGAGCATCTGCAGTTATCGCCTGCATGGCGTGGCATCACGTAGCGTAGTTTATCTACTCTGACGTATCTTCGAAGACGGAGAAAATGCGGGTCGTGACAGTTGGTATCAGAGCGAGGTTTTGCACGAGGGTTGGTTGGTTTGACAAGCCAGTTGAACAACTTTCCCTTAAGCAAAACCCTAATCGTATCATTATATTGCATACACACACCAATATGTCATCAGTAGATTTTGATGGAAGCACGAACAGTACACTCATAGCATGATAAGAAGTATACGAGGCATATTATGTAGTATGAGATGCATAATATGTGTTTGTATATGGATCCACCATAGGTGGCAACATGTGACGGTTATGTAGTATGAGATGCATAACCATCATCACATGGATGCCCATTAGCGCGTTTTCTTTTCTTCGTTACATAAAATATTATGTAGTATGAGATGCATAACATTGTATGTGTACGCCACTCATAGCATGCACTAAGGCTTTATTTTAGTATGCATAGCACTGCATACATAAAATATCATTGCATAAGCACACGTGCCAAGTTAAAGATCTGCATGATGACATATGTACACTCATGATTTGAGATGAAATTTATACATTCATGCATTCATATTATAGACACAAGTTAGAAGCATAACATCATCTTATGATTTCCCAGAGCAAGGTAACTGCAAGAACAAGTACCGGTTTTTTTCCGATCTGATCTGAGTTTGTCCGTTCCTGACCTGATCTGTGTCAGGGTATTCAAGTTTTCTAGCTTCATTGTCTTAAGCTAGGTCCCTTATAATTCTTTTGTTTGTATCGGTCAAATATGAACCCGAAATAGTGTGTTTAGGGAATATTTTCCCAGTTTGTGATGTCTTAGGCAAAGTCTGACTAGATATCTGTTTGTTCTGTAGAATGCCGCCTAAGCGCGTTGCGACGAGGTCGACTCCCCAGTCAGAGGGTGAGTCTTCTGGTGCCCAAAGAGAAGTGGTGATCGAAGCACTGAGACAAAGTAATGAGAACCTGGCAAAGCAGATGGTGGACATGCAGTCCCAGATGCAATCGTTGTTGGCTGTCGTCGTCGGGCAGCAGACCAGAGCATAGGGCCATGCTGTGGACCAAGCTGTTCCTACTCCCCCTGCTGCTCTAGTTCCCTAAGTCGCGCTGCCGCCTGAGATGAATTTCATTTCTCACTTCCAGCGATTAGGACCTTCGTCTTATGACGGTAGGGCAGACTTCATGGCATTGGATGACTGGATTATTTCCATGGAAGAAATGTTTTCCTACTCTGGCGTTTCTCTTGATCAAAAGGTGATGATTGCGGCATATCAACTCAAAGGTCTTGCGAAGAGTTGGTGGATCAGAGAAAAAGAGAACCTTTCTGATGGGTGCTCGTGGGAATCGTTCAGGAGTATGTTACTAAAGAAGTTCCTACCATCGGTAGAGCGAGACCGCCTGATGAATAACTTCTTACACCTGAAGCAGCGGCAACTCACTGTTGGTGAGTACGAGGTTGAGTTTGGCAAGCTCAGTCGTTTTGCCCCAGATATGATAGCATCTGAAGAAGGCAGAGTGAAGCGCTTTCTGGGTGGTCTGAGGTATGACATCCAGCAGTTCATTAGCACATACAAGTCTGAGACCTTTGTAGAAGTAGTCAAAGCTGCCTTAAAGGTTGAGGCGATAGAAAATGCAAAGAATCGGAGATCACTTGCAAGGAAGGAGAAGAGGAAATCTGACGATGGAGGAAGTGTAAGGGCATCTGACCCTGCAGTGAAGAAGGATAGAAGAGAGGTGTGTAGATTCTGTAGTAAGCCGGGGCACCCTTTTGATAAGTGCTTTAAGAGATTGGATACGCAGAAGCTGTCTCAGGTGCATGCAATCCAGGATGCTCCCAAAGGGGGTCCTGTCTGTTCTTATTGTCAGAGGAGAAGAGGAAATCTGATGTGGCCCGTTGTCGGAAGAAGGCTGGAGCCTGTTATCTCTGTGGCCAAAGAGGGCACGTGAGGGCTAATTGCCCGCAGATCCAGCCCGCGATGCATGCAGTTCCGTTGCAGACTTTACCGCCGCCCCCACCTCTCGTGGACAAGGGAAAAGGAAAGTTGAATGTGCTGACCAAGGAGGAAGCCCAATCTTCGACTCAAGTGATCGCATGTTAGTCTCTAACTCGGCTAGTAATTTCTTTTAGTAGATTTATGGTTTTTGCATATTAGTTGCGCGCGCTATGTGTTTAGGTGAATTTAAGGTGAAGAATAAGTGGGCGCGCGTTTTGTTCGATTCGGGTGCTACTCACTCTTTTGTGGCAAGGAATTTTGTAGACCGACATTGCTGGGCTCTCGACCAGTTAGACACCTCCATAAATGTCAAATTTCCTTCAGGAGAGTTGGTGAGTTCAAGCCAGGGTATCCAAAAATGCCCCATCTCCCTAGGAGGATTTCTAGCATTTGCGGATCTGAAGGTGCTAGATCTGGTTGACTTTGACGTGATTTTGGGCATGGACTGGTTATCCAGCTATGATGCCGTCATTCAGTGCAAGCACAAGCGCTTGGATTTTAAAGGTAGCAATGGCCAGCCCATGAGTGTGTATGGTTTGCCGTGTCAGGAATCTCCTATCATTTCTGTGGTATGTGCTCGCAAATTTCTATAGTCTGGCTGTGATTCTTTTCTTGTCTCTGTTTCTGTTCTGGGAGCTGCACCAGTTGAGCCTCGGGTAGAGGACGTGTCTATGGTGTGTGAGTTTCCGGATGTTTTTCCAGTTAGCCTTCCTGGACTTCCTCCTGAGAGAGAGGTGGAGTTTGTTATAGACCTCGAGCCAGGCACTCGCCCTATTGCAAAGGCACCGTACCGCATGGCGTCGTGTGAGTTAGAGGAGCTGCGTATTCAACTGGATGAGTTATTGCAGTGCGGTTTTATTAGACCCAGTTCTTCCCCCTGGGGTGCACCAGTGCTCTTCGTGAAGAAAAAGGATGGAATGATGAGGCTATGCATTGATTATCAAGAGCTAAACAAGCTAACAATTAAGAACAGATATCCGTTGCCTAAGATCGATGATTTGTTCGATCAATTGCGGGGTAGCTCCGTATTCTCGAAGATTGACCTCCGTTCAAGTTACCATCAGTTGAGAATCCGGGTGTCAGACATTCCGCGAACTGCTTTTCGTTCTCGTTATGGTCACTTTGAATTTCTGGTAATGTCATTTGGATTAACGAATGCACCGTTAGCTTTTATGGACATGATGAACAGGGTGTTCAAAGATTTTCTGGATAAGTTCGTGGTGGTGTTCATTGACGATGTCCTAGTATATTCTAGAAATGCAGATGAGCACGCCTTGCACTTGCGCTTGGTCTTTTCTACTCTGAGGGAGCACAAGCTGTATGCGAAGCTTAGCAAGTGTGAGTTCTGGATATCTCAAGTGTCATTCCTAAGACACATTATAAGTAAGGATGGTATCTCAATGGATCCTGCAAAAATAGCTGCTGTCTTGGATTGGAAGAGACCTACATCTCCTAAGGAGATAAGGAGCTTCTTAGGGTTGGCAGGTTACTACAGAAGATTTGTGGAAGGATTCTCTGTTCTCTCTGCGTCGTTGACTAGGCTTACGCAAAAGAGCGCAGCTTTCGTTTGGAGTGATGCATGTGAGGAAGCTTTTCAAGAGCTCAAGAGGCGTTTGTGTTCTGCTCCTGTGTTGGCATTGCCAGTGGAAGGAGTGGAGTATGCTGTTTATGTGGACCCCTCACGAGTTGGACTCGGTTGCATTTTGATGCAGGACGGCAAAGTGATTGCGTATGGATCAAGACATCAAAAGGTACATGAAAAGAATTACCCTACGCACGATCTAGAATTTGCTGCCGTCATTTATGCTTTGAAGTTGTGGAGACATCTTCTGTATGGAGTGTCGTGCAAAATTTATTCGGACCACAAAAGTTTGAAATATGTCTTTACTCAGAAGGAACTGAATTTGCGCCAGCGTCGATGGTTAGAGTATGTTGCGGACTACGAAGTCGATATCCTTTTCATCCCGGCAAGGCTAATATTGTAGCAGATGCGTTAAGCCAGAAGCCCGCACACATCTTTAACCTCTCGGTGCAATCCCTTGTTGAAGAGTTCTTGTCTATGGACATAACCGTAGGGAATAGTGCTTCGCCGTGTAGCCTAGAGGTGGTTGAGCCTTCGTGGATTACTCTCACTAGGCTACATCAGAAGGACGATCCTGACTTACAGCACCTCCGCGGTAGAACTTAGAAAAAGGAATTACCTGATTTTTCAATTGACGACGTGGGTACCTTAAATTACCGTGGTAGATACTGTATTCCCGCTGTTGGGGACATCCGATCAAAAATATGCAGTGAAGCGCATGGCTCTAGTGTTGCATATCATTCTGGCTCCACGAAAATGTACAGAGATTTGAAGCAGATTGTTTGGTGGTCAGGCATGAAGAATGACATTGCAAGGTTTGTATCAGAATGTTATACTTGCCAGCGTGTCAAGGCTGATCACAGAAGGCCGGGTGGTAAGTTAACGCCCTTAGATATACCGAGTTGGAAATGGGATAGTCTATCCATGGATTTCATTACCGATTTGCCTAGATCCTCCCGAGGGCATGATGCAGTGTGGGTTATCTCGGACAGACTAACCAAGTGTGCCCACTTTGTGCCATTCAAGGTTAGTTATTCCATGGAAAGGATAGCTGAACTTTATCTGAATGAAGTTATCAGACTTCATGGTGTACCAACGAGTATTGTGTCAGACCGAGACTCCCGATTCTTGTCTCGTTTCTGGCAAAGCTTGCAAGGAGCTCTAGGTACTGACCTTAGGTATTCTAATGCCTATCACCCTCAGACAAATGGTCAGACGGAGAGAGTGAACCAGGTTTTGGAGGATATGATTAGATGCTATATTCTGGACCATGGTGGGGCTTGGGATAAATGCCTCAGATTGATGAAGTTTGCGTACAATAATAGTTATCAGGAAAGTTTGCAGATGACGCCCTTTGAAGCTTTATATGGAAGGCGTTGTCGAACTCCCCTGTTTTGGGCAGAAGTTGGCGAGAAGCCATTGCTCGGACCGAAAGTGCTGGAGGATATGAGTACTTCAGTAATGCATATTCGCGAAAAGCTGAGGTTAGCTCAGGAGCGATACGAGAAGTATGCAAACCAGCGCAGAGTTGATCTGGAGTTTGCAGTTGGGGACATGGTGTTTTTGAATGTCTCTCCGATGCCGGGTGTTAAAATATTTGGAAGAAACCATAAACTAGATCCCAGGTATGTGGGGCCTTTTAGATTTTGGAGCGCATTGGAATTTCTGCCTATAGGCTGGAGTTGCCTGATTCTTTCCCTGGTGTTCACGACGTGTTTCACGTGAGCCAGTTGCAAAAGTGTGTCCGTAGTGAGCGGCATGTCCTTGAATCAGTACCCCAGTTACAGCCTAATCTCTCGTATGTTGAAGAACCTTTCCGTATTCTGGATATGCAAGACTGTGTGCTAAGAAAGAATATAATTCCTATGGTTAAGGTTCTCTGGCGAAATCAGGATGCAAGAGGTGCAACTTGGGAATTGGAATCCGCGATGAGAAAACCTCATCCTCAGCTGTTCTCCTAGTCTCCCTGGTTAGTATTCTAGTTTCAAGAATTCTTCTGTCTTGTCTCGTTCTCTGTCCTCTTATTTCATTCGTGTTCTAAGTTTGGGGACGAAATTTCTTTTTTGGAGGGGTGACTGTAACGCCCCTGTTTGTTTTCGGCGTTATTTACTCCTCTTGTTGACGTCATAATGACGTAAGGGCGTTACTTTAGTGTGCAGTTGATGGCGCGTCGCCGATAGTGCGTTTTCGCATCTTTTCGATTCAGTCGGCTGAATTCTTGAATCTTTGGCAGAAACGGAAAATTTCAAATTTGGAAAACTTAATTGATTGATTTTTGTCTTGATCGTCCAGTTCGTCGAACCAACCTTGCTATGTTTGATTTTATCTTATTTTATTCTCCGGGTTCGACGATCGTCGAGCGGAGCTCGACGATCACTTTTCCTTTCTGGTATCTGTCTGGGTTCGACGATCGTCGAGCGGAGCTCGACGATCGCTTTTCCTTTCCGGTAGCTGTCTGGGTTCGACGATCGTCGAGCTCCGCTCGACGATTGTTAGTTTATCTGGGCGTTTTTTAGATGTCGACGATCGTCGAGCGGAGCTCGACGATTGCCGTGCTGATCTCGACGAGTCGTCGAGCGGAGCCGTCTGGTGTCGACACAATTGTGTCGACACCGCTGGGTTGTCGGGTGTCGACACAGCTGTGTCGACACTGCCGACTAGTGTCGACACAGTTGTATCAACACCGCTGGGCTGTCGGGTGTCGACACAGCTGTGTCGACACAGCTATGTCGACACTGCCGACTGGTGTCGACACAGTTGTGTCGACACCGCTGGGCTGTCGGGTGTCGACACAGCCGTATCGACACTTCCTTTGGGTGTCGACATAGTTGTGTCGACACCGCGGGGCCGGTTTTGTTGAACCCAGTCTTTTCTGCGGAGTATTTATACTTTTTGATTCTTCTAAGTCTTTAAGCCGACCTAGATTTCTCCTGCCTTTCGTACCAGAGCGGCGTGTGAGGAGAAGGTTGTCCGTTCTTGCTTCTTTCGGTGACCACCGACGGAGCTCTGGTGCTCGGAATTTCCAACCGATCGTAGATCCGGAAAGCTCTCGTCGAGAGCTGCGCCCTCGTGGTAGTTTCTTCCCTGTTTCTTGAGATTTTCTTATTAGGGTTTTCGGCCCTAACCGTTATTTCGGACATTTTCGTCCAGATTTCGGCTCATATCGCGACGCGTGGAGATTTGGAGAGTTTTTCCGGTAAATCAAGGCAAGTATTGTTCTTGCTCTCCCTCTTGTTCTTGATTCTAAATTTTGCCCTTTTTCTACACTTGTTGAGTTTATTATGTTTCGACTGTTGATATACTTGTCCAGAAATCCTAACTTGTCCCCCTTTTTTCTGGAATTGTGACTTGATGTCCCTAAAACCTTAACCTCAAAATCTTAGTCCATTGAATTGGTAAACAAATTGGTTGTCGTGCGGTTTTAACCATCGAGTCATCTTGTTCGTTTTTTTTATTAAACTATACTTGTTGTTCTTTGAAATTCCCTTATGCAGTCCACTTGGTTGGCTATCCCTTGAGTCTATGATGAATAAAAACAAATGAACCCTGCTTGTATAATTATGTAACTAAAGAAACTCAGCTGAACTGTGCGCGTTGGGGTCCTCCCTCGGCATAGTGTTTTATACTCAGATGAACTATGCGCGTTGGGGGTCCTCCCTCAGCATAGTGTTTTATACTCAGATATACTGTGCGCGTTGGGGTCCTCCCTCGGCATACTGTTTTATACTCAGATGAACTTTGCGCGTTGGGGTCCTCCCTCGGCATAGTGCTTCATGCTCAGATAGACTGTGAGCGTTGGTGTTTCTCCCTCGCCATAGTAATTATTAATGAAAGATTGAACTTCTGTTGCTGGTGTTTGTTCCATTTTGATAAAGTGTTTAGCATTTCTTGCTCGGCTAGTTTTACTGTTGCTCACCTTTACTCTGCTGACCGTTTTGTTGCAGTCACTTTTTCATTCTCCTTTACTTTGAGGTTTATGTAGTCTGCTTTTACTCTTGTACTACTTGTGACTTGCTTCTGAGGTGTTCTTCTTTTGAATGCCTCAGGATCAGAGCTGTAGCAGGTTTAGCTGACAGCGTTGGGCTTCTGGTGCTGCTGGTCTCTGCGGCCATTTGTTTCCACCTCTGAGCTTGAGGTAGTTGTCTTGTTTAGACTTGTCAGATTTTGCTATGGGTTCGTGTCAGTTGTTGACGCCCATAGACTTTGACTTTTCTATGATGGACTACTTGCTGATGTTACTACTATTACTTTTTACCTGATGGTTCTTGCTCTCTGGGAAGGATTTATGTTAGGATGCATTTAGTTATTTTAAAGTATACAAAATTGCATTCCGGAATATTGGCATGGCATGATTTCAACTACTAAATCTACTACTTTTAAGCGTACAAAAGATTTCTCTCTCTATATATAGTAAATGTAGAAGTCACATCAACATTTTATGCATTATTTTTAACTAAAAGTTATAAATCTTTTACTTGAAGTAAATGTGAGTACGGGATGCCTGAGCGTCTGCAGTTGTCCCCTGCATGGCGTGGCATCACGGCGCGTAGTTTCTCTACTCTGACGTATCTTCAAAGACGGAGAAAATGCGGGTCGTGACAACCTCTTCCATTGCGAACCAACGTCTCCGTGCAAGGAAAAGTGAAATCTCTTCCTCCCATTCGTGATCGAAGAACTCCGAAGAGTGAAGTCTCCAATGGCCATCAGCAGTTGATCGAGTGCGAGAAGAATGACATACAGAAGCATCGATCGTGCACCATTCTACGGAGGAATTTCTTTTGAGAGAGCAATAATTTCAAACTTCTTTATCTTTATTTGTACTTTTTATCTTTTCTAATCATTTTGTGTATGAGGAAAATCGACCAGGGAGGTCGTCGGAATCCGGGAAGGATTCTGTAGGAAATCATTCTGGGAGGATGTCCAGATCTAGGAGATCTTGTGGACTCTAAGACCCTTCCTGGGAGGAAGGTGAGGAGCCGGCTCGTCAATTTTCTTGGGAAGAGGGGAGAGAGACAACCATTCCTGGTTAAGGGTCAGTATAGAAGCCAAAAGAGAATTATTTGATTCATTGCCTCGGATCTCCGGCATTTCGAAAATCTAGTTGTATTGCTGTAAAGCCTTATTTTTAGTTTGAATAAAATTATATTTCTCATATTTCATTTCGAATTTGTAGTTGCATGTTGCTAGAGTTCTAAGGGGTGTGTGGAAATTCAGAAAATAAACTTTCACAAGGAAAAGTGATTCTATGACCTACCACCACACGATAGTAGTCTACCGCCCCGCAGTAGCTTCCAGAACAAGCTGCCCTGCTAAACTTGTGTTTTTTGTGATCTACTGCCACGTGGTAGTAGCCTACCATCCTGCAATAGCTTTCAGAACAGGTTACCCTGGTGAAATTCTTTTTAACTCTGAATTTTCATTGAAAACCTTATTCACCCCCTCCCCTTTATGGTTGGCCACCAGATCCAATATAAAGAATCATGTGGGATTATACTGAATTTGACCCTCTATAAATTAGATCATCATTACATTTCTCTGAGCTATCTTTATCTAAAGTATGCTAATTATAATGTTTTACACAAAGAACCTTGTTATGAAAGACTTTCTGTAACACCCTCATTTCATCACAAATAATATAACAGAAGGTCCGGGCAGGGCCCCATGTCATATTACATGAACGGACTAAAGGGTTACGAAATGAAACCATAACACTTTTAAACTTTATACACACCCTAATACAGAGTTGCAAAATAGTAGAAACATTAACAAGATAAAAGCAACCACCCAATTAGGAATGTCTACTAACAGTTATAACCGGGAATGAAAAGACACACCCCATAAAGTTTTGGCCTTAAGGCCTTACATCAATAAAGTTTCACCAAATTAAAAACAGTTTCCAAACATCGGCACGCAGGCCGGCAAAAAAAAGGAAAAACAATAGCAAAATATTGGGCCTTCGAGGGTGGGCACAGCTTTGGGCTCCAACCCGCTACTTCCCGCTTGGCTCTGCAGCACCTGCACACAAAACATTTCACCAAGCAGTGGCAAACAAGGCAACGGTCAGCTGGAGCTGACCAAATTATAACGACCCCACCCCTTTCTCGGGGTGGTGGTGCTTAATCCCTACAAGCAATTAGCATGTTCATATATTTAATATAAATGTGGAACTTAAGCACCATACACCATAGATGTTGGTGTAATCGGCCAAACATCCTGTGCACTCAGGGCACCTTAAGGGTGTACCGGGTTATCCCGAGTCCCACCTTTTTGCCATCACAGGCATACGATACTCCATAAAGCACCTCAACGGTGAACCCCACTAGTCCACCACCATTCTCAGTCTCTGACTGGATGGTTTTGTTTGAGGATTACTAGCCAGTTCTATAGCCTCGACTCACCCCTATGCCAATGAAAATTGCCCTGTACTTTAGGTCTATTTAGCCGAACGACATAGAGCGGGTACAATTTAGCTCTTTCTCATTGCTCAAATCATCATTCTCATTATCGACAATGACACAGTCAGCATCCCCTTTCCCGTACATGACATAACACATGTTATGCTTCAAGGTTGGCTCTCGTGGCCACCAAATTTGCGCACCCAAGTCACACAACTCAAAACTCTAGCACATGGTCTCCGGGAGACCGGTTGGGAACACAGCACCACATAAGCTCCCCGAGATCTAATGCTATCGATATAAAATCGTACTCGCACTTCTGGGTACTAAATGCAATTAAATAACAGGGATGTACGCATCGACCTGTTGTTGAGTACCTTTCCGCCATCCGTCGGCGGGGTGGGCTTCTATGCAAACATTCTAAAAATTAAGTGCTTCACCTGCCCAAGAAGAAAAGTCATTACCCTTGACGTGCATTTCGGAGCCATAGCTTGGTCTTCACGGACTTGGTTTCCACACACCGGTCCGAGTTCCAAATCAAACGCTTTGCCGCGATCCCTAGTCTAACTCAGGTTGCCCACCACCAACAACTCCGGACAGCCCCCTCCCTCAAGTGTAAACCTAACCCTAATCCCTCTTGGTCGTCTAAGAGGAGAGGGAGGCCGGTCACAGCTTCAACCCTAGCCGGTGGCAGCCGGGACAAGGAAGAGGGAGGGAGTTCGGGTGAAGGAGAGAGAGAGACTCGCGTCGGCCCTTCCAGCGGCGAAGGGAGGGAGGTGGGAGGTCGGGCTCGAGTTTGCACGTGAGAGATAAACTGGAAGAGAGAATCGAGAGAGGAGGAGGGAGATCCTCCTTCCAGCCGGCAACGGGAGAGAGAGAGGCGGATCGGGATTCTCCTCCTTCCGGTTTTGTCGAGTGAGAAAGAGTGAGCGAGAGGGAGATTGATCGGGAGAGACGGAGAGGGAAAAGCGGCTGAGAGAGGGGGAAGGGTTAGGTTTAGGTTTTATATTAAACCGTAGCTCAAACCCTCTATCCGCAGACCAAACCTTTATACGCACACCACACCCTCTGAAACCTCCCAAAAATTATTTTGGTTAAATTTGGGGTGTTACACTTTCTCATCAATGTTTTAAAAGTCTTCGAAGAATCTTATTATAAAGAACTTTCTTATCAATGTTTCTTCCTCTTTTGTAGCCAACATGAGGGGCTACGACAATCTCAGCTTGTATCAACACCATGTAGTACTTTTCATTTTCTCCATCCATTAATCTTGCAATGTGTGTTTGTGTGGAGCAGACTGGCTTGTTTAGAAACATTTTTGAATCATTTTATTTTTTGCATGAGTGCATCTCTATTCAATTCTTAGTGGAGTAAAGAATAAGTTTCCTTATACTTCTACTATTGTTCATCTACCAGCATTAGTTCACACTCATTGAACTTCCTATTATTCCTCTGTCGATCTCTTCTCCGATAGTGGTTCAATAAGTTCATGAACCAATTCTCTAACCCTCCTCTCAATGTTGTCACCCTCCCCCTTGTCTATCTAATGACATTAATGTGCAAAATTCTCACTCAAAATATATTCAATATGTGGTCTTGTATTTGGATGGAGCTCTTAGAAATTTGATAATTCCGTTCAATTTTTGTACTTATAGTCTCAACTATAATTATCTAATAAAGAAGATTTAACCGTGTTGATTCATATAGTAGGAGTTGCTTGATCTTCTAAACATATGATTGAAGATACTCGTGCACATGCGAGCCACAAATAGTACACACTTGATCACAATGAAAACATTAGCTTGATCAGATAGTGACCACTTAGCTATCTTATTAAGAGGTGTGTTAAAAAGTTGTGAATTTGTATGCATTTCATAATATCCATGCACAAAAAGTCCCCCCCCCCCCCCCCCCCCCCCCCCCCATGGATACGTACTTTAAGAAGGTATTTTTGTGCATGCATGTCATGAAATCTAAACTTAGAGAGGAGGTTTTTGTATTTTCAAAAAGAAGAGGGGTGCAACGTGCAATTATGCTAACTTTCAGATAAGTTTTGGTAATTATTCCCTATAACATTAATATCAATATATTAAGTGTGTAGTTGCATGTATAGATGGACCCCAAGTATTGTGTTCATTAGTAGGGGCGTGCAAAAATAACTGAATTGAAGAATTGAAAGCCGGACTGGAATCGAACCGAACGGTTTGGATCAATTCCAAATATGTTTGGTTCAGGTATGTTTCTCATAATGCCAAAACCAACAATTCAATTTGATTCCCGATTCCCTGGGTCCGATACCCAGAACCGACCCGAGAACCAAAAATCAAGGATAAAGAAAATATATTTGAGATAATTGCTATAGTACAATGGCAGATCAAGAAACTTGATAACGATGGTGCACAATTTTTTAAAAAATGAACTAACACAAATATTTATTATATCTTTTTTAAATTGAATGGACACTTTTTTAGAAAAGTTTGAAGTACCACTATAGTGTGTATCGAACATCAAACAAGAAACATTGTACATTTAGATGAACTCTGGAACCAGAAAAAATTGAAATAATTTGCAAAACATACTAGATCAGACGATGCAAGACATAATTTAATAGATGATGTTATTTAGAGCAAGCACACTTTTAGAAACCTATGACCAAATATGAATATAATTTGCTAACTGTAACGGTTTAGATCTGGCAATATAGTGGTGAAAATATCATGACAACCAAAACTATCGCCCAAATCTGCCTTCTCGATCAGGGAGAGCGGAAGCAGAAGCTCTTGTTGGCGATTCTCAACCCCCTTCCCGAGATCTGAAGGCGACCCCTTTCTCGACGCCGATGGGAATCTCCAAAGAAAGATCACTACGCTTTTCCACTCTAGATCACCGTGCTCATGCATTCTCATGCAACTGATGGTGATCCCACCTTTGAGCTCATATATTTATTTTAAATTGGGGAACTATTTTCATATACGAAAGATGGAAATTATGAATGACAATGAAATATGTGGTGGTGATTTGGAGTATATTGAACTACGTGATCAATGAATTGGATTGCGCTCTATCAGAAACCAGGTCGGGGCAGCACATTGCGAATTCTGGTTCTGGCCAAATGCAGTTGAATGACAATAACATCCCCAACCAAATCTCTGTGGAAGGCTCCGATGTTAGTAATTTTTAGGAGTTTGTGTTGCTACATAAATTTATAATATCGAAATTTTGTATGAATGTGACAACTAATGAAGCTCCTATGGATCGATTTAATCAAACTCTATTAGTCTCTAATTTGGAGTTAATACACAAATTTATTTTCCAAACTTATGAACACAAAAATAAAGATAGCTTGAAGGAACGGTAACTAAATTGCAAAATTAATTTATACCGTTTTGGGATTCTTGCTCGTTCTTCATGATCGCGGAAATGCGTAACAGTTGTGACACCTTGTTCCTTATGAATTTCGCGGCGTTGGGTAAACCCGCTTGCACATAGATCTGTCTAAAATATTTTCTACAAGAGAAGTTTGATTAGTACGCATACACATATATCAATAAACAAAATAGACTAGTATTAATTGAAACAACTTCAACAATTTTTCCTGATACAAAAGCAATGCATATGATCAAGTGCTTCATGTGATAAATCTGAAACTCAAATCTAGCACTGATTGCAAAATTCAATTTTTTGGGGTTGTGTGTTCGAAACAGGCAGATTTATGGATGAAATTTGTGCACTTGTGTTCATGAAATAAATATCATATAAACACTTTTATATGTATATACCTGACAGCCTTGAGACCACCTCCTAAAAACTGGGAAAAATAAAACGAGTGGGAGCTCAAGGATCAAGGTCGGACTTTAGATCAAAGATGCGTGTTTCCTCCTCTGAGCAGAACAGGAGAAATCTCGACCACCTATGGTTCTTATTACCAGCAAGTTTCTGATGCTCTGTTGCCTTTAGCCTCAAGATTTTGGATAAGGAAGATGAGGGTCAGCATGCTCGATGTAGGGGAAGATGTAAGATCGTCGGCTCCTCTATTGATAGGAAAAGGTAAGGAGATGAAAATCTTTTCCACGACGCCAATGAAGATCAATGATCTCTGATCTGAACGAAAGGTTCTTGCCGGTGTAGAGATCCACAGTTTGTGGATGTAGATCGCCGGAGGAAGACCAGATCTGGCCAACCGCTTCTCAATCAGCTCTTGCCCAAGCCGACTGTTCTAGAAGGAAAAACGGGAGGGGAAAAAAACTGAAGTTTTACCAACCACTATCACCCTTGTTCACCTTGGAAAATGAAGTTAATTTAGGCATGATGAAAATCAAGATTTAATAGGGAAAGCCATAAAAAGGAGTTACAAATTGAATCAATAAATTCAATTTATCTCCTCATAAAAATAAAATTTGAAACCTACAAAAAATTAATTAGGTTTCAAAACATACCAAGATATGTGTCAAGAGTGAGACCGGGTTCGCAACATGAAGTTACAAGACGATCTGGCCCACCTATCACAGGCTTCGACCATTCGCATGACTGAACTAACGCACGCACATAGGAGTCCAAATAGACCAAATATTCACGTACGACCTCACCGGGACGTCTCGAGAGAATATGTCCAACAAGTGAAAAATTCCAACATTCTCCCACTTGGACTTATTCTCATCATAATTTATGACATTCCGATAAAATCTTCACTAAACTTAAGGGTACCAATTAGCGAACGCGATATTGAGTTCACTCGCACGTCAATCCGGTCCAACCAAACTTTTCACTCTGAATCATGGCGACAACCGCATCATCGAGCGACACGAGACCTTTCATGGTCATAGTAGCTTACAGATCTAATCGACATGGACAATGCGTGGTTATATAAATCATAGAACAATATATTTAAATTGTGCACATGAAGGTTATTCTAATTTGTTGGTCAACTATACTTCTCAAATGAATGCACTAAACCATGCTGCGAGAAGTTCTTAAGTGTTCGAAAGAACAAGTATGTCTAACCATAAGGTTTGAAATTCATGTGTCAAAAGACATACAATAGGCCTTAATCGAAACAAAGTGCCCTAGGCCTTATGCTCTGACTGAAACAAGTCATGAGACTTTTAATATAGTGTGACGTGTCACAGAAATTTCACGAATATTGAAAATTAATGATATTCCTGAACGAATATTCTTTAATTATTAATGATTTGAATAAAGTGCAATATAACTGACAGATAACTGAATTGGAGCTTCATGCAACCTCCCACTAATCAAACACATTGATCGACTCTTTAATCCCCATGTTAACAACATGTTTTTGAAACACGTTAGGGCGAAGTCCCTTAGTAAGTGGATCGGCCAACATGTCATCTGTCCATAAATGTTCCACTAAAATTTCACCCTTCTTGACCAATTCCTTAACGGTCAAAAATTTAATTTCCATATGCTTGGATTCTGTGATACTTTTATTGTTCACCGAAAACATGACTGCAGAGATATTATCATAGTACATTCGGATGAGTCCAGCAATAGAATCGACGACCTTCAACTCCGTAATGAAATTCGTAAGCCACACTATGTGAGTAGAAGCTCCAAAAAGAGCGACGAACTCCGCATGCATTGTGGATGAAGTGATGAGTGTCTGCTTGACACTCTTCCACGAAATGTCTCCACCAGCAAACTTAAAGATATAACCTGAAGTAGACTTTCTATCATCCTCACACGCGGCAAAATCAGAATTCGTATACCAAACTAACTCAAGGTTTTGAACTCTATGGTAGACCAACTTGACATCCTTAGTTCCCTTCAAATACCTTAAGATTTTCTTGGCAGCAATCCAATGATCAGGTCCTGGGTTCGACTGATATGTGCCTAAAAGTTCTACTACAAAGACAATGTCCGGTCTGGTATAAACTTGGGCATACAGTAAACTGCCTACCGCATTAGCGTAAGATATATCATTCACGCGCTCTCTCTTTATATCATTCTTGGGGCATTGTGATAAGATGAGCTTATTGTTGCATCTAGTGGCCAACCTTAGAGCGGGGGTGAATAAGGTTTGCGAACATTTATTAAATTTAAAAGTTTCACAAACCAAAACAATCACAGAGAAAAGAATTTCATTGCATTAAATCAATAATGAAAAACAGCACAAGATGAGTATACATCAAAACTTGATCTTCATGGCGTCAAAGATCAGAGACGAAGAGAATAAAGATTCTTTTGGTTTATATACTGACCAAACTATGACCGGTTGGCTCTCACCCTTTCCCTCCAGGAAAGGCGTTCAAGCCCACTCTTCACCTCCACACAAAGAAGGGTCTTAAATCCCACTCTTCAGCTCTACACATGGGAGGGTCTTAGAGCCCCACTAGATCCTCCGATCTAGACGTCCCAAATCTCGGGACGATTTACCGCGGAATCCTTCCCGAATTCTGACGACCCTCTCCCGTCTGTATTCCTTACTGAAAAAATAAACAGAAAATAGAAAAAGAGCACAAAGATTAAAAGTTAAAACGATAAGAAAATGAAGTTCTCTCTCTTGATGACTTCTCCGGTGTACGATCTACGGCCGGTGCTTGAGATCTTCGTTGGCTAGCAACCAGTCGGTTCTCAGTGGTCGATGAAGATTCTAGATGGCCGGAGTTCTTCATTCACAAACGGGAGGGAGAAGGCTTCCTTCAACTTTGATGAAGACACGTTGAGACGGGCGAAATGAGGCGGCCAAAATCTGGAGTTCAGAAACCCTTTGTCAAAATTCATCTTGGAGCCGTCATGACAATAGGAAACACAACGGCTTTTATATGTCTTCATGTAAACAGGCTACCATAGGCGGTATGACTAGCGCCTGCTGTAGTTTCGCACACTTGTTGTGGCAGCCGTCCTCCAAAACTGGAAAATAGTCTTTGAAACAATCTTTTGCCTTTTCATTTGAGCTAGTGCCGCGTGGTAGGGCCTACCGCCGTGCGGTAACATTGGATGCGACGTTCCTGAAAAGGCAACATCTGTTTGACAAGGCTAGCGTCGCGCGATTGGTTCTACTGCAAAAATCTTCCAGAGCGCTAGGACCGAATAAATCATTAAGTTGTCATATGCGGTAATCCAGTCGCCTGGCGGTAGCGCTGAGCTCGACGTTTCTGCCTTTGAAACTCGTCGATGACCTAGCGCGGCTCGGTAGAGCTAGCACTAAAACCATCCAGAGCGCTAGGTCCAAATAAATCATCGCATTAGTGCATGCGGTCGTACTAACGTCTGGCGGTAGCCTAGAGTCTCGATGCTTCTTCTCTCGATATTTGTTGATGGGCTAGCGCGGCGCGTTAGTGCTAGCACCTGGCGGTAGCATCCAAATGAGCCTTCTCTGTTGCTTGCACCTGACAAACTGCACACTCTATCAACATACAGCATGATCAAATACAACCGGGGATTTGATATTCTCAAACACAGGGAATGTGAAACATTAGTTCCAACTAACTCCCCCTTTTGATAATATCAATTCTCGTTCATGATAAATAATACATGAGATAGAGTGCATATAGAAAATAAGAATTATAAGCTACCATCAAGTTACAGTATATATGTGGCTCTACACATTCGACTTGCTCCCCCTATCTATGTGTTGCTCCCCCTATCTATGTGCACACAATTGAACCATGCTCCCCCTACATTTGACCTCTCCTAACCCGTGATGCATACTCATGACCAATCTCATGAACCAATTTATTCTCCCCCTTTGATAATATCAAAAGGGTGGGCAAGTCCTACACGACATGCATGATGAAAAATAGGGGATATGATGACGATTTAGACAAAAAGCAGATAGTGCACACACGGTAAGTTTTGAAACAATAATCATAGAGGGGACCCAAAACCAAAAGCAAATCAGAGAATTGGAAACGCGCGGGTCATAGAATAGAGCAAGATAGATAAAAACAAGTTTCAGATTTCATATGAATTGGACAGTGCAGACTAAACTAAGCACACAATGAGAACGACTACACTGCTAGACAAGTTATGAGGTATATCATGTTGAACAAACATTGTAAATGTCATGAGTGTAAATCGAGTGCCAGCAAGTGTTGTGCACAAAACATATAGTGCAGTTTCAGTCCAATTCTTATGCATGGAAGCGTTAAATAAGGCAATCACATGTGAACGTGTAGCATCAAAAGAGAGAAAACACTAATTAGAAATATCATAGATTGCATGTTTATCTCGATCCAA
The DNA here is from genome assembly GCA_039583875.1 of Platanthera guangdongensis. Taxonomy (NCBI): domain Eukaryota; kingdom Viridiplantae; phylum Streptophyta; class Magnoliopsida; order Asparagales; family Orchidaceae; genus Platanthera; species Platanthera guangdongensis. The sequence continues at coordinate 199,520,026 of CM077163.1, read as the reverse complement.
TAAAATGGTAACCCAAGAGAAATAAAGTGAATGATCACGTCACATGTCTACCTAAGGCATACCGAGATTTGAACTAGGGGCACTAAGCATAAGGTTTGGTATATGCACAAGATCAAAATGACTTTTTGATCCAAGGTTCTCATCCTCACAATGCTCAAAAAGACTTATCAGGAGGAGTGAATAGTGCTTGGGGGGGTCCTTTTTATGTGATATTATAGCCATCATATTATTTTTAATTGTTGTTTTGAGCTATCATATGTATCTCTTTTGAATACAAGGAACCCCAAGTCAATCGAAATCTACCCACATAGGTAGATACACTTTAACTTGTAGGCATAAGACTTTAGCACTAAGATTTGGCCGGCAGTTTTAATCTCAATAAAGCATATGTGTGTCGTGACATTGATTATTCAACATATTTCTAATGCGTTAAGATACAATGTCACGAGTTATGGCATGTAGATCTATAATTTCTTCATGAGTGCTCCGTCTAGGGATCTGTGAATAGTAAAGTCATTCCCCTATCTAAATCCTCACACATACCTAGAGGCATAGTCAACTTACACGCACATGTAATGTCGCACTCAATAGCTAAGCACTTATAAATTCAGCCCACAATGACCAGAGGAACAATGTTTGGATAGATTAACCGTCTAAACTCATACATTGTGCGTACGCATTATGGTCTAAGTCACAGTCATGTGATCCCCAATCATGCGTTGTATTTTTTTCAGCCGTTTTTTTTTGAGAGAGGAATACACATTTTTTTAAAATTAATTATATTTTTTAAAAAAATCGGTTCAAACAAAATATACAAATGCAACATGCACACACACATAATAAACAAAAAAACATGAAACATGCAAACACAGGTAAAATGATGCGAGCAAAGACAAATAAAACATGGTGAACACATATAAAGGTCGACGAGGAAAAAAATCAAGAAGAAATGAGGATAGCGTGATAGCATGTTATGCATGTGACTATGAGGTATGGAGACATCGTTCGTGTTAGGAATAGAGTAGTCATGAGAATATTTATGACATACTTGATCCAAATACTATGTCATCACCCTAGCCCCGTACTGAGTGACAGATGGGAATGAGGAGCTGCATAAATCTCGTATTGTCGGGTGTGAATCCCTTGTGCCTGCATAAGAAACCACTCAACCTAACACTCTTTCTCCCCAGTGTCACACAAGGACCTACTAGAACCCTCCCTGGTTAAGGACGAGACGTGGATTACAAGTTAGAGTCCCTAATGACGACACACCTACGCCCCCGCTATTGTGAGACATAGTGAAATTAGTCAAACTGATGTTTCTATTAATGCCGTGGTGGCATGATTTTGGCAGATAGGCACCAGGACAAAAAGGACCATTACCGTCGGTGCTAGAGGTACCGCCTCGCGGTATCTTTGGAATATTTAAGCCTCCAGTCAATTCTAGATCCGCAAATTCACTCATTCCTTCTCTCAGCAGCCGACACTCTCCTCCCCTGTAGGTTTTCTTACTTCACTCAAGGTAATCACTTCTTCTCTCTCTATCCCTCAGATTTCTTGTATTTTAGAACACAGATCAATGGGTTTTGAATCCTCATATTTTTGAGTGCAATCCGCGACGAACTTTGGGCACAAAGTCCCCCCCTCCTTTTAAATGTTTATATCATTTGATAGGGGGATTTTAGGTGAACAAATAGGTTTTTAGATCGATCCGGCAGAAGAGGACGAAGTACAGTTCGTCATGCTACCGCCGACGGTAACACATTATCGCTCGCGGTAGATTTTAGAGATCGGTGCAGCCTATTGATCTTCCCATTTTTTGTATCTGTTGCTGAGACAGTTTTATGTTTGGTTTACTTGCAGGAAATGGCTTCATCAAGCTCTCAATCTGCGCGCAGCAGTTTCTTAAAGAGATCACGGGTGCCGGTCTCTACCCACGCAGCCATAGATGACGCCACTATGAGCATACCCATGATCATAGAAATTGATGAACGCTAAACTCATATCTATGAGTATCTAGAAGAGTCTGGTGTGCTTACAGTTATATCATCCAATTCTCCCTTCTATTCTATCCTCACTCGAGAATTCAACAATAATCTTCAGGATCCTGCTGAAATGCGCCTAGGTGGGGGTGTCCAATCTTTCATCGGTACCGAGATAGTCACCATCACTCATGTCGATCTCGACATCAAATATGTTTGGCCTCCCAACTGCCTATTCCTTGATATCATGGAGTCCTTTAGGACTACAAGGGACTGGAGGCAGATGAACGAGCTTTTTCATGGCGTGGAGGGGCGGTCAGATCTGTTTACCTCGATGGACACCGTCACTACCAATGCTCGCATTATCCAGGATATACTACGTCACTCACTGATGTTCAAGGTTGGGGATACCCGGAAGGTCATGGCTCAGCTATCTAAGGTGGCGTACTACATCCTAGCCTAGAAGCCCTTCAGCGTATCAGACCTCATTCTCTCGATGATGCGATATACGTTCCACCTGAAGTCTCCTGATCGCCAGCGGGTGAACACCTTGCCTCTGGGTGGTGTGATCCAGAGCATCCTGCTGGACAAGTACCCGGCCATTGACTGGACCGCCTATCCCATAGACAGTTTCCCGCAGTCCTATCAGGTGGGTGAGATTCCCATTTTCTCACTAGTGTGGACACAGGTACCTCTATCGCAGCCACTGATGCACCGCTCAGGGTCCCTCAGGGAGGCTAGTCGGGACATCCACAGTCTGGTGGAGGAGCAAGGTTGAGAGATTAAGGCGACCACCAGAGTGGTAAAGGGAGTGAAGAGGATGCTGAAGAAAATCATGACTAAGCTTAACATCTCAACCCCATCATTTGAAGACTAGACTCGGTCCAAAGTTTTCCTCCCATTTTTTAAATTTGGACATTATTATCTCATTTTGTAATAATACAGGTGCACACCAAACAATGACCGTAGTACTTTAATATGTGATGTGATTTATGCACCCATTAGCTTGTTGTGATCTTTTGTTGCTTTACTAGTGTCCATTGACATGTTGGCTAAAAAAAATACAACAAAAAAATAATGCAAATGCACAGTAAAAAACGAGAGAATATTAAGCACACTGTGAAGTAGATTATCGAGTAGTTTTGTTTGAATTAGCTTCTACTTCACGCAATAGGATGGTGTTAATGGATAGGATATTTAGATATCCAAAAGGAGCCACGTATTGCGGTTCCTTTGGGTACCCAAACATGACGTGATAAACCATGAGGAGATACTAGTGAATGTGCCCTTTCGAGTGGTATAAGGGCGTCATGTTTGACTTTGGGTCTCCATTCATACTTTGGCTTGGTGTTATTTTTATGTTGTAAGTTTCCATGTAGATTTCTATGAGTCGTTATGTGATGATCCTCACTTGAATAATATTGCATTGGAGGTTTAACTATCTTAAGACTATTCTTCAAGTTAAAATTATCTCGCTTAATATTAGGACTCATAATTTAATAGTTGTTGACAGCAAATCTACGTTCCTTTGTTTTCGAGTTGGGAGTAATTTGTTTTTCAAAGTGAGAGTGATTTCTACAGTTAAGATTTTCACTCGCACTAGCTTGAGATTTTCTACTCCCTTTGATTTGCCTAACTAATGTGTGAGAGCTTATGTTCAACATGCTTCTGGCTTTTGCTTGACATTGAAAGTTTATGTCTTGTGAATTTTTTTTAATAATTTCCTTAAGCATGTTGATTTTTTATTTCCAAATCTCTATTCCTACTTTGGAGATTCACTCTAGCTTTATTGCAGGCAATTCTGCTATTCTTAAAAATGTCGACTATAGAATTGATATGTGCTTCATACCCATTTCTATATTCTTTAAACGTCTCATTCATCTCCTTAATTTCAACTTTATAGTTTGCACTTCTAGCACAATCTCCTTTTAATGATAAGTTTTCTAGACGTAGTTTCGTAGTTTGTTCTCTTACAGCGAGAAGCTCTTTCTCAAACACCTCTTGTTTTTCTTTTAATGTATCACAATTTATACATGATGTATAATTATTATTTGAAGAGCATGCAAGAGAACTGGGAGCGACATCGGTATATTCTATGTTGACTGTTCTTAAAAGTTTGTTTTGTAAACGTAGTTTTAAATTAATATTTTTCAATTTCTTAATTCTACGTTTAGCCGCATCTAGTATGTTCAAAGTAGAAATAGAATTACGCGCAAAAAAAGGCTCGACTTTCTTACAGTGCTTTTGGATGTGGCAAGATTTGAACACAAGGTTCCTTTGTCATCTTCATCTTGGCTTGATGTGTTTGATGTGTCTGCCTCCAGGCGTAAGTCTTCGTTCGACCCTTCACTAGGATTCATAAGGCATTACTCTATTTCATGATCTGTAGAGGGAGAACTATACGTTAACTCAAGAAATTTTCAGATATTGTATGTAGTTGGAAGCATATAGATAAGTTTGAAGATGTCATGTCCAAGCACACGGAATAGACTATTCATAGCTTTGGCATTCAAATAGCATTCGTGCTTATTTAAATTATTCGGGGGCATGATACACGTCATGTTCCAAACTTCTACATCTAGTAATGTAAGGAATTTCTTCATTAGTGTTATCCATTCATTATAATTCAATCCTACGAATAAAGGTGGTGCAGAATTATTTTCAGTGTATAATTTTTCAACCCCACTCATCGATTCAAGGTCAGGGTTGGCCATTATTCTCAGTGGTGAAACCAATTTGGAATAACCTCCTCTGATACCACTTGTTGGATCTAGTGACCAACCTTAGAGGGTGGGGGTGAATAAGATTTGCGAACGTTTATTGAATTTAAAAGTTTCACACACCAAAACAATCACAAAGAAAAGAATTTCATTGCATTAAATCAATAATGAAAAATAGTATAAGATGAGTGTACATCAAAACTTGATTTTTATGGCGTCAAAGATCAGAGATGAAGAGAATAAAGATTATTTTGGTTTATATACCAACCAAACTATGACCGCTAGGCTCTCACCCTTTCCCTCCAGGAAAGGCATTCAAGCCCACTCTTCACCTCCACACAAGGAAGGGTATTAGAGCCCACTCTTCACCTCCACACAAGGGAGGGTGAAAGATAACTTAGGGAATTGATAATCCTATGATACCAATTGAAAGAATAGATAGATATTAAATTTACACTAGAGATAATTATATAAGGAGAAAAGAAATCACAGCACGATAAAAAAAAGAAGAATGAGCACACTACCAGATGACATAAGGATTATAGTGGTTCCCCAATAACTTGGGTACATCCACTCTTCTACCACACTGGTAGGATCCACTAGCAGGTTTTTTGATCAGTTGCCCTGCCACCACAAGATCTATTTCAAGGGAGATCTAGAAGCCCTTTTGAGCTTTTGATCAGGTGCCCAAAAACCAACACAGGTTTTTGATCAGGTGCACAGCCATCAAGAGTTTACTTTAAGGGAGTAAAAACCTTGTACAAAGGAAAGGGAAAAAAATGATGTTGTCTTCTCTATCTCAAATCACTGAGAGAAGACTAGGGGATTTGATGATGTCAAAGCTCCCCCTGAGATGTTTAATGGTTCAGGAAAGAAGGAAGCATTGCTTCAGGGTGTAGGCCTTCAGATTGATGTTGATCTCCAGCAAGCTTTTTACACTGATATTGATTTGTGTCTCTTGAATGCCTGGAGCAGATGAAGAACTCTGTCAATTTCTTAATTGATGCAGAGTTTCTTCTTCTCTGTAAAAAGAAAAGCCTTCTGAATTACTCTGATCTACTTTCTGCCTTACTGTTATTCTCATGTGTCGAATTCAAACATTTGAATTCATTTATCTTGACAATGGCTGAAGCATTCCCGAGAGAGTAGAAGATGCCTTGGGAATTATTTCATAATTAACTTCTGAAACAACCCACATTTAATGTTGCCTTTGAACGGCTATTTACATTAAATATGAGAGTTATAATCGCCTTAATCAATTCTGCCAAATGTAAAACATCTGCCTGAAAACTGCACGGAATTCGTCGATCTGGGCTTGCAGATCATCGAGCTCAACTTCCATTTCGTTGAGCTGAGAATTTGTCTTGAGTTCAGCGATCGTCGACCTGAGCTCGGAGTTCGTCGAGCTCAGCTGGATTTCGTCGAGCTGAAATTCTTGCTTAAGATCAGAGTTCGTCGACCTGAATTCGACTATCGTCGAACTGATTTTCTGCCTTTGACAAATCTGGATTTTCCTGGAATTCTTTCAGCAATTCTCTTGAACTCTTTTGAGGCAAACCTAGAAGCAAACATATGACCCAAGACTATACAATGTGGGTCAACCTAAGCAAACCTAATAGTGATTCTTGCCCAAATCTAAACTAGGGTTCCAACAATCACCCCCTATTTGGGTGAGGACACTATTTACACAAAAACAGATAAAATACAAAGCAAAACAATCTGCCTGGATTATAAATTTTTCAGCAGATGTATAAGGGTGCTTTGAGAAATAAAATAAATAAAATAAAGCTATTGCTACATCCTTCCAAGCAATTTCCCCTTATTAATAGAATAAATAATCTCCCCCTACTGCTGTAGCCTTCTAAACAATCTCCCCCTATACATCTACCACTATATCCTCAATATTGACTGAGACTATAGCTTTTGATTACTATCAAATACCATCGTTCCTTTGTGGTAAGATAGGTCTTTTCCTAAAGAGAGATGTTAGGAGTTATAGACCTAGATTACCTTGGGTCCTGGTTCTCTTTTATAATAATTAGAAATAAAAGAACACTTAGGTTGATTTTTATAACCTAGTGGATGAAATTTTCTGGAAGGGATGAACCACTCGGTAAAAGAATTTGTAAAATTTTGAGTTTGATTATAATTCTGAAGAGAATAAAAATTTCTATTCTGAAATTTTGAGTTTGACGAATTAAGGTAATTTCGTTGAACTGAGTTCGACGAATGGTAGTGGTTTCGTCGATCTCTACTCAGAGAATAATAGAAATTATTTTCTCTATTCCACTTTCGTCGACCTCTGTTCGACGAATCATATTTATTTCATCGAGCATAAATTCCTGACCAGTTATGATCAGAATTTCTGTTCACAGTTCGTCAAGCTTTGTTCAATGAATGGTGTTGTTTTTGTCGAGCTTGGTTCGACGAATTATATTGAACAAAAATTTTCTGAAGATTTTTAGTTTGATTTGATAAAACTTCAGTTATTTTGTCTAAATCTATTAACTTTTCTTTTCCTTTAACTGATTCTAATGAAGCTATTTGTTCAGATATATTTTTAAATCTTCTTTGAGTTTTATATTTTCATAAGATAAATTATTTACCTTCTCTCTGAGGAGTTTTATTTTCTTCTCAGATTGAATTAAATCTTTACATAAGATTTTAAAATCTTCTTTAAAATGTTATGAAGAGAAATCAAAGGAAGAGATTAACTGATCCTCTTCTGATTCACATTCTGATTCTTCATCAGAGTATGATTCTTCATCAGGGTTGCTGCAAGAGGCATTTATTGTCATCAGGCAAAATTCTCTTGATCTAAACTCTTCTTCATCTTCAGTTGAACAGGATGAAGCTTCAGAGTCACTACAAGTTTCAGCATCAAATCTTCTCTTTTTAGCTGATCCAGTAACCATTTCTGTGAGGGAGTCCCAAATATCCTTTGCTGAAGAGCATTCAGCAACTTTCTGAAAAATGTCATTAGACATTGATTGGGCTAGGATGTTCATTGCTTGTGCATCAAATCTCTTTAGCTTATTCTGTGCTTCTGTCCATTGAAGTGATGGCACAATACTGGTGCTTGGAGTTTCCACTGATTGAGATGGACCTGTTAAAATGGAGTTGTAAATGGCTTCATCAATAGAGTTCATAAAAAGCCTAATCCTTGCCTTCCATAGTGCAAGCTTATCTAGATTGCACATAGGAGGTCTGGTGCTTGAAAATTCTTCATTTTGTGCCATGATAAACTCTTAAGAAATATAAGATCTATCAGATCGTTTTGGTTCAGGGGTTAGGCTGTACAACTAAAGAAACGACCCTCTGATACCAATTGAAAGATAACTTAGGGAATTGATAATCCTCTGATACCAATTGAAAGAATAGATAGATCTTAAATTTACACTAGAGATAAATATATAAGGAGAAAAGAAATCACAGCACAACAAAATAAAGAGGAATGAGCACACAACCAGATGATACAAGGATTATGGTGGTTCCCCAATAACCTGGGAACATCCACTCTTCTACCACCTTGGTAGTAATCCACTGGCAGGTTTTTTGATCAGGTGCCCTGCCACCACAAGATCTATTTCAAGGGAGAACTAGCAACCCTTTTGAGCTTTTGATCAGGTGCCCAAAATCTAACACAAAGGTTTTTGATCAGGTGCCCTGCCACCAAGAGTTTACTTTTGAAGGGAGTAAAAACCCTGTACACAGGAAAGGGAAAAGAAATGATGTTGTCTTCTCTATCTCAAATCACTAAGAGAATACTAGTGGATTTGATGATGTCAAAGCTCCCCCTGAGATGTTGAAAGGTTCAGGAAAGAAGGAAGCTTTGCTTCAGGGTGTATGCCTTCAGATTGATGTTGATCTCCAACAAGCTTTTTAGACTGATATTGATTTGTGTCTCTTGAAAGCCAGGAGCAGATGAAGAACTCTTAATAGATGCAGAGTTTCTTCTTCTCTGTAAAAAGAAAAGCCGTATGGATTTCTCTGATCTACTTTCTGTCTTACTGTTATTCTCATGTGTCGAATTCAAACATTTGAATTCATTTATCTTGACAATGGCTGAAGCATTCCCGAGAGAGTAGAAGATGCCTTGGGAATTATTTCAAAATTAACTTCTGAAACTACCCACATTTAATGTTGTCTTCAAACGGCTATTTCCATTAAATATGAGTGTTATAATCGCCTTAATCAATTCTACCAACTGTAAAACATCTGCCTGAAAACTGCACAGAATTCGTCGATCTGGGCTTGCAGATCATCGAGCTGAGCTTCCATTTCCTCGAGCTGAGAATCTGTCTTGAGTTCAGCAATAGTCGACCTGATCTCGGAGTTCGTCGAGCTCAGCTGGATTTCGTCGAGCTGAACTTCTTGCTTGAGATCAGAGTTCGTCGACCTGAATTCGACTATCGTCGAACTGATTTTCTGCTTTGACAAATCTGGATTTTCCTGGAATTCTTTCAGAAATTCTCTTGAACTCTTCTGAGAAAAACCTGGATGCAAACCTATGACCCAAGAATATACAATGTGGGTCAACCTAAGCAAACCTAATAGCGATCCTTGCCCAAATCTGAACTAGGGTTCCAACATAGGGTCGTAGAGCCGTGCTAGATCCTCCGATCTAGACGTTCCAAATCCCGGGACGATTTACCGCGGAATCCTTCCCGGATTCCGACGACCCTCTCCGATCAATTTTTCTTACTGAAAAACTAAATAGAAAATAGAAAAAGAGTACAAAGATTAAGAGTAAAAATGATAAGAAAATGAAGTTCCCCCTCTTGACGACTTCTCCGATGTGCGATCTACGGCCGGTGCTTGAGATCTTCGTTGGCTAGCAATCGGTCGGTTCTTAGTGGTCGATGAAGATTCTGGATTGCCAGAGTTCTTTGTTCACGAACGGGAGGGAGAAGGCTTCCTTCAACTTTGACGAAGACACATGGAGATGGGTGCAAGGAGGCGGCTGAAATCTGGAGTTCAGAAACCCTTCGTCGTTATTCGTCTTGGAGCCGTCATGACAATAGGAAACGCAGCGGCTTTTATACGTCTTCATGAAAACAGGATACCGTCGGCAGTACGACTAGGGCCTGCGGTATTTTTGTGTTCTTGTTGTGCCAGTTGTCCTCCAAAACTGGAAAATAGTATTCGAAACGATCTTTTGCCTTTTCATTTGAGCTAGAGCCGTGCGGTAGATCCTACTGTCGCGGGGTAACAGAGGATGCGACGTTCTTGAAAAGGCAACATCCGTTTGACAAGGCTAGCACCGCACGGTAGGTGCTACCGTAGCAATCTTTCGGAGCACTAGGACTGAATAAATCATTAATTTACCGCATGCGGTTATCCAGTCGCCTGGCAGTAGCGCCGAGCTCGACGTTTCTGCCTTTAAAACTCATCGAAGACCTAAGGCGGTGCGGTAGAGCTAGCACCGAAACCATCCAGAGCGCTAGGTCCAAATAAATCGTCGCATTAGTGCCTGCGGTAGTACTAACGCCTGGCGGTAGCCCAGAGTCTCAACGCTTCTTCTCCCAACATTCGTCAACGGGCTAGGGCGACGCGTTAGTGCTAGCGCCTGGCGGTAGCATCCATATGAGCCTTCTCTATTGCTTCCACCTGACAACCTGCACACTTTATCAACATACAACATGATCAAATACAACCGGGGATTTGATATTCTCAAACACAGGGAATGTGAAACATCGGTTCCAACACTTATCACCCTTAAGCACAGGTACGTCACCGAGCTTAAAACTGAGCATGCTAAATCTCTCAAGTACACGCTCGATGTAGGCTTTCTGAGAGAGTGACAATGTATGGTGAGATCGGTCCCTAATGATCTTAATTCCTAGAATGAAGGATGCTTCTCCAAGATCTTTCATATCAAAGTATTTTGACAGAAATTGCATAGATTCATGCAACAATTCCAAATCACTACTCGCAAGCAAGATGTCATCTACATAAAAAATTATGAAGATGAATATGCTCCCACTGATCTTGAGATATATGCAACTGTCTACCTTATTTTCTACAAAACCAAAAGAAGTAATTATCTCATCAAATTTTAAATACCAATGTCTAGAAGCTTGCTTTAGACCATATAGGATTTGTTAAGCTTACATACAAGTTGGTCGAAATGACCAGACTTGAATCCCTCAGGCTGCATCATATAGATCTCTTCGGCAAGATCGTCATCCAGAAATGCGGTCTTTATATCCATCTGGTGTTGCTCCAAAACATAATGAGCTACTAATGTCATTATCACTCTAAAAGAGACTTTAGAGGAAACAGGAGATAAGCTCTCGTGGAAATCGATTTCTTCTATATGCGTAAATCCCTTGGCAACTAGTCTGGCCTTAAACCGCTCGACCTTACCCTTAGAGTCTTTCTTTGTCTTAAATACCCATTCAGAACCAATGGCCTTACAGCCTTTGGGTAACTCAACCAACTCTCAAACCTTATTCAGCTTCATAGACTCCATCTCATCTTTCATCGCATCCCACCACAGATCAACTTGAGGTCCAGACACATCTTCATCAAATGTCACTGGTTCAACTACTTGACCAATGTCATGATCACTCTCTCATAAATAGAATTCATAGTCTGAGAAAATTATGGGCCATCTCTGCCTAATGGATCTCCTAGCAGGTGGATGAACCTCATAAACATGAGTAGGAACCTCAACTAGAATCGGTGGTAAGAACACATCGACATCCTCCACTTATTTTGTCACAGATTCAAGCACTGCAGGATCTCCTACCGAGGGCACAGGTAAATTAATGGTCACAACTTCCTCATCTTTACTAATAGGAAGAGAGCAACTAGGTTCATCAGCGACATCCCATTCTAAAACTTTAGCTGTTTATGACTCCATAATTCTGGGTCCTCCTAAAGGGGGATAGAACTTAAATCCCTTAGAGTGATCTGAATAGCCTATGAAATAGTAACAACAAGACCTATGGGTTATCTTACTCTCTAATGGGTTGTATAAATGGACTTCTGCAGGACAACCGCAGACACGTAAATGATTAAGGTTGGGTAGTCTACCAGTCCATAACTCAAATGGGGTTTTAGGTGTTGACTTAGATGTGACTTTATTAAGGATATATAATGTGGTCTTACGTGCCTCACCACATAAAAACTCAGGGAGATTTGTCCTACTCATCATTCTTCTCATCATTTTCTTAAGGGTGTGATTAGGCCTTTCGGCCACACCTTTCTGCTCAGGACTACCCGGCATGGAGTACTGGGCAACAATGCCACAACTCTCCAAGTATCTGGAAAACAGACCTTTATATTGCCCAAAGGCATCGTGTCTACCAAAATACTCACCACCTCTGTCACACCTAACAATCTTGATGACTTTCCCTATTTGATTCTAAACTTCAGTATTGAAAATCTTGAACTTTTCAAGAGATTCAGACTTCTCCTTAATCAAGTATAAATAACCAAAACGGGAGTAGTCATCAATGAATGTAATAAAATAGGTGTTCCTATAGAGGTTAATGGAATAAGGACCACTGATGTCTGTATGAATAACCTCTAACAAACTTGAACTATGATTTGAGCCTTTCTTCTTAATCTTGGTCATCTTACCTCTACAACAGTCCACACATGTCTCTAGATCACTGAAGTCTAGAGTAGGATGAATATTTTCTTTAATTAATATTTCTACTCTTACTCTAGAGATATGACCTGACTTTTTATGTCATAGCATTAAGGACTGTTCCTTAATGAGAGGTCTTTTACTAGCAATGTTTTCTACACTATATGAAGTCGCATAATAATTAACAGGTGCAAGACATTCTATATAAACCATTAGATAGAGAACATTGGCCAATAAATCGTGATTCGTAAAATAACTTAATCAAACCACCAGAAATATTAAAATCATAATTAAGTTTATCTAATGCAGAAACAAAAATCAAGTTTCTTCTAAATGAAGGAATATAAAATATTTCTTTTAATAAAAGTTCATATCCTGCAATGTCCTCATGTTTCTTTACTGTGCTCTTCTACTTATTATGATAGCAGTTTTTTTTATATATCATCATGAAATCACTCTATATCCGCTTTTTACATTGCACTGAGGACATTGCAAATCTTAAGTCTGGGGGTAGAATGGTTATCCATGTGGTTACAATTAATTCTAATCTGCTTATCATAATACTCAAGTTATTATACCACCCCTTTACAAATTTTTGTTTGACCTTTTTAAGCTCTCATTTTTCTTTCATTTGAGATTATAAACATTTAATTTACCTTCGCACACTGATTAAAATGAATTGATGTAGACTCATACAGTATTCAACTTTGTTGATTTCGTAATTAAGCATAGAAATTTTGTTTAGCTTAATTTTCTCTATATAATTTAATTTTAAGATTACTCCTCTATATTAGTAACTATCCAACACTCTATTTTATAAAATATATTTATCTATAATAAAGTGAGTCGATGAGTGTAACATTTTTATAATTTGGTATTAGGGTTTTAAAATTAAAAATTACTCCATATTGATGTCTAGGACTCACCCTCTAGCATTCCTCAAAACATTACATAAGTTAATTAGTAAGGGCGGAAATGACTTAGGCCTCCTATTGGATAGCTTGAGCCTTGTTATCCCAACACCTTTAACATGATACCCTTGCACACCCCATTTGAACCTAATCCCCATCCTTTTGATGCTCTACTATTAAAATTCACCAAGGCCAAATCCCTACCTATTAGCACACCTATCATTGATGCCTGCTTGGAATGATTTGTTCATTGTGATATGTGGCCTGAGTGCGTGTATCCTTGCACCCACTTGGAATGATCCCTACTTTGAACCCAAAAAAAAAGACATAGTGATATGTGGCCTGAGTGCGTGTATACTTGCACCCACTTGGAATGATCCCTACTATGGTCCCTTGGTTAAAAAAAAATGTATATAAAGAAATAGAGTGCCCTTCAAAATGTGGGAAATTTACAAATTGCAAAGTCTGGGGGTGTTTACATAAAATTGAAATATGTTAAGGTATTTTCCAACATAAGGCTCAATCAAGATTTAGGTGTGAAAAATTCATCAAAATTATCCTTGATTACCTTACCTTTAATCTTCTATCCTAAGCCAAAAAGGCTACACCAAAATTCAAGTCCTAAGGATCCAACCTTACTAATTCTAAATTGTGCTGTGATGAGGGTGTAAAAAGGGTAAGCTCATGATTATCAGTAAGAGTACTTATAAGTTTTGAAATACTAATACGTATTTTATAGAGATTGTTATTTTCTCCTCATATTTGTTAAAGATGACTATACTTTTATTTCTAAAAGCGAGTGAGAGATAGTTAAAATGATATACTAGAGGAATTTTAAGATAAATATATATTTAGAAAAGTCTGCTAAATTATTTCCTATGCGATTACATCACCAAAGTTCTCTTAAATTCATAGCAACCAGTGTGCGGAGGCAAAATTATTTAATGGTAACCCAGGTGTTTGAATTAGTTTGCTTAGGGACAAGCAAACATCTAAGTCTGGGGGTATTTGATGAGTACGATTATGATAGGCTTTTTACTATCATAATTGTAATCATATCTACCATTTCCTGCCCCTTTTGGTGTTGATTTCATGATAATATCAAAGAAATTGTCGTATCATAGATAGAAGAGCGTATTTAGAAGTCCTTGTCAGTTCTTGTTTTAAACCATTTACTGAGTCTATTATTTTTCTATTGCAGGTAATGCCAACCAATGGACCTAAAAGTTTCGGAGCAAACAGAGGAGTTCACGGAGTCTACATGGCTGATGACAGGACAGAAATTTGGTGCACACGGCCAGACACACGACCGTGTGCCTACCCGTGTCCTATGCACCTGGAGCTGAAGAATTTGGGCGCAGACAGAGGAGCCTCACACGGGTATGGCACATGCCCGTGTGCATACCCGTGTCATCTTTGCACGTGACTGCTGATCAACCCGTGTCTGTGGGACACGGCCGCACACACGGCCGTGTCTATACCCGTGTCATCTGACAAGGCCCACTACCAGACATGCCTTTTCGTGGGGAACCGCCCAGGAACCGCCTAGGAACCGTCCACACGGCCTGGCACACGGCCGTGTGCGATCCCATGCCCGACCTGTTTGCAAGGGAACTATAAATTTCCTGTAGAAAAATTTGTTTAGAACTTTTGGATCATTTCTGCATTGGAGAACTACTGGAGGCCGAAGAGGAGCATCCAAGACAAGGAGGATTGAAGGGTATTCTTATGTATTTTTTATTCAATCATTAATCCCTTAAATCCTTTCTTTCTCTTGATGATCCATCTTCAATTTATGTTTTAATTTGCATGAATTTCTCTTTGAACATTCTAGTAATCATGTATCACCTTGTTTATGTTATATTTATAGCATTTTATTTGTGTTTATGCAATCAAACAAAGAGTTTAATCATCCCTTTGAATTACTTATTTGTTTTACATAATTTGCAATTGACTAGATTGAGAAATTGGTTATTTGCAATGAATTTAGTATGTTCATATTGTGATGATAATTCACTTTGTATTTCAAACTCTATGATCGAGAGATATTCTGTTTGGAAAATTAGAACACGGATAAAAGGATTCATGTTAATTTAGCGATAGAATTCATGAATTTATATAGTAATAAAGGTATTCTGTTTAATGCGAACTTGAGTGTTGTGAATTGTTCGAGAGAAAATTTACTATCTTAGGTTTAGATTTGGAATTGCTCGAGAGAGAATTTTGATGAAAAATTAACCTTTACATTGCACAAATTTAACAGTATTTTCATGTCATGATCGCTTAGAATTGAACTAGTAAATGAAATTGTTCATGTAATTAATTAAAAGCTTCATGTTCTATCGTTTTTATTTCTCCAATACTGAATCATCCAATTGATCATAGTTAGGTTAATGTAGTTTAAATATCACTTTTGTTTAGAGGTATGATAATAAAGGGTGGGTGAGTACGAATAGTTGAAACGACCCTGTGGAATACGACACGAGATGTAGATTTCTCATATATTACGATTGATAGGTGCGCTTGCCTGAATGCTAATTCAATCTAGTTAAGTCCATCTACATAATTGTATTAGAATGTAGAATGAGATCACATTGAATTATTACTTGTTAGCAAGAAAAATCATCAAGGACTCTATCTCATCTGGAGATAATCCTTATGTCCATTCTTCTCATGTGGTTGGTCTTAAAACCAGTAGACTGTTCCATTATTTCTGGAATTGTTCCAGCCAAGTATAGACTCATGATTCTTCCCAGATTTGGTTTCTTAATACTTTCCTTAATCTTTTCAAAGATTACTGCAGACCAATCTGTGTTCAATCTGAAGATAATCCTGGTCATCAGGCTGAACATATAGGCTGAAACCCTATCATATCCCCCTGGTTTGTAGAGAATGACCTTTCCAACCACTTCAGAAAGGAATTTTCCTTGCAGATTCATCCCTTTCCTGTTTATTGCTGATCCAATCTTCATGGTGGGATCCAATCGACACCACTGAAGTGCTTCCCTAGTCTTGGTAGAGGTAACTTCTACTTCTTCTTGAGTTCTTGGGAGTTGAAGAGTTTTCCTCAAGCTCTTCAAGGTAAGTTTAACTTTAGCTCCCTGAACAGTAGATTTGATCTTAAGTCCAGTCGAATCCAAAGTAGCTGCGCCATAGAATTCCAGTATTTCTTTCTTCCATATTTTTGTAGGTTCAGATACAAGAAATTCCAAACCATTTTCTGCAATTAGGGTTACTACTGTTTTAATCTCGGGTTCCGCATTATCAAAAGCATTGCGAACCAGCTCATAGAATTCGTTGATGTTATCTTCAAGCTTTAGCGCCATTGGGGTTGAGAGAAATCTAGAATGGAGAAGAGAGAATTTGTCAACACAGGGTTTTGGTCTCGAAAATATGGAGAGTGTGTCGACAAAATATGTTGTTAACCTATTTATACCCTTCTAAATAATGAAGTTCAAAAGGCACGTCAAAATTCTCTTGATGTGTCGACACAGTTGAAATGTGTCGACACAGACTTCTAATGTCTCGACAGAAGTGTTGACTTCTATATGTCGACACAAATTCTATTTGTCTTGGTCCTGTTCGACGATTTGAGGTCGACGAAGTGTTGTTGAATCTGCGCTCGACGATATGTGTCGATTCTGCGCTCGATGATCAGTTGATTATGCGCTCGACGAAATCTGTGTGTTGATTCTAAGTGTCGACACCACTTCTGGATGTGTCGACACTACTTCTCTGAAGTGTCGACACCAATTTTTTGGATGTGTCGACATCACTTCCCTGGAGTGTCGACACCAACTACTATGTGTCGACACAATTTTACTTAGCCAAATTTGTTAAACTAATTTATGTTCAACATTCCTAATTCAATTTTGAAATTATTGAATTTATTTTCATCTAATGGCTTTGTGAACATGTCAGCAATTTGTAAATCAGTGTTAACAAATTCTAAAGAAATATCTTCTTTTTCTACATGATCTTTAAGAAAATGGTATCTAATTTCTATATGCTTTGTTCTACTATGAGAAACAGGATTATGAGCAATAGAAATAGCACTAGTAGAATCACATAATAATGGAGTTCTACTTACTTGAATACCATAATCTTCTAACTGATGCTGCACCTCATGGTCTTCATTTTCCTCTTGAGTGTCTTGTACTCCCCCTGGACAGCAACTACCATTTTCCTCATCCTGCTTTGCAGTTGGATCTTCTCTGATAGTAAGCTTATCCATCTTCTGTTGTATATCTGTGGAGCTACAAGAACTACTTGGCAACTCACTGTTAATAAGTCTAGATTCATCAAATATGACATGAATAGACTCTTCTACAACTTGAGTAATCAAATTGTGGACCCCATAAGCCTTACTATTGTTGTTGTACCCAACAACTATCCCATCTTGGGATTTGGCAGCAAACTTAGTTAGGTGAGACTTGTCATTGTTAAGCACATAGCACTTGCAACCAAAGATCCTAAAATAGGATAAGTTTGGTTTTCTGCCTTTCATAACCTCATAGGGTATCTTTTTGTGGCTTTTGATGATGGAAGCCCTATTGAGTACATGACATGCAGTGTTCACTGCCTCAGACCAGAAATATTTTTGGAGAGTAGTGTCACTCAATAGTGTTCTTCCAGCCTGAATCAATGTCCTATTATTTATTTCAGCAATGTCATTTTGCTGTGGTGTTCTAGGTGAGGAGAATTCCTGATGAATCCCAAAATCTTCACACAACCTTGTCATACTTTCAGATTGGAATTCAGTTTCATGGTCACTTCTGATTTTGACCATTGAACTATCTAATTCATTCTGAATTTGTTTGACAAAATTGCAGAAGACATTTGGGGTTTCAGATTTCTGCCTCAGAAAGAATACCCATGAAAATCTAGAATAGTCATCTACAACCACAAAAGTGTAGACCTTCCTACCTAGACTATGAACTGGCATAGGACCAAATAAATCCATATGCAAGAGGTATAAGAATCTCACTGAGTCTTTGGTTTCTAGGCTATGGAAGGAGGATCTGGTCTGCTTGCCTTTTTGACAAGCTGAACATATCTCATCCTTATCGCAGTTAACTTGAGGACCATTCCTCACTAACTCTTTACTAAAGAGTTGGATAATTGTCTTGTAGTTAAGATGAGCTAGGCTCTTCTGTCATTTGTCACAATGAGAGGCTTTCTCATCAGCCACAAGACAGATAGGAGAATTTTTATTCTCACACTCAAAGTTTAGGCAATACACATTTCTATTTCTATAGCCAGTCAATATGACTTTTTGATCACTTGACCTCTTGATATGACACCCATTCTTGACAAATGAAATGTCATATCCAAGTTCACTCAGCTGGCTTATGCTAATTAGGTTGTGTTTCAAACCCTTCACACAAGCCACTTGAGTGATAGTGATTAGGTTGTTAGAAATGTTACCAAACCCTTTGATGACTCCTTTTTCAAAACCACCAAAAATTACATTAGGCCCATTCAGTATTGGTGAATAGTCCTTCAGCAATCCTCTTATTCCAGTCATGTGCTTGGAACATCCACTGTCCAAGTACCATATTGGGGCATGGCAACTTGGACTCACCTGCAACAAAGATTACTTAACCTTAGAACCCAAATAACTTTTTGGATCCTTGGTTCAAGTTAGCCTGAAACTTGACAAATCTGCCTGCTGCTCTTTTAACAGGTAGACTGCTATTCTCCCTAACACTGGTATTGTGCTAACAGTCTAAGGCATAATGGCCTATCTTGCCACAGCACCAACACATACTTATTATACCTCTTTTTATGTAAAATCTTAGCTGTATTGTTTGTAGCATATCTTTTGTCTTATGCTGGGGCTTTGCCTTTCTTATTGGACTGTGCATCTCATGCAGTTCCCTTAAATCCTAATCCTGCCTTACCCTTTTAAGACACAAAGTCATCAATTAAGGATAGGACAGATTTTGGCTTAGAGAAACTAACTACTATCTCCTTCTCTTTTTGAATTCTGTCTTCCAGACTTTTGATCTGATCATTTTTGAATGTGATTGTACCCATCTGAATAACAGTTATGTTTTTCAGCATGGCAATCTCATTCATCTTCTGATCTAGCAGCTTTTCTGAATCAGATGCAGCCAACTTAAGAGCTGCAATTTCCTTAGCCAGATTTTTGGCCAGGTTTTTGCTTCTCTTGAGTGTCTGTAACAAATCCCCAAATTCATCTATAAGCTGATGAATATCTCCTTCAGATTCAGACCCATCCACATCTATAGATACAGATGCATCTGATTCTGACCTAGTGAAGTAATCAGAATCTACAGATGAACTTTTTTACTTTACTGGGGCCAGGTTGATTCTAGCACTGGTCTTCTTCAGACATAGCCATCAGTCCTTTGCACTGATGGTCTTCTTGCTCATAGATAGAGTCCAGTAATCTCAAGAACTCATCCTCTTCTTCTGTTGCAAACAGACCAATATAGGCCTCAGCCTCAGATTCAGACTCTGAAGTTAATTAATCTGTCCAACTTTTCTCTTTCTTAGCTACCAAAGATTTCTCCTTCTTTCTCTTGTGCTGAGACTTCTTTTTATCAGTAGACTCCTTCCTTTTGTCTGGACAGTCAGCCACAACATGTCCAGGTCTGTTGCAGCAATAACAAATAATCTTTGATGTAGATGACTTGCTAGGCTTTGTCCAACTTCTGTCCTTCCTGGATGATTTCCTCTTCTGATAATAGTCATCCTTAGACTGAGATGAGGATGGCTTAGATTTCCACTACTTCTTCTTTAAGAATCTCTGAAACTGCCGTGTGAAAGCAGCAAAGTCTTCATCTGAATTACTGATGTCTGAACTGTGATTATCAGAATTTTTTGAGATCACTTCTGCATCTTTCTTAGGAGAAGATGGATATATCCTCCTGTTCTTCCTTGTGGCTTCTACCTTGAAGGCCACTGACTTTTCTCTAGAGTCAACCTTTGTATTTTTCTCTTCCTCCTTTCTGCCCAACAGATGCATCTCATAAGATAACAATTTGCCAAACAGTGTTGGAGGTGAAATTTCTGCCAGTCTGGCCACTTCCCTTATGGCACAGATCTTTGTATCCTAATCCTTAGTCAAAGACCTAAGGAATTTGTCATTCAGCTCATATGTACTGAATATTCTTCCATAGGACATTAGTTTATTTACAATTTTGTAGAACTTCTTATAACACTCAGTTATGCTATCAGACTTGGCTTGTCTGAAACTCTCATATTCTTGATTAAGCATAGACTTTCTATCTTGCCTAATCTCTTCAGAACCCTCCATGTAGACAACCAATGTGTCCCACATCTCCTTGGAGATTTTGCAGTGAATCAGATTCTGGAAAGTTGAATCATCTATGACACTCACTATAATATTATGTGCTCTTTTATCTATTATAGCCAAGATGATCTCATCCTTAGTCATTTCTGAAAAATCCTAAGGAGTCATTTGATTTGCATTAAGAACAGAAACTTTCATTGGAATATATGATCCTTCCTGAACTATTATATAAATTCTAGGATCAGATGCCTCCATAAATAATCTGACCCTTTCCTTCCAAATTCCAAAGATTTCCTTCCTGTAGATAGGCAACTTCATTGAACCAAGTTCTTTATAGTTTTCTCCTGAATCCATCTTCTCTAACTTATTTCTGCCTAACAGATCTTACTCAGACTGTTAAGTCTTTCTTTGAGGAACCTCGCTCTGATACCACTTGAAAGAATTGGTTCCTAAATACCTAGAGGGGGGGGGGTGAATAGGTGCAATTCCTTTTTCTTTGAAGGCAGAACTTTTAATTCAGTTAATTAACAAAAACAGATTGTTTTACGGCTATCACAGCACAGAAATACTAATACCACACACAATCACAGATTGCACACTTATTTATAGTGGTTCCCCAAAGTCTGGGTACATCCACTTTCCCAATTCTCCTGTCTAGCAGTGTGCTAGATTCGGCCTAACTTCTTTCCTTCTTCTCAGATCCTCAGATCTTACAGCTTAGAACCCAAACAAGGCTCCTACAACTCAGAGTGAGTCCACACTCCTACAGCTCAAGCAATCTGCCCTACCTCAGCCTTCAACAAGGCCTACAACTCAGAGATGACAATCTCCTACAACTCAGGCTCACAACCCTACCTCAGCCTTCAATAAGGCCTACCACTCAGAGAACTTATCTCCTACAACTCAGCCTTTATAAATCAGGCTTACAACTCAGATCTTAAAAGATCCTACAGAAAATAGATGTTAATTATAAATCTACCACCACCCTGGTTGAGAGAGAAAGGATGGACAGTTTCTTGATCAGTTCTTGAAAGAATCTGATGTAGAGATCAACCTGTCTTAGCTTTCTTCAAAGCTTCTTGAATCTGAACACAGTAGGGTTGATCTCCTTTGAAGTCGATCTTCAATCAGCTTCTTTCTTGAATTTTAGAAATCAATCTGAATTCTTCTTGGCGGACTGGTTCAGAATCTGCACTTAAGAGACTTATTGATGTAAGTCTCTTTCTTCACTTCAATAGATGAAGCTCTCTCTCTCCAAATTCTTCTGAAGATTCTTCTGAATTCTTCTTTGAATTCTCTTGACAAACTTTGAGTAGATCACCACTTGAGAATGTCTTCTTAGATCTTCTGTTGAAAATCTTCTTCTGTTTTTTGTGTGTTATGTTCTGTATAATTCAATCATTACTTCTTTTGTTGATAGAGAATGTCCTTATATAGACTTTCTCCATGATAACCGGCTGATCCGGTTTCTAACAAACTTCTGACAACTCTAACAATTGCAGTAGACCAGTTGGTTATGGCAGCTGTCAAGTCTTCCAGTCACTTCTTGAAACTCTGTCTCTGTCAGCAAAGTGTCGAGACTGAACTTCATCATGTGTCGACACAAGTAGACTAAGTGTCGACACAAGCCTTGGTGGTGTCGACACAGCTCCCTTGGTGTTGACACTACTTCTCGACATAGCTTCTGTAGAATGTGTCGACACTAGTTCTGTTGTGTCGACACAGTCACTTCTTTTCTTCACAAAAATTAACTTTGTTGAAAATCTGCAATGTGTCGACACAAGTCCTGTGTGTCGACACAGTTGATATCGACAAAGTCTTCTGTGTGTCGACACTGCCTCTGTGTGTCGACACAGTTGATGTCGACTAAGCTTTTTCTGTGTGTCGACACTGCCTCTGTGTGTCGACACAGTTTCTTCTGGTGTCGACGCATCCTTTCCAAGTGTCGACACAATTGACTCTAGGTGTCGACATAGCTTTTCTCCAGTGTCGACACAATCCTTCATAAGTGTCAACACAGCTTCTTCTGGTGTCGACACATGGACTTAGAAACTTTTCCTGCATACCTGCATTTTCTTAACCTACACATATAAACTCAAAACAACATCAAATACACCTTGATGCATATCATTGAGTAAGTTGAGGCTTCTTCAAATCTGGTACACATTTTCCAATGTACCGAACAGTAAAATTGTGTCGAAACTGCTAAGATGTCTCGACACCTTCTAAGAACAAGTGTCGAGACACTTTGGACATCTCGACAATTATATTTCTGAAAATGTGCAGAGTCAATACAGAAGTGTCAAGACAAGTCAGAACTGTCACATCAACTACAGTAATATGATATCTCAACAGAAACAGTTTAAGGGAGAATTTGAAGAATGATGTCACATGCTTATGTCATCAATCAGAAATCAGCAATCCACGAAGGCTATAAATAGAGGGGTTGACTACAGAAAAAGAATCAATCAGACAAATCATTCTATTCTCTCATTTGATTTTTCTAAGTTAGAGGAGGGCGACAATCCCGAGAAGAAGGAAGACGAAGGTCTTCAAGAAAATCTCCAGATCCTTACATCAAGTTTATCTAAAGACTAAGGTAAATCTAATTTACAATTTATTCAAGGAAATCAAGCCGATCAACATCAAGAAGATTACAGATCCAGAGAAGTATCTTTTCAGCCAGCCTATTTTTCAGAAATCTATCAAGTGCAGTTGAATTGAAGAATCTGAATTCTTTCAGATAAGTCAGATTATAGTTTTATTATTTTCTATGATATAATTTTTTTTACCTCTTAATTTTGTAAGATCTCCTCGAGATCTGAGTGGGTAGGAGATCTAATCTCTGAATTGTTAGCCTAATTTATAAAGGCTGAGGTAGGGTTCTTGAGGGACCTAAGATAAGTGATTTGAGTGGATCACTGAGGTGTAAGCGTGCATTATAAAGGCTGAGGTAGGGTTCTTGAGGGACCTGAGGTAGGAGATTGGAAAAATCTCTGACGTAGGACCAGTTGGTCTGAGTGTAGGTTTCTTAACTGAAACTAAGCCTGTAAGATCTTTGGATCTGAGTTGAAGAGGAGTAGCTATAACCTTATCTAGTAAATTGCTAATGAGGAAGAAGGGGCAAAGTGGATGTACCCTAGATAGGGGAACCACTATAAATTCTCTGTGTTGGGATTTGTTTGTGCTTGTACTATGTTCTGAGATTTGCATGTGATGTGTTTTGTGGTTCAATTATGTTGAGTTGTTGTGAAGCTATTTTCTCGAGTAAATTATCTGCTAAACATAATAACTGTTGAACAGTTAAGTGACAAAGAATTGAAAAAGTATTTTAAAAGACACCTATTCACCCCCCCCCCCCTCTAGGTGATTATCTACCTATAGGATTATCTTTCAAGTGGTATTAGAGGGAGGTTATTCAAAAAATACCTAACAGCCTGAAAATTATCCAAAGGGTGGTTGAAAAATATTAGATCCATTGGCTTCTGAATAACACAGAGGACTCAGCTATAAGAAACTGCCAATATGTACTAAGGATAACTTTGCTATATGGAAGCGGAGAGTGAGATTGTTTATGGAGGCTTTAGATCCAAGAATCTTTGTCATTGTACAAGAAGGACCATATGTTCCAATGAAGATATCAGTCTTAGATGCAAATATTCAAACTCCTAAGAAACTATCTGAAATGACAAAGGATGAGGTGGTTCTTGCAACCATGGACAAGAGAGCACAAAATATAATTGTTAGTGCTATAGATAATTCAACTTTTCAGAATCTAGTGCATTGTAAAACATCCAAGGAAATGTGGGACACTCTCATAGTCTACATGGAAGGCACAGAAGAAGTAAGAGATGATAGAAAGTCTTTACTAAACCAACAGTATGAGGCATTCAGATAAAGAAAGACTGATTCTATAGAATTATATTATGAAAAGTTTTTTTAGAATAGTCAATGACCTAAAGAATTATGGCAAATAATTCTCAAATTATGAGTTGAATTACAAATTTTTTAGATCCCTAAATAAAGAATGAGACATCATGATTTGTGTTGTAAGAGAAATGGGGAATCTGAGAAACATGTTACCCCAAGACTTGTATGGGAAGTTATTGTCACATGAGCTTCAGCTAAATTCTAGAAAAGCTGAAGCTGAATCTGCCAGAAGTTTAACTTAGACCAAATATGTGGCCTTCAAAGCAGATACGTCAAAGAAGTCTAGAAGAGAAATCTCATTATCACCAAGAAGGGATGGAGATATAGATAGCACTGGAACCTGTTCTTCATCAGAAGAATTATCAGATGATGAATTGGCACTGGAATAAGAAGAAATCAACTAGATAAAGTTCCAGTAAAAGTAAAGACAAACATAGAGACAAATCTGTGGTTAGGTATGATTCTCATCAGAATAAACAATTTAAGACTGACATAATCTGTTATTGCTGTAATAGGCATGGACATGTCATTGCTGACTGTCCAGTAAAAAGAAAGGAGAATAGAAAGTCTAAATAAAAGAAGTTCTATAAAGGCAAGAAATCAGAAAAGGGTCTAATGGAAAAAAAGCCTAAGACCATATTTGATAGTGATACTGATTTGACTGAATCAGAAGATGAGCATGCACACATTGGACTATTCTCCTATAAAGAAGAATTTATCAGAGAGACCCTATACAAGGGAAAAACTCCACAACTTCATCACACTATGGTGATTCATAAGGTGATATGGAGATTAATTTGATGGCAATGTCTGAGAATCCAGATACAGAAATTGTTGAATGTCAGGATACTCAAGTAATCTTTGACAATTCCTATTGTTCTACAAATTCTGTTCATGAGGCTGTAGATGAGTTAGACTCATGTGACTCAAAGGTTGATTCACATAAGTCTAACCCTGAGACTGAATTGCAGCAGCTCGCAGTCAAATTTGGTAAACTGCTGGAAGTTCTTATAAAGAGCAAGAAGCTTGTCAAAGAACAACCTATAAAAATTGCATCACTAAAAGATCTTGAGCATCATCATAAGGTGGATACTCAGAAGATTGGTCTTCAAAGTTCTAAGTTGTCAAAGCTGACTAAGATCATTGATGAACAAATCATATTGCTAAAACAAAAGGATGCAACCATATAGGAGTTTGAATTCAAACTCCTGAATGAGAAAAAATTAGTACAGTAATTCTCTAAACCTAAAATTGTGCTGCCTATTATAGATACCTTCTCAGGAATACCTGTAAGTTGTCTTGGGTATGTTAAATCCAAGTGAAAAAGAGGCAAAAAGCTGACAAGACAAAAGGATCCAGTCATTCCTCAACCTGTGTTTCAGACTAAGGGAAAATAAACCCATAAGTCTAGACCAGTTGGACCAAGTTAATATGTGAATAGGAAATCTATTCCTAATATGTCTGCTCCAAGGAGATATGTTGAAACTGAGAGACAAAACAATCATTTTACTCCTAGTCAAAATACAACTGTTAAGTTTGCTGATTCCTATCCTAAGGAATGTCAGGACAAAGTTCCTTCTGTTCCTCCAAAGAGAAAGTATAACAGATATGAATGCTAGTGTTGTGGAAAGGTAGGATACTTTTCCTTGGACTATTGGTTCAATTGCACAGTGTCTCATGTTCAGAAAATGTATCCAGTTAAGAAGTACACAGGTGGTCTCAATGGAGCCACAACTAACAAGCACCTAGGACCCAAAATAATTTGGGTTCCTAAGGAAAGATAAATTCTTATTTTGTAGGTATGTCCAAGCACCAGAGAAAAACCAATCTGGTTCTTTGATAGTGGGTGTTCCAGACACATGACTGGAATAAAGAGCAATTTGAGAGAATTTATCCCCATGAAGAATGGACCAAAGGTGATCTTTGGTGGAGCTAACAAAAGAATTACCAAAGGTTATAATAAGATCTCAAATGGCTTAGTCACTTTCAATAAAGTAGCTTATGTGGAAGGGTTGCAATACAACCTTATATGCATAAGCCAACTTTGTGATCTTGGCTATGACATTTCATTCCACAAGGATGAGTGCCTAATAAAGAAGTCAAGTGACCAAGAGGTCATCCTGAGAGGCACTAGGTGTGGGAATGTATATTGTTTGAATTTTTTTTGTTTAAAGTCAGACTCACCCTTATGTCTAGTTGTAAATGACAAAGCCTCACACTGTGTCAAATGGCACAAGAGGCTAGCTCATTTGAACTACAAGGACAAAGGAAAACTTTACAGTAAAGAGCTAGTTAGGAATGGTCCTAACATTAAATGATCTAAGGAGAGCATTTGCTTTGCATGCCAAAAAGGCAAGCAGACCAAAGCTTTATTCAAAAGTATTGATTCCAAAGACTCAATGAGATGTTTATACTTCTTGCATATGGACTTGTTTGGTCCTATGCCAGTTCATAGTTTAGGAAGGAGAGTTTACACCTTTATAATTGTTGATGACTATACGAGATTCACTGGGGTTTTCTTCTTAAGGAAAAAATATGAAACTCATGATGTCTTCAAGACATTTGTCAAACAAATACATAGTGAATTGAATAGTTCTGTGGTCAGAATTAGAAGTGATCATGGAACTAAGTTTCAATATGAATATATGACAAAGTTATGTGAAGAACTTGAGATTCAGCAAGAGTTTTCCTCTCCAAGAACACCCCAGCAAGATGGAATTGCTGAGAGAAAGAACATGACTCTCATTGAAGCTGGAAGAACCATGTCGAGTGATTCTTCTCTCCCAGAATATTTCTAGGCTGAAGCTATTAACACAGTATGTCATGTTATTAATAGAGCTTAAATCAACAAAAGGTTGAATAAGACTCCATATGAACTAATGAATGGTAAAAAACAAAACTTGACCTATTTCAGAATCTTTGGATGTAGATGTTTTGTCCTAAATAATGGGAAAACATACATAAATAAGTTTGCTAAGAAGTCCTATGATGACATATTTGTTGGTTATAGTGACCATAGTAAGGCCTATACGGTCTACAACTTGAGGGATCAAGTTGTGGAGGAGTCTGTTCATGTTGTATTTGATGAAAGTTCTATGTTTTACAATGATAAGCAAGGTACATCAAGCACAACAGGAGAAGACTTGAAGCTAAAGGGGTTGTCTATAGAAGATTCAATTCTAGCAAGACAAAATATATAAGATGAAGTCAACATTGTTGAAAACGTGCTTGCACAAGAACAGCCAGGAGAAGAAACTCAAAAACAAGATGTACATTGTAAGACCCCTTTTTTTGCAACACTACTGGGTCTTATGCCCAGAACCGTCATTTTGCGGTGACACGACAATCGGGAGGGTTACCACTACAAAATATTGATTCTGCCGGCAATGAAGATCATCAAGAAGTAAAAGTACATATGAAAGACTAATAAGTCAAGTTCATAAACCACATGTAATATATGTAATAGAAATCACAGCAATGTCCACATGATAATAAAAGTACTAAAATAGATCAGTATAATAGGAATATAATCGGGCTTATGCCCGGTACATCAAAATCTCAATACAACCCTCTCGCAGAAGCTAAGTAAAGCTAACACTCATGGAGCCAGAGACAGGCGCTCCCGTACAAGACTGGCCCACCTCCATGTGCACTGTGATCCACTAGTGCTGCATCTCCTACTGCTGCTCCCTGTCTCTAATCCAGAGCCCCTGAAATGTTTGGTCCATCGACCGTTAATCAAAAGACTAAGCATAATTTCCCCCACCCCTCCCGCAGTGGATCCTAGGCACCGTGCGGGAGAAATGACATGAAAGCTATGATGGTGGAGAGTAGGAACAAAGCAGGTGACGGTGGAACTTTTTAGCAGGTGTATTGTAACATCTATCGAGCTATAAAAGGAAAAACAAGCAAGTAGTTCTATAATAAGGAAACAATAATGTAAACTAGTAGAGTAGAGCAGTGAGTATATGAAAAGTAAACTCGAGAATATGTAATCTTAGCTTATATGAATGATCATACAAACTTATAAGTTAATGGGAATTTTGCAAGGATCTCATCGTATAAAAAGTCTCATACCAATTTATAGATGAGGTGTCGGGTTATATGCAAGTATGAGTACAGTGATATATTATGCCATGATTCACGTAAGTGCAACACACGCACATGACTCTATGCATACAGACATTTAGTTCCCCCATTTTGGAAGTTAACATCACTCCCAGGAGCCTCCGCCGTGGCAAATGGAGACAGTGGGTCGGGCCACCCCACTTCTAAACGGGTATTCACACTATCAGGCCTAGACCTCACGTACGCCTCTGAAGGACACACCAGAGTCTCTGCATACTATGCTGGCCAATCGCCTGTCTTTGCCTTGGCTAAGTGTAAACCACACCCGCCGAGTCATCGTATCGACGTCGGTGTACATGACCATCAAATACCGAAGACCCACCACATTTATGCACATGCAACCATGAATTCCCAAGCCATCGTCTCCCTGGACGAACCTGTCTGTTACAACTATCTTCTGAGCCTTCAGCTAGCCGGGCTAACCTGCCCTTTCCACAACCACCGAACCTAGAGCTCAGAAAACCTAACCAAGCTAACCTCCTGAAACATCGGGGTGAGTGAAAGTGAAGTCTTAGTATATTGCTAATTACTCTTGAATTCATTTTAGTCTTATAGTTTAAGGTTAACTTGGGACTGCCTGGGGCATTCCCTGTGAAGGGCTAGCGGGGGCACTAGGAACTTCGATGGGCTGAAGCCCAAAGCTCCCTTTCATAAGGTACTTATTATTGTTGGTATCTAGCCAAGACAATCCCACTTAGTGTTATACTGGATCTAACCCTAGTGTATTTTGACCCACTCTCTCCATAGGAAGGACGATCTTTCGTCGATCCCGAGCACCACTTAACACTAGTCAGCCCAATACCCTCCCCATCATGACTCTTAATGATGAACTCATTTTCACCTGACCAAATCAGTATACTATTAACCCCAACTCCCTATGCCCATCCCACATGCTATCATAACTCTGCATTTTTAATATATGCAGACAAACCTAAGCTATATGATGAGCATGTGCAGTGACTCCTTCCAATTTTCATCCAAATGCCCTAAGATTATTACTGGGGTTCTATCATGATGTTTTATGAATAAATCCAGAATATGATATTTTTCCTAACTTAATTGTTATTTAATTATTATTTTTTTGCAAAATAAGGTCAACAATGCCTTTGAACATCAAGTACAACTTTCTCTCTAGGTATGGCCTTAACAAAATTATGTCAAGTGCATGTCATCAAAATAATAATAAATTCTGAAATTTATAATTTTCCAAAAAGGTTTTCAGCTCCAAATAATTATTGAGTAAATAGCCACATTAATAGGAAAAAACAGTAAATAATAGAAATATCCATCCAAAAATTGTAGGGAAATTACCAAGTGACCTACATAAACAGAAAGGACTATTGACCAAGAATTATTATTTTCCAATCTTATTTGGTGACATAATTAATTCATCTAATAATCTTCTACATAAGACACGTGTGAAATAACTTATACGAACAGACTTCCAATAATTATATAAAAATTCACAGTGTAAGGTTATATACTAAAATATTCTCTGACCAAGTTTCATAATTTTCTAGTGAGTATATAATCACTAAATAGTTATCTTATGGTTGAATCATACTTAGGATTTGGGAATGAAGTACTACAATTATTAATCCAAAATTCACAATAAAAGTTTTAGGAAATAATATCACTAAATAAAGTTTACTGCATAAGTTTCATGAGCATAAAAATCCATTTGAGCATGTAAATAATTATCGGACCCAAGTGCCCTAAATCATCCATAATTATTTTAAAGAAGGTGTAAGATCCTAAAAATCCTAAAGCTATTCTCCAGAGCCTATTTTTGCCCTAGGAACTCACCATCCAAGTTCCAAGGTCATCCAAGGACATACTATCTCATGTCCTTCACTAAGCGCCAAACCTAAACTCTAGAGCCTACACTAGGTTCTTAGGGCATCTCCACCCCAAACAACTTAATCTCTCTCGAGGGGGTGTTATTGATGACTTTGACTCAGTGTCCCAAGTTTCATCTCTTTTGGGTGAGGATTGGCCACTCAACCCATCAAGAATACATTTGCCCTAATTTACTCTAAGGGGACCAAAATTTTGGTCACACCAAAACCTATTCCAATCAACCCCAAATGGGCTGAAAGTTTTATCAAGGTCATATCATTAAACTATTGGTCAACCACCAAGATTTTGGTTGGTTTTGAGGCATATAGAAACCTTAATTAATTCATACTTATTTTAGTAAATTTTTACAAAAAACTATAGAAACTTTTCTCCAAAAATTCTCATTTTTTGATATAGTATAGGTATAAGTAAGAGTGACCCCCAGTCTAAATTTCAGGTCATTTAGATGGATGGATTAATGGGGGCACTCACTTTAATCTCTAGTTGGCCCTAGGTATAGACTACACTATTTTGAGTGTTGTGATCAGACCACTGACCCAAATGTGTTAAAATAAATTTTAAATTAAATTAGATATCAAGGGCTACAAGTTTTATATTAAATATTTTTCCAGAAAAGGCTTCTAAGTATTTTTATTAAATCAAAACATTCACATCATTTTTATGTAACAGATTTGAATTAAATGTATTTATAACTAATTGATCCTGCACGAATCTTGGCGCAAGAATGGACGGGATCTGTTCATCTTTCCCGTGAAACCGACGACTCACAACAGCCCATCCTGGGTAGTTTTGGGAGGTGATTTCCCGGCCACCTGAGCAGCTCCTCGGCCGGCCAATGCCACCACCACCTTCGTTGAGGGGGTGGCTGGCGATAGGCGGTGGTAGGCCGGCCGAAGGTGGCCGGAATCGGGTTTTAGGCATGGAATTTAAAGCTCCGAACTGGAGTTTTTGGCTTAGCCGATTTGTGGTCAATTGATCCCAAACCGTGCGGCCAATGGATAGAGATCTATCCACGAAGAAAGAGGAGAGGGATAGGAGGACCTTCTGAGGTGGCTGGAGTCGAGTCGATCGCCGTGTCATCATGGCCGGTGGTGGCGCCGCTCGGTGCTCTACAACTATATAGCCAAACTGCCAAAGTGCTCTACTCCTTCAAAGGAAAGGTGGAAACGATTTCTTTGGACATGGTGGAGCTTTTAAAATGTTCAGATGGGGAGAGGAGAGGACATGACTTGATTGCACCATTAATGGCTATGAAGAAGGTTTTCGACAAACTGAATTTCTCCTCCCCTAGTCACTGTCATGGCCAGAAAAACCCTTTGGTCTTCTCCTAACTAGCCATAGGAGATGAATCCATCCATGGGAATTGAGTGGAGAGGCTCTTGGCCACCCTTGGCCATGAATGGCCTCTCTTTCTCACTTTCTCTCTCCTCCATTAAAGGGGGGATGGAGCTTTCTCTCTCCTAGTCATCACCTCCAAAACTTTAGTGGAATTTTAGGTAATTCTAAACCCCATGAGGCTAGTGGACCACCTCAATTGAGCTTAGCCCAAATGGATTGGGCTAGGTTAGGCCAACTTGAGCTATTTTGACCTAAACCCATGTTAAATTGACTTTGGTCAAATTGGCTTTTTGGGTCCTTGGTGACCCATTGACCTCCCCTAAGGTCTAGGAAGGGTTGGGTAGGGTTGGTTTAGCACCTTGGAGGTCACTTAACCCTTAGTTAGGGCACTTTGACCATTTTGGGGCTATGGTTGACTATGGTCAACTTGACCTCATTAGTTGCCCCCAATGGGCCCTTAATGACCCATTGGCCTTCCTTAGGAATTTGGAAGGTGTAGGTGTGGTCAGCTTGGCTAAGGGAAGGGTAACTGGCACTATATAAGCTAGTTTGACCCATTTAGGGTTAGGTTTGACTTTGGTCAACTTGACCCTTTTGGTTGACCACAATGGGTCATTGGTGACCCTATGGACCTCTTAAAGGGTTAGGGGTGTTATGGTGGGGTCATGGAATCAAGTTTAAGCCCTAGAGTCAAGACCTATGGTGGGTAATCGGAAATTACTATTTGCAGCTCATGTGGTTTTCACCTTCATGCCTAAGTTCATTTGGTTTTCTTGGGCTTCTTAGTGTTTTGTCATGACCTAGTCATGACAAATCTACTCCTAGGGGTCTAGAAGTTTGAGGGATGTTACAAATTCCAATACATAAAAATAAAAATTCCGTCCCCGAAATTAATGTTAGACCTACAGGGTTTCTACTAAAGTAAATGTAACATCCCTAGGAATTTAAAGGTATGCCTGACTCGAAGAGATCCGGTGCAAGACCCCATATTTTGCTATGTTATAGGGTCTTACGCCTATAATAGCCTCTTTGCGGTGACACTGACACACGGGATGGTCTCCACTACAAAACGTTGATTCTGCCGACAATAAAGATCATCAAGAAGTAGAAGTACAAATAATATTAAGTCCACAATCACATATAACATATGAAATAGAAATCGCAGCAATGTCCACATGATGATAAAAGTACTAAAATAGATCAAAGAGTAGGAAGATAAACGGGCTTATGCCCGGTACAACAAATCTTCACTACAACCCTCTCGTGGAAGCTAAGAAAAGCTAACACTCACGGAGCTAGTGACTGGTGCTCCCGTACTAAACTGGCCCTCCTACCTGTGCACAGTGCTCCATTGGTGCTGCATCTCATGTTGCTGCTATAAAGCCCCAAAACTCAGAAATGATCCATCCATGGGAGATGAATCCATCCATGGGAATTGAGTGGAGAGGCTCTTGGTCACCCTTGGCCATGAATGACCTCTCTTTCTCACTTTCTTTCTCCTCCATTAAAGGGGGGATGGAGCTTTCTATCTCCTAGTCATCACCTCCAAAATTTGAGTGGCATTTTAGGTAATTTTAAACCCCATGAGGCTAGTGGACCACCTCAATTGGGCTTAGCCCAAATGGATTGGGCTAGGTTAGGCCAACTTGAGCTATTTTGACCTAAACCCATGTTAAGTTGACAAAGGTCAAATTGGCTTTTTGGGTTGACGCCAATGGATCCTTGGTGACCCATTGGCCTCCCATAATGTCTAGGAAGGGTTGGGTGGGGTTGGCTTGGCACCTTGGAGGTCTCTTAACCCTTAGTTAGGACACTTTTACCATTTTGGGGCTATGGTTGACTATGGTCAACTTGACCTCATTAGTTGCCCCCAATGGGTCCTTAGTGACCCATTGGCCTTCCTTATTAATTAGGAAGGTGTAGGTGTGGTCAGCTTGGCTAAGGAAAGGGTAACTGGCCCTATATAGGCTAATTTGACCCATTTAGAGTTAGGGTTGACTTTGGTCAACTTGACCCTTTTGGTTGACCATAATGGGTCATTGGTGACCCTATGGACCTCGTAAAGGGTTAGGGGTGTTATGGTGGGGTCTTGGAATCAAGTTTAAGCCCTAGAGTCAAGCCCTATGGTGGGTAATTGGAAATTACTATTTGCAGCTGAAGGTGATTTTCACCTTCATGCCTAAGTTCATTTGCTTTTCTTGGGCTTCTTAGGGTTTTGTCATGACCTAGTCATGACAAAGCTACTCCTAGGGGTCTAGAAGTTTGAGGGATGTTACAAATTCCAATACATAAAAATAAAAATTCTGTCCCCGAAATTAATGTTAGGCCTACAGGGTTTCTACTAAAGTAAATGTAACATCCCTAGTAATTTAAAGGTATGCCTGACTCGAAGAGATCCGGTGCAAGAACCCATTTTTTGCTATGCTACAGGGTCTTACGCCTATAATAGCCTCTTTGCGGTGACACTGATACGCGGGATGGTTTCCAATACAAAACGTTGATTCTGCCGACAATAAAGATCATCAAGAAGTAGAAGTACAAATAATATTTAGTAAAGTCCACAATCACCTATAACATATGAAATAGAAATCACATCAATGTCCACATGATGATAAAAGTACTAAGATAGATTAGAGAGTAGGAATACAAATGGGCTAATGCCCGGTACAACAAATCCTCACTACAACCCTCTCGCGGAAGCTAAGAAAAGCTAATACTCACGGAGCTAGTGACTGGTGCTCCCGTACTAAACTGGCCCTCCTACATGTGCACAGTTCTCCACTGGTGCTGCATCTCATATTGCTGTTGTAACGCCACAAAACTTGAAAATGATCCATCCATGGGAGATGAATCCATCCATGGGAATTTAGTGGAGAGGCTCTTGGCCACCCTTGGCCATGAATGGCCTCTCTTTCTCACTTTCTCTCTCCTCCATTAAAGGGGGATGGAGATTTCTCTCTCCTAGTCATCACCTCCAAAAATTAAGTGGCATTTTAGGTAATTCGAAACCCCATGAGGCTAGTGGAACACCTCAATTGGGCTTAGCCCAAATGGATTGGGCTAGGTTTGGCCAACTTGAGCTATTTTGACCTAAACCCATGTTAAGTTGACTTTGGTCAAATTAACTTTTTTGGGTTGACCCCAATGGGTCCTTGGTGACCCATTGGCCTCCCCTAAGGTCTAGGAAGGGTTGGGTAGGGTTGGCTTGGTACCTTGGAGGTCACTTAACCCTTAGTTAGGGCACTTTGACCATTTTGGGGCTATGGTTGACTATGGTCAACTTGACCTCATTAGTTGCCCCCCAATGGGTCCTTAGTGACCCATTGGCCTTCCTTAGGAATTAGGAAGGTGTAGGTGTGGTCAGCTTGGCTAAGGGAAGGGTAACTGGCCCTATATAGGCTAGTTTGACCCATTTAGGGTTAGGGTTGACTGTGGTCAACTTGACCCTTTTGGTTGACCACAATGGGCCATTGGTGACCCTATGGACCTCTTAAAGGGTTAGGGGTGTTATGGTGGGGTCATGGAATCAAGTTTAAGCCCTAGAGTCATGCCCAATGGTGGGTAATTGGAAATTACTATTTGCAGCTCAAGGTGGTTTTCACCTTCATGCCAAAGTTCATTTGGTTTTCTTGGGTTTCTTCGGGTTTTGTCATGACCTAGTCATGACAAAGCTACTCCTAGGGGTCTAGAAGTTTGAGGGATATTACAAATTCTAATGCATAAAAATAAAAATTCCGTCCCCGAAATTAATGTTAGGCCTACAAGGTTTCTACTAAAGTAAATGTAACATCCCTAGGAATTTAAAGGTATGCCTGACTCGAAGAGATCCAGTGCAAGACCCCATTTTTTGCTATGCTACAGGGTATTACTCCTATAATAGCCTCTTTACGGTGACACTGACACGCGGGATGGTCTCCACTACAAAATGCTGATTCTGCCGACAATAAAGATCATCAAGAAGTAGAAGTACAAACAATATTAAGTCCACAATCACATATAACATATGAAATAGAAATCATAGCAATGTCCACATGATGATAAAAGTACTAAAATAGATCAGAGAGTAGGAATATAAACGGGCTTATGCCCGGTACAACAAATCCTCACTACAACCCTCTCGCGGAAGCTAAGAAAAGCTAACACTCACGGAGCTAGTGACTGGTGCTCCCGTACTAAACTGGCCCTCCTACATGTGCACAATGCTCCACTGGTGCTGCATCTCATTTTGCTGTTGTAACGCCCCAAAACTCGGAAATGATCTGGTAGCGTCTTAAGACCAATCTGGGGCATGATAAGGGTCACACGGCCTGGGACACGGGCATGTCCATGGCCGTGTCCTGCTACGAGTTTGACGATTTGCCGTGTGGTCGACGAAATGCATTCGATAATCCTTGGAGGTCTGGCACACAGCCTGAGACACGGGCGTGTCCAGGGCTGTGTCCCTCTCTGTGTTAACTGAGCTGTGTTGGGTGAGGAACACGGCCTCGAACAAGGGCGTGTACTGATCGACACGGGCATGTCAAATGTTGACACGGGAGTGTCTACGCCCGTGTCCTGGTCGGGATGTGACGGTTTACTGTGTTGCTTGAGGGACATGCTGTAACAGCCCGATTTTCTCAGCAGGCAAATTTTTGGGTGACACGGCCTGGGACACGGGCGTGTCCCAGGGCGTGTCCTGCGTGTGTCGAGTGTCGAGAGGATCAGTCGGCGTTTTACGCTCGACAATGTGTCGAGAGAAGGCACACGGCCAATGACACGGGCGTGTCCAAGGCCGTGTCGTGTGCTCGATGAATTTTGCTCGACGATCGTCGAGTGTCGAGATGTGGTCGTCGAGTGTCGAGAAGTGGGTGAACACGGCCTGTGACACGGGCGTGTCACAGGGTGTGTCCCTTCGGTTCGACGAACTCAGCCCGATGAAATTTTGCGCTAGGGCGTGTTTTAGTGCCGTGTTTGGGCACATGGCCTGGGACACGGGCGTGTCACAGGCCGTGTGAGTCTCGGGCAATTTTGGGATTATTTTCGCCGATGAACACGGCCACAGACACGGGCATGTCTGAAGGCATGTTGGGTGACACAGTCCATGACACGGGCATGTCCCATGGGCGTGTCATAAGTTTGGAGAAGTTGGTTGAGCACCGCTTGAGGCACACGGCCTGGGACACGGGCGTGTCACAGGCTGTGTCAGGTAAAAATCAGCTTTTCTGGCAACATTGTGGTCGTCCATTCCTTCAGCTGGGATCCAATGTCTGAACTGCCTCCCTATTTCCTTAAGGCCGTGAATGAGAAGAGAAATCTCATTTCTCATATTTGGCTTCTCTTTCTTCATTACTAGTGAGAGAAAGGGAGAGGAAGAAGGAGGAGGAGGAAAGGGGTCTGATCGCCGGTGGTGCTACGGTTTACCGACAAGAGATCCGAAGCCGGCATTGCGGAGGAAAAGCTCTTGTGATTTGTTCAAGCTAGCTTGGAGCTCATGACACCAAAGAGGGCGTCAAGGGTAACGACTTTTCTTCCTAGTCATGTGAAGGCTTCCTTTTAGCATATGTTGTGATTCCCCCACCAAGAGGTGGCTGATTTTGGGAGTATTTGGGTGATTCATGAAATCCCCTTTGTTGGCATATAGATCCAGAATTGGAGTACGGAATAGGCATGCTGTGTGAAACCCATCTGGACAGGTTGGTCTGGATTGGTGATGTTGCATACGAACTGGAGAAGACTCTGTGATAAACGTGTAGTTTAAGGAGTCAATGGGTTATGCTTGTGAAGAGGAGTAGCAGGAAGTACTGGAGTGGTAGTCTAGGAAAATATCTGTGTTATGCTTTTGGGTCATACCTGTGATTGAGGCACAGGAAGTACTGGTGTGACCAGGAAAGGCCCTTTGTGATGCTTGATGTCGTAGGGTGTCCACCTGTGAAGGGGAGTAACATGAAGTACTGGTATGCCCAGGAAAGACCCCTGACATTTGTGATATTGCGGTGTCCACCTGTGAAGAGAGTAACAGGAAGTACTGGGGTGCCCAGGAAAGACCCGCTGAGATTGTAAAATGAATGGGTGTAGAAAAATACCCAGGCTTGAATGCCAAGAACAGGATTGGTGAGACCGACCCGCGCCTTTATATAGCCATGAGTACGCTGTACTCGGAGAAGGCATGGCGATTTGAGCAACGGGGGGTGGAGGATCCGACCTGCGTTATGTTCGTCCGACGTGAGACCAGAAAGTGCGGTCTGTTGGAGCGCATAGTAAGAGTCTTAGGCCTGCACACCGTGAGACCATGGGGGGCTACGGGCCAATCCCGGTTCACTAAGACTATAACACTCCGGCTGCACGCCATGGAGTAAATGCTCAAGTTAATTATCGTTGGGTTGTGACCCTGATATGGTGGTGGGCAAGTGCTTTGCCAGAACACCAAGAATGTGCCCTGAGTGCACGGACCATTGGGTCGGGTGGCGAACGGTTGTGATGGCATGTTTGCATGAAAGCACATTTTATGAGATATATTGCCATGCTTGTGATATGATATGCCTGCAGGGAGGATTACCGCTGCCCCGAGAAAAGGGGTAGGGTCGTTATAATTTGGTCAGCTGAATGTTGACCGTTGCCTCTGTTTGCCACTGTTGGGTGGATTGTCCCTGTACAGGTGCTGGAGAGCCGAGCGGGACACATAAAGGTTGATGTCCCTGCTGCTGTTGCTGCTGCTAATGCTAGCCCTCAAAGGCTATTTGGAATGCTTTTATGTTTTTCTTGTCTTGTGGCCGGCCTGTGCGCCAATCTTTTTAGGCCACTGTTTGAAAGCCTTGTAAGGCCATAAGGACATCTTGTATACTATTGTAAGACATTCCTATGTGCTATAAAACATGGTATTTTATTTGTTGGACATTCAAGTGAGGAGTTCAAGTTGTAGCATAGGCTTCCGCTAGAATGATTTGTGATAGGTGCGATGCGCTACTCTGGTATCATCCTGTACCTTCACCGCCTGTTTTGCGATATATACTGTGGGGCCCCAGCCGGACCTTCTAGAATATACCATATGAACGGATGGGGTTGTTACACATGCCCAGTGACACGGGCGTGTCATAAGCAGATACGGGTGTGTCAAGCAATACACGGGCGTGTCTGAGCCTGTGTCCTATTTTGCATTCGATGATCGTGTTCAGATCGTGAGACATAGCCTGTGACACGGGCATGTCCAACGGCCCAGAGATCTCCCTTTTATTATAAGGCCGGGAGTTGACGGTTAAACCCTTATTTTCTCTTGGGTTTTCTCTTTCTAAAGTGTTAGAGAGAGGGGAGAGCAAGGAAGAAGGAGAAGGAGTGATCTGGCCGCCGGTGGAGCTTCGGAGACCCAAATCACGAGCCGAGTCCAGATCCGTGGAGGCAAGGCCGTTGCGGGGCTTTCCATCTGGCTAGTTTTCAATGGCACCAAAGCGAACCTCTAGGGTAATGATTCTCTTCTTGTACATGTGAAGTCCTCTTCCTTTCTTCATAGGAAACTAGCTCTCGTGAGTATGCGGTGAGGGTGAGGTGTTCCTTGGGGTGGACATGAATAGTCCTCCTAGTTTTGCATGTTGAGTCCGGAATCGAAGTACGGATATAGGAATGGTGTGTGAAGCCTACCTGGACACGTTGGTCTGGATTAGTGATGTTTCATTATGCATGAATAGCCGGAGAAGACTCCGTGCCGATGGTTATTTTCGGGTTTTCTACATGGTAGATTGCAACAGGGAGCTTTAGGGACTAACCCCAAGGTGCACCTGAAAAACTGGGCATATGCGTAGTTCTGCCATCTTGGTGGCCTGGGAGCCAACTTGTACATAACTGGGTTATGTAATATTATGTGATCGATACTCGGGCTTCGGGAAGCTTGACCCGCGTCGATGACTTAAAATGACATGGCGATGTAAGCAACGGGTTGAGTGAAACCATTCCAGCTCTTTGTGGTTCAGTTTAAGGGGCCTACTGATGGTATAGAGGGTGGATCTTAGGCTTTGGCCGGAAAGACTCAATGCTCACTATGTTGTCATCCTGGGGGCGGTGGTGGACCATGTTCACTGAGAATGTGCCCTGAGAGTACAGGGTGTGTTGTCGTGCGTACCTACGCCTGTGGTGAAGTGTGCTTAAATTGTACTTTCACTATCTTGTTTGGTGATACTAATAAAATGCAGGGAAGGAGCACCGCCGCCCCGATTTAGGGGTGGGGCGTTATAATTTGTTCAGCCTTAGCTGACCGTTGCTTTTGTTTGCCACTACTGCGGTGGGATGTTGATTGAAGGTGCTACGGAGCCTAGTGGCAAGTAGCAGGTCGAAGCCCTAGTTGTTGTGCAGGCCCTTGAAGGCCAAAAGCCCGTATTTACTTTTATGCTCATGTGTGTCCGACCTACGTGTCGATATTTAGAAGACATTTATTATTTAAAGTAAACTCTTGTAAGGACATAAGGCCAAGTACTTTGTGTATTTGTATGCTCATTCCTACTGTGGGTTCTTAGTGGACATTCGTGCTGTGGCTTGGGTTCTTATTACTGTTTTAAAAAGCCTCTGCTGGAATGCTCTGAGTTAGGACGTGTGTTCCTTTGGCAGTAATTTGGTATTAATATATAACTCCACTAGTTGTTTGTGGTATATGGCGTGGGGCCCTGGTCGGACCTTCTGTTATATCCCATGCGATGGATGGGGGTGTTACAGCTGCTCCCTGCCTCGCATCGGATCCCCTAAAATGTTTGGTCCACCGACCGTTAGTCAAAATACTAAGCCTAATTTCCCCCACCCCTCCCCCATTGGCTCCTAGGCACCGCGCGGGAGGAGTGATAGGGAAGCTATGGTGGTGGAGAGTAGAAATAAAGCAGATGATGGTGGACCTTTTCTAGTTGGTATATAGTAAATCTATAGAGCTATAGAAGGAAAAGTAAGCTAACAGTTCTATATTAAGAAAATAGAAGAGTAATCAAGTAATACAGAGCAGTAAATACATGAATAGTAGATTATGAAATAAGTAACCTTAACTTATATGAATGCCCACATAAACTTATAAGTTAAGGGGTCTTTTGCAAGGCTATCATCATATAAAAAGTCACATACCAATTTATACGATGGGGTGTCAGTCTGTATGTAAGTATGCGTGTAGTGATATGTTATGTCATGATTCATGCAAGTACAACACACGCACATGATCGTATGCACACAGACCTTTAGTTTCCCCATTTTGGAAGCTAGCATTACTCCCAGGAGCCTCCGTCGTGGCAAACATAGATAGTGGGTCGGGCCACCCCACTCCAGACGGTTATTCACACTACCAGGCCTAACCCTTACGTACGCCCCTAAAGGACACACTAGGGTCTCTACGTACTATGCTGACCCATCGCCAGTCTTTCCCTTGGCTATATGTAAACCACACCAGCCGAGTCATCGTACCAACGTCGGTGTGAACGATCATCAAATGCCGAAGACCCACCACTTTTATGCACATGCAACCATGAATTCCCGAGGCATTGGCTCCCCGGACTAACCTGTCCGTTTCCACAACCACCGAGCCTACTGCTCGGATAACCTAACCAAACTAACATACCGAAGTATCAGGGTGAGTGAAAGTGAAGTCCTAGTATATTGTGAATTACTCTTCCATTCATTTTACTCTACGGTTTAAGGTTTACCTTAGACTGCCCAGGGCATTCCCCGTGAAGGGCTCTCGGGGGCACTAGAAACTACGATGGGCAGAAGCTCAAAGCTCCCTTTCGCAAGGTACTTATTATTATTGGTATCTACCCAAACCAATCCCACTTAGTGTTATACTGAATCTGACCCTAATGTATTTTGACTCTTCTAGGGAAAGACGATCCATCATCGATCCCGAGCACAACTCTGCCCTTGCACAACTGGGCTCACAAATCCTACCTTTTCTTGGTGACCCTATTCATTATTATCCAGACTAGGTACACCAACTATCCTTTACCATAACAGGTTTCATATATTACTCTACCTTTATAGTTTCTACTATGTGCAGACCAACTAACCTACATGATGTGTATGAGTGGTGACCCCTTCAAATATTCATCCGATTGACCTAAGATTACTACTGAGGGTCTATCATGATGTTTTAGGAAAATCCAGAATATAATAATTTTCCTATCTTAATTGTTATTTAATTAATTTTTTGTAAAATAAGGCCAACAATGCTTTTAAACTACAAGTACACTTTTCTGTTTAGGTATGACCTTAGAAAAATTATATCAGGTGCATGTCATCAAAATAATAATAAATATTGAAGTTATCTATTTTCCAATAATGTTTTGGCTTCCAAACAAAATATTGAACTATCTACCGTAATAATATGGTAAATAGTGAAGTACTAAATTTATTCATCCAAAAATTATAAATAAATTACCAGATGCTAGCAATGACCAGAAAGGTCTACTGACCAAAAATCACAATTTTCAATGTCCATTTGGTAACATAAATAAATTACTTATTGATATTCAACATGGGATTCTTTATATATGTTCCTAAATGAAATACCTTCCAATAATTCTAAAAAACTTTACAGAATGTTATAATGCCCTAAAAAGTCTCATGACCAAGTTTTACAACTTTCCAGTGAGTAGCAAATCCGTAATTAATTTTCTTGCAATTAGGGCAAACATTGAGGTTGTGAATAAAGTACCAAATATATCAATCCAAAAATCTTAACAAAATTACTAGAGAACAAAAACATCAAAATATTCTCCCTGCCCAAGTTTCATGAACATCCAAGAATATTTAAACATGAAATACTATTTTGAAATAAAGTACCCTAATTAATCCTTTAATTCAGAGGGGATAAATATTCCTAAAAATCCCAATAAAATTATGTATGGCTTATTACCACCCTATGAAGTAGTCTACAAATTTTCAAGTTGATCCAAGGACATATGACCACCCCATGTCCTTCTCAATATTCAAAAGGGAAACCCTAGGGTTGTACTAGGGTTTGTGGGCATATCCACCCCAAATCAACCAAAGCCACTGGTGTGGGGGTTATAAGTGACTACAAGTCAGTGACCAAAGTTTCATCACATTTGGGTGAGGCATGGTCACTTACTCCACCTAGTGCACATTTGGCATAATTTACCCTTAAGGGACCAAACTTTGGTCACATCAATACCTACTCAAACCAACCCCAAATGGGTTGATATTTTTATCAAGGATATATTTTGACCTAAGGACCAAATTTTGA
Organism: Platanthera guangdongensis; assembly: GCA_039583875.1. Lineage (NCBI taxonomy): Eukaryota > Viridiplantae > Streptophyta > Magnoliopsida > Asparagales > Orchidaceae > Platanthera > Platanthera guangdongensis. The sequence goes on along the minus strand of CM077163.1, from coordinate 199,477,075 downwards.
TTGATTTTGAGGTCCTTAGACACCTTAATTAATTCATACCTATATTATTAATTTTTTACAAAAAATATAGGAAACTCTCTTCCAAAAATTCTCATTTTTGGATATGATATGAGTGTTGGTAATAGTGGCCACCATCCCAAATTTCAAGTCATTTGGACAAGTGGTTTGGTGGGGGCACTCAATTTAATCTATGACTAGCCATATGTATAGTTTGCACCATTTTGAGTGTTGTGGTCAGACCATCGACCCAAATGGGTTGAAACAATTTTAAAATACACTAGACTTCAAGGGCTACAAATTCCATGTTGGTCATTTTTCAATCAGGGGAATCTAATATTTTTTATAATTAATCTAAAACATAATAATATCTGTGACAGAAATCAAATAAATGAAATAATTCTAATCCTAAACTAATAAAGATGGCGGCACGAATCTTAAAGCATAACCGACGGGATCCATTCGTATTCCCCAGCGCGCCAATGGCCAGGATATGCCCATCCTGGGCGATGTTTAGCCATGATTTCCCGGCCACCCGCGCCTCTTCCCGGCCGGCCACCGCCACCACCACCTTCGTTGAGGTGGTGGCTGGCGATTCACGGTGGTTGATCAGCCGGAGGTGGCCGAAACAGTGAGTGATGATTGGAATTTAAAGCTCGAAATAGAGCCCCTTTGCCAGCCCAATCCAGAGCCATTTGGACTCGAATCAAGCCGCTAATATAAGTGGATCTATCCACTAGAGGAGAGAGAGATAGTACCTTTTAGGAGAGCTGGAGTCGGGCCGAACGCCGGGTTGCCATGGACGGTGGTGGCGCCGCTCGGCGCTCTGCGACAACACTACCAAAGGCTACGATTTTTGCTGGTAAGTGAAGGAAACGACTCCTCTGAGTCCAATGAAGCTTTTAAAAGAAGAAATTGGGGGAGAGGAGAGGGGTAATGACATCAATTGTCATTAATTGCCTTGAAAGCCATTTTCTGTCAACTGAAAATTTAGTGAATGCAGCAACCTAAGGGGTCGGCCATGGCTGTTAAACTCCTCTAAACTGATGAGGGGGAATGTAACCAGCCTTTGGTGGTGAGGAGAAGAACTCTTGGTCTCCCATGGCCATTAATGGCCTTCTCTCTCCTCTTTCTCTCTCCTCAAAATTGGGGGAAATTGTGTTTTTTCTCTCCTAGTCATCACTTACAGAAAATGGAAGGCTTATTGTGTAACTCTTAGCCCCCTAGACTAGTGGGCCACTACATTTGGGCCTAACACAAGTGGATTGGGCTTGATTAGGTCAAAATAGGCCATTTTGACCTAAAATTAAGCTGGAGTTCACTTTGGTTAAATTGACCCTTTGGGTTGCCCCCAATGGATCCTTGATGACTTATTGGCCTCCCCTAAGGTCTAGGAAGGGTTGGGTAGGGTTGGTTTGACATCTTGGAGGCCACTTGACCCTTAATTAAGGCACTTTGACCGTTTTAGGGCTAGGGTTGACTTTGGTAAACTTGACATTTTGGGTTGACCCCAATGGGTCCTTGGTGACCCAAGGGTCCTCTCTTAGGGTTAGGGGTGTTATGGTGGGGTCATGGAGTCAAGTTGAAGCCCTAAAGTCAAGCTCTATGGTGGGGTAATTGAAAATTACTATTTGCATCCCAATGTGGTTTTCTTCTTCATGCCTAAGTTCATTTGGTCTTCTTGGGCTTCATAGGATTTTGTCATGACCCAGTCATGACAAAACCACTCTTAGGGGTCTAGAAGTTTGAGGGATGTTACATCCGGGTACATCTGATGCATTAGGTCTCGTGGCTCCCAAGTGTGCTCCTCCTACCCATGATTCCTCCATTGGACCTTGACAAGCGGGACTTTCTTGCACCGCAAGACCCGCACTGTTGTATCATCGATCATGACCGGCTCCATGTTGACTAATCGATCTGAAGCCACCGAGCCATCTGTAGTGGAGATCAGCTGCTCAGGTCATAGTAGAGCACTCCGAAGTGAAGAGATGAAGAAGACGTCGTACAATCTCGTTAACTCCGACGACAGCTCCAGTCTGTAAGCCTATGGGCTGATCCGCTCCAGGATCTTGTAAGGCCCCATGTATCTCGGATTGAGCTTCTTCCACCCGCGAGACTCCATACATCGATCGTATCTTCAAGAAAACCCGGTCTCCCACCTGGAACTCCACCTGACGATGTCACACATCGTAGTATTTGGCCTGTCTGCTCTGGGCCTCCAGCATCCTATCCCGAATCAATCTCAACTGAGCATCTATGTCCTCCACGAACTTCGAGCCGAGTGACTTCAGATCCTCGTCCTGGATCCAAGATAGTGGGGTCCTGCATCTCCGTCCGTATAATGCCTTGTAAGGGGCCATGCATATGCTAGACTGATGATTATTGTTGTAGGAGAACTTCGATCAACGACAACAGTCTCTCCCAGCGCTCTATGCAGTCCAAAATGCAAAGGCGCAGAAGATCCTCTAATGTCCAGTTGGTGCGCTCTATCTTCCCTTCTGTCTGAGGGTGGAAAGCCATGCTAAAAGTTAAATGAGTGCCTAGGTAGGCCTGAACTGACCTCCACTCCTTAGACATAAACTGTCCATCCCGATCTGACACGATCGTCCCAGGTACTCCATGGTAGCAGACAAACTGCTCCACAAATCTCCGCACCGAATCACCGACTGGAGCATCCTTCCTGATAAGAATAAACCTAGCCACCTTAGTCAATCTATCTATGATCGCCCAAATCGAATCATTCCCTGCATGAGATCGGGGTAGCCCGTGTATAAAATCCATGGCTATGTCCTCAAACTTCCACTCTGACATCGGGAGTGGCTACAATAATCCATCTGGACTCTTGCATAATGCCTTTACGAGCTAGCAAGACTCGTAATGCGTCACGAAGTACGCAATATCCTTCTTCATGCCCAGCCAATATATCGTCCTCTTCAGATCCACTGCCATCTTCGTGATCCCTAGGTGCATTAAATATCTGCTGCAGTGTGCCTCTGTCATGATTTCTTCCCGAATTCGGCTTCCTGTCGGTATATAGACTCAGCCTCTAAAGCACAGCAGCCCATCTCTCAGAGAATAATTCCCTGATGTGCCTTCCTCCAAGGCCCTAAATATCGGGTCCATCCTCGCATCTAGCCTTTGGTTGTCCCTGATGCGATCCCGGATGTCTTCGGTGGTACTCATCGACGCTAGGTAATCCTCGTAAAGCTCTGGATCATCATCAGATACCATATATATCTGCATCTCTTCCAACATCTGCACCAGCTCCATGGCCATCAACTGAGGTCTTACTCCTGGTGTAGTATCTCTCTGGCTCAGAGCGTCTGCTACCACATTGGCCTTTCCGGGATGATAATGCCTGGTATATTGGTAGTCTAACAAGAACTTTATCCAGCGTCTCTATCGGATATTCAGCTCCTTCTGCGTATCCACATATTTCAAGTTCTTGTGATCCGAGAAAATATCACAATGGACTCCGTAGAGATAATGCTGCCAGATCTTCCAAGTGAAGATAACCGCTCCCATCTCCAGGTCATACATTGGGTAGTTCTACTTATGTTTCTTCAGTTGTATGGAGGCATAAGTTATCACGTGCCCGTTCTACATCAGAACGGCACCCATCCCTTGGTATGACACGTCGGTATAAACCTAAAATCCTTCCTTCCCAGATTGAAGGGCAAGGATATGAGTCGGGGTAAGCCAACCCTTCAGCTCCTGGAAGGCAGCCTCGCACTGTGATGTCCAAACAAAGGTCATCTCTTTCTTCGTCAGAGATGCAAGTGGAATAGCTATCCGGGAGAATCCCTCCACGAACTTCCGGTAGTAACCGGCAAGTCCTAGGAAGCTATTTACATTAGTGGCCATCTTCAGTGGTGGCCAATACCGTACTGCCTGAACCTTTGTCGGATCCACTATCATACCTGCTCCGCTAATAATATTGCCTAGGAAAGCCACCTCCTTCAGCCAAAACTAGCACTTGCTGAACTTAGCATACAGCTTGTGCTCCCGGAGCCTCTCTAGAGTCAGTACCAAATGGCGGGCATGCTCCTCCTCGGTCCATGAATAAATGAGGATGTCGTCAATAAATACAATAACGAAAACAACCAGATAGGCCTCGAATACTCGGTTCATCAAACTCATGAACACGGATGGTGCATTAGTGAGCCCGAAGGGCATCACGGTGAACTTATACAACCCATATCTACTAATGAAAGTGGTCTTCGGGATTTCCTCCTCCTGAATCTGCGGCTAGTAGTATCCTGATCTCAGATCCAGCTTCGAAAACCAGTGGGCTCCCTCCAACTTGTCGAACAATTCATCAATCCTCGGTAGTGGGTATGTGTTCCGGACCGTCAGTCGATTCAGTGCCCTGTAATCGATGCATAGTCGGAGTTTCTCATCCTTCTTCTTCACGAATAGCACATGATGAGTTGTAAATATACGTATTTTTACATACCATAAATAAGTCGTTTTAGTTTCTTTTAGTTTTTTTTTGTTAATTTTCTTTAATAAAATGCTTCGTTTTGTAAATCTTATTCTAACTTAGCCTCTGTTTGTTTTCTGAAATTTTTCAAAAAAAGTCAAAATCAGCATGATGCATGCCCGTGTACTTCAGGTCATGCCTGTGACCTGGGCGTGTACCTTCAATTACATGTGAAATCAACCACCGCAAAGAAATTGCTAAACACGCCCCCTGACACACCCATGTCAAATGTGACGCGGCCGTGACCAAGGCCCGTGTCACCCGCTCGATGAACCCCGCTCGAAGATCGTCAATCGAACTCGCCACAGCCGTGTCAAGATGCGACACGGGCGTGTACTTCTCCACCTGGCTGACAAGACGTTGCCGACGACTTATTGACACGACGCCGCGCCCATATTGACCTTTCCGACATGCCCTGCTACACGCCCGTGACCTAGGGTATGACCTCCACGTGTACAACCGTGAAGTCAAACTAGTTGTCAAGTCGCTGGATCACCTCATGTACAGTAGTTACACGCCCCCCAACACGCCCGTGACCTAGGGCGTGTACCTTGAAAATTTTGCCAATAAATTCAAGTTTTCTGCTTAAGTTCTTGTTCTTTTCTTTGGAACCATTTTGCTTAGGGGCTGGCTCTTAGATGCTTTTTTATGCTTTGTAAGGGATTCTCTCTCTCTCTTTCTCTCTCTCTCTCTCTCTCTCTCTCTCTCTCTCTCTTTTATTTTTTTTGTTTTTAACTTTGTAATCATCTTTTAGTCCTAATAAAAATGTAGTTTTTTCCCAATTACATGGTTTTGGATTTCATCTATGTGTCACCTCCCTAAGCAATCTTATCTTTATTTGTTTTAACTTTTATTTTTGTTCTTTTAAAATGGGTGTGTGTGTGTGTATGAGTATAGTTTTATGCTTTCATAGTTTTTATAGTTTAGCTTTTTAGTACTCTTCCTGTTCATTCTTATGAGTTTATAAAGATGAATTAAAATTGGTTTTGATTTTTCTTTAACATAGTTTTTTTGGTTAGGATGTAAAACTTTTCATTCTTTTTCTGCTATATTTTCACTTTTTAAGCTCTTTTATAAAATTATAAGAATGAAAAAGTTGTTGTTTTAATTTTTAGAACACTTCAATTTTGCTTTTATTTCAAAAACCATTTTGCTCCTTTAATTTTTTTATCTTCTTGCTATGCATTTCTACCACATTCTAGCGGTAGAAATGCACTTATTTTAATTTTTTGAGTACTTTGATATTCGTTTTAATTTTCAAAAAAATTTTCTCCTCTAATATTTATTTTTTCGTTTTATGCATTTTTAACAAAATTTACCGGCAAAAATATATTTGTTTTAATTTTTCAGGCACTTTGTTTTTCTTATTTTTTTCGAATGTGTGCGTGCGTGTATGAGTTAGCTTTTTATCGCTTTCCTTCATTTTATGTAGAGTGTGTGTGTGCGTTTTAATTTTTGTTGTGTGTGTGAGTTTTTATTTTAAGTAGAGTGTGTGGGTGTGTTGTTTTTATTCAAGTAGAGTGTGTGTGTGTGTTTACATTTCTGTAGAGTGGAGTTTTCATTTTCAGTAGAGTATGTGCGTTTTTATTTTCAGTAGAGTGAGTGTGTGTGTGTTTTACTTTATGTCGAGTACGTGTGTGTGTTTTTATTTTCAGTAGAGTGTGTGAGTGTGTTTTTATTTCTGAAGAATGCGTGTGTGTGTGCATTTATTTCCTCCTACTCGTTTGAGTAGGACTCGCTTTCATTTTTCCCTACTCGTTTGAGTAGGACTTGCACATTTATTGCTTTCATTTCCCCCATACTCGTTCGAGTAGGGCTCGCAATTTTAATGCTTTTTTTATTGTTTTCTTTACTGTTTTATTTTCTGCTTTCATTTTCTCGATTTCTTCCCGCAAGCCGTCCCCATTCCGATGAGTGGCTAACTGCTCTTAGCCCTCAGTATCGAAGATCATTGAGACAGATAAAATCGCTTTAAATAATGAAAGGTCATGATTTTCTAATTAATTAAATTAGTTAAGATTTGCCCCCGGTTTACGACGCGTACAACCACATATCGATGTGTGGGCTCTATTTTCGTAGTCCATACGCTAGCTAGCCGAGAGGCCGTGCGTATGGACCGATCATCCCTTGGTAAATGGAGTTCCTCACTAACCCTCGAGAGAGGAGGCATGTAAACTCTACCGGATTGGGTTCCCCACCCAATAGCGGGGTTCTTAGCATAATGCGGGTATTAAGAGAAATACTTCGTCGGACGAGAGCCCGGTCGAATAGTCTTAATGTTCAGGTGAGCGACAGTCCTAGAGATAGATGGCTCATTTTAGTGGAACCTCCATGGCCGTTGCCGGGGAATATTCATGTCGTTATTTTGAACTCTGAACATCTATTAATTTTACCTATTTTTGCATATATAACAAAAATTAAAAAGTAATACTAGCAAAAATTCAAAAAATAAAACATGGACAACAAAAAACTCGATATTCCTCACCTGCCCTACGACACGCCTTGGGTGTGATACTTCAATTCCAGTGAAAAGTTGCCGCCTGCAAAGAATAGCTAAACACGCCCTGCGACACGCCCGTGTCCAATGACACGCCCGTGACTAAGCCCGTGTCACTGCAGCTCGACGATTTCGCGCTCGACGATCGTCGACCCACCGACACGCCCATGTCATGATGCGACAAAAGTTACACTTAAAATAAAAACACACACGCACACACATCAAAAATACAAAAAAAAAATACAAACACACACACACAACAGAAATTAAAAACACACACACACACAACGGAAATTTTAACACACACCCACACACTCTACTTAATATAAAAACACACACACACACACACAACAGAAATTCAATCGCACACACGCACTCTACATAAAATGAAAGAAAGTGATAAACACTATCTCATACACGCACACACTCTACAGGAATGAATCAAAGCTATAAAAATTACCTCATACACGCATGCACACATACGAAAAAATAGGAAAAACAAAGTGACTGAAAAATTAAAACAACTACATTTCAGCCGCTATAATGTAGTAGAAATGCATAAAAATATAAAATAAAATTAAAGGAGCAAAAGTTTTTGGAAATAAAGGGGAAATCAAAGTACTCGAAAATTTAAAACAAATACATTTCTACTGCTAAAATGTGATTGAAATGAATAAAATGAAGACAGAAAAAATTAAATGAGCAAAAGTTTTTGGAAACAAAAGCAAAAATAGAAGAGTTTGAAATATTAAAACGCCCGGTGAGGAAGATGTGACAAAAATTAGGAAATTTCCCAGAATCTGCCACATCAGAAATACAAAAATATACAAATACATTTAGCAAAAATACAAAAAATACAAACACACTTAGCAAAAATACAAAAAAAAGTTCCCCCTCAAATAAAAAAAATACAAACACACTTAGCAAAAATACAAAACAAATTCATACATACTTAGCAAAAATACAAAAAAATACAAAAATACAAACAAACTTAGCAAAAATACAAAAAAATACAAAAAAAAAACTAGCAAAAATACAAACACACTTAGCAAAAATACAAAAAAATACAAACACACTTAGCAAAAATACAAAAAATACAAACACACTTAGCAACAAAAAAATACATAAAACACAAGCAAAAAAAAATTTCCATTTCAAAAAAACTTTTGATGCACACACATCAAAAATACAAAAAAAATGCAAACACACTTAGCAAAAATACAAAGAAAATGCATAAAAATTTCCCCCCTCAAAAAAAAATTTTCTTTTTCAAAAATTTTAATCAAAATCCCAAGAAATTCATAAAACACAAAAATCACAAAAAAACTTATAAAACAAAAATTCAAAAAAACATTGCTGTTTTTACTTTGTAATTTTTTTGTAAAAAAACATCTTTCTCTTTCCCCCCTCTCTTATTTCTAAAAAACACCTCTTTTTCTCCCATTTTGTGTAAATAAATTAATAAAAATGTTTAAAAAATAAAAAAACTAAAAACTCAAAAAACTTAGAAAATCAAACATCCTAAAAAGAGAATAACTCTAAAAAATCCAAAAAAAAGATAATAAATCAAAAATACAAAAAAATGATGAAAACTCTAAAAAACCAAAAATATAATTTGTTTATTATGTAACGAATAAATAGAATATCTCATTCTTAACCCATTTTCGCTCTCCAAAAATCTAGTTGCGAGTTTATTTATAAGCGAATTTTATTAATTCTTTGTTTACTATTCATTTATTAATTGAAGATCAATAGATTTAGATATCTGGGATTAAGTTTTAACGAATTTCTTATGCTTTATTTTTTATTTAGATAATGTACATATTTTCAGCACCACTTCTAACTCATCTAAATAGTTGCACATTTTTTTTGTTATAAAATAACACTCTAAGATTTCAATTATGTTTACCGAAAGTTTTTTTTTAAATATAGGAACATTTAATTTATAAAGGTTGCTCTCAAATTTTTTTTATTAAACCTTGTTTTCTTTCTAAAAAATCTCTCCTTTTTTTCAAGTCAGACTTGGCATGATTTTGATCCTTAAAATATCATATGTCAATGGGAATAAGATTTCATTCCGTAAACATAGGCATCCAATATTTGAAAAGATTATATGTTACGGAGTAAGAGGATAAAATTCATTAGTATTATACATATATATTGGGTTATTATGAAGTTGTTAAAAAAATATTATGTTATGAAAAATAAGATTTCGTTTTCCTAAACATCCACTTTCAAACCAAAATTCTATTAGAGTTTCGAGCGAAAAAACTATACTCTCACATTTAAATCAAAGCCCTCTTCATAAATCACAACATCTCACTCTGCCAATTTCAAATGATGCTAGAATTAATTTAAAATCTTTTTGAGAGCATAATTCTTAAATTGAATTACTTCCTTTAATTCTTATAAGCTAAGTTTTCATAAATCCAATCTATTTTTGTTAACCTACCAAATAAAATTTTTTGTTATCTATTTGATTATATCAGAAGTCTTTAGCTGAAACTCTTCCTTTATTTAAATTTTTGTCATAATTTAGGACTTAACTCTTATACCCCGGATGTTTATTTTGATCTTTCTTTCGATTAATTCAAGTGGTAGCTAAACTTAGGATTTCTTTAATTCCTTATAAGTTCATCTCCAACTTTTGCTCTGCAATAACAAAAGTTTAAGTATGGGGATATTTAATGAGTTGTAAATGTACAACCTCGGACCGTGAGAGGCCCTCAAGACACAAATAGAAGGAAGATAGGCGAGAGGTGCTGATATGCGAGTGGGACCAGATAGTCCACTCGTAGGGGGTGAGGCAGGTGGTCTTTGCAATGGGCAAGACGCCCCATTTTTGGGATGCGAGTAGGCCTTTATAGGCGAGAGGGCCCCGTGGCAGAGGATGCCTGTGAGTCGGCCAAGAGGGATCGTCTCGCTGATGGGTGTTCCCCTACTTGTCATATAGAGAGCGGGCCATTTTGACAGATCTATACCCCAGGGGGATTTTACTCTTCTACCCCGAGTATTTTTACCCTTTTGCCCTTGATGGTCTGCATATAGCTCCTCAGAACAGCGGAGTTTGGTTGTTTGCAAACCCAACCAAGGATACTTAGGTAATTTCAGGCCAGATCAGTGTGGTTATTTGCAGATCCAACTCAGAAAACTATAAATAGACCCATAGGGGTTCTTCAGAAGCACACACGTTTTTCAGGGACTTGAGATGATTTTTCTGTGCTTTCTAGGAGCTTCATGCCCAGCTTTTGGCTTTGGAGAGGAATCTCTCAGAGCTCTTCCGGGTAAGCGGTGGGACCTCCCTGCTGAGGCTTTGGGTCAGTTTCTAGTCCTTCATGACCAGTCGGAGGCCGGAGCTTGGGACGAGTAGGTGTTGGCTACGCCCCTAATTTTCGAACTTTTGTCGAAGTCAAATTTTGGCTTCAACAGTTCTGGTGTGGTGAGCGTGGAAGGTAGCCGATACAAGAAAAGCTTGAGTTTAGTCATATGGCAGGAGGTGAAAGTGAAGGATCTGGTTCGGGAGGTTCCCCCTCCCAGGGAGAGGAGGCGACGAGGAAGATGCTGGAGGACTTCAGGCGAGAGGTCTTGCAGACCATCAGCTTAGCCTTCTCGGCGAGGAGCGAGTGGGCCACGCCTCAGGTCCCGATAGAGGAGGTCTCGCTCTTGGTCTAGAATGCCCCTGGATAGTGCCCTGGGAAGGAGGTCCCGGCAGAGGCTGGCGAGAGGGACATGGCGGCGTGAGAGGTCTTCCCAGGCCAGCATCCTGGGAGGAGATTCCTGCAGAAGTGGGCGAGAGGGAGGCGGCTGTGCGAGAGCTCTTCCCTGGGCATGGTCTCGCGGATCGGGCCAGCCAGCCGAGGCCGCGAGATGTGCCCGCTCGGCAGGCAGGTGGCGAGAGCCCATTCAGTGAGCTCATCATCTCGGCCCCAGCACCGGAGGGGTTCCGGGAGCCCGACATGTCCTACTACTCGGGGAAGGATGACCCTGTACAGCATGTGCAGTGGTTTGAAGATGTTGTTTCGATAAGACAGATGACGTATGCCTTCAAGTGTCGGCTGTTTGACATCACGTTGAAGGAGAAGGCACAAGACTGGTTCTACCAGTTGCCGGCAAGGTCGATCTACAGTTTCGAGGATCTGCGTCGAGGATTTCTGTTGAGGTTCTCAACATCGAAGAAGCATAAGAAGGAGGCGGAATGCCTGTTCGCGGTGAGGCAGAAGCAGGACGATACGTTGGGACATTATGTGGATCGGTTTCAGGCAGAGATCCTCCTAGTCCAAGATGTCCCAAGGTATACGCTGATGCTTGCGTTTACTCTTAGACTGAGGCCGGGTTTCGTTAGCATGGAGTTGAAGAGAGTGTGCCCCCCCTCTCTTTTAAGGAGCTCATGGAGAGGGCGTCAAAGGATACAGACTTCGAGAGGGCCAATCTGGCATTTGCAAGGAAGCTGTCCAGGTTGGTGGAGGATGATGTGAAGGAGCCAGAAGCAGGAAGACGGAGGGAGCAGAGAGAAGAGAGAAGGAGAGAGGAACACTGAGGTCAGGGGCAGCAAGCACAACATCAAGGATGGGGGCCCGTGAGCCGAACAACCGGATAGGTTGGAGGCCTCAGGAGGGTCGTCGTGAGAAGTTGGGAGGAGGATTTCAGGGAAGAGATAACTTCCGTGAGCTGAGGAGGTTCGATCAGCCGGCATGGAGGCAGGGGTCGAGGGATCGCTTCCAGCGGCAGCAATAGGCGATGGAGATCGTTCGAGGTAGAGGAGGAAGGAGAGGAGCTCGGGGAGGAGCTGGAAGGAGATATGGTGGAGAAGGAAGAAGGGGCAGGGTGGCGTTGCCTTTCTGTGACTTCCATCCGGAGGAGGGTCACGCAATAGCCACCAGCCCAGAGTTCTTAGAAATGAGAGAAGCCAGGGGTGAGGAGGGAGGATCCCCTGATAAGGATCGTGGAAGTGCAGCAGGGAGAGACGGAGGACAGATATAAGGACTGGGTGGATGTAGCAACCCGGGGAGGGATCGGGGTGATCCACGGAGGAGTTGGGATCGAGGCAGCTCATAATGGGATCCTCCAGATGTTGAATTCTGTGAAGTGAAAGTGGGTGAATGGAAGGCTTGGGAAACCTATCCGCGCGGACTACGCGGACAGGGTTGGCGGACTGCTAAGTCGGCAGGGATGTTACAGGCGGTTTGCTCTGTGGCGGCCTGGGTGGTCTGTTCGCGCGGACTACGCGGACAGCAGCAGCGGTCTGACAGGCCAGTGTATGCTCAGCAGGCGATTGACTCCCAGGAAGTAACCGGGAGGATAGGAATGCTATCTGCGGAGTCCGGCATGAAGCGGACTGAAGGACTAGAGCTCGGCAGACCGGTTTGGCAGTTGCCTTGGTCTTGCTCTGGTGCAGCGGGAAGCCGCGGAGACCGCCGGTCAGCGCGGACAGAAACTGGAGGTTGCCCGGTATGGCGGGCTAGATCCAGTGTCCGCCAGTAAGTGCGGACTGGCCCTTGTGGCCAGTGGACTGGACTTGGTGTGATCTGAACCAAGTCCAGGATGGCTCAGTCCGGGGAGATCGCGCAGTGGAGCGCGGGCTGGTTTCTCAGTCCGCCAAGCGTAGTAGAAGTGTTGTGGCCTTGTTTGCTAGCTTGGGGAATTGCGGACTGGAAAATTGCTTGTGCAGGAGCGTGCGGACTGGAGCCAGAGTTCGCTGAGTCCGGTACAGCCTTGTGATGAGGTTATGGACTCAGGGATGCGGACTGGAGGTCTGCAGTGCATGCGGACTGGAGTCTGATGTTAGCAGACTGGATTGGCGTGTCCGCTAAGTCCAGAGGTGCCTTGGAGATGAGGTAATGTACTTGGGATATGCGGACGGAAGCCGGGTGTCCGCTGAGTCCGGCAAGTGCCTTGATGGCGAAGCTGCGGGCTCGGGGTTTGCGGGCTGATGCCTTGTCCGCAAATTGGCGGACACGGCTGTTGCTGAGTCCGGCTGTGGATGTCCTGGCTTGGCCTCTGGCGGCAAGGCGGGCTGAGTATTGGAGTCCGGCCTTGGAGAAGCTGGGGCGGACTGGCTATCTGCACAGGAGCGGCGAACTGGAATGTGTGTCCGCGGGCTGGCGGACATACTAGTTCTTGCTGCAGGATGTGGCGGTGATCCTATCGGCTAGGGCGGTGACCATACTCATCATCGTGCCTATAAATAGGACCCATGTCACATCAGGAGTAACGGAACCTAACCGGAGTAAGTGAACAATAATTGAGCTCGCGTAGGTTGCTGCGGTCTGGACTTTGGTGTCTGCGCGGATAGAGAGTTGACCCGGTTGTGCTGTGCAGGTTGTGCGGATAGCGCTGGAAAGCCAGGACTTGGCTCTGATTGCGATCAGGGACAGTGCGGACTCTGCGGTTAAGCAACAGGCGGTAAACAGCAGGTCGCGGATAGCGACCAGGCGGTCTTCTCTTTGGCAACTTGGTTCGGGGTTCAGGAAGTCGCCTGCTTCAGGCGGACTGTTCCATTCGGTGACGCAGCTTGTGCGGTCTGGCGGCTAGGCGACCTCGCGGTCAGGCGGCCTGCAGATCGGCGGTGAAGAGCTAGCATTGGAAGGGGTGAGTCCGCGCGGCTTGGGTTGCGGTCTGGCGACCTGGCGGACTGAGCAGACTCCATAGCAGTAGGTCGGCGGCTTGTTGATTGAGTCCGCGCGGCTTGTTTTTGTTCTTGTCTTTGTAACTGTCTCTGCTCTCCCGGTGTTGGGTTTTGGTGAAGCATGTCTCGCCATGTATGTCTCGCCTTGTAAAGAAGTCTGCTCTTGATCAATAAAGAAGCTTGTGCTGCATGTGTTGCTGGTTGTTACTGCTTTGTTGAGATAACCCCTGCTAACTCCACGATCCGGGAAAACTTTCAACATTATAAGTGGGCGTATCCTCCTTCGGTTTGTTGAGTTTTCAACAGGGTATCCAAGGGGGCGTCTGCGGTTTGTTGAATTTTAACATGGTATCAGAGGGAGGTTGTTGGAGTGGTTAAGCAGTGCTCAATGGAAGTAGTTGCTCTTCTGTAGAGGAAACCAGTGGTAGAACCATGACAGTGGAGGATGCAAGTTGTCTTGGAATTGATCTTCTTACAGAGACGAACTGTGAACGGTGGAAGTCCTGTATGAAGAGCTTTCTTCTTGGCGAGGACCTTTGGGAGGTTGTATGCGGAGCAGGAAGACAAGAGGATACTGCTGGCAATGCTGAGGCGATGAGAGCTTGGAAGGAGGCAAATGTGAAAGCGGAGTCTATTCTCAAGCAGGTGATCTCATCGGAGCTCTTGGACCACATCAGTGGATGTCGGTCAGCTGCAGAGGTTTGGACTTCCCTTGATGGGTTGTTCAGGAAGGAGGTGAAGGTTGCTGCTGACGTTGGTCCCTCTACTTCGTATCAGGAAGAAAGGAGTGTTTCTCCTAGGCGTGATAGGAAGAGGAAGGAAGGTCCACGGTGCTATAAATGCAAGCAGCATGGTCATCTTCGGAAAGAGTGCAAGGTTGTCTTGCTCTCGGCGAACGTAGCTCATGTAGGGAGGAAGGAGAAGAACATAGTTGGGTTATCAACTAGTTCTGGAGTTGATCGGAGGAATGCCAGTGATAGTGCAGCTATCTGGCATGAAAGACTGGGGCATGTAGGGATGAACAAGCTGAAAGCAATGGCGGAAAGAAGACTTGTAAGAGGCATGCCTAGATTGTCATCCTATGGCGATGGTCGGGGGTGTGCGGGATGTCAGGAAAGTGGAGCCTATCGCTTCATGGTTGACAAAGCACAATCCAGATGTAATGCACCATTGGCGGTTGTCCATTGTGCTCTGGTGGGACCGACCGTCACGGCCAGTCTTGGAGGCAGCAGGTTCATGCTGATATTGGTTGATGACTATTCTAGGTATACTTGGGTATACTTTATGAAGAAGAAGTCCAACATGGTACGCTTGTTTGTGGAGTTCAAGAAGCTTGTGGAAGGCCAGCTTGGCCGGAGGATCAAGGTGTTGAGGACAAGTATCGATGGTGAGTTTGGCTCAGCCGAGTTCTCACGCTTTTGCAGGAAGCAAGGGATCCGGAAGGAGCTTTCTTGTGGACATACTTCACAGCAGGGTAGTATTGTAGCTCGGATGATCCGTTGGTTAACGGAGACCTGCAAGTGTTGGCTTCAGAGTAAAGGCGTTCCGAAGGCTCTTTGGGCGGAAGGAATTGCCTGTGCTGCTCATGTCATCAATCAGATGCCTCTTAGTCCGATCATAATGAAGACTCCTTATGAGCTGATGTTCGGAGTGAAGCCTTCAATGAAGCACCTTCGGGTGTTTGGATCTACCTGCTATATACATTCTCCTGGTGCTCTCAAGACAAAGCTAGTCTTTGTTGGGTATGATGAGCAGAGAAGAAGATGGAGGTGTATGGATCCTGCGATGAAGAAACTCATAGTGTCGAGAGACATTGTTTTTGATGAGTTGACGCCGTATTGGGGTAGCTCTTATGTGGAGCTAGAGATAAGCAGGTCAGATGATGGGCTGAAGGAGGCTGTTGCTAAGGAAGTGGAGTTGCCTGAGTCACCAGGTGCTCCAGGTTGTTCTAGCTCCGGGGCAAAGGCATCAGGGTCAGGAAGTAGGGGGAGCGATGCTCCAGGTACTTCTGGCTCGAAGGCGGAGGCTTCCTGTTCAGGAAGCGGGGGGAGCGATGTTCCAGGAAGTTCTTGTTCAAGAGGGGAGTCTTCTGGTTCAGGTAGCAGGGGGAGCGTTGCTCTAGGTGCTTCTGGTTCCAGTAAGGAGGCGTCTTGTTCAGGGAGCAAAGGGAGCATTGTTCCGGGTTTGCCCGAGAATGGAGCTGGTTCAAAAGCAGCGGAGGTGGTTAGCCATGATCAGGTTCTTCGGAGATCGAAGAGGATCAGTAAGCCACCAGCTCGATATAGCGAAGGGAACACGGCGGACTTGGTCCAATGTTTCTTTGCTAGAGCTCAGGTCGAGCAAGGTTCTTCTGGTTGTGATGACCCCACTAGAATCAAGGAGGTGGTTGACACCAAGGCTGAAGAGGTGACTTCTCTCAGAGATAACAAGGCTTGGGCTTCTGTGTCCAAGGAAGTTGGTGATACTCCTGTGATGCAAAAGTGGAGGTTGAAGCTGAAGAATGCAGAGGGAAGCATGACTCCTTTTGGGAGATACTGGAGGGCTCCCTCATGGTCCATGATATGCGGGGCGAGGACTATGTCTTGGACATCTCTTCGTAGATGCTATCGGAAGGACCAGGTGCAAGGTTACGGGAGCTGCTGGAGTTATTCACCACTTCTCACTTCAAGGGGGAGTGTTGAATTCTGTGAAGTGAAAGTGGGTGAATGGAAGGCTTGGGAAACCTATCCGCGCGGACTACGCGGACAGGGTTGGCGTAATGCTAAGTCGGCAGGGATGTTACAGGCGGTTTGCTCTGTGGCGGCCTGGGCGGTCTGTTCGCGCGGACTACGCGGACAGCAGCAGCGGTCTGACAGGCCAGTGTATGCTCAGCAGGCGATTGACTCCCAGGAAGTAACCGGGCGGATAGGAATGCTATCCGCGGAGTCCGGCATGAAGCGGACTGAAGGACTGGAGCTCGGCAGACCGGTTTGGCAGTTGCCTTGGTCTTGCTCTGGTGCAGCGGGAAGCCGCGGAGACCGCCGGTCAGCGCGGACAGAAACTGGAGGTCGCCCGGTATGGCGGGCTAGATCCAGTGTCCGCCAGTAAGTGCGGACTGGCCCTTGTGGCCAGTGGACTGGACTTGGTGTGATCTGAACCAAGTCCAGGATGGCTCAGTCCGGGGAGATCGCGCAGTGGAGCGCGGGCTGGTTTCTCAGTCTGCCAAGCGTAGTAGAAGTGTTGTGGCCTTGTTTGCTAGCTTAGGGAAATGCGGACTGGAGAATTGCTTGTGCAGGAGCGTGCGGACTGGAGCCAGAGTCCGCTGAGTCCGGTACAGCCTTGTGATGAGGTTATGGACTCAGGGATGCGGACTGGAGGTCTGCAGTGCATGCGGACTGGAGTCTGCTGTTAGCAGACTGAATTGGCGTGTCTGCTAAGTCCGGAGGTGCCTTGGAGATGAGGTAATGGACTTGGGATATGCGGACGGAAGCCGGGTGTCCGCTGAGTCCGGCAGGTGCCTTGATGGCGAAGCTGCGGGCTCGGGGTTTGCGGGCTGATGCCTTGTCCGCAGATTGGCGGACACGGCTGTTGCGGAGTCCGGCTGTGGATGTCCTGGCTTGGCCTCTGGCGGCAAGGCGGGCTGAGTATTGGAGTCCGGCCTTGGAGAAGCTGGGGCGGACTGGCTATCTGCACTGGAGCGGCGAACTGGAATGTGTGTCCGCGGGCTGGCGGACACACTAGTTCTTGCTGCGGGATGTGGCGGTGATCCTATCGGCTAGGGCGGTGACCATACTCATCATCGTGCCTATAAATAGGACCCATGTCACATCAGGAGTAACGGAACCTAACCGGAGTAAGTGAACAGTAATTGAGCTCGCGTAGGTTGCTGCGGTCTGGACTTTGGTGTCCGCGCGGATAGAGAGTTGACCCGGTTGTGCTGTGCAGGTTGTGCGGATAGCGCTGGAAAGCCAGGACTTGGCTCTGATTGCGGTCAGGGACAGTGCGGACTCTGCGGTTAAGCAACAGGCGGTAAACAGCAGGTCGCGGATAGCGAACAGGCGGTCTTCTCGTTGGCAACTTGGTTCGGGGTTCAGGAAGTCGCCTGCTTCAGGCGGACTGTTCCATTCGGTGACGCAGCTTGTGCGGTCTGGCGGCTAGGCGACCTCGCGGTCAGGCGGCCTGCAGATCGGCGGTGAAGAGCTAGCATTGGAAGGGGTGAGTCCGCGCGGCTTGGGTTGCGGTCTGGCGACCTGGCGGACTGAGCAGACTCCACAGCAGTAGGTCGGCGGCTTGTTGATTGAGTCCGCGCGGCTTGTTTTTGTTCTTGTCTTTGTAACTGTCTCTGCTCTCCCGGTGTTGGGTTTTGGTGAAGCATGTCTCGCCATGTATGTCTCGCCTTGTAAAGAAGTCTGCTCTTGATCAATAAAGAAGCTTGTGCTGCATGTGTTGCTGGTTGTTACTGCTTTGTTGAGATAACCCCTGCTAACTCCACGATCCGGGAAAACTTTCAACATTATAAGTGGGCGTATCCTCCTTCGGTTTGTTGAGTTTTCAACAGGGTATCCAAGGGGGCGTTTGCGGTTTGTTGAATTTTAACACCAGACCATGTTCCGAAGGGGGGTAGCCTCGACCTCCCAAGTTCGCCCCCCCCCCCCCCCCCCCCCCCCCCCCCCGAAAGAAAAAATTACCTTTTCTTCAGAGGATATGCCGGATTATGAGGACCCGTTCTGTGATGCCTTGGTGTTCAAGACAGCGGTAGAAAACTTCACGGTCTCCAAGATCCTGGTGGACAATGGGAGCTCTGTAAATGTGATCTTCAAGAAGGCCTTCGATGAGATGCAGGTGGAGACCAGGAGGGTCATAGCTTCGGATGGTCCGTTGTTCGGTTTCTCGGGAGAGAGGAAGGAAGTAGAAGGAGGAGTAAGGATGCATGTGAAGTTGGGGGGTCGTGTCATGGAACTGCAGGCTCGTGATCATGGACGCCCCGAGCATCTATAGAGCCATCTTTGGGCATCCCCTCATTAGCGCCTTTCGTTGCGTCCCCTCCTCGTTTCATCAATGCCTCAAGTTCAACAATGAAGGGGTGCAGGTTAGGGTCAGAGGGGACCCAAAGGTGGCAAAACAGTGCTACGTTATGGCAGTCAACACCATATCGTGGATCGCAGAGGCGGAGGAGATGGAGAAGGAGATGGCGGCGCATGAAGAGGTGGTCGGAGAGGAGGGGATGAGCCTAGAGGAGGAAAGAGAGGAGACTGAAGAGGTTGTCGGGGAGGAGATTGAGGAGGAGCAGAGGGGAAGAGGTGTACAGGAGGTCCAGGGGGATGGAGGATTGGAGCTGCAAGAAGGTAGGCATGTGGAAGTGGAAGGAAGAGGAATTGAGAGGGAGGCCAAGAGAAGCATATAGGTTGAGCAGGAGCAGAGTGAGAGCCTAGGGGAGGTGATGGAGGTTGAGGAAGCAGGAAGGAAGGAAGAGTATGGGGAAGAAGAGGAGGCAAGGGCCGGCTGGGAGCAGTTGCGGCTGGAGCCGGCGGAGGAGGTGGTAGAGATGGAAGTCTTCACCAGCGCCGGACAGGTGCAAAAGGTGCGCATCTGCGGGGGCCTGAGTCCCGAGGACCAGGAGCGAGTACGGACTTGCATCCAGAGCAACGTCGACATCTTCGCTTGGAGCGCGGCAGACATGTCGGGCATCGATGCGGATGTGACCTGCCATCGCCTGAACCTAAATCCCAAGATGCGCCCCATACGCCAGAAGATGAGGACCATCACAACCAAGTTGGAAGAGCCAATCCGCGAGGAGGACAAGAAGCTTCTGGAGGCCGGCTTCACCTCGGAAATCCAGTATCCGGGCTGGGTCTCCAATGTAGTAATGGTAAAAAAGGAGAAGGGAAATGGCGCATGTGTATTGACTTTTCATTATTAAATAAATCATGCCCCAAGGATTGCTACCCCCTTCCTCGAATCGACGTGCTGGTTGATTCAGCCGTTGGTTCTTCAATTATGAGTTTTTTGGATGCTTTTTCAGGTTACCACTAGATATGAATGCACCCTCCCGACGTCAAGGACGTCTCCTTCATCACAAGGGAGGGATGCTTCAGTTATAAGATGATGCCCTTTGGGTTGAAAAATGCAGGGGCTACATACTAACGCATGATGGATCGAGTCTTACAAGGCCAAAGGGGGAGGAACCTGGAGGTCTATGTTGATGACCTAATGGTTAAAAGCAAGGGTGTGGGATCACACCTTCGGTACCTGGAGGAGACATTCGCCACCTTGCGGAAGTTCAAGATGAGGCTAAACCCCTTAAAGTGCATTTTTGGGGCGAGTCGTGGGAAGTTCCTTGGGCATCTTCTGACCCCGGAGGGGGTAGAACCCGACCTAGATAAGGTAAAAGCCATCCTAGAGCTAGAGTCACCACACAATGCTAAGGAGGTCAGTGCTTGACAAGCAAACTGGCCGGCCTAAGTAGATTCCTCTCCAGGCCAGGAGAGAAATGCTCATCATTCTTCAAGGTGCTGCGGGGTAACCAAAGGTTCGAGTGGACCGCCGAATGTGAAGAAGCTTTACAAGGGCTAAAGAGGCAGCTCTCCCTGGATCCTCTACTTCAAAGCCCGAAGTAGGGGGAGGATCTGGCCTTGTATCTCGAAGTGGGAGCAGAGGCGGTGAGCTCTGTTCTGGTTATGGAAGAGGGTAGAAAGCAGTTACCAATCTACTATGTTAGCAGGATCCTAAAGAAGGCGGAGCTTCGCTACCCTATCTTGGAAAAGCTGGCGTACGCCTTGATCATCTCAGCCAGGAAGCTCCGACCATATTTCCAAACACATTAAATTAGGGTGGTGACAGACCATCCCCTCCGTAAGATTTTTTAAGGAGTGGAGCACTCGGGTAGACTGGCTAGGTAGTCTATCTAGTTGAGTGAGTTCGATATCTCGTTCGTACCGAGGCTCTCCATCATGGCGCAAGTGGTGGCCGACTTCTTGGCAGACTACATCATGGAGGTCGGGGTCGAGAAGTCGCGGTTGCAGGAGGCATGGAAGGTGACGGTTGATGGAGCCTTGGGAAAGCACTCCCTCGGAGCAGGGGTAGTATTGACAAGTCCTCAAGGGGTCACCATAGAGCAGGTGGTGGTCTTGCACTTTCCTACAACTAACAACCAGGCAGAGTATGAGGCTGTGATAGCCGGCTTTCGTTTGGCAAGGGAGCTTGAGATCCAGGATGTGGAGGCTTTCACGGACTCATTGGTGGTGGCCTCATAGATTCGAGGAGAGTTCGAAGCTCGGGAAACCTCCCTCGTGAAGTACTTGTCCAAGGTAAGGGCAATCATCGGGGTGTTCCAGACGTTCTCCATCCAACACGTTCCAAGAGAAGAGAGTACCGTTGCCGATAATTTGGCTAAATTTGGACCTCGGGGAGGAGGAACCTTGACTGATCTGTTCCATCCAGCGATCGAGGAAGGGGAGCTCATGGAAGTAGATCAGCGACCCTCATGGTTGGATCCCATCGTGACCTTCTTCGTCACGAGCAACCTCCCTGAGGGGATCAATGAGGCAAAGAACTTTCAGCATAAGGCGACCCACTATCTCATGCATGAAGGGAGCCTACATCGGAAGATGCATTCGGGCATTCTGGCACGGTGTGTGACGGAAGAGGAGACCCGACGAATTCTGGAGGAGGTGCACTCTGGGGAATGTGGAAGCCATTCCGGAGGTAGGACGTTGGAGGCAAGGGTGGTCAGGAAGGGGTACTTCTGGCCCACCCTGAGGAAGGATGCTGCGGAGTTTGCGAGGAGGTGCCAAAAATGCCAGCTCTATGCCCCCTTCAGCTCTTGGCAGCTCAAAGGCTCTAAAGTATCACGGCACCGTGGCCGTTCGCTATCTGGGGATTGGATTTAGTTGGGCCTTTCCCTCCGGGTAGTGGGCAAAGGAGGTTCCTCCTGGTTATGATCGACTACTTCTCTAAGTGGCTGGAGGTTAAGGCGCTGGCCAAAGCAACCTCCCAAGTCATCAAAAACTTCATTTGGGGGGAGATCATCTGCAGGCATTGGTTGCCTCAGTCCATTGTCACGGATAATGGTCCTCAATTTGCAAGTGAGGAGTTTATAAGTTTCTGTACTCAGCTGGGCATCGACCTCAGGTTTGCCTCCGTCCACCACCCCAGGAGCAACGGCCAGGTGGAGGCGGCGAACAAAATTATCGTAAACCTGCTCAAGAGGAAGGTGGATAAATTGAGGGGGAGCTGGGTGGAACAGCTCCCCTCAGTTTTGTGGGCCTTACGGACAACCCCGAACATAGCCACCGGCAAGACCCCTTTCAAACTTTCCCATGGGTGTGAGGCGGTCCTGCCTGTGGAATTTGAGGTCCGATCCCCACGAGTTATGGCTGCAGGTGATGGAGACGAGGCTTGGAGGTTGTAAAATGAAGGAGGCTTACGCCTCTCACTAGACATGGTAGAAGAGCTACGCGACGTAGCAGCTATCAGGCAGGAAGAGGTCAAATGATGGAAGGGCAAGATACTTCGACCAGCATATCAGGATCAAACAATTTGCAGAAGGAGATCTGGTGCTAAAGAAAGTTGATGCTGCGGGGAGGTCCGCCCCCGTGGGCAAGCTCAACCCAAATTGGGAAGGGCCTTATATTGTTGAGAAGGTCCTGAGAACAGGAGGTTACCACCTCCAGGGTGTGGAGGGTAGGACCATGAGCCACACCTGGAGTGGCGAAGACTTGAAGCGATTCTGCCCATGAGAAGGGAGGGCAAAAGTTGTATATTCAAATCAAGTTCAATATAATAAATTTCTCAAATTACTTCTTGTCTTTATCTACCATGAAATTCTAACGACGGGAAGATGATCGCTTTTGCACTACCCCGAGCGCGGCTCGCCCCAGGTAGACCCACTGTGCAGGCTCTCATTAGCTGGCAAGTCTGAAGGCTCGCCTGTTGGGGAGAGGTCTGGTTCTTGGTCCTTGGTTCTGTAATACCCCGAGCGCGGCTCGGCCCCAGGTAGACCCGCTGCGCAGGCTCTCATTAGCTGTCAGGTCTGAAGGCTCGCCTACGGGGGAGAGGTCTGGTTCTTGGTCCTTGGTTCTGCACTACCCCGAGCGCGGATCGGCCCCAGGTAGACCCGCTGCGTAGGCTCTCATTAGCTGGCAGGTCCGAAGGCTCTCCTGTGGGGGAGAGGTCTGGTTCTTGGTCCTTAGTTCTGCACTACCCCGAGCGCGGCTCGGCCCCAGGTAGACCCGCTGTGCAGGATATCATTAGCTGGCAGGTCCGAAGGCTCGCCTTTGGGGGAGAGGTCTGATATTGGTCCTTAGTTCCGCACTACCCCGAGCGCGGCGCGGCCCCAGGTAGACCTGCTGTGCAGGCTCTCATTAGCTGGCAGTTCCGAAGGCTCGCCTGTAGGGGAGAGGTCTGGTTCTTGGTCCTTGGTTCTACACTACCCCGAGCACGGCTCGGCCCCAGGTAGACCCGCTGCACAGGCTCTCATTAGCTGGCAGGTCCAAAGGCTCGCTTGTGGTGGAGAGATCTGGTTCTTGGTCCTTGGTTCTGTACTACCCCGAGCGTGGCTTGGCCCTAGGTAGACTCGCTGCGGAGGCTCTCATTAGCTGGTAGGTCCGAAGGCTCGCTTGGGGGAGAGGTCTGGTTCTTGGTCCTTGGATCTGCACTACCCCGAGCGCAGCTCGGCCCCAGGTAGACCCACTGCGCAGGCTCTCATTAGCTGGCAGGTCTGAAGGCTCGCCTGTGGGAGAGAGTTCTGGTTCTTGGTCCTTGGTTCTGCACTACCCCGAGCGCGGCTCGGCCCTAGGTAGACTCGCTGCGCAAGCTCTCATTAGCTGGCAGGTCCGAAGACTCGCCTGTGGGGGGAGGTCTAGTTCTTGGTCCTTGGTTCTGCACTACCCCGAGCGCAGCTCGGCCCCAGGTAGACCCGCTGTGCAGGCTCTCATTAGCTGGCAGGTCTGAAGGTTCGCCTATGGGGGAGAGGTCTGGTTCTTGAAGTTTTGGTTCTAGGTTCTTGTGAATAGATCTAGGCTCTGGGAAATTCAACACCACCTCGAGCCTAGCTCAGTCCTCGGTAGGCCTATTGCCCAGGCTCTCATCAAGCTAGCATGGCAATAAACCCACTCGACGGCAGAATGGTTGGGAAAATCTCCTTAAGCAACATCCCATCTTAACCTTATGAAATGAAAAATAAACTAAGGCAAAGGCTTGGAGCAGTGCGAGTGGAGGCACTCGCAGCTGGCAGTTACGAGGATGGTCTCACGTACGGCCAGTGGGTACTCGCGCGAGATAGAAGGCTCACTCTAATGATAGGTGAGCAGGTTACATCACTAAGAGTCACCGGCACAGGGAGTACTCTATGGCAAGGTGAGAAGGTTCTGTCGGTCCTCACGCATAAAAAAGATAAGGGAAGCGACGACTCGCGCTCGACAAAAAGCCAACTCTCCAACAAGGCTGCGAGACAAGACGTAACACCTTATCGTGTATGTGAGCGCATCAGAGTGTCGTCTCGCAGTAAGAAAAATAAAGTAATGGGTAGGGAGTAAAGGCGGGGCGGCGAGATGGGTGGATAACAACGTTTCGCAGGCCCAAGCAAACCAGTAACTTATTTCACAAAATAAAGAACAGAATAACAAGTAAGACAAACATGTACACTTAATCATCATCATTATGTATCACAAAAACAACGTTTCGCAGGCACGTCATTTCTCCTCGCCGGAAGAAAAATCCTCACTCTCCTCGCTATAGAGTTGGGGGACCAGGTCGCGGACGGTCACTATTTCTGAATCATCCTTCACGACCCCTAGGTCCTTCATCATCTTCAGGACCAGCTTTGCCGCCCTGATGCCAGCATCTCGGCATTGCTCCTCAACCTCGTCAAAAAAATAATGCGGCGGAGGTGTCCGAAAGGGTTCGCGGCGAGACGTTGACGCGGTGTCGGCCTGAAGACGAGTATTCTGGTCTTTCAAGCCCTTGACCTCCTCCTCCAGGGCCGCTACTCGCGAGTGCAGCCGCTCTGCCGTCTCGGCATCCTGCGGGATGCCCGGTCATTAGTCAAAAGTTTTTTAAAGGAAAATCCAAGAGTAAGGATAGTACTTTACCACGCTGCCTTAGGCTTTCGCGAGGAGGGTTTCGGCATCAGACAAACTTTTTGCGAGGTCTTCGGATTTCTCTCGCTCCACCGCCAGGCCTGTCTCGCTATCCTTCCATTTTTTGTTGATATATATAAGGCGGCACGAGGCGCAGTGCGCGAACTCTAAGGCACGTATTTGGGCGTGGGAGGATTTCACGACGAGATCTCGGGTGGACTCGCTCTCGGGCGAGACAGCATCGAGACCGCCATAAAGGTCGTACCCCACGGGAAAAGTGCGGTTGGTGGGCTCCTCCTACTCCTTCCAAGGGGGAAGGAGGGTGGAGATGGATACGCGGTTGGCGTCCTGCCCCCACAACAGAATAGGGTCGTCAGCAGCATCTGAAACCACGGGGCCCAGGTTGAAGTTCATGTTGGAAGAGGGAGCGTGACGGCTGGAGGAAGTGCCTTCGTGAGAGTTGGTGGCAGCCTATTGATTGAATGTGGCGGTAGGCTAATCGGGAAGAGCCGTCTTGCGGGTAGGCGAGACGGCCTGTTGAGGAGGCGAGCGTGGCGATTGAGACCCTTCCACAGAGATAGGGCTCAAGGACCCTGATATCTCCTTCTCCTTCGGGGTCATCTTCTTTTTCCCCTTGGAAACAACCACAGCTTTTCTCATTTTCTTTGGAGGGCCGGAGCGAGAAGGGGCCGTGTCGCCTGCAGGCCTCTTCGGAGAGGCAGTAGCCAGGGACTCTCTCGCCGCCTCAGCTGCTGCGCTGGCGAGATCATGGCCTTTAGAGGGATGGATATTTCTTTTGTAAGGAGGGTGGACTGGGACGACTCGCTCCCCTAAAAATAAAACAAGGCAATAAGAAGGCGAGACGGAGAAACAATCAGACACAAAGGGGACAAGAAAGCAAGAGTACCTTCACCGGGGAGCACTAGAGGCAGCGAGTCAAGGCCTCGCCGTAGGACGTTGACTTCGAAGTTTTTGTCGACGAAGTAATCATACAGTAGCTTCTCTGGGCCACCCACCTGCGGGGTCGCGTAGAAGCTCTCAGGGGATGACACCGGCGCAAGCGAGATTCCCCCGAAGTCAGCACGGTCACCGCGGATGAAGACGAACCTCGTGAGCCAATGGTGATTTTTATTTGGCGTCTCGCACACCTTGATCCCTTGCCCGGTGAAGTACAAGACGCCATCGGCGTTGGCGTGATAAATGAAGAGCTTGCAGAAGACCGTCAAGCTGAACTCAATGCGCTCCCGGAGCATGTAGCAGGCGAAGGCGATCAACAACGAAATGGCATTCGAGTTGAACAGCGCCGGGACAAAATCAAAGTACTTGAATACCTGTTATACCTCAGTGCATAGAGGCAACCTCAACCCCACCTCAAAGTGCGAGGCGGGGAAGGCGAGCTCTCCTGGATAATAGGTGTTGATTGACTCGCCAACTTTGGGGGCCGCGACTCGAGCCCCTCCCCTAGATACTCGCGGACAAATCCGTGGTAGTCCTCTTCTGAGAGTCGGCCGAGCGGAAAGTCATGGTCTATGAACCGCTTCCCGCAGCGGCTGCACCCCTCACATTCCTCAACTCTTTTCTTACCCATCCTTGGCGTGACGGTTTTAGGTGAGATGAAGGGAGAAAGGAAGAGTAAGAAGGAAGATCGAAGAGAGGGCCGTTGGAGAAAAAGCACGAGAAGGAACAGCGAGACGGATGAAGCAAGGGGGAAAGATCTTTGGCACGGTAGGAGTCAGAGGCGGGGATATCCTTCTGATCCAGTGCCGGTATATTTATAGCAAATATGGTGAAATGATTAATGAGCGGGAAAAGGTACAGAGGGAGGGGAAGAGTCGGCCGATGTTTTACACTCTCTCTCCTAAAAAACCTCGATTTGTGTGGTCAGTCGCAATCATAGGACAGTGATTAAAAGAAATTAAAGAAATTGAAATTAAAACAGCAGTAATAAATGCTCAAAAAACACCATCCCGCATATGGCGGGCACCAAGTTCTCTGATAATGTCGACGAGACAGCAACATAAAGCATTTATTATTACAGCACTCAAAATACAAAAATAAAGAAAAAAGAGGCGAGACGAACAACATTCAGTACGGGAGCCATTATCAGCGGCCACCGCGAGCTCCCGCACAGGGAGGCCTACCGCGTGAGTGGAAGGCGTGAATGGACTCAAGCCCACGGCGAGCGAGACGAAGCTACATATCGACCTCGCTGATGATGGCGTTAGGGCTGGTTCCATCGACATCTAACTCGGCATCAACTTCAGAAGATAAGCGAGCACACTCATTCTCCAACCATTCGATGTGTATGTCCACCGCCTGCTTATCCTGCGCCAGTGAATGGATGATGCGTGTTTGCTTCTGGAACAACTCGGCCGTCGTACGCCTCATTTCCTCTGGGTTCACAGGGTCGCCAAGGTAATCTTCAATCCCGTCAAGGGGAGGAAGAGGCGAGACGACAGGTCGCCCAGGTTGCTCCTCAGCAGGCGAGTCAGTCTGAGCACCTGCGGAAGGAGTAGAGGGGCAAGGTGAGAGAGGCTCCCGCAGTAGTGTGTGAGAGTAGCGAGTGGGGCAGAGAAGCGAGAGGGAAGATTTCTCACAAGGAGGACGGGAGGTCCCGGCGGCCCGGGAAGGGCCATCCCTCGTCTCGCAGGAAGGAGTAGTTGGAGGTGTGGAAGGTGGTTGCGAGTCAGAATCTTCATGATGAGTGGCAAAGTCGTCTTGTGGGCTTTCCGGTCGTTGTGTAGCTACGGGAGCTCCCTAAAGAAACAAATAATTAAGAAGGCTGATATAAATATTGAAGGAGTAATAAAGATAGAGGCGAGAGCTCACCTCCTTCTCTTTGGGAGATGCGGGAGGAGTGGTGCAGGTCTCCTGGACTATGCGAGACGGATCCTCGGCAGAGGAAGGGCGACTTGTTTTTACCCTCTTCAGGCGAGATGGAGAGGATGGTAAAGAGGGTAGGGGGAGAAATAGAGTTGAAGAAAAAGCGGCCACGTTGGCCTTGTTCTGCCGACGCACCTTTGCAAGGCGCTCGCGAAAGCTTTGGCTATGAGACATGATGAACAGTTTACTGCAAGGAAGGAGGAAGTGTGTAAAGGGGCGGCCTCTATTCGGGATAGGAATCCAATATTTATAGGTTTCGGTGGTGGCCTCATAGATCTCATAAATGCATCCATAAATACGTTTTAATAACGAGCCTCAGTTGGATGTTCTTTCCAAGCTTAAAATAATCTCGAAAAGAGCAGGGATTGTGTACAACCTCGGACTCGTGAGAGGCCCTCAAGACGCAAATAGAAGGAAGATAGGCGAGAGGTGATGATAGGCGAGTGGGACCAGATTGTCCACTCGCAGGGGGCGAGGTGGGTGGTCTCTGCAATGGGAGGGAGGCCCCCCTTTTGGGATGCGAGTAGGACTTTATAGGCGAGAGGGCCCCTTGGCAGAGGATGCCTGCGAGACGGCCAAGAGGGCTCGTCTCTCCGATGGGTGTTCCCCTACTCGCTATATAGAGAGAGGGTCATTTTAATAGATTTATACCCCAGGGGGGATTTTACTCTTCTACCTCGGGTATTTTTACCCTTTTGCCCTTGATGGTCTGCATATAGCTCCTCAGAACAGCGGAGTTTGGCTGTTGGCAGACCCAACCAAGGGTACTTAGGTAATTTCAGGCCAGTTCAGTGTGGTTATTTGCAGATCCAACTCAGAAAACTATAAATAGACCCATATGGGTTCTTCATAAGCACACACATTTTTCCCGGGACTTGAGAGGATTTTTCTGTGCCTTTTGAGGAGCTCCAAGCCCAGCTTTTGGCTTTGGAGGGGAAGCTCTCAGATATCTTCCGAGTAAGCAGTGGGACCTCCCTGCTGAGGCTTTGGGTCAGTTTCTAGTCCGTCACAACCAGTCGGAGGCCGGAGCTTGGGACGAGTAGGTGTTGGCTACGCCCCTAATTTTTGAACTTTTGTCGAAGTCAAATTTTGGCTTCAACAGTAAATATATGTACTGTTATGTATATTAATTAAGTCGTTTTCATTTGTTTTTCGTCATTTTTTGTTATTTTTTTTAATAAATGTTTCTTTTTTGTAAAAATTGTTCTAACTTACCTTTATTTTGATTTTTTGAAATTTCCCAGAATTTGACAAAAATTGCAAGTACACGCCCGTGTACTTCAGGTCACGCCCGTGTACTTCGGGTCACGCCCGTGACCTGGGCGTGATACTTCAATTCCAGTGAAAAGTTGCGGCCCGCGAAGAATACCTAAACACATCCTGTGACACGCCCATGTCCAATGACACGCCCGTGACCAAGCCTATGTCACTCCAGCTCGACGATTTTGTGCTCGACATCACCCACAACAGAAATTAAAAACATCAGAAATTCTAACATCAGAAATTCTAACATCAGAAATACAAAAAAATACATCAGAAAGTCGTGGTCACGGGCGTGTCTCTGCTGACAATACGACCCTGAAATTCCTCATTGGAATATCTTGTACTACACGTGATAGGTGCACTTATCTCTTTTCGTTAAAACTCATTTTCAACTGTTTTATATCCAAATAATAAATCCACGAGACCCGTCTTTCTAAATAAAACCAAATCCTCTTTTGCTAAATAAACCGCCCGGGGCGCCACGTAATAAATCTGCGCGCCCCATCTTCCTAAATAAAATCAAATCCGCCTTTTCTAAATAAACCGCCCGGGGAGCCGCACGTCCTAAATAATTTTTGGAGTTTTAACATCCATTAAGTTTTGGCGTCGTTGCCGGGGAAATTTCGAGTTGTTATTTTGAACTCTGGAGATCTATTATTTGTACCTATATATATTACAAAAAATGGCCCATAAAAATAGTCGCCTCCAGGGAAGAGTAGAAATTGAAAGAAATAGTACCTAATCACCTAGAGGGGGGTGAATAGGTGAACTTAATCTTTTTAAAATTACAAGCAGAAACACTGAATAATAAGACCTG
The DNA here is from genome assembly GCA_039583875.1 of Platanthera guangdongensis. NCBI lineage: Eukaryota > Viridiplantae > Streptophyta > Magnoliopsida > Asparagales > Orchidaceae > Platanthera > Platanthera guangdongensis. The sequence goes on along the minus strand of CM077163.1, from coordinate 199,447,453 downwards.
TATTTGCAATTCTCTACATCAATTCAGCACAGATAATACATCAATCACAGAATTAATCACACATAGAGTACACACAGATTTATAGTGGTTCCCCAAGGTCTGGGTACATCCACTTTCCCCCTTCGCCTATCTAGTAGTGTACTAGATTCGGCCTAACTTCTCCACTTCTTCTCAGATCCTCAGATCTTACAACTCAGAACCCCAAACAGGTTCCTACAGCTCAGAGTGTCCCCACTCCTACAACTCAGGCACAAAGCCTTACCACTCAGTCTTCACCAAGACCTACACTCAGGCTAAACAGCCCTACCTCAGCCTACAATCAAGGCCTACACTCAGAGAATAAAATCTCCTACACTCAGGCACAATAGCCCTACCTCAGCCTTTATAAAATAGGCTTACAGCTCAGATCACTTAGGATCCTACAGAAAATAAAGTTTACAAAGTATATAACCACAACTCTAAAAGAGAGAGATGAGTTGACTGGCTTCTTGATGAGTTCTTGAAAGAACTTTGCAGAGATCAACCTCCCTTGGCTTTCTTCAGAGCTTCTTGAATTAGAACACAGTAGGGTTGAGTCTCCTCTGAAGATGATCTTCAATCAAATTCTGTCTTGAGAATCAGATCTCAATCTGAAACTAACTTTTCAGCCTGGTTCAACAGCTGTTCTTCTTAGAAGGAGCTCTCTCTCCAACTTCTTAGATCTTCTCTTGAAGGTCTTCTTCTTGTTGTGTTGATTTTCAATTCATTGATCACACTATATCTGTCGAAGGAGAAAGGTCTATAAATAGTCTTCCACCAAGGTAACCGGCTAATCCGGTTTCTAACAACCTTCTGACAGCTCTGACAGTTGCAGTTGACCGGTTGAAATGGCAGCTGTCAAGTCATCCAGTCACTTCTTGAAATATCTGTCACTGTCTGAAAGTGTCGAGACAGATAGTCTTTATGTGTCGACACAAATAAACTAAGTGTCGACACAAATAGACTAAGTGTCGACACTAGCCTTGATGTTGTCGACATAACTCCTTGTGTTTTTGTAACAGCTTCTCGACACTGCTTCTTCAGAATGTGTCGACACTGATCCTGTGTGTCGACACAAGCCTTCTGTTGAATGTATCGACACTGATTGAGTGTGTCGACACAAGTACTTCTTCTTCAATACTTAGTTGTTTTCTGCTGTGTGTCGATAGAACTCCTTTGTGTCGACACAACTTCTTGTGTTGAAACTTGCTAAGTGTCGACACATCTTCTTTATGTCGACACATGCCTTCATGTGTTGAAACTTTGCTGAGTGTCGACACATCTCCTTGTGTCGACACATTCTTCATGTGTTGAAACTTTGCTGAGTGTCGACACATCTTCTTGTGTCAACACGTTCTTCATGTGTTGAAACTTTGCTGAGTGCCGACACATCTCCTTGTGTCGACACATTCTTCATGCGTTGAAACTTTGCTGAGTGTCGACACATCTCTTTTGTGTCGACACTTGTACTTAAACTTTGTTGAAGTTCGCCGAGTGTCGACATAGCCTCCTGGTGTCGACACTTTTGATGTCGACAAAGTTTCTCTGAGTGTCGACACTGCTTCTAAGTGTCGACACTGATTATGTAGACAATTCTTCACTGTGTGTCGACACTGCCTGTATGTGTCGACACTTTTCTTCTAGTGTCGATTTTGCCTTCCTGGTGTCGACATAATTACTCCAAGTGTCGACACAGCCTCTCTAGGTGTCGACACAAGCCTTCTTAAGTGTCGACACTTTTCTTCTAGGTGTCGACACATGGACTTAGAAACTTTTCCTGCATTCCCTGCAATTACTTAACCTGCACACATAAACTCAAAGCACATCAAATACACCTTGATGTATATCATTGAGTAGGGTGAGGCTTCTTCAAATCTGGTACATATATTCCAATGTACCCAACAATCTCCCCCTATTTGGAGAAGTCATAACCCTTAGTCAATGATATACACCATATATAATAAATACTCAATATGATGTATAACAATATTAAATGACAGGGTAAGAACTAAACATGTATAAACAGAACATATATAAACAATTATCTCAGAACAATAATGTAACAGATTGAACATATAATATTATTCTTACAACTTCAAATATTTTCATTAATCAAAAGTTTACATAGAGTTAAATGCAAATGATTACAGATTGTAAACTTAAGAAAATTTATATCCTATGGCTGCTCTGGTTCCTTGATAACAATGCCCTTTACAGATTGAATCTTTGCTTGAACAGGAGCTTCATTGTTATCAGCAGGCTTCTTCCCTTTAAGATCTTTCTTTTTCTGTTCTTCAGCCCTTATCTTCTGTCTTTCAAAATAGTGATAAGGCTTAGGGAAATACTTGCTAGGCTCCTGTGCATTAGGAGGTAGCTTCCCTAATTTGGCCTTCCTTCTGTATTGTACTATGGTCTCTTGCCTAGCCTCATGTTTCTTCCACTCCTGGTCAGAATACCATTTGCCCCTCTCTATGAAATTATCCTTAGCAGCCTTCTAAGTAGTCAGAATAATATTTCTAGAAGTTGGGCTCCATTACTCAAAATCTGGCCTTAATTCAGCTTGCTCTCTGAACCTTTTCTTAGATAATTGGGCCTCTTGTTCTTTTAGAACTGCCTCTGGAATAGGCTGTACAACTTTTTCAAGAATAATATTCTGATTACCCTCAGGAGGACTATACATAGACTGTACCTCCTGATGTATCATGTCAAAATCTGTAGGAGGGTATATCACTTGAGCCACTTCAGCGTGCTCTCCTCCAAAGTATGCAGGATTGATGCCATACTCTGCAACATTATCATCATCACATAAAGGTGGATATCCAAGGGTGGCTCTGATGGAGTTTGAAATCCATTTTGTATGATCAGAGCCTGCTTTGACTAACACCCTCTCCCCCTTTATGACTTCTCTTTCTATATGATCTCTAAGATCATCCTTTTGGAATCTTTTCTGAGCATTCAAATAGTTAACTCCATCCTTATAAAAAGGTTTTAACCTTTGGAGCTTTTCAGTAATTGCCTTTTGAGATTCTGCAATGGCAGTTGTAACAGCAGTGAGGCTCTCTTGTAGTTACTTAGCAAAGGTCTCTTTGGCAGTAGCAAGTACAGCAGTCTGGGCAGTAGATATATTCTTCATTTCAGTGACAATGGCATTATGAGAAGCAGTTAGACTATCATTCATTCTAATCTAATTCTCCAGGACATATCCTTGTTTTAGTGTCATGTCATCAACTTGTTTCTTAATGTTGTCTTGATGAGTAGGTAGATAGACCACTGTATTGCCTCCTTTATGGAAACAATCAGTCATTTACTTCTTGTTTTGATTCACTTCAAATCTGATATATTTGATGTCTTGTGCCAGATCAAATTGCAGGGATTTATGCCCTTCTTCCATATACTTTTCTAAAGCTTTTCTTTGCTCATCCATCTTGATTTGCAATGCCACCATTAGAGAACTATAATCAGTAGTTGTGGCAGGCTGTGGAGCAATTGACTGCAATGCTTTCTTGTAGTTCTGGCTTCTTCTCTTGAAAACCTGGAACTTCCTTTTCTTAGCTCTAGTAGCCTCTTCATCCTCTGAAGCAGAAGTACTAGCAATATCTACTCTATCCTTAGGACTAGGATGTAAATCCTTCTCAGTCCTTGGTAGCTCCTCAGCAATTCTGTGCTCCTCAGTCTCTTGTCCAGCAGTCTCCTCTACATGCTCCCCCTCAATATTGACCTTCTCCCCCTCAACAGCTGCTATCTCTCTCTCAAGGTCTGTCTGTACAAGATCAGGGAACAACTCTTCTAATGTAAACTCATGCTGAGGTTGTACAGGAGAATCTCTTATTTCTGGAGAAACTGAGTCTACTCTATCAGCAACTGATGTGTCCTTCATGATAACATCTTGTGGTTCACTATGTAACTGTGTTTGCTGATCAATATCAAGTAATGATACAGTCAAAACTTCATCCTCAATTGGGAAATTTAATTGCTTAATTTCAGTAATTACCTCTAAAATGGTTTGGGTAGCCCTTTCACTCTCTAATGGAGTTGGCTCATCCACAAGTAGAGGCTCCCCCTGGAGTGGATCCAAGTGAATTGGGCTAGCTGAGGGTAGCTCCCCCTACCTTTGAGCATCTCCTTGTCTTGCTGGTGATTGTCCAGCAGTGTCATCCTCTCCATCATCTGAACTAAACACCACTTGCTCCTCTAAGCTACTTGAGGATTCTTGTGCCACAATGGCTGTCTTCTTCTTCTTCTTCTGAGGTGTTTCCTTTTCTGGAGTTAGCAGTTCCTTTGTCAGTACTCTATCCCACCTTGAGAAAATTCTTACATCCATTCTCCTCATGTGGCTTATCTTTGAACCTGCAGCTTGGTTCATCACTTCAGGAATACTTCCAGCTAATTATAGACTCAGAATTCTACCCAGATTGGGTTTCTTCAAACTCTCTTTTATCTTATCAAACATTACTACAGACCAATCAGTATTAAGTTTGAAAATTATCCTTGTCATCAAGCTGAACATGTGAGCTGATATCCTATCATGTCCACCAGGCTTGCTTAGTATGACCTTGCCAACTATCTCAGATAAAAACTTGCCCTGTATGTTCATTCCTTTCCTGTTGAACACTAATCCAATCTTCAGGTTTAAATCAAGTCCACACCATGTTAGTGCCTCCCTTGTCTTTGAAGCAGATACATCTTCCTCTTCTTTTATTCTAGGGAGATGTAGAACTTTTCTTAGAGTCTTATATGAGGCCTTCACCTTTGCCCCATGAACTTTGGACTTAATCTTGAGTCCAGATTCATCAAGAGTTGCTGCACTCAAGAATTCGAGGACTTCCTTCTTCCGGATCTTGATTGATTCTGATACAAGGTACTCTAATCCAGTCTCGGCAATTAAGGTTACCACACCTTGGATTTCAGGTTCCACGTCATCAAAGGCGTGTCGCATGAGCTCATATCCTTCATTGATATTCTCTTCTAGCTTGGGTGCCATTAGGGTTTGAAGAAATTTTGAATTTAGAGAAGAGAGATGTCGACACACAAGTTTGGTCTCGAAACTAAGGTGAGCGTGTCGACAAACAATGGGGAAAACCTATTTATACCTTTCTAGAATTGAAGGTGAAAAGGCACGTTAAAATACTTGAATTGTGTCGACACTGTGGAAAAGTGTCGACACTTACTTCTAATGTCTCGACAACTATGTGTCGACACAAATATAGTCGACAGAACATATGTGTCGACACTTATATATCTCATCTCGACACTTAGTCGAGACTCTACTAGACTAATTCTGTGTAAATTCTAAGTGTCGACACCACCCTGGATGTGTCGACACCTACACTGCATGTGTCGACACTAATTCTCTGAAGTGTCGACACAGAATTCCTAGATGTGTCGACACCATTTCTCTGAAATGTCGACACCACTTCTATGTGTCGACACAGACAACTCTGTGTGTCGACACTATCTTACTTAGCCAATTTTTGTAAACTATTCTAAGTTTATCATACCTAATTCAATTTTAAACTTATTGAATTTGGTTTTTTCTAAGGGCTTAGTAAACATATCAGCTAACTGATTATCTGTCTTAACATACTCTAGGGAAATGTCTTCTTTTTCCACATGTTCTCTTAAAAAATTGTACTTTATTTCTATGTGCTTAGTCCTACTATGAGAGACATGATTATTTGCAATAGAAATGACACTAGTAGAATCACAAAATAAAGGTGTTCTACTTACTTGAATACCATAATCTTCTAGCTGATGTTGAATCCATAGAAGTTGAGCACAGCAACTTCCTACAGCCACATACTCTGACTCTGCTGTGGAGATAGCCATACTGGTTTGCTTCTTGCTACTCCATGATACCAGCCTTCCACCTAGAAATTGATAGGTTCCTGTGGTACTTTTCCTATCCTCCTTGCAGCCCGCAAAATCTGCATCTGAATAACCTGTCAGTTCAAAATCTCCATTCCTAGGGTACCAAAGGCCTAGATAAGGAGTGCCCTTAAGATATCTCAAAATTCTTTTGACTGCTGTCAAATGAGATTCTTTAGGGCAAGCTTGGTACCTAGCACAGACACATGTAGCATACATGATATCTGGTCTACTAGCAGTCAAATACAGTAGTGAGCCAACTATCCCTCTATACAAAGTTTCATCTACAGGTTTCCCTGCATCATCTTTGCTTAGAGACATGCTTGACCCCATAGGAGTTTTCATGGTAGTGGATGATTCCATGTCATACTTCCTTATCAATTCTAGGGTGAACTTAGACTGGCATATGGATAGTCTATCTTCAGTCTGTCTAACTTGGAGACCCAAGAAGAACTTAAGTTCCCCCATACTGCTCATTTCAAATTGTCCTTTCATGAGTTTTGCAAACTTCCTGCAAAGACAACTTTCTGCAGACCCAAATATGATGTCATCTACATATATTTGGACTAAGATAATCTTGCCTCTGGATTCCCTAAGGAATAGAGTCTTGTCTATTTTCCCCCTTGAGAATTTGTTCTCAATGAGGAAACTAGACAGGATTTCATACCAAGCCCTAGGGGCTTGTTTTAACCCATACAAAGTCTTTCTAAGTCTATATACATAGTCAGGTTTAAGAGAATCTACAAAACCTGATGGCTGCTCTACATAGACTTCTTCCTTCAGATTTCCATTCAGAAAAGCTGACTTAACATCCATTTGATATACCTTAAATCCTTGAAATGTTGCATAGGCAAGGAACATCCTTATTGCTTCCAGTCTTGCTACTGGAGCAAAGGTTTGATCAAAATCAATACCTTCTTCCTGCCTATATCCCTTTGCAATAAGTCTAGCTTTATTCTTTATGATGATTTCATGCTCATCCAACTTGTTCCTAAAGATCCACTTAGTTCCAATAATGTTGTGGTCCTTGGGTTTAGGAACTAGCTCCCAGACCTTGGATCTTTTGAATTGATTCAGCTCCTCTTGCATGGCCTTAATCCAATGAGGGTCTAGGATTGCTTCTTCAAACTTCTTTGGCTCAACTTGGGATAGGAAACTTGAGTAAAGAACTGTACTTAGATTCATGCTCCTTGTTTGCACTCCTTGTCTGGGATCTCCAATTATTTGATTGGCTGGATGATATTTTAAATGCCTATTTGCTGGAGGCAGCCTGTCTTCAGGTTGTACACCTTCAGCTTCTTCATTCAACTGCACCTCTAGGTCTTCTTCAGCATCAGGAGTATCTTGTACTCCCCTTGGACAGCAGCCACCATATTCCACTTGCTAAATTGTAGAAGAACCTTTTGTTAAGGTAAGCTTGTCCATCTTCTCAGTTACACCTGTAGAGCTGCAAACACTTCTTGGCAATTCATTGTTAATGAGCCTTGCTTCATCAAAAACTACATGTACTGACTCTTCTACAACTTAAGTAATTAAGTTGTAGACCCTATAAGCCTTACTGTTGTTGTTGTACCCAACAAAGATTCCCTCTTGGGATTTGGCAGCAAACTTGGTTAGATAAGACTTACCATTGTTAAGGATATAGCACTTGCAACCAAAGATCCTGAAATAGGATAGATTTGGTTTTCTGCCCTTCATAATCTCATAGGGGGTCTTCTTGTGGCTCTTGGTGATAGTAACCCTATTGATTACATGACATGCAGTATTAACTGCCTCAGCCCAGAAATATTTTGGGAGAGAAGTGTCACTCAATAGGGTTCTACCAGCTTCTATCAAGGTTCTATTTTTCCTTTCAGCAATACCATTTTGCTGAGGTGTTCTTGGTGAGGAAAATTCCTGAAAAATTCCAAATTCTTCACACAGTTTTGTCATACTTTCAGACTGAAATTCAGTACCATGGTCACTTCTGATTTTGACCACTGTACTGTCCAATTCATTCTGAATTTGTTTAACAAAACTACACAGATACTTGGAGTTTCAGATTTTTGCCTTAGGAAGAACACCCAGGAATACCTTGAGTATTCATCAACTACCACAAATGTGTAGACCTTCCTACCTAGGCTGTGAATTGGCATAGGACCAAAAAGATCCATATGCAAGAGGTATAGACACCTCACAACATCTTTGTTCTCAATGCTATGAAAGGTGGATTTGGTCTGCTTGCCTTTTTGACAAGCTGAGCATATCTCATCCTTTATACACTTAACTTGAGGACCATTCCTCACTAACTCTTTGCTAAAGAGTTGGCCAATTATCTTATAGTTAAGATGAGGCAGCCTCTTGTGCCATTTAACACAATGTGAGACTCTTTCATCAGCTACAAGACAAAAAGGAGAAACATTGTTCTCACACATAATGTCTAGACAATAGACATTTCTCTTCCTATATCCTGTCAGAATGATCTGTTGATCACTTGACCTTCTGATATGACAACCATCCTTGACAAATGAGATGTCATATCCTAAATCACTCAGCTGACTTATGCTAATGAGGTTATGTTTCAAACCCTTTACATAAGCCACTTGAGTAATTGTAATCAGGTTACAAGAAATGTTACCAAAGCCTTTGATGATCCCTTTTTCTGAACCACCAAAGGTAACTTTAGGCTCATATTTGATAGATGTATAATCCTTCAGCAACCCCCTAGTTCCAGTCATGTGCCTGGAACATCCACTGTCCAAGTACCATATAGGGGCATGACCACTTGTACTCACCTGCAAAACAGAGTACTTAACCTTAGAACCCAAATAATTCTTGGGTCCTTGGTGTAGGTTAGTTTGACTTTTAACAAAACTACCTGTAGCTCTTCTAGCTGGTAGTTTGCTACTCTCCTTGACACTTGAATTGTGCCAACAGTCTATGGCAAAGTGGCCTATCTTGCCACAACACCAGCACTCAAACCTATTGTACCTTTGTTTTGGTACAACCCTGGCTGAAGTATCTACAGCAGGCTTTTTGTTTAGTGCTGGGGCTTTGCCCTTAGACTTGGGCCTAGCAGTCCAGGCAGGTTTTGTAAATCCTAATCCAGCCTTACCCTTATGAGGTACAAACTCATCTATCAAGGGTAAAACAGATTTGGGTTTAGAAAAGCTAGCCACAATATCCTTCTCCTTCTGAAGTCTAACCTCCAGATTCCTAATTTGATCATTCTTAAATGTAATAGTTCCCATCTGAATAACTGTAATGTTCTTCAGCCTGGCTATTTCATTCAGTTTCTGATCAAACAACTTGTCTGATTCAGCAGTAGCCAATTTAAGACTAGCAATCTCCTTTGCCTGATTTTTGGCCAAGGTTTTGCTTTTCTTTAAGGCCTGCAACAAGTCTCTATATTCATCAATTAACTGATGAATATCACCTTCAGATTCAGACCCACCCACATCACTTGATGCAGATGTATCTGTTTCTGACTCAGTACAAGAAATTGAACTAGAAGAATAATTTTGTACCTTACTTGATCCAGGCTGATCCTGGATTTTGTCTCCTTCAGATAAGGCCATCAGCCCTTTGCACTGATTGTCCTCTTGCTCATAAATTGAATTCATTAACTGCACGAACTCATCATCTTCTTCTTCAGCAAATAAACCAATATAGGCTTCAGCTTCTGAATCTGTTTCTGAAGATGACTGATCAGTCAAACTTTTGTCTTTCTTGGAAACAAAGGACTTTTCCTTTTTGCCCTTAAACTGTTGTCTTCTTTCTATCAGTTGACTCCTTCCTCTTTTCAGGACAGTCAGCCACTACATGTCCCTGTCTATTGCAACAATAACATACAATCTTTGAGGATGTAGTTTTACTTGACTTGGACTTTCTTCTGTCATTCCTTGATGACTTCCTGTTCTGATAGTAGTCATCTTTTGTTTGTGAAGTGGATGGCTTAGACCTCCATGGCTTCTTCTTCAGAAACTTTTGAAAATGTCTTGTAAAAGCAGCAAAGTCTTCATCACTTTCACTGTTATCTGAATTCTTGCTTTCTGACTCATCTGTCTCAGCCTCAGCAACTTTTTGAGGTGGAGATGGAGACTTACTTTTATATTTCATAGTGGCTTCAGTCTTGAAGGCCACAGCTCTTTCCTTATGCTCCACTCTTGTAGTCTTCTCTTCCTCCTTTCTAACCATTAACTGCATCTCATAAGATAACAGTTTTCCAAATAAAGTTGGAGGAGGTATATCAGCTAATTTGGTCATTTCCCTAATGGCACAAATCTTGGTATCCCAGTCCTTAGTCAGGGATCTTAAAAACTTGTCATTCAGCTCATAGTTGCTGAATTCTCTTCCATAGGACATCAACTCATTAACAATCCTATAGAATTTCTTCTAGCATTCAGTAATGCTTTCAGACTTTCCTTGTCTGAAGCTTTCATACTCCTGATTTAACAAGGACTTCCTGTCCTGTCTTACTTCTTCAGACCCCTCCATGTAAACTATTAAAGTGTCCCACATTTCTTTAGAAGTTTTACAGTGAATTAAATTCTGAAATGTGGCATCATCAATTGCACTAACAATAATATTCTGGGCCCTCTTGTCCATAGTGGCCAGAATAATCTCATCTTTAGTCATTTCTGAATAGTCTTTGGGAGTTCTCTGATTTGCATCCAGAATAGATACTTTCATTGGCACATATGGCCCTTCTTTGACTGTAATGTATATTCTTGGGTCAGAGGCTTCCATAAAAAGTCTAACCCTCTCTTTCCATATGTCAAAAATATCTTTTCTACAGATTGGCAACTTCATGGACCCCAGCTCTTTGTGATTCTCACTAGAACTCATTTTCTTGAATCTTGATTAATCTGATTCTGCCTACAGGATCTTACTCAGACTGTTATGTCCCTTTTTGAGCAACCTCGCTTTGATACCACTTGAAAGAAATAGTACCTAATCACCTAGAGGGGGCATGAATAGGTGAACTTAATCTTTTTAAAATTACAGGCAGAAACACTGAATAATAAGACCTGTATTTGCAATTCTCTACAGCAATTCAGCACAGATAATACAACAATCACAGAATTAATCACACACAGAGTACACACAGATTTATAGTGGTTCCCCAAGGTCTGGGTACATCCACTTTCCCCCTTCGCCTATTTAGTAGTGTACTAGATTCGGCATAACTTCTCCACTTCTTCTCAGATCCTCAGATCTTACAACTCAGAACCCCAAACAGGTTCCTACAGCTCAGAGTGTCCCCACTCCTACAACTCAGGCACAAAGCCTTACCACTCAGTCTTCGCCAAGACCTACACTCAGGCTAAACAGTCCTACCTCAGCCTACAATCAAGGCCTACACTCAGAGAATAAAATCTCCTACACTCAGGCACAATAGCCCTACCTCAGCCTTTATAAAATAGGCTTACAGCTCAGATCACTTAGGATCCTACAAAAAATAAAGTTTACAAAGTATATAACCACAACTCTAAAAGAGAGAGATGAGTTGACTGGCTTCTTGATGAGTTCTTGAAAGAACTTTGCAGAGATCAACCTCCCTTGGCTTTCTTCAAAGCTTCTTGAATTAGAACACAGTAGGGTTGAGTCTCCTCTGAAGATGATCTTCAATCAAATTCTGTCTTGAGAATCAGATCTCAATCCGAAACTAACTTTTCAGCCTGGTTCAACAGCTGTTCTTCTTAGAAGGAGTTCTCTCTCTCCAACTTCTTAGATCTTCCCTTGAAGGTCTTCTTCTTGTTGTGTTGTTTTTCAATTCATTGATCACACTATATCTGTCGAAGGAGAAAGGTATATAAATAGTCTTCCTCCAAGGTAACCGGCTGATCCGGTTTCTAACAACCTTCTGACAGCGCTAACAGTTGCAGTTGACCGGTTGAAATGGCAGCCGTCAAGTCATCCAGTCACTTCTTGAAATCTCTATCACTGTCTGAAAGTGTCGAGACAGATAGTTTTTATGTGTCGACACAAATAAACTAAGTGTCGACATAAATAGACTAAGTGTCGACACTAGCCTTGATGGCATCGACACAACTCCTTGTGTTTTTGTAACAGCTTCTCGACACTGCTTCTTCAGAATGTGTCGACACCAATCCTGTGTGTCGACACAAGCCTTTTGTTGAATGTGTCGACACTGATTGAGTGTGTCGACACAAGTACTTCTTCTTCAATACTTAGTTGTTTTCTGCTGTGTGTCGATAGAACTCCTTTGTGTCACCACAACTTCTTGTGTTGAAACTTGCTAAGTATCGACACATCTTCTTTATGTCGACACATGCCTTCATGTGTTGAAACTTTGCTGAGTGTCGACACATCTCCTTGTGTCGACACATCTCCTTGTGTCGACACATTCTTCATGTGTTGAAACTTTGTTGAGTGTTGACGCATCTCCTTATGTCGACACATTCTTCATGTGTTGAAACTTTGTTGAGTGTCGACACATCTCCTTTGTGTCGACACTTGTACTTAAACTTTGTTGAAGTTCGCTGAGTGTCGACATAGCCTCCTGGTGTCGACACTTTTGATGTCGACAAAGTTTCTCTGGGTGTCGACACTGCTTCTAAGTGTCGACACTGATTATTGAGACAATTCTTCACTGTGTGTCGACACTGCCTGTATGTGTCGACACTTTTCTTCTGGTGTCGATTCTGCCTTCCTGGTGTCGACACAATTACTCCAAGTGTCGACACAGCTTCTCTAGGTGTCGACACAAGCCTTCTTAAGTGTCGACATTTTTCTTCTAGGTGTCGACACATGGACTTAGAAACTTTTCCTGCATTCCCTGCAATTACTTAACCTGCACACATAAACTCAAAGCACATCAAATACACCTTGATGTATATCATTGAGTAGGGTGAGGCTTCTTCAAATCTGGTACATATATTCTAATGTACCCAACAGAAATAATCAACCCGACCCCGAGAAAAATACGACCCCGATACTACTCACTGGAATATCCTGTACTACACGCGATAAGTGCACTTGCCTCCTTTCGTTAAAACTCGATTTCAACTGTTTTATATCCAAATAATAAATCTGCGTGCCCGTCTTTCTAAATAAAACCAAATTCGCTTTTGCTAAATAAACCATGTGGGGCACCGTGTAAAAAATTCGAGCGCCCCGTCTTCCTAAATAAAATCAAATCCGCCTTTTATAAATAAACTGCCCGGGGCGCCGCACGTCCTAAATAATTTTTGGAGTTTTAACCCCCATCAAATTCTTGGCGCCGTTGCCGGGGAAATTTCGAGTTGTTATTTTGAACTCTGCAGATCTATTACTTTTACCTATATATGTTACAAAAAATGGCCCACAACAATTAAAATTTATAATAATCATAATAATAATAATAAAACTACTTTAACAAAAAAACAAACAAAAAACTTAAAAAATTTATCATATTATTATTATCTAAGAAAATTATTTTTGAAATGACGTCGTTTCCTACTACAACAAAAAAAAGACAAAAAAACAAAAACTAAAAAACCACACAAAAACAAATCTAAAAACTAAACAAAAAACTAAAAATATAAAAAAAAACTAAAAACAACTTAAAAAATTACTATATTATTATTATTCTTTCCTATATTTCTCTCACCACTAGAAAACAAAAAAAATCCAAAAAACACTATAAAACCAAAAAAATCTCAACACCAACAAAAAATGAAAAAAAAAATATAAAATCCAAAAATTTTCATTATTTGTTTATGAAAAAACTATAAAACTTACAAAAAAAAAAGCTCTAAAACCTACTAACTAAACAAAAAATATATATACTTTTTTTCGCTTCTGCGCGATGCACGCATTTGTGGGCGCTAGGGAATCGCATATCTATAGCGCTCTTATAGGTAAGACGTTAGCTTACGAGTCACACACACTTGCCCCCTACCACCCGCAAGCCATTGGCCGAGTTTAAGTTTTTTTATTGTTTGTTGTTTTTTCTATTATATTTTTGCTATTTCTTCTAAATAATGCAGGGTTTCAACTCAAGCCTCCCCGACCTCATTTTAGGGAAGCTTCTACCCTCCCTTTTTATTTTTGTACATATTGTATTTTATCTACTATCGTTCTACATACTTTGATTGTCACATTGGGAATAATGTTGGGTTTAAGTATGGGGGTGTTTTCCTATTTTGCACTTTTTATATTCTGCACTTAGCAAAAATACAAAAAAATGCATAAAAATTTCTCCCTCAAAAAAATTTTCTCTTTCAAAAATTTTAATCAAAATCGCAAAAAAAATCATAAAACACACAAAAATCACAAAAATTTTAATCAAAATCCCTAAAAAATAATAAACACAAAAATTTCAAAAAAACTTATAAAAAAACAAAAATTCAAAAAATATTTTCCTTGTAAATATTTTTGTAAAAATAATATTCCTCTTTCCCCCCTATCTTATCTGTAAATAACACATTTTTCTCTTTCCTTTCTTGTAAATAACTTGTTAAAAACTTAAAAAAAATCAAAAAAAATTAGAAAATCAAAAATTAAAAAAGTGAATAACTCTAAAAATTCAAAAAAGATAATAAATCAAAAATACAAAAAAAGATAAAAACCCTAAAATCCTAAAAAATTATTTATTATGTAACGAATAAATCGAATGTCTAATTCTTAACCCTTTTTCGCTCTCCAAAAATTTAGTTGCGAGTTTATTTATAAGTGAATTTTATTAATTCTTTGTTTACTATTCATTTATTAATTGGAGATCGATAGATTTAGATATCTGGGGTTAAGTTTTAAAAAATTTCTTATGTTTTATTTTTTTATTTAGGTAAGTTACCTGTTTTCAGCACCACTTCTACTCATCTAAATAGTTGCACATTTATTTTGTTAGAATATAAAAATCTTAGATTTCAATTATGTTTACTCCAAGTTTTTTTTTGAAATATAGGAATGTTTAATTTATAAAGGTTGTTCTCAAAATTTTTTTTTATTAAACCTAGTTTTCTTTCTAAAAAAACCTATCTCATTCGTTCATGTATTACTTGACATGATTTTGATCCTTAAAAGATCCTATGTCAATGAGAATAAGATTTCATTATGTAAACATAGGCGTCCAATATTTGAAAAATTATATGTTACGGAGTAAGAGGATAAAATTCATTACTCCTATACATGTACATTGAGTTATATGAAGTTGTAAAAAAAATTATTACTATGGCATGTTATGAAAAATAAGACTTCGTTTTCCTAAAGATTCAATCCAAAAAATTTCATTAGAGGTTTGAGCGAAAAAATATACCCTCGCCTCTAAATCAAAGCCCTCTTCATAAATCTCAACATCCCCCTCCGCCAATTTCAAATGATTCTAGAATTAATTTAAAATCTTTTTGAGAGCATAATTTGTAAATTGAATTATTTCCTTTAATTCTTATAAGTTAAAGATTCCATAATCCAATCTACTTTTGTTAACCTAACAAATACAAATTTTTTGCTATCAATTTGATTATATCAGAAGTCTTTAGCTGAAACTCTTGCTTTATTTAAATTTTTGTCATAATTTAGGACTTTACTCTTATACCCCGGATGTTTATTTAGATCTTTCTTTCAAGTAATTCAAGCGGTGTCTAAACTTAGGATTTCTTTAATTCATTATAAGTTCATCTCTAACTTTTGCTCTGGAATAGCAAAAGCTTAAGTACGGAGGTATTTGATGAGTTGTAAATAAACGTATTTTTACGTACCATAAATAAGTCGTTTTAGTTTCTTTTTGTTATTTTTAGTTAATTTTCTTTAATAAAATGCTTCTTTTTTGTAGATTTTATTCTAACTTAGCCTCTGTTTATTTTCTGAATTTTTTAGAAAAAGTCAAAATCAGCATGGTACATACCCGTATACTTCAGGTCACGCCCGTGACCTCAGCGTGTACCTTCAATTACAAGTGAAATCAGTCGCCGCAAAGAAATTGCCAGACACGCCCCCTGACACGCCAATGTCAAATGTGACACGGCTGTGACCAAGGCCCGTGTCACCCGCTCGACGAACTGCGCTCGAAGATCGTCAATCGGACATGCCACGCCCGCGTTAAGATACGACACAGGCGTGTACTTCTCCACCTGGCCGACAATACGTCAACGATGACTTATTGGCACGACGTCGCACCTAGATCGACCTTCCCGACACGCCCTGCTACACGCCTGTGACCTAGGGCGTAACCTCCACTTGTACAGCCGCGAAGGCAAACTAGCCATCAAGTCACTAGATCACCTCATGTACAGTAGTTACATGCCCCCTACACGCCTGCGACCTAGGGCGTGTACCTTGAAAAGTTTGCCTATAAATTCAAGTTTTTTGCTTGAGTTCCTGTTCTTTTCTTTGGAACCATTTTGTTTAGGGGCTGGCTGTCAGATGCTTTTCTATGCTTTGTAAGGGATTTTCTCCCTCTCTCTCTCTCTCTCTCTCTTTAAATTTGTAATCATCTTTTAGTCCTAATAAAAATGTAGTTTTTCCCCATTACATGGTTTTGGATTTCGTCTATGTGCCCCCTCCCTAAGCAATCTTATCTTTATTTGTTTTAACTTTTATTTTTGTTCTTTTAAAATGGGTGTGTGTGTGTGTGTGAGTATAGTTTTATGGTTTCATAGTTTTCATAGTTTAGCTTTTTAGTACTCTTCATGTTCATTCTTATGAGTTTATAAAGATGCCTTAAAAATTAGTTTTGATTTTTCTTTAACTTAGTTTTTTTGGTCACGATGTAAAACTTTTCATTCTTTTTCTGCTTTATTTTCCCTTTTTAAGCTCTTTTATAAAATTATAAGAATGAAAAAGTTGCCGTTTTAATTTTTAGAACACTTCAATTTTGCTTTTATTTCAAAAACCATTTTGCTATTTTAATTTTTTCAGTCTTTTTTTATGCATTTCTGCCACATTCTAGCGGTAGAAATATATTTGTTTTAATTTTTCAAACACTTTGATATTCGCTTTAATTTTCAAAAATTTTGCTACTTTAATTTTTATTTTTTCGTTTTATGCATTTATAACAAAATCTACCAGCAAAAATATATTTGTTTTTATTTTTCAGGCACTTTTTTTTCTTATTTTTTTGTATGTGTGCGTGCGTGTATGAGTTAGCTTTTTATCGCTTTCTTTCATTTTATGTAGAGTGCGTGTGCGCGTTTTAATTTTTGTTGTGTGTGTGTGTGTTTTTATTTTAAGTAAAGTGTGTGGGTGTATTGTTTTTATTCAAGTAGAGTGCGTGTGTGTGCTTATATTTCTATAGAGTGGAGTTTTCATTTTCAGTAGAGTGTGTGTGTTTTCATTTTCAATAGAGTGAGTGTGTGTGTTTTACTTTATGTCGAGTGTGTGTGTGTGTTTTTATTTTCAGTAGAGTGTGTGAGTGTGTTTTTATTTCTGTAGAGTGCGTGCGTGGGAGCATTTATTTCCTCCCACTCATTTGAGTAGGACTTGCTTTCATTTTCTCTACTTGTTTGAGTAGCACTTGCACATTTATTGCTTTCATTTCCCCCCTACTCGTTCGAGTAGGGCTCGAAATTTTAATTTTTTCTTTATTGCTTTCTTTACTATTTTATTTTCTGCTTTCATTTTCTCGCTTTCTTCCCGCAAACCATCCTCATTCTGATGAGTGGCTAACCGCTCTTAGCCCTCAGAATCAAAGAGCATTGGGACAGATAAAATCGCTTTAAAAAATTAAAGGTCATGTTTTTCTAATTAATTAAATTACTTAAGGTTTGCCCCAGGTTTACGACGCATAGAACTACATATCGATGTGTGGGATCTATTTTTGTAGTTCATACGCTAGCTAGCCGAGAGGCCGTACATATGGACGATCACCCCTTTGTAAATGAAGTTCTGCACTAACCCTCGAGAGAGGAGGCACGTAAACTCTACCGGATTGGGTTCCCCACTCAATAACGGGGTTCTTAGCGTAATGCGGGCATTAAGAGGAATCATTTGTTGGACGAGAGTCCGGTCGAATAGTCTTAATGTTCAGGTGAGCGATAGTCCTAGAGATAGGTGAGCTCATTTTAGTAGAACCTCCACGACGAAGTCTCCGCCTTAATTAAATTGAAATTTAGGATCTCTTTTTATTAAAAGTTTATTTTTGTTCAAATTCTTTTAGATACGGCTGCGCTAAGTTATTCATTGGCTACATCTTTAATGCGTTTATTTTCTGCTTTTTATATATATATAAATAATATCACAACAAGATAAATTTTCGGTAAAATAATAGTCCCCTACAGGGAAGAGTAGAAATAATCAACCCGACCGCGAGAACAATACGACCCTGATATTCCTCACTGGAATATCATGTACTACACGCGATAGGTGCACTTGCCTTCTTTCGTTAAAACTCGATTTCAACTGTTTTATATCCAAATAATAAATCCATGCGCCTCATCTTCCTAAATAAAACCAAATCCGCTTTTGCTAAATAAACCGCCCGGGGTGCCGCGTAATAAAT
The DNA here is from genome assembly GCA_039583875.1 of Platanthera guangdongensis. Classification (NCBI taxonomy): domain Eukaryota; kingdom Viridiplantae; phylum Streptophyta; class Magnoliopsida; order Asparagales; family Orchidaceae; genus Platanthera; species Platanthera guangdongensis. The sequence goes on along the minus strand of CM077163.1, from coordinate 199,429,149 downwards.
CTGCGCACCCCATCTTCCTAAATAAAATCACATCTGCCTTTTCTAAATAAACCTCTCGGGGCGCCACACGTCCTAAATAATTTTTGGAGTTTTAACCCCCATCAGCACTAGAGCTCCCCATGGTGAAGAACTTGGTCGGACATATCCGGCTTCCACTAGCTCCTGCAGTTGGCTTCGAAGCTCCACTAACTCCTTCTGGGCCATCTAATAAGGATCTCTGGATATCGACTTAGCCCCCGACACTAGCTGTATCTGGAAATCCTTCTCTCGATTCGGCGGCAATTCTGGCAACTTCTCCGAGAATACGTCAGCAAAGTCCCGCACCACTGGGATATTAGTAATGGAATCCTTGGCCTTGGCCATCTCAAACAGGACCTGATGGACTTCGTCTCCCTGCAAATGGGCCTTGACGACCTGAATTGAAGAGAGTAGAAGACGGGAAGCTAGGGAATTACCTTCGAAGGTCTAGTAACTGTCGTTGTATCTCAGCACGACCCTCCTTGCTAAGCAATCAATCTGAGCATGGTTCCAGGTGAGCCATGTCATGCCCCGGACGAGATCAAAATTCGGCATCCTCAGGATCGTTGTCGGGGCCTCGAAGATTACACCATCAATGGTCACTCTCAGAATGTACTTGGTCATAGACCGGATCTCCGTCCCGTTGGGGAGACGTACCATCCTAACGACTCCCTCAAAGTTCTCGATCTGGTCTAGGTCTCTGATGAACTACTCTGAGACAAAATTGTGTGATGCTCCAGTGTCGCATAGGGTGTGGGCGGGCTTGCCACACACAATCACTATCCATGAGTTAGTTAAGTTTTTCATCTTAGTTAGCTAGTTTCAGATTCCTTCCTAATTTAACAGTTTATATTCATGTAATCTAGCTTCAAGGAAGGAAAGAAACTTTAAATTTACTGGTGTACCTACTATCACCCTCTCCGGGTTCCAGGGTTGATCCAGATCCAAGGTGTATACCTGCCCTCTATCCTGCCTGTGGTCTCTACCCTATAATCCACGTCCACGACCGCGTCCTTGACCACCAAATTGTCGTGCAGGTGGGGCATCCTGAAGTACTGGCGAGGGTGCTTCTCTCATGGGGCAGTTCCTCTGCATGTGCCCCGGCCGGTTGCCCCGGAATCATATCAGTGTCTCTTCCATTTCCCTCGGAATCTCCCGTACCTGCAAGGGCTGAGGAGTTAACACCATCTGGTTCCTCTGCTCCTGCCTATCCTCTTGGCGGGGCTGATCCCCATTCTTCCTTTCCCCAATGATATGACCTCCGGACTGGTCTCTCCTTCCACCAATCACTGAGTCATTAGCCAGTCTCTTTCGGCCCCGCACTGTAAGCTGGTCTGCCTCCAACTTCTTTGCCATCTCTAAAATCCTGTCCAAGCTCCCATTAGAAATGAAAAGGAGGGCCTGCCTCATGTCATCATGAAGGCCCTTATAGAACCTCTTTGTGTAGCCTGTGTCGTCTAGCTGATATGAGTCAACAAAATGGGCTAAGTGTGTCAACTCTTGGTTGTACTCCAACAACATCCTGCTGCCCTGCCGCAACTGTAGAAACAAGTCCTCCAACTCATCCCTCGCCGGCTGCGGTACAAAATGTTCCAACAGAGCTGCTCTGAACTCTTCCAGTAAAGGTGGGGTCTAATAATGACTTCCACCATCTCTTCGCGTGCAATTCCAAGCACGAAACTGCCAAGGCTATGGCCTCCTCCGTCGGGCATCGAATCTCAGCCAGCATCTCGTAAATAATGTCCAGCCACTCCTCTGTGCAAACTGCTGACTCCATCCTGAGGTAGGATGGTAGAGAAATCCCCCGAAAGACACTCAGCCACTTAGCCTCGGGATTTGGCTGTGGGGCTAGAGCCTGCTGAGCCCTGAAGACTTCCAGAATAGCCATCGGTGTCTGCCCCATCTCCATCTACTGGAACGGAGTCGGAGCTGGCGTGGGTGGAACCATGTTCTGTGCATGGGGTGTACCCTGTTAAGGAGTAGGGTTCCTCGCAGGTAATAAGGGAAATTCTAATTGTTAGTTAAGTGGAACTAGTGAAAAGTGGACTTTGCTTGTGATTCTCCCTTATGGGCACACCATTGCTTCTGCTGCTAGTTTATCCTCAAACTAAGCTCGTGCGGGGTGGCCGAGTGTTTTGTGGACTTCTTCTCTTTCGATCGATGTTTCCTCTGATACCAGTTTGTAAGACCCCATTTTTTTGTTACGCTACCAGGTCTTATGCCCATAACTGTTATTTTGTGGTGACAAGACACTAGGGAGGGTCGCCACTACAAAATGCCAATTCTGCCGGCATTGAAGATCATCAAGAAGTAGAAGTACAAATGAAAGACTAATAAGTCAAGTCCACAAATCACATGTAATATATGTAATAGATATCACAGCAATGTCCACATGATAAAAAAGTACTGAAATAGATCAGTATAATAGGAATATAATCGGGATTATGCCCGGTACATCAAAACCTCACTACAACCCTCTCGCGGAAGCTAAGTAAAGCTAACACTCATGGAGCCAGAGACAGGCGCTCCCGTACTAGATTGGCCCACCTCCATGTGTACCGTGCTCCGCTGGTGCTGCATCTCCTGCTGCTCCCTGTCTCCCATCCGGATCCCCTGAAATGTTTGGTCCACCAACTGTTAGTCAAAATACTAAGCCTAATTTCCCCCGCACCTCCCTCAGTGGCTCCTAGGCACCGTGTCGGAGGAATGATAGGAAAGCTATGATGGTGGAGAGTAGGAACAAAGCAGGTGACGGTGGAACTATCTAGCAGGCATATTGTAACATCTATAGATCTATAAAAGGAAAAGCAAGCTAGCAGTTCTATAATAAGGATGCAGTAATGTAAACTAGTAGAGTAGAGCAGTGAGTATATGAAAAGTAAACTCAGGAATAAGTAACCTTAACTTACATGAATGCTCATACAAACTTATAAGTTAAGGGGACTTTTGCAAGACTCTCATCATATAAAAAGTATCATGTCAATACGATGGGTTGTCAGGTTATATGCAAGTATGAGTGTAGTGATATGTTATGTCATGATTCACGCAAGTGCAACACACGCACACGACTATGCGCATAGAACTTTAGTTCCCACATTTTGGAAGCTAGCATCACTCCCAAGAGCCTCCGCCATGGCAAATAGAGATAGTAGGTCGGGCCACCCCACTTCTAGATGTGTATTCACACTACCAGGCCTAGCCCTCACGTATGCATTCGAAGGACACACCAGAGTCTCCATGTACTATGTTGTCCAACCGCCAGTCTTTTCCTTGGCTAAGTGTAAACCACACTCGCAGAGTCATCATATCAACTTCGGTGTGAACGACCATCAAATATCGACGACCTGCCACCTTTATGCACATTCAACCATGAATTCCCGATCCAGCGGCTCCCTGGATTAACCTGTCTATTACAACTATCTTTCGAGCCTTCAGCTCGTCGGGCTAACCTGCCCCTTTACACAACCACCGAGCCTACCGCTCGGATAACCTAACCTAGCTAACCTCCCAAAACATCGGGGTGAGTTAAAGTGAAGTCCTTGTATATTGCTAATTACACTTGAATTCATTTTAGTCTTACGGTTTAAGGTTAACCTTAGAATGTCCAAGGCATTCTCTAAGAAGGGATCTCGGGGGCATTAAGAACTACAATGGGATGAAACTCAAAGCTCCATTTCGCAAGGTACTTATTATTGTTGATATCTACCCAAGCCAATCCTACTTAGTGTTATACTGAATCTAACTCTAGTGTATTTTGACCCTCTCTCTTCACAGGAAGGACGATCTTTCGTCGATCCCGAGCACCACTTAACACTAGTTAACCCAATACCCTCCCCATCATGACTCCTAATGATGTACTTATTTTCAACTGACCAAATCAGTATAGTATTAACCCCAACTCCCTATATCCATCCTACATGTTATCATAACTCTGCAGTTTTAAAATGTGTAGACAAACTGAAGCTATATGATGAGCATGTGTAGAGACCTCTTCAAATTTTCATCCAAATGCCCTAAGATTATTACTGGGGGTCTATCATGATGTTTTAGGAATAAATCCTGAATATGATATTTTTCCTAACTTAATTGTTATTTAATTAGTTTTCTGCAAAATAAGGCCAACAATGCCTTTGAACGTCAAGTATAATGTTCTCTATAGGTATGGCCTTAGAAAAATTATGTCAAGTGCATGTCATCAAAATAACAATATATACTGAAATTTATAATTTTCCAAAAAGTTTTTCTGCTCCTAATAATTATTGAATAAATAGCCACATTAATAGGGAAAACAGGAAATAATAGAAATATTCATCCAAAAATTATAGAAAAATTACCAGGTAACCTAAATAAATAGAAAGGACTACTGACCAAGAATTATTATTTTCCAAGCTATTTGGTCACATAATTAATTCATTTAATTATCTTCTTGATGATTTTTCTTGCTAACAAGTAATAACTCAATGTGATTTCATTCTATATTCTAATACAACTATGTAGATGGGCTTAAACTAGATTTAATTAGCATTCAGGCAAGTGCACCTATCAATCATACTATAGGAGAAATCTACATCTCGTGTCGTATTCCACAGGGTCGCCTCAACTACTCGTACTCACCCTCTCTTTATTATCATACCTCTAAATAAAAGTGATATCTAAACTACATTAGCCTAACTATGACCATTTGGATGATTCAGTATTGGAGAAGTAAAAACGATAAAAAACATGAAGCCTTTAAATGATTACATGAATGAATTCATTTATTAGTTCAATTCTAAGTGCTCATGGAATGAAAAGACTATTAAATTTGTTGTAATGTAAAGGTTAACTATTCATCAAAATTCTCTCTCGAGCAATTCCAAACCTAAACCTAAGATAGTAAATTTTCTCTCGAACAATTCACAACACTCAAGTTCGCATTAAGTAAAGTACCTTTATTACTACATAAATTCATGAATTTTATTTCTAAATTACCATGAATCCTTTTACTCGTGTTCTAATTTTACAAACAAAATATCTCTCGATCATAGAGTTTGAATTACAAAGAGAATTAACATCACAATATGAACATACCAATATCATTGCAAAGAACCAATTTCTCAATCTAGCCAATTGCAAATTATGTAAAGCTAAAAAGTAGATCGTAAGGAAGATTAATCTCTTTGTTTGCAAACACAAACACAAATAAAATACAACAAATTTAACATAAACAAAGTGATACATGATTACTAGAATGTTCAAATATGAGTTCATGCAAATTAAACGAAAATTGAAGATGGATCATCAAGAGAAAGGAAGGATAAAAAGGGGTTAATGATTAAATAAAAATACATATGAAATACCCTTCAATCCTCCTTGTCTTGGATGCTCCCCTTCGGCCTCCAGTAGTTCTCCAATCCAGAAATGATCCAAAAGTTCGAAACAATTTTTTCTACAGGAAATTTATAGTCCCATTGCAAACAGGTCGGACACGGGTTCCAACACGGCCGTGTGTCAGGCTGTGTGGACGGTTCCTAGGCGGTTACCCACGAGCAGGCGTATCTGGTAGTGGGCCGTGTCAGATGACACGGGTATGGACATGGTCGTGTGTTCGGCCGTGTTCCTCAGACACGGGTTGGTCGGCAATCATGTTCAAATGTGACACGGGTAGGCACACGGGCGTGTGCTATACCCGTGTGAGGTTCCATCTCCTGCGCTCAAATTCTTCAGCTCCAGGTGCATAGGACACGGGTAGGCACACGGTCGTGTGTCAGGCCGTGTGCACCAATTTTTCGTCCTGTCATCAGCCATGTAGACTCCGTGAACTCCTATGTTTGCTCCGAGACTTTTAGGTCCATTGGTTGACATTACCTGCAATAGAAAAATGAAAGACTCAGTAAATAGTTTATTACAAGAACTGCCAAAGACTTCTAAATGCGCTCTTCTATCTATGATACGATAATTTCTTTACTATTATCATGAAATCAACACAAAAAGGGGCAGGAAATAGTAGACATGATTACAATTATGATAGTAAAAAGCCTATCATAATCGTACTCATCACTTCTACATAAGACACTTATGAAATAACTTGTATGAACAAACTTCCAATAATTGTGTAAAAATTCACAGAGCAAGGTTATATCCTAAAATATGTCCTAATCAAATTTCATAATTTTCCAGTGAGTATATAGTCCATAAATAATTATCTTGTGATTGAATCAAACTTGGGGTTTGTGAATAAAGTACTACAATTATTAATCCAAAATTCACAATAAAACTTCAAGGAAACAATACCACTAAATCAAGTTTACTTCCTAAGTTTCATGAGCATCAAAATCCATTTGAGCATGTAAATAATTATCGGACCCAAGTGCCCTAAATCATCCATAATTATTTTAAAGAATGTGTAAGATCCTAAAGATCCTAAAATATTCTCCAAAGCCTATTTCCACCCTAGAAACTCAACATCCAAGTTTCAAGGCCATCCAAGGACATATTGTCCCATGTCCCTCACTAGGCCCCAAACCTCAACACTAGGGCCTACACTAGGGTCTTAGGGCATCTCCACCCCAAGCCACTCAATCTCTCTTGAGGGGGAGTTTTTGATGACTTTGAGGCAGTGGCCCAAGTGTCATATCTTTTGGGTGAGGATTGGCCACTCAACCCATCAAGAATACATTTGCCCAAATTTACTCTTAGGGGACTAAAATTTTGGTCACACCAAAACCTATTACAATCAACCCCAAATTAGCTGAAATTTTTACCAGGGTCATATCATTACACTTTTGGATAACCACCAAGATTTTGGTTGGTTTTGAGGTAAATAGACCCCTTAATTAATTAATAATTATTTTATTAAATTTTTATAAAAACTATAAAAAAATGTTCTCCAAAAATTATTATTTTTGGATATATTATAAGTATAGGTAAGAGTGACCCCCAGTCCAAATTTCAGGTCATTTGGATGGTTGGATTAATGGGGCACTTTAATCTCTGGTTAGCCCTAGGTATAGACTGCACTATTTTGAGTATTGTTGTCAGACCAATGACCCAAATGGGTTGAAATAAATTTTAAAATAAACTAGACATCAAGGGATATAACTTTCATATCAAACATTTTTCCAAAAAAAACCTCTAAGTATTTTTATTAAATCAAAACATCACAACATTTTTATGTAACAGAATTGAATTAAATGTAATTATAACTAATTGATCCTGCACGAATCTTGGCGCAAGAATGGACGGGATTTGTTTATCATCCCCGTGAAACCGACGGCTCACAGCAGCCCATCCTGGGCGGTTTTGGGAGGTGATTTCCAGGCCACCTGAGCTCCTCCCCGGCCGGCCAATGCCACCACCACCTTCGTTCAGGTGGTGCCTGACGATAGGCTGTGGTAGGTCGGCCGCAGGTAGCCGGAATCGGGTTTTAGGCATGGAATTTAAAGCTCCAAAATTGAAGTTTTCGTCTTAGCCAATTTTGGGTAAATTAATCCCAAACCGTGCATCCAATGGATAGAGATCTATCCACAAAGAAAGAGGAGAGGGATAGGACCTTCTGAGGTGGCTGGAGTCGAGTCGATCATCGTGTCGCCATGGACGGTGGTGGCGCCGCTCGGTTCTCTTCAACTATACAGCCATAGTGCTCTGCTCCTTCAAAGGAAAGGTGGAAACGATTGCTCTAGACCTGGTGGAGCTTTTAAAATGTTCAGATGGGGAGAGGAGGGTCCATGACATGATTGCACCATTAATGGCCATGAAGAAGGTTTTCGGCCAAATGAAATTCTCCTCCCCTAGTCACTACCACGGCCAGAAAAACCCTCTGGTCTTTGTTAAAATTTTCTCAAAGCGGTCAGCAAGGTAGCCTAAAGCCAAATTAATATTCTCAGAACTACCCAGTTCACACTTTGATCATGCGAAAGCCCAAGGAGCAAGTTTAACACCAACCACAAATGGAAGAACAAGCAGGTCTTATATTCATTCACACTTCTTTACAAGGCGAGGTATACATAGAGAGACATGATTTCTCTAGTACACAAGCTACAAACATAAAGAACAAACCAAGTCGGGCAGACATTACTGGAGATCGTCGAGACCGCCTCATCCGCCAAGGTCGCCCAAGTCGCCCAAGCTACAACTGCTACAAGCCGAATAACACACGGAGTCCACCGATACCGCGAGTTCAAGCGGACAAACCGTTATTCGCTACCTGCTGAAGAATAGAGGAACAGACCGTCTACCCCCCTAAGACCGGCGGACAGGTTATTGGAACTTGATCAAGCTGAAGTAGAAAAACTAACAAGCCGCCGAAGCAACCAGCTGAGAACACAGAGACCACACACTTCAATGCCCAACTCCTGGCTCCTTAAAGCTAGCCGCGCGACCTGCACACAGCACACCGTCAGCACTACTCAACCCGCGCGGACAAAAAACCGCAGACCGCAACACTTGCCCAAGCCCAACTTACTGTTCACTCCGTTACTGTAGACCTGCCGGGGGGGTTCTATTTATAGGCAAGGTGAGGAGTGTGGTCATCACCCTAGTGAATAGAATCACCGCCCCAGCCCGCGCGCTAACACAACCCAGTCTGTCAAGTCCGCATGGACTTGACCAGACCTCCAGGAGCCAGAAAAAAAAGGCCAGTCTGCCTCTATGCGGACTCACATGCTGCTGACCTGCCTATCACTGGCACAAAGCCGGTCCGCCCAAGGCAAACAGAGCTAGACCGCCACCCAATACAGCACGCGGACACCCCCGCAACATAAGCTTCAACAGCCCGCAGTACCATATCACGCGGACTCAGGAGACAATCCGCAGAGCTCGGCAAGCAACGCCACCCCGCCGAGTCCACGACCAACAGGCAGTCCGCCTGGTCAACAGCGGACTCTTCGGACACTGCGGAGACAGAGAACTTGTCATAGCAAATGACCAAGTCCAGCAGCCCACCAAGCTCTGGCGCGAGCAAGGCGGACACAAAAGCTCCAGATAGCCAACCATCAGGACAATCCGGCCCAGGATGGATAACATCCACTTTATTATGGATAGCTCGGCAAGAAGCAAGCCACCGTCCACACAGATGCGGACTCCGCGGACGCCAAAGTACGGAAAAGGACAGAGTCCGCAAGCTCTACCCGAACAGCTCTCCATAAAGGTCACCTACCAGACTCCAACACAAGTCCGTGCAGTCCTCCATAGTAGAACATAGCCTGTTGTACCAACAGAGCTCGGCAAGGGCCACAACCAAACACCAAGGCCAGTCTACAACAGCGGACACCGCAGACTATTCAGTCCGCAAGCCTCACGCGGATAACGCACTCAACCCTCTGGTTAGCACAAGCTTGCAACACACAAGGCCGCTGAACAGAGCACAGCCTAAAGCCCGCAAACCTCTGTCTGCTCAGGCCGCTCAAGCCGCTTCTCAATCAGCCAAGCCACCAAGACAGCCAACACCCTGTCCACAGAAAGCAGTCCTCCCAGGCCGCGGACTTAGTCCGCACAGGCCTCTCAGACCACAGGCTGCTCAATCAGCAAGCCACCAAGACAGCCACCACCCAGGCCGCAGTCAACAGTCCTCCCAGGCCGCGGACTCAGTCCGCCCAGGTCGCTCAGACCGCCCGGCCTGCACATCACCCACTTCCACTTCACAAATTTCAACAGCCTTCTCCTAACTGGCCAGAGGAGATGAGTCCATCCATGGGAATTGAATGGAGAGTCTCTTGGCCTCCCTTGGCCATGAATGGCCTCTTTTTCTCACTTTCTCTCCTCCATTAAAGGGGGGATGGAGCTTTCTCTCTTCTAGTCATCACCTCCAGAAATTGAGTGGTATTTTAGGTAATTCTAAACCCCATGAGGCTAGTGTATCACCTCAATTGTTCTTAGCCCAAATGGATTGAGCTAGGTTAGGCCAACTTGAGTTATTTTGACCTAAACCCAGGTTAAGTTGACTTTGGTCAAATTGGCTTTTTGGGTTGACAACAATGGGTCCTTGGTGACCCATTGGCCTCCCCTAAAGTCTAGTAAGGGTTGGGTTGGCTTGGCACCTTGGAGGACACTTGACCCTTAGTTAGGGCATTTTGACCATTTCGGGGCTATGGTTGACTTTGGTCAACTTGAGCTCATTAGTTGCCCCCAATGGGTCCTTAGTGACCCATTGGACTTCCTTATGGATTAGTAAGGTGTAGGTGCGGTCAACTTGGATAAGGGAAGGGTAACTAGCCCTATATTGGCTAGTTTGACCCATTTAGGGTCAGGGTTGACTTTGGTCAACTTGACCCTTTTGGTTGACCCCAATGGGTCTTTGGTGACCCTATGGACCTCTTAATGGGTTATGGGTGTTATGGTGGGGTCATGAAGTTAAGTTGAAGCCCTAGAGTTAAGCCCTATGGTGGGTAATTGGAAATTACTATTTGCAGCCCAATGTGGTTTTCACCTTCATGCCTAAGTTCATTTGGTTTTCTTGGACTTCTTAGGGTTTTGTCATGACTTAGTCACGACAAAACCACTCCTAGGGGTCTATAAGTTTGAGGGATCTTACACAGATGGTCCAAGAGAAAAAGTCACATTACTAGTAACTGTCAGACATCTAAGGGATCATCCAAGGTAATTGATCATTGGAGATACAGCTCAGCGTGGGACCACAAGAAGCAAACATCACAACACTGTGATGTACTCAAGTTTCTATCTCAAACATAACCAAAGAAATTTGAAGAAACTAATGTAGATCCATTTTGGATAGGTGCAATACAGGAAGAATTGAACCAGTTCAAGAGATGCAATGTTTGGAAGCTAGTTCCCAGACCAGATGACTGTAACATCATATGAACTAAATGGATATACAGGAACAAACTGGTTGAGAATGGTGTTATAGTTAGAAATAAAGCTAGACCGGTTGCAAAGGGATATAAACAAGAAGAGGGTATAGATTTTGATTAAACCTTTGATCCAGTGGCTAGATTGGAAGCAATTAGACTCTTCTTGGCATATACAGCTTACAAAGGATTCAAGGTTTACCAAATGGATGTGAAGTCAGTCTTCTTTAATGGTAACCTCAAATAAATGGTCTATGTTGAGCAACCCTCGGGTTTTGTTAATTCTACTAAACCTACTTATATTTATTTGTTATTAAGAGCTCTCTATGGATTAAAACATGCCCCAAGGGCTTGGTTTGAGACTCTGTCTAATTTCCTTTTGGAGAATAAATTCTCAAGAGGAAAAATAAACAAAACACTATTCCTAAGGGAAGTCAAAGGCAAGACCATCTTAGTACAAATATATGTTGATGACATTATATTTAGTTCTACTGATGAGTTACTTTGCACTAGGTTTGCCAAACTTATGCAAGGTAAGTTTGAGATGAGTAGCATGGGTGAACTCAAGTTTTTTTTGGGTCTCCAAGTTAAGAATACTTTAGATGGATTTTTCATTAGTCAGTCTAAGTTCACCAAGGAGTTAATCAAGAAGTATGATATGAAAACAACCACTTCCATGAGAACTCCTATGGGGTCCGGTATGTCTTTAGACAAGGATGATTCTAGCAAGCCAGTTGATATCACCTTTTATAGGGGCATAGTTGGATCACTGCTTATATAACAGCTAGTAGACCAGACATAATATATGCTACTTTTGTCTATGCTAGGTATCAAGCATGCCCTAAGGAATCTCATTATACAGCAGTCAAAAGAATATTGAGATATCTAAAGGGCACACCTAATCTTGGTCTATTGTATCTCAAGAATAATGATTTTGAACTGATAGGCTTTTCAGATGTAGAGTATGCAGGTTGTAAAGAAGACAGGAAAAATACTTCAGGTTCATGTCAATTTCTTGGAAGAAGGCTGGTGTCATGGTATAATACCCCAAAAAGGAGTAGTAGTTATTGGGGGCTAACGTGACGTGATAGTCTTATAGCAGGCAGTAGCTCAATGATTTAAAAGACATAGCGCTCGGGTTGGGTACCGCGAAGCTAGCGCATCGCGGTAGCGACTCAACTCTTCGACCACTCAATGCTTTTGACCACTCAATGAAAGAGGGTACCGCGAAGCTTGCCCATCGCGGTAGCCACTCAACACTTTTGACCACTTAACGCTTTCGAGCAACCAATGCTATCGAACAATCATCGAGTGCATTAATGCCAGGCATTAGGAGTTACCGCGCCGCTCTAATCGCTCGATGAACGTCGAACGGTTTACCGCCAAGTGCTAAAGTATTATTGCGGGAGCTAGCTCTGATAGCGCCACCGACTGGTCAAAGCGGTTACTGCCTATGTTACCGTGCGGCGATAGTAGTTACCGCGTGGCGGTAGCTTTTGTATAAGGATGGACTTGAGATTTTATTCTCATCTTCTCATATCCTTTATTTGCTGTGAAGGATGAGGAGGAACGTCCAGGAGCTTGTGTGAAGGTTGATCTAAGGTTTGCTTGTGATTGGAATCGCGAGTCGACGCTAGATCCATGAGGAGGAAGTTGTGGCAATCATTTCCATCTGGATCATAGATCACGGTCATGGCTCCGAAGAGATCTTCAAGGGTAACGATCTTCTTCCTTGGACATGTTAAGTCCTTATTTGGCATATGCATGGATTTCCCCCACCAAAAGGTGGAATATTGAGGGATTTCCGTTGGTTTGATTATTAATATCCCCAAGAGGTCTTGCATATAGATCCAGAAATGTATAGTATGGAATAGACATACTGTGTGAAACCTATCTGGATAGGTTATTCTGGATTAGTGATCCTTTATTTTGCGCACCGGAGAAGACTTTGCGTATAAATGATTATTTTGTGGAGTCGGTGGGTTGTGCCTATGAAATGGAGTAGCAGGATGTACTTGAGTGAAATTCCAGGAAAATACCCTCAAATTGCATGTGATGTATGCTATGAAAGTCCAGTGTTTCTGGCACTTCAGGTGGCTGCAGGAATTTCTGGATGGTTGGTTCAGTATGGTTAGGGCTGGGGACGAAAAGGGAGTTCTATCGTTAGACGTCGGGCGTTAGTGATTGCCGCTGACGATAACTCCTTGCTAACCTGTAATTGTGAAGGCAGCCCTTGGTGGATAGTGCGGCTATTGTGAGTTATGAGCTCTTAAAAAGCTTCGTGCCGAATGGATAAGGGAGAAGCCGACGCGCATCACGATTTGAGCAACGGGTAGGGTTGACCTGTCTCCGCGTTATGGTTGTCAACTTGAGTTGCCCGGGTTATTGGGTATTCGCTGTAGCACATAATGAGAGTCTTAGGCATGCGCGCCATTAAGACTAAAGTCTCTGGCTGTAGGATGTGGAATGCAATGCTTAAAGGTATCATTGGGAATGGTAGTGGGGCCTAATACTTCAGCACACCGAATATGCGCCCGGATTGCATGTAACATTTGGTCGTTGAGGCATTCGTTTGTGATATATTGAACTGTGCGTGAGTGCACGTTCTTGTGATATATCTGCTTGTGAAATGTTATGCCTGCATGGAAGGAATACTGCTGCCCCGGGTAAGGGGTAGGGTCGTTATAAATTGGTCAGCCGAATGCTGACCCTTGCTTTGTTTGCCAACGTTGCAGTGGATTGTTCACATGCATGTGCAGGAGAGCTAAGCGAAAAATAGTGGGCTGAAGCCCTTGCTGTTGTTGCTATGCTGGCCCTCGAAGGCCAAATAATCAAATGTTTTGTGATTTTCATGTGTGGCCAACCTGCGTGCTGATGTATGTAATCCACACGTATGAAGAAAACTTGTAAGGCCGTAAGGCCAAACATTTTGTGTATTTTGTAAACATTCCTTGTAGATATATAAATGTGGTTATTGATATATAGTGGACATTCATGATGACTAGTGAGTTCAAACTTAACCTCTAATGCTTCTACTAGAATGCTCTGAGTTAGGATACGTATACTGGTTTTGATATTCTTAAGTAATGTCCCTGATTGTCTGTGGAATATGGCGTGGGGCCTCGGCCGGACCTTCTATTATATTTCATGTGACGGATGAGGTGTTACAATTTGGTATCATCTTGTCTTGGTTTTTCTCCTTAGAATTTGTGGTCGAATTCTTTTGCTGGGTGGCGAGCACGTGTTACCGTGCGACCCGTTATAACATAAATGAACTCAAGAATGTCCACTAAGGATTGTAAATACACATGTTTGAGGAACCTGCGCGTTCCTATATTATTGTTGTTGTTGTTGCCAAGTCACTAAAGTATGTCTTGTACACATATAGGTGACGCAAAACGGTGCGGGGTAGTATGAGCCCCATCATTCTGATGATAGTATGGCACCAGCTGAGGTGCCTACACCTCCTTCTTCTGCGGAGACAGTATGTTTAGTTACTGAGGCACTATTTGATATGATCCAGGCACAGCGTACTGGGCAGGCGTGGCCTGCGGTGGTGCCAGAACAGGTGGGTGTGTGGCCCGAACATATTGAGGCTGTTGTTGATCCTCGAGCAGTTGAACGACAACTGAAGAAATTTATGAGCTTCAATCCTCCTACGTTTACGGGGGCAGGATCTCCAACACAGGCAGAGGATTGGTTGTCGCGCGTCAAGCGAATATTGATGCTGATAAGGACGGAAGAAGAATAGAAAGCCACCTTGGCCACCTTCTTACTGGAAGGAGAGGCTCGGCTATGGTGGGATGAGATAGAGCTGCACCACTTGGCAGGCAGACAACTGACGTGTGTCTCGATCGAGGAGTTTTCGAGACTATTTTTGGCAAACCATTTTCCATCAGCTCAGCGTATAGCTATGGAAAATGAGTTCCAACATCTAACTCAGGGGGAAAGTAGTGTTGATACCTACTTGCATGAGTTTACAAGGTTGGGACGTTATACGGGAATGCTCTTTGCTGACGAAGAGCGTAAAACCAATAGGTTCTACGAATGGTTGCAGGATGAGCTGAGATTCCTGCTCTTGAGTTCGGTGAACCAGGGGTTTCAAGCGCTGGTTGATACGGCTTGTGCGTTGGAAAAGGATATGAAGCGGGTTTAGGGCAGGAGGGACTTGGCTGTGACAAAGCCAGAGTTCAAAACGTCACACCCGGGAAAACCAAACTATCGCAAGAGATGGGGTAAGAGATCCAAGTCTTCTGGACAGGCTCCGTCTACAGTTGTGTCTAAAGCAACTTCGGGACAAGGCCCGCGTACTTGTTATACTTGCGGCAAGCCAGGACACTTTGCCCGTGAATGTCGATTTGGTCCTCCAACGGGTGCTAAGAAGACAATAGCGTCTTATGCTGAAAAGGGAAAGGCAGTGGTGGAATCCTCTTCATCCCAAGCGCAGCCCCGAGTATATCATCTTGGCCAACAGGAGGACATAAAGCAAAGTGACGTCATCACAGGTACGAGTTAAGATACTTTGTTATTTTTGTTGATATTTCAAACCTTGTATGCAGCTTGTGTATGATGTGTTTGTCTTAGGCTTTGTCCTGATTCGAGACTATTCGGCGAGAGCACTATTTGATATGGGTGCTTCACATTCATTTCTATATGTAGACTTTGAGTCACGGATCGGTGTGTCGATTCGTATGGTGGTAGATAGTGTGAAGGTTGTTACCGAACGGATGTGTGATGTATGGGGATAGGTCTTGCTTTGTGGAGGTATGGATAGTAAGTCAGGATTTTGGATTGGAAGCAATTGTGATGCTGATATCGGAATTTGATGTGATCTTTGGTATGGACTGGCTCTCGGAGCAGCGTGCTTATATAGTTTGTAATTCAAAGGAAGTCACACTGGGGCAGAACACCGAACGAGAGACTAAATTTGCTAGTATGCGAGGATCGAGCAGGATGTTGATGTCTGCTCTCCAAGTCGTCAAAACTGTTCGAAAAGGCGCAGAGTTGTTCTTCACGCTTATTGAGGCTGTTGAGCCAAAAGCCAATGTGAGTGATGTTCCGATTATTTCGGAGTTTGCTGATGTTTTCCCGTAGGAGCTTCCGGGGTTACCACCACAGCGGGAGAATGACTTCTCGATTGAGTTGGTGCTAGGTGCAAAACCTGCGGCCCGCTCGCCATATCGAGTAATGCCAAAGGAAATGGCGGAACTAAAAGTGCAACTACAAGAGTTGCTCGAACATGGATATTTATGCCCAAGTATGTCACCTTGGAGCGCACTTGTTCTCTTTGTGAAAAAGAAGGACAGTAGCTTGCGGTTGTGCATCGCTGAAGGAGAAGAACAAGTATTCAATACCTCGAATTGATGACTTGTTTGATCAGCTAGTGGGATCAACCGTCTATTCTAAATTGGACTTGATGTCTGGTTATTACCAATTGCGGATTCGGGAAGGTGACATTCCCAAGACAACATTTGGAATACGCTATGGTCACTATGAGTTCACTATAATGCTGTTTGGGCTATGAAATGCGCCATCGGTGTTCATGGACTTAATGCATCAAACATTTCGAGAGTACTTGGATTTGTTTGTGATTGTCTTCATTGATGACATCTTGGTATACTCTCAGTCTGAAGAAGATTATGCGAACCATTTACGGATGGTGTTGCACACCCTGAGGAGAAATAAGCTCTACGCCAAGTTCTCAAAGTTTGAGTTTTGGCTGTCCTCAGTGACTTTTCTTGGCCATGTTGTGAGAGGATAGGGCATTGTGGTGGATCCGTCAAAGATAAAACCCATACGGGAGTGGCCAGTGTTGTCTTCTGTGGCCGAAGTCAGAAGTTTCCTTGGACTGGCGGGCTACTATAGACGTTTCATAGGAAACTTCTCACGGATCGCTTTGCCTCTTACCACACTAACGAGGACGGATCAGAAGTTCGTTTGAACGCCGGAGTGCGCACGAGCTTTTGAAGAGCTGAAGAGACGCTTGACCAAGGCGCCAATCTTGACGTTGCCATGTGGTTCAAACGGCTTTGAAATCTATTATGATGCGTCAGGGAGCGGCTTAGGTTGCGTTCTTCTTCAATTTGGAAAGGTGATTGCTTATGGCTTATGCCAGTTGAAAGTGCATGAGCGGAACTATCCCGTCCACGACTTGGAGTTGGCGGCGGTGATTTTTGCACTTAAATTGTGGCGTCATTATTTATATGGCGTGAAGGTAGATATATTCACGGACCATAAGAGCCTAAAACATTTATTGGATCAAAAGGATCTAAATATGCGACAACATAGGTGGATGGAGTTCCTCGGGGACTATACCTTCCAAATACACTATACTTCAGGGAAGGGAAACGTCGTCGCGGATGCCTT
This sequence comes from Platanthera guangdongensis, assembly GCA_039583875.1. Lineage (NCBI taxonomy): Eukaryota > Viridiplantae > Streptophyta > Magnoliopsida > Asparagales > Orchidaceae > Platanthera > Platanthera guangdongensis. The sequence goes on along the minus strand of CM077163.1, from coordinate 199,411,981 downwards.
GAGTCGGAGGACTCCAGCAAGGGCAAATTGGTTGCATATACATGATGAGCATCTAATATAGGAGTTGGAAGCTTTAGAGATTTCTTCTATTGACAAGAATTCCACAGTAAATGTGTGCTTGACCTGGACGGAGGTACAGTATGACCTTACGGACAGGGTTCAGCGGGCAACGGAACTTGATGAAAGTTAACAACGCTATGCAGTGGATGGAGTAAATGTCCAATTCTCATGGGATGACGGCCTTTTGCGGAAAGATGGTCGTTTGTGTGTCCCGAAGATGGGTAAGTTAAGAGATGAATTGATGTATGAAGCTTATTTTACGAAGTACTCAATTCACTCATGGAGCACAAAAATGTGTAAAGACATGAAAAAGTTGTTCTGGTTGCCGGGCATGAAGAAAGACATAGCACTTTATGTGGCTAAATGTCAGACTTGTGCCTTAGTGAAAGTGGAATGGCATAAGCCTAGAGGTTTTCTGAAGTCGTTACCTATCCTAGAATGGAAGTTTGATAATATTTTGATGGATTTCATGCATGGTTTGTCGAAATCTCAACGCGGTAACAATTCAGTTTGGGTGATCGTGGACTGGTTGACTAATGTGGCTCACTTCATTCTCAATAAGAGGGACGATTCAGTGGAAGTTTTGGCTAAACTGTATGTCGAACAAATAGTACGATTGTATGGTGTGTCTCGTAGCATTGTAAGTGATTGAGATGAGCGCTTCACTTCGAATGATTGGAGAATAGTCCATAAGTTGCTGGGGACAAAGTTAACATTCAGTACGGCCTTTCATCCACAAACGGATGGACAAACTAAAAGGACCAACAGAACGATGGAAGATATGCTCTAAATGTGCGCCTTGGATTTCGGGAAGGGATGGGAAGATCATCTCTATATGGTAGAGTCTGTCTATAATAATAGCTATCAAGCGAGTTTAAATATGGCGACTTTTGAAGCTTTGTATGGTAGGAAGTGTCGTACACCATTAGCTTGGGCGGAAACAGGAGAATCTAAGTTGTACAAGCGTAAGGAAGTCGAAGAAGCTAATTCGACAATACGCTCTATTCAGGAGAGGCTATTAATAGCCCAACACCTGCAGGCAAAGTACTATAATGCCAAGCACCGAAACGTAGAGTTTGCAGTTGGCGAATGGGTATATTTGAAAATTATGCCATTTAAAGGCGTATCTAGGATTTGGCGCTTGAAAAGGCTAAGTTCGAGGTATCTTGGCCCATTTGAGGTGGTGGAACGAGTTGGAGATGATGCCTATCGGCTAGCTCTTTTAGAGGAATTGAGTGGGTTGCATGATGTATGTCACATATCAGTGCTTCGGAAAGCCGTGAAGGATCCAGCTCAGGTGATTGCGAATGATCACGTACCGGTTGAATCCAGGCTAACGATGAAGGTTAGGCCCATTTGAATTGAGGATACAGCGATTAAGCAGCTGCAGAACAAGACAATCGGGATGGTCAAGGTCCGGTGGGACAACTGTGGTCGTGAAGAGCTAACATGGGAGCGGGAACAGACCATGCGTGTTGAATATCCCGAGTTATTTACCTAAAATGTGTAAAATTTGTTGTTGAGTAGAAACTAACGATTTGTTACTGGTTGCTGCTTGGTGCCGTATGCAAATTTTTGGGACGAAATTTTTGTAAGGTGGGGAGGATTGTAACAAATCGTAGGCGGTAGCTAGCGCGCCGCGGTAACCACCCAACGCTTTAAAAGTCTTATCGCAGGCGGTAGCTCAATGATATAAAAGTCATTGCACTCGGGTTGGGTACCGTGAAGCTAGCGTGCCGCGGTAGCCACTCAACACTTCGACCACTCAACGCTTTTGACCACTCAATGAAAGAGGGTACCGCGAAGCTAGCACGCCGCGGTAGCCACTCAACGCTTTTGACCACTCAATACTTTCGAGCACTCAATGCTGTTGAACAATCATCGAGTGCGTTAAAGCTAGGTGATAGGAGTTACCGTGTCGCGTTAATCACTCGAAGAACGTCGAATGGTTTACCGCCATGCGCTAAAGTGTTATTGCGGGCGCTAGCTCTAATAGCGTCGTCAACTGGTCAAAGCGGTTACCGCCTATGTTACCGTATGGCCGTAGTAGTTACCGTTTTGCGGTTTCTTTTGTATAAGCATGGACTTGAGATTTTATTCTCATCTTCTCATAGCCTTTCTTTGCTGGGAAGGAAGAGGAGGAACATCTGGGAGCTTGTGTGAAGGTTGATCCAAGGTTTGCTTGTGACTGGAATCGCGAGTCGATGCTAGATCCACGAAGAGGAAGTTGTGGCAATCATTTCCATCTGGATCATAGATCACGGTCATGGCTCCGAAGAGATCTTCAAGGGTAACGATCTTATTTCTTGGACATGTGAAGTTTTTATTTGGCATATGCATGGATTTCCCCCACCAAAAGGTGGAATTTGAGGGATTTCCGTTGGGTTGATTCTTGATATCCCGAAGAGGTGTTGTATATAGATCCGGAAATGTGTAGTACGGAATAGACATACTGTGTGAAGCCCATCTGGACAGGTTTGTCTGGATTGGTGATCTTTTATTTTGCGCACCAGAGAAGACTCAGAGTATAAACGAGTATTTGGTGGAGTCGGTCGGTTGTTCCTGTGAAATGGAGCAGCGGGAAGTACTGGAGTGGAATTCCAGAAAAATACCCTCAAAGTGCATGTGTTGTATGCTATGAAAGTTCAGTGTTTCTAGCACTGCAGGTGGCTGTAGTGATTTCTGGATGGTTGGTCCAATATGGTTAGGGCTGGGGACGGAAAGAGAGTTATGTCGTTAGATATCGGGCGATAGTGATTGTTGTTGGCGATAACCCCTAGCTAACCTGTAATTATGAAGCCAGTCCTTGGTGGACAGTGTGGCTATTGTGAGCTATGAGCTCTTAAAAAGGCTTCGTGCCGAGCGGATAAGGGAGAAACCGACCCGTGTCACTTATGGCAATTTGAGCAATGGGTGGTGCTGACCTGTCTCCGCATTATGGTTGTCAACATGAGTTGCCCGGGTTATTAGGCATTCGTTGTAGCACATAATGAGAGTCTTAGGCATGCGCGCCATTAAGACTAAAGTCTCTGGCTGTAGGCCGTGGAGCGCAATGCTCAAAGTTGTCGTTGGGAATGGTAGTGGGGCCTGATACTTCGGCACACCGAATATGTGCCCTGAGTGCATGGAACGTTTGTCTGTTGAAGCATTCGTTTGTGATATATTGAACTGTCTGTGAGTGCACGTTCTTGTGATATATCTGCTTGTGAAATGCTATGCCTGCATGGAAGGAATATCGTTGCCACGGGTAAGGGGTAGGGTCATTATAAATTAGTCAGATGAATGTTGACCATTGCTTTGTTTGCCACTGTTGCGATGGATTGTTCCCATGCAGGTGTAGGAGAGCCGAGCGGAAAATAGTGGGCTAAAGCCCTTGCTATTATTGATGTTGCTATTATGCTGGCCCTCGAAGGACAAAGAATGAAATGTTTTGTGATTTTCATGTGTGGCTGGCCTGCATACCGATGTATGTAATCCACACGTATGAAGTAAACTAGTAAGGTCGTAAGGCCAAACATTTTGTATATTTTATAAACATTCTTTGTAGATATATAAATGTGGTTATTGATATATAGTGGACATTCATGATGGCTAATGAGTTCAAACTTAACCCCTAATGCTTCCGCTAGAATGCTCTGAGTTAGAATGCATATACTGGTTTTGATATTCATAAGTAATGTCCCCGACTGTCTGTGGAATATGGCGTGGGGCCCCGGCCGGACCTTCTGTTATATTTCATGTGACGGACAGAGGTGTTACACATGGAGCAACAAAAAGCAAACAAGTGTAGCAATATCCACAACAGAATCTGAATACATTTTAGCTTGAAGTTATTGTGCACAACTGCTTTAGATTTAGCATCAATTACAAGATTACAATATAAAGCTAAGTAAAATTCCTTTATTTTGTGATTCTATTAGTGATATTTCTATTGCAAACAACCTTGTGCCACATAGTAGAACAAAACATATTGAAATTAAATATCACTTTATTAGAGAGCATGTAGAAAATGAAGATATTAGTTTAGAATTTGTTCAAACAAATAAACAAATTGCTGATATTTTTACTAAGCCTTTAGAAGAAGAAAATTTAATTTCTTTAAGTTTAAAGTTGGAATGTTGTATCTTGAGTAATTGATGCACATATAAAAACTGATATAAAATATGAATAAAAATAATTAGTTAGTAATTAAGTTTACTCATTTAGATATCAAGGATAGACATCATAAATGTCAGGAATCTACATTTTAGAAAACAAAATCTTGACTAAGTCAAAAGTTGTGTCAAGACATTAAAAAATGTGTCGAGACATCTTAGAAAGTGTCGAGACACCAGAAAGAGTGTCAAAACTATAGATAGTAATGTGTCGAGACATCAGAAAGTGTGTCGACACTGCATAAATGAAAAGTGTTGAGACACTAAAATAAGTGTCGAGACATAAGGGTGTCGAGACCCTCAGGTATGTGTCGAGAGACATAATCCTTGTGTCGACTTGTATCGACACATCTTGACAGACAACTTTTCCCTGTGTCGACACTTAGTATTTACATAAAAATTTAGAATAGTCTAAATGCAGCATGCCCTTTTGTCTTCAGAGAAGATTAGACTAAAAATAGGCTGTGAGAGTAGAAGTCTACAACGCTTTCTTGATCTCTTGAACTTTTGATTCCTAAGTGTCGAGACCTAGAATCTGATTAGTCGACACTCGTCAATCCTTTCTCTCAACTCCAATGGCTCCCAAGAATGACGACAATATCTTTGAAGGTTATGAACTCGTGCGCAATGGATTCGACTCGGCGAAATAAGAAATTAGGAACGTTATTGACCTATTCAATGAAGCATAATTGGAATATGTACTTTCAGAACCGTCAAAAATTTGGAAACATGAAGTTTCAGAGTTCTTCTTTAATGCTACACTGGATTCCAACTCAAAAAAGATTAAGTCTAAAGTGAATGGAACCAAGGTTAAACTCACTACCAAAAGGCTAGCCAAGATTTTTCAATTGCCAAGAATTGATAAAGAAGATGACATAGACAATCCCAAGACTGCAGATGCATTGGTGTGGTGTGGATTGGCCCCAACCACAAGAATTGGAAGTATCCTGAGTAGGAAGGGTATGAATTCTTAGGGTAAATTCCTGTCTGAGATAGTGGGAAAGGTGCTACTGTACAAGACAGGAGCACGTGACAGGATCTCTGGATCTATGTTTGAAATAATGACTAGAATAATCTACAAAGTCAAGACTAACTGGAGTAAAATTGTCTTTGACAAGATTGCAGAGAGCATTAAGAAGCTCAATATGGGCAGAATTCTCAGTCTATATTTGGTTCATGCCATTCCTGATAGCCTCAATCTAAAGCTTGGATCTAAAATCAATCATATGAGGAGAATGAACATGAGGATACTGGCTAGGTGGAATATAGTCCTATCCAAAAAGACAACTGTAGTTGAGAAGGAGAAAGAGAAAAAGAAGAAAGTTGTAGTTGTGGAAGAACATTCTTCCAGTAAATCTGGAGAAGAGGAAAGTTCAAGCTCAGAAAAACAGGATGGTACAACACCTATAAAATCTCCTAGTCCCTCACCTGGAACTGGTGATCAGGTGCAGGGGGAGATAATCCCAGATAGGGATCCAATTAAGGGAGAGAACCTTAATGATCTGCTATATATTTATATGGATATAGTAAATACAATAGTAATGGAAGTAGTACAAGAGCTGGACAGTGTGCTGAAGCACGCAGGGGTTCCTGGACAGGAAATGCCTGACAAAGAGATTGAGGATGCAATCCCCAAGGAGACTGAAGAAGAAATCCTTCAGACTAAAGATATAAATATACAGAGGGAGATAACTGAACTTCAAGAGGACACTGTTTCTGATGCTGTAGAACAGCAAGATGAGGTCAACCAGGATAACACCAACATTGGTGAAGATGTTGTAATGGTTTAGGGCGAGTTAGCAGATCAGTCCCCAACTACTGAAACATCTAAAGAGCCTACATTTGTTGAGGTGGTGAGTTAATCAGAATCTGAGTAGGTAGAAGCCTCTCAATTAAAGAAAAGAAAATTATCTGAACTTAAAAAGAAAAGTAGAAGTTATAAGAAAATTATTCGTCTAGCACAACTCCTGCTCCTTCTATTGATTTAAGTTCACTTCTAGTCAAAATGCAGATTATGCTAGATCAACAAAGGAATCAACTTGAAAAGTATGTAGATGAGAGCAATAAGGAGCTGCAGTTCTAATTAGCACAAGAAATCAAATCTATTAGATTTGAAGTAAATCTGTTGAAGAAAGACATGACTGATTTCTTTCATAAACGAGCTAATGTTGTGGTATACATTGTTAAACAACAACAAGAATCAAGGAAAATTAAGATGAAGTAGCTGTAAAACAAGGCTATGTCCATGAGATTCAAAATGGAATGAATAAAAACATGATTGAATTGAATAATGCTTCAGTGGTCAAGCTAGCTGAATAAACTACTCTTTAGAGACCAAGATAACTTCTACTTCCAAGGATATTGAAACTCGGATAACAAATCACTCAGTCTCTTTGATTAAAGATATCAATGCTTCTGACAAAGATTTGGATGAACATTTACTCAAAGTAAAGAATACTTTAACCTTAGGGATTAATCATCTGGATGGTCCGGTAAGATTTCACAAGAATGACTTAAGAGATCATATAGAAAGAGAAGTCATAAAGGGGGAGAGAGTAATGATAAAATCAAGCTCTGAGCATGGTACTTGGATCTCAAATAGCATCAGAGATACTCTAGGTCATCCTCCCATATGGTATGATGGAGGCCAAACTGCTGAGTCTGGTTGCCAACCAGTTTCTTTTGAGGCTATTTAAACTGTTGTCCAATCCATGTGTAGTCCTCTAGCACAAATTCAGAATATAGTATGTGATGAGGTGAAAATGAATGACTCTGCATTGTTAAAGGAAAAAAGAAGTTCAACTATCAAAGAAAAGATTCAGGAAACAAGCTGAAGCTAAGCCTGATTTTGAGTAGTGGAGTTCAAAATCTAGATCAATTATACTCACTGTATGGAAAGTAGTCAATAATAACACAACTGATTGGATAAAATGGTATTCAAAGCAAGGGTGAGCCAAGCACACAAAGCAGCAGGTGAACATCCACAAATTCAGAAATGATCTGAAGGCGGGGAAGATTCCAGCTAATTCTATTGAGCCCAACAAATATTTTCCCAAGCCCTATCATTATTTTGAAAGGCAAAGACTCAAGTAAGAAGAAATTACTAAAGCTAAGCTAAGAATGCCATGGGAAAGGAGAAAGTGGTTGATGACAAAGTGCCAGAAGTCAAAGCTAAAATTCAATCTGGAAAAGGCATTGTCATTAGAGAGCCAGAGGATTCTTAGCATATATTTTTCTACGCATTATGTAATTTTGCTTTATGAACGGTGTAACAAATTAAAAAATGTAATCTTTGAACAAATTTAAATGAAAAAATTGGTGTGTTCCTTTATATTTTATTCAGCATTTTTCTTATATATCATAATTATTTTATTTTGGTATTGTTGTGTATATCATTGAATTGGGGTTATGTCTTCTCCGAATAGGGGGAGATTATTGGGTACATTGGACGCAATGTACTTTATTTGAAGAAGCTCTTTCAACTCAATGATATACACAAGTATGTATTAGATGTATGTCTCAGTTTATGTATGCAGGTTGCCTATTTCATATTGATTGGACATGTGGTTCAAGTCATATTGTTAAGTGGACTCAAAGAAGCTGACTAAAAAGTGAAGAAAATTGTCTAAGTCCAAAAACATCGAGTGAAGTAAGCAAAGTGTTGAATGAAGTCAGCACAGTCTACATCTAGCAACTTATAGTGCAAAAAAATGACTAAGTACAAAAGTATCGACACAGTTCAACTGTGTCGACATCTTTGCAGTAGCTGTGTCGAGACAAGTCAGTTTACTCGACACTTTGAAGTCTAAGTCAGCAGTGTCGAGACAGGTCAGCTAACTCGACACATTCAAGACAGTTGTGTCGAGACAGGTCAGCTAACTCGACACATTCAAGACAGATGTGTCAAGACAGGTCATCTAACTCGACGCATTCAAGACAGTTGTGCTGAGACAAGTCAGTTGTCTCGACATCTTGAAGAATAAGTCAGCAGTGTCGAGACAAGTAAAATACCTCGACACTTTAAAGTTTAAGACAGCTGTGTCGAGAAAATACAACTGTCTCGACACAATGAAGACTGAAAATTATACTAAGTTAAACAGTGTCGAGACAATTTAGCTGTCTCGATACAGTGAAGAAATAAATCAAGCATAAAAGTGTCAACACCCGACAGACATTTGTGTCGAGACAACTCAACTGTCTCGACACAATGTGTGACATCCCTCAAACATCTAGCCCATAGGAATGGTTTTGTCATGACTGGGTCATGACAAAACCATAAGAACCTCAAAGGACCAAGTGAACAAGGGCCAAGGTGAAAATCACCTTGGTCTGCCTATAGCACAGCCTCACCACCAGACTTAAGGTTTGACTTTAGTGCTCCAAATTGACCCCATGACCCTACCATAACATCCTAAACCCCCTTGGGTGGTCCGTAGGGTCACTAAGGACCCAATGGGGACAGGCAAAGTGGCCAAGTTGGCATAAGTCCACCCTAACTCTAAATGGGTCAAACTGGCCTACTTAGGATCAATTGACCTTCCCTTAGCTAAGTGAACCCCACACATGCCTTCCTAACCCTAATGTTTGGTCAATGGGTCACCAAGGACCCATTGGGGTCAACCCAAGAATCTAGGTTGACCAAAGTCAACCATAACCCTAATTTGGTCTAAGTACCCTTCCTAAGGGCAGGTGACCTCCAAAGTGCCAAGACAACCCTACCCAACCCTTCCTATATCTTAGGGGAGGCCAATGGGTCACCAAGGACCCATTGGGGTCAACCAAAGAGGCTAAGTTGACAAAAGTCAACCCTAGCTCCAAAAAGGCCAAATACCTTATCCACTTGGGCTAACCTCATGTTAATTATCTAATATTATGAGTTGTTGGGGTGCGAATATGCTGGAGGAGAGATCAAAATTAGCCATGATGATTAGGAGAGAGAATTTTCGGAATTTTCATGGATTTTTCATCTTTCGGGTTCGCCGGAAACCACCCCTCCGGCGGCCGTGCCACCGCCGGTGATAGCCCCCACCTCAACGAAGGTGGTGGCGATGGTGGCCGGCCAGGGAGGTGGCCGGGTGGCCGGCAACAAGCTTGGAAATAAGCTCCAGGTTCGTCCAATCATGGCCCTTGGCTGGAGGAAGAAGAAAGCCAACAGCCCTTGGATCTGCTTTAAGATCTGTGCTAGATCTAGGATTTTTAATTTCAGTTTTTGTATTTTTATGTCCTGTTTACTGCGTTGTTTTAAATTAAATATTAAAATTACATGGTTTGCCTACAGAAAAAATGTCCAACATGAACATTGTAGCCCTTGAAGTCTATTTTAATAAAAAATTTATTTCAACTAATTTGGGTAAGTGGTTTGACCACAGAACTCATTTTGCCGAGATCTATACCTAGCGCTAGTCAGAGATTAAAATGTGTGCCCCCACTTCACCACAAGTCCAAATGACCTTAAATTTGGACAGGGCGTCTTTCTGACCTATACCTATGGCAGAATGACCTAGGTATAGGGGACCTAATGACCTCCAAATCCCCCAAAATTTTGGTGAGTGATCCTTGGGGTCATCATAAGGCTCTGTATAAAATTTCATCCTATTTGGAGATGATTCAGTTTGGAAATAAGCAAACCCTATCCTTGCCCTAAAAGTGGTATTTAGGTCAAAAGTGCCCCTTGTGGGTTTGAGTGGCCAAACCACCTCAACAGAGGTTGAAATTTTGGCCACTGGTTTGACAGGGCATTTAACACCCTCATATGGATTATGGGGTGGATTAGGGTGGATTTGCCCTAGGACCCTAGTTCTAACCCTAAGGTTGAACTTTGGGGGCTTGTGAAGGACATAGGGGGTTATGTTCTTTGATGGACTTGGGGATCAGTCCATGAGATACTAGGGTGGTTAAATGCCCTAGGAAGGGATATGGTGGTACTTAGACACATGAACCCCACATAAATCACTTAATACGTATTTATGACTTTAAACCCTAGAAATTATGTTACAGGTCAAATGACCTTGAATCTTGATGATATTTTGGAATGGTTTATTTCATAGTATTATTAACCTCTGGTATTTATCTTATGTTGTTTAGAGATCAGTAGATCATCCTTGTAGTAGTAACTTCCATAATGCCCTTTCGATGTTAATGATGAAAATATGATGTATATGTGGTAGAATGGTTTGAAATTCTATAATAGATAATCAAATGACATTAGGTTGCCCTAGTAGTTTATTTAGAGTGGTTGAAGTTTTATTTGTAGTACCTCCTTTATAAAGTAAATTAGTGCACCTTACCTGGATAAATAGGAAATAAATACCACAGCTTGCTGGAAAATTGTGATACTTAGTCAAGGAAAATATTAGGGCATATAGAAGCATGGAAAAATTATTAAATATTGTTTAATTGAGATTTCAAGGGTGTGTCTTCATAAAGTGCCTTATGATGGTTTTCCTTAGGATAATTGGTTTACTGACTTGGAAATTTCATCAAACTTAGAAAGTGAAGTTTTATGATCATAATGTAGCTCTACTAATTTTTGAGGAATGTTTGGACTAGTATTTTTGGTACTTCCTTCAATACCCATATTTATATGAATTATTTTGGAATAAATATTTAGAGGTTAAATGTTTTATGAAAATTTATGATATTTAGTATTCATCGATATCATGTTAACTTACAATGTTCATAATTTTTGAATGGTCATACCCTAAGTAAATCTAGTACTTCATGTTCAAATCACCCATGGATTAATTTTGGAAAAAATTAATTAAATATCAAATTTAATTAGAAAATTTTAAATTTCTGGATTTAGGCTAATCATGAAATGATAGACCCCAATTAATTATCTTAAGGCTTTTTGGATGAAAATTTGGAGTACCTCCTATCATGTACATCATATAACTTAGGATGGTCTACACATAGTAAAACTGCAAAATGAACTCGGAGAGTTAGGATATTAGGCTATTAGCTGAGGTTAGGTACTAAGGAGTTCATCATTGGGAATAATGATGGGTTGACTATAGTGGGTGATGCTCGGGATCGACGAAAGATCGTCTTTCCCACGAAGAGGAAGAGTCAAATACATTAGGGTTAGTTCCAATATAATGCAAAAAGAGATCGGGTAATGGGTAATAACCAATAATAGTAAGTGCCTTACGAAAGGGAACGATGGGATTCAGCTACCATTATAGTTCCTAGTGCCCTTTGAGAACCCTTCACCGAGCATACTGGGGGCAGTCCTGTGCTAACCTAAACTGTAAGAATAAATTTAAAAGAGCAATTAGTATAAGTAGGGATTCACAATTCACACACCCGGTAGCTCGGGATGTTGGTAAGGTTAGTTTGATTAGACATCCGAACGGTAGGTTCAAAAGGTAGATGTAACGCATGGGATAGTCCGGGGAGCTGGTGGTTCAGAAGAATTTGGATACATAAATAAGGTGGCGGTCCTTCGGTATTGGACGGTCGTTCACACCGACGTCAATACGTTGACTCGGTGGGTGTGGTACACACTTAGCCAAAGAAAGTCTAGTGGATATGGCCAGCCCTAGTACATGGTGACTCTTGGTTGCGTTCTTCTAGAGGTGTACGTAAGGGCTAGGCCTGGTAGTGTGGATACCCGCCTAGGAGTGGGGGTCCCAACCCACTGTCTCCACTTGCCACTACAGAGGTTCCTGGGAGTGAAGCTAGCTGCCCAAATGGGGGGAACTAAAGGTTTGTGTGCATAGAGTCATGTGCGTGAGTTGCACTTGCATGAATCATGGCATAACATATCATTACACTCTTACTTGCATACAACCGACACCCCAACGTATAAATCGGTATGGGACTTTTTATACGATGGGAGCCTTGCAGAAGACCCCTTAACTTATAAGTTTGTATGGTCATTCATATAAGTTAAGGTTACTTACTTCTTAGTGTGTCTTTCTTACCTGTGTTGCTTTACTCTACTTGTTCACCTTACTGCTTACTATTATAGAACTGCTAGCTTGCACCTTCCATCCTTAGTTGTATATACATTATAATTAACTGCTAGAATAGTTCCACCGTCACCTACTTTGCTTATTCTCCACCTTCATAGCTTCCCTTTCCTCCTCCCTGCTCGGTGCCTAGGAGCCATAGGGGAGGGGTAGGGGATGATAGTACTTAGTCTTTTTGACTAACGGTTTTCGGACCACAACATTCCAGGGACTCCGGATGGGAGACAGGGAGCTGCAGCATGGGATACAACACCAGCAAAGTACGGTTTGAGCTCGTTTATATTTATTTGTACTATTTTATTTCAGTACTTTTATTATATGTGGACTTGATGTGATTTCCTTTACATATATTACATGTGATTGTGGACTTAGTTTTATCCATACTATGTGTATACTTCTCTTTCTCTTTGGTGATCGTAAAGGCCGGCAGGATCGACATTTTGTAGTGGCGACCTTCCTGAGAGTCGGTGTCACCACAAAATGGCGGTTTTGGGCATAATACCCCGGTGGTTTTAAAAGAAAAAAAGGGATCTTACAAACTGGTATCAGAGCAAACATCGATCCAAGAGAAGAAGTCCACAAAAAACCCTGGGCCACCCCGCGCGGGTTTAGTTTGCGGACAAACTAGCAGCGGAAGCAGTGGTGGGCCCATGGTGGAGTCACATGTAAAAGTCCATTTTATCTCTTCCATTCATTCCATTTGTACGTTGTCTAACCATTAGAATTCTTCCTTGTAGCATGCGACGAATCCTACCCCACAGCAGGGAACACCTCAGGCACAGAATATGGTTCCACCCCCGCAGGCTCCTGCTCCATTCCAACAGACAGAGATAGGACAAACACTAACGAAATTCTGGAGGCCTTCAGGGCTCAGCAGGCCCCGGCTCCACAGCCAAATCCTGGGGCCAACTGGATGAGTGCCTTCCGGGGGCTTTCTCCTCCATCCTACCTAGGGACGGAGTCGACAGTCCGCATGGAGGAGTGGTTGGACACCATCTACGAGATGCTTGTGTGGATTCGATGCCCGATAGAGGAGACGGTTTCTTTGGCAGTTTCCTGCCTAGAGTCATATGGGAAGAGGTGGTGGAAGTCACAGTTGGACACAACCTTTGCAGGAGTGGATTGCACAGACATCTCCTGGGAGGAGTTCAGAGCAGATTTACTGGGACATTTTGTACCTCAGTCAGCGAGGGATGAGTTGGAGGATAGGTTCCTGTAGTTAAGGCAGGGCAACAAGACTGTGCTAGAGTACTACCAGGAGTTTACTCACCTAGCCCGCTATGCAAACTAGTATCAGTTGGATGACGCGGGATACGCAAAGAGATTCTACAAGGGTCTTCATGACGACATGAGACAGGCCCTCCTCTTCGTCTCTGAGGGGAGCATGGCCAAGATTTTGGATATGGCCAAGAAGAGAGAGGAAGATCAGCTCACAGTCAGGAGACTGAAAAGATCAGCTGATGACGCAGTGATTGGAGGCCGTAAAGACCGTCCTCGAGGCCAAGTTATCGTGGAAAGTAGGAATGGGGATCAACCTCTCCGGGAGGATAGGCAGGAGCAGAGGAACCCGGCCGTGCTGGATCCTCAGCCTTTACAGATGTTGGAGATGCCAAGGACAGCGGAGAAGGCACCGACATGTTTTCGGTGCAACCAGTCGGGACACTTTAAGAGGAACTGCCCTATGAGGGAAGCACCCCGACCAGCACTTCAGGATGCCCCACCACCTCGGCAGTTTGGTGGCCGAGGACGCGACCAAGGACATGGATTTCAGGACAGAGACCGCAGGCAAGAGAGAGGGCAAGTATATGCCCTGGACCTAGCACAACCTCGGAATCTGGAGCAGGTGATAGCAGGTATGCCAGAAAATTTTAAGTTCTTTCCTTTCAAAAAAAAAATTTTCGGATATATAGTAGTTAGAAATAGGAAAGGAAAACCATAACTAGAATTCTAAAACATTTAACTACCTCAGGCATGGTCTCTATCAACGATAAGCCCGCTTATACTTTGTTCGACACCGGTGCCACACACTCATTCGTTTCGATGGACTTCGCTAAAGACTTAGGTGACGAGCACGGCTTTACCGGCATCACTCGGAGTGTACGCCTCCCAGACGGCTCCGTGATGACTTCGTCCGCAAAGTGCAATATGGAAGTTTGTATTGGAAGAAAGACCTTCGAAACCCCAGCAACGGTATTGGAAATACTGGGGTTCGATCTTATTTTGGGCAAGGCATAGTTGTGTTGGCACCACGCCAGAATTGACTGTGCAGAAAAACAAATTGTCTTGAGACATGAGGACTCGGGGGTCGTTTTCCAAGGTATTGAACTCGCACCTCATATGTTGTTATCTTCTATTCAAGCCGTCAAGGCCCATCTGTATGGAGACGAGGTGTATCATGTGCTCTTTGAGATGGTCGAGACCAAAGATTCCATTCAGAATATCCCGATGGTGCGGGATTTTGCCGATGTATTTTCGAAGAAGCTACCAGGGCTACCCCCGCACCGGGAGAAGGATTTTTAGATTCAGCTCGTGTCGGGGGCTAAGTCGGCATCCAGAGCTCCTTACCGAATGGCCCCGAAGGGGTTGGTGGAGTTTTGAAGCCAGCTACAGGAGCTATTGGAAGCCGGATTTGTCCGTCCTAGCTCTTCACCATGGGAGCTCCGGTACTGTTCGTTAAGAAGAAGGATGGGACACTTCGATTATGTATCGATTAACGGGCCTTGCACAGGCTGACGGTCCGGAACACGTATCCTCTGTCGAGGATAGATGAACTATTTGATCAGTTGGAGGGAGCTTACTGGTTTTCAAAGCTGGATCTAAGGGCGGGGTACTACCAGCTGCGCATTCAGGAGGAGGACATCCCGAAGACAGCCTTCAGCAGTAGATACAGATTGTATGAGTTTACCGTGATGCCCTTCGGGCTCACAAATGCACCCTCCGCATTCATAAGTTTGATGAACCGGGTATTTGAGCCATATCTGGATGTCTTCGTCATCATATTTATTGACGACATCCTCATATACTCGAGGACAGAAGAGGAGCATGCGAGACACCTGGCTCTGACGCTGGGAAAGCTTCGAGAGCACAAGCTATTTGCTAAGTTCAGCAAGTGCCAATTTTGGCTAAAAGAGGTGGTATTTTGGGGCCATATTATTAGTGGAGCAGGATTGGCGGTAGATCCAGCGAAGATTCAGGCAGTACGGGATTGGCCACCACTGAAGACGACAACGAATGTCAGGAGTTTCTTAGGACCTGCCAGATACTGTCGGAAGTTCGTGGAGGGATTCTCTCGGATTACTCTCCCTCTCACATCTCTGACGAAGAAGGAGACTCCATTTGTTTGGACGCCACGGTGCGAGGCTGCCTTTCTGGAGCTAAAGGGTCGGCTTACCTCGGCCACTATCCTTGCTCTTCCATTGGGGAAAGAAGGATTCCAGGTTTATACGGATGCATCATATCAGGGGATGGGTGTCGTTCTGATGCAGAACGGGCACGTGATATCTTACGCCTCCCGTCAGTTGAAGAAACATGAGCAGAACTACCTGGTGCACGACTTGGAGATGGGGGCGGTTATTTTTGCTCTGAAGATCTGGTGACACTATCTCTACGGGGCCCTGATGACTTGTTTTAGTCATCATTTTTGGGGTAGTTTAGTATGAAAAATTCCTAGTTTAATTATATGTTTTAGGTATTTTTTTATGCATGTTTTGTTTTATTTCTTCTTAAAGTCTTTTTGTGTTAGGATATTATAATTCCTAGTTTATTATAGTTTTATTTGCTTGTTATGTTGCAATTTTATTTTGTTATGTTTTGATATAAAAATATATAGTTTAAGTATATGTTTTATAGTTTATTTTTACTTGTGTTTTGTTATGAATATATTATTAATAGTATGATTTATATTATGTTCGTAATGTTTAGTTTCATTTGTATTAACTAATGTTTTATTTTGTTTTATTTATAGGTTCAAAGCCCATGCTAATGCAGCCCGTCAACATCCATAAAGCCTACATGATGCAGCCCACAATTTGCATGGCCGGCCTCTTCCCAACTTCTAGGTGCAACCCACATTGGTGCAGCCCACATGATGCAACCCACATTGGTGCAACCCACATGATGCAGCCTTCTCCTTGGAGCAGCCCGAATTTTGAAGATTGGTGCAGCCCTCAAGCTCAAGTCCAACCCTTTACATGAAGAACCCGAGCCCAAGTAGCCCACCTAGCCTCTACCCGAGCCCAAGCAGCCCACCTAGCCTCTACCCGAGCCCAAGCAGCCCACCTAGCCTCTACCCGAGCCCCCTATACAGCCCATTTAAGCCCACATTGGCCGGCCACCCCCCTCTCTTTCCTTTATTCTCTTGCCACCTTTCATGTCATACATGCATGTTCTCTTTCTCTCCCTTTCATTTATTGCATGCATGCATTCACTTGTTCATGCTTGGCCGGCCCCTCCATTCCTTCCTCCTATTTTATTTCTCTTTTTTTTATTATTCTACATTCAACCCATCTCTCTCTCTCTTTATTTCTTATTCATTCCCCCTTTGCTATTTTATATTTTCCAACTCATTCCCTTAAAATCCATGCATTGAACCCACCTCTTTCTCTCCACCTCATTTAATGCAATGCATGCACCTTCTCCATCCTACATGGCCGCCCCCCCCCCCCCCCCCCCTTGCCCCCTCTTCTTCATTTCATTCTAGAACCTTCTCCCTTATCTATAAAAGGAACCCAAGACCCATACTTTGGGAGTTAGTTTTTCTTTGGAGTTAGATTGAGAGATTGGATTTTGGAGAGCAAGTGAAGTGCTAGTTTAAGTGGATAGTGCTTGTGAGTGTTAGTTTTATTATTGTATTAGATTTTCTTTTCAATTAGTGCAAGTTTTCTTTATAGCATAATCTTGTCTTTTTTTATTTGGTGTACTCCTTTTTGCAAGTAATGAAAATATTTCTCTCTTCTCTTTATTTTGTTGTTTCCTTTTGCAATATGCATAGCTAATTCCCTCTTAGCATTTGATCATGAGGATCCATGATTTGAAATGAGAATTATTTTTATTTCATAGTTTTATTTTTGCGTAATTCTACTCGGTCCTTCTTTGAATAATTATTGTGTCGACTCCGTATTTCCGGTATACGGTAGTAGGCTTATGATCTCATATTCGAGTAGCCGAGAGGCTCGTGGATGTGAAAGATCACTCAAAGAAGGAAGGAGTTGAATGCAACCCTAGAGATAGGACGACGTAAATCCTCCGGATTGGAGTCAAATCCAATAGTGCGGATCACCTCGATAATGCAACTTTAGGCTTCTTTGGTTTGTAAAGAGATTTCGATCAAAGAGTCTATAAGTTAGGAGACCTAATGCTCTAGCGAGATTTTGTCTTATTTTCGGATCCGTCACGGCCGAGTTGGATTTGCAAATTTAAAACTATGCCCTTTTATTTTCTCGTTTCATTTCATGGTGAATCAATGATCGAATGCTAGCCTTTTTATTTAAGTTTTCGTCTCGCAATTTATCGTTCGTTTTACATTTAAAAAATTCTCAAAATATCAATAGTCTTCCGGTAGGATAATAGTTAGAGCGTGAGTAGAAGTACTTGACAACCCCGTGTTTAAATACGACCTTGGTACTACAATTCGACAGGTACGCTTGCCTGTTCGGGTTTTGGCCCATCAAGTTTTTGGCGCCATTGCCGGGGACTTTTCTTCGTCAATATTTTGAAAACGCTTGCGCTATTACTTCTCCAAAAATCAAAAAAAAAATTTATAATTTATATATTTAAATATTTATAATCAACCCACTTTACCTTATTTCTACCACACCTAAAATCTCTCGAAAAGAGTAAGGGGCTTTAAGCGCCACCATTTTACCTAGTACCGGGCGAACCCTTCACCGGGTAGTCCTCGGGAAGTTCGAGAGCCAAGCCGTCTAAAAACAAAAAAATCTTTTTTTTCAAAAAAATCAAAACAAAAAATTTTTTTTTCTTTCTTCTCCTCTTTTTCTTTCTTTTTCAAGCTTTCATTTTCATCTTCCCTCGTTTTCTTTGTTAGTGCATGACCCGAGCGAATCCGTCGCTACTTGTTGATTTGGACCCGGAAATCGAACGCTCCTTTCGGAGACAACTACGATTCGGGGCTTCCACTTCTCAAACAGCGGTTGAGGATTCCTTTGGGGATTGTAATTATTCTGAAATGGGAGATCCCAACCCAGGAATGGCTCAGCAAAGGACCATGTCTGATTATGCTCGACCCAACCTGGAGGGGACTGAAACGAGTATTGTTCGACCTGCAATTGCGAACAATAAATTCGAGCTTAAGCCTAGCATCATACAAATGGTGCAGCAATATGTACAGTTCGACGGATTACAAGATGAAGATTCGAACTTGCATATTGCCAATTTTCTTGAAATCTGTGACACCTTTAAAATAAATGGTGTCTCAGATGATGTTATAAGGCTAAGACTCTTCCCTTTCTCCTTAAGAACTAAAGCCAAGCAGTGGTTGAGTTCTCTTCCAAGAGGATCAATCACTACTTGGAACATTTTAATTGAAAAATTTCTTTCTCGTTATTTTCCCCCCGCCAAAACTGCTAAGCTTCGAAATGATATAACTTCATATTCTCAAATTAATTCTGAGACCCTCTATGACACTTGGGAGAGGTTCAAAGAACTTTTGAGAAGATGCGCACATCATGCTCTGCCTGTCTGGTTACAGGTTCAGACATTTTATAATGGGCTAAACCAAGAGACAAAGCAAATGATAGATGCCGCTTCCGCTGGTTCTTTAGACCGCAAAACTCTGGAAGCCGCTCTTGAGCTTATCGATGACATGGCGATGAACACTTATCAGTGGAATTCGTCCAGGTCTCGCCCATCTAAACCTGCAGGTATCTATGAAGTGGATTCGGTGACGCAACTGGCGATGCAAGTGGAAATGCTGAACAAGAAGATCTCGGAGATGACTGCTCCCTCCGCCGCTAAGGTATATGAAAATGCTGCTGCTGCCGAGCAGGTGGATTATTTGGGGAACATACCCAGGCCTGCTCAAAATAATTCTGCCAATAATTTTTCTACTTTTTCGAATTTTTCTTCTCCTCCTGGTTTTAATGCTGCTACGAATTCTTATCATCCTGGATGGCGTAACCATCCTAATTTTTCATGGAGTAATAATGCTAACGTTGTACGCCCACCGCACGATTTTACACCACCACCACCACCACAACAAAATTTTCAAAAACCTTCCCCTTTGGAAGAGATCTTTGCTAAGTATATAAGCTCAAACGATGCTACTATTAGAAACATAACGGGATCAATTAAAAATTTAGAATAGCAGGTCGGCCAACTCGCCAAGGCTTTTTATGAGAGACCACCTGGAACTCTTCCCTCGAACACTGAACATAACCCAAGGGAACACGCAAATGCGATTTTCCTTCGGAGCGGTAAAGTTGTTAACGAGCCCACCACAAGGGAAGAGCCAAGGGTGATTGTCCCTCCTGATTGTACCCCCATGGAAAATGACAACTTAGATCTTGAAAAAGAAAAATCTACACTTGAAAAAGAAAAGGATAGCTCTATTATTTCTGATTCTGAAAAAAAGACAAATGGTTTTCAAAATGATGCTCCAATTGTTCTAAAGGAATTTCCGCCACCTCCTTATCCGGCTAGACTTAGGCAAGAAAAATTAGATAATCAATATCAACACTTTCTTGAAATATTTAAACAAATGCATATTAATTTGTCGTTTCATGAAGCGATTAGCCAAATGCCTAAGTATGCCAAATATCTTAAAGATTTATTAACGAACAAAAAGAAATTAGAAAATTTATCGCATGTAACGTTAAATGAAGAATGCTCGGCGGTCGTTAAAAACTCTACTCTTCCTAAAAAGATAAACGATCCGGGTAGTTTTTCAATTCCTTGCGTTTTTGGTGATCTTTTTATAAAACATGCGCTAGCGGATCTAGGTGCGAGCATCAACTTGATGCCTTTTTCATTGTTTAAAAAGCTAGGATTGGGCACTCTCAGCCCTACGCGTATGAGCATTCAATTAGCTGATCGATCGATTAAGTATCCGTTAGGTATCGTTGAGGATGTGCTAGTGAAGGTCGACAAATTCATCTTCCCGGTGGATTTTGTCATTCTCGATATTGAAGAGGACATCGAGGTCCCTCTTATCCTTGGTCGACCTTTCCTAGCCACCGCTCGCGCAATTATAAATGTGAGTGAGGGAAAACTTTTTCTGCATGTAGGAGATGAGGAAGTAATATTTGATATTAATAAATCTATAAAAAACTCTTTACAAAATGATGACTCTTGTTTTTTCATTGATGGTTTAAAAGAAGACTCCTATTTCCCTCCAAATGATTTCTCTTCTTCCTTTTTTGGACCCTCATCAACTATTTTTGAAAACACTGTTATGTCCGTACAAACACCATTCAAAAACGACTCTGATTTTGGACAACAAAATCTTATTTTTGAAAATGATAAAAAATTGCCAAATTATTTTGAAAAACCACCTGACCCTGCAAAAAAAAATTATCATGTTAAGAACTTCCGCCAGCATAGAATTTTTAAACCGGGCGATCAGGTTCTTCTTTTAAATTCACGTTTACGTATTTTCTTTGGAAAATCTAAATCTCGTTGGTCTGGACCGTTCACGGTCAAGGATGTTTTCCCTTACGGCACTGTGCTACTTTCACACCCCGATAAGGGGGACTTTAAAGTTAATGGTCATAGACTTAAACTTTATTCTTCTAATGATTATGTGCCTCCTACAAAGGAGAATCTTCTATTGGACTCTTCAACATTTATCTTGTGTGGGACATTTTTTTTATTTTATTTTTGGACTTACTATTATTATTCTGAAACTCTTTTATTCGGACTTTCAATGATTGTAATAAAAAACATTATCGGGCATCTGCCCATGGACTCTATCTATGTTTTGCTTTTATTTTGCTCTTCCTACCGGAGGCCAATCAAGTCCATGTTCGTGGTCGCCGCTCCGCCGTTGCTGATATCAGATGGATCAAGTCATACCTGCTGACGATCAAGTACTCTAAAAAGCAAGCATGGGGGAGCGACATCCGCCTTCATCTCACGAACCCGGGGAAGTCCTGTTCTTATTTATTTACTTTTCCTGCATTTTTCTTTTTCTCTTCTTCTCAGTCCCCTTCTCTTTTTCTTTATGTTTTCTTCATTGAGGGCAATGAAGGATTTAAGCATGGGGGGTCTAGTTTCTTTTGGTCTTTTCTTTTTTGTTCTTCTTCTTTCAAAAGAAAAAAACTTTATGTCTTAAATTAGTATAGTATTTTATGTCATCAAAATCTAAAATCCAAAAAATTATAAAATATAAAACCCAAAAAAATTAGAAAAACAAAAATCAAAAAAATTGTGCTAAAATCTATTTGAAAAACAAACCCTAAAATTATTTCTATCTTTATTTTTATGTTTCTTCTAGTGAAGTGTAGGCCCGTGCGGTTTTTGTAGTTCTATGTAGAATCCTTTGAAAATGTTTTCTAAACTTATCATTTTAGCATAGTTTAGTTCTACTAGTTTCTTTTTCTTAAATATAGGCATCCGTTTTTTACGTTATAAGTAGCAATTTGTAGTTATGTCTTTTTATTCGATTAGTTGCTTACGAATGGTTGCTAGGTATCATTAGCTTTTTTTCATTTGCGAGGTAGTCTTTCTTGGTGTCTAGAACTTGTACCAAGCTACTCTCGAAGCATTTGCGCCGTTTTTACGTTCTTTAGAAATGATTTAGGCCACCATTTGAATAGTTTGAGCTTTTCATGCCCACCAAAAACAAAACCCTTGCAAAACAATTTTGGGCCTTTTTCCTTATCTCCTTTATTTTTAGCTCCACCTTTCATTCCATTATGTTCACCAAAGCCAAATATCTTTCCTATTTTTGCACTATAAATTTGAGCTTAAAAATTATTTTGTGGGAAGGGTATTATTTTTGAAATGAATAGGAAATTCTCAAGCTTATTTTCGGAGCTTTCTTATCAAATGTTATTCAAAAGGAAAAAATTGAGAAAGAAAAAAATATATCATTACAAAAATCAAAAATCAAAAAAAAAATGAATGCAAAAAGTTTATGTTTGGCCAAGTTTATAAAAGAAAAAAAATTTCATGGCATTGTTGTTGTAGTTTCATATTGGAGAAATGACATACTCATTATTTCTCAATTTTTTATTGCTTTGTTTATTTTTGAGCTCACCTTGGTTTAGTGCCTAAAACCTTCATGTTTATCTTTGATTCCACTTCCTAATCATTTACCTAAGCCAAGTTTTAATGCCTAGTAGAAGTCCTATTGATCTTAGAACGTAAATTCGCGTAGTGGAGAAAGTGTGAACGTACAAGCCTATGGCCACCATCATTGATGGATTTCTTTGGAGGTTATCTTGGAGTGTTTTAGGGTTAATGTTTATCTAGCAACCGAGTAGTTTGTTAATGCGCCGTTTATTTAGAACCTCTACTTTTGTTTTCCTTATTTTCATTTATTTTGGATACCTTGTTTTAAGATTTAGAAATGTGTAAATCTTCTTTATGTTCTAATGATATTTTTAGGTCTCCACTTTCAAGTTTTCTATTGTGCACTTCTCACCCCACTAGTTGTTAACATAGGAATTAGGATAGTTTAATTTTTCATGTTTTGTTTTTCTTAATTATGAAACCTAAATTAGCTTTGTTTATTTTCTATTTCCTACCCTAGTTTTCATCTTTATTTGCTTGAGGGCAAGCAAATGTCTAAGCATGGGGGAATTTGATGACTTGTTTTAGTCATCATTTTTGGGGTAGTTTAGTATGAAAAATTCCTAGTTTAATTATATGTTTTAGGTATTTTTTTATGCATGTTTTGTTTTATTTCTTCTTAAAGTCTTTTTGTGTTAGGATATTATAATTCCTAGTTTATTATAGTTTTATTTGCTTGTTATGTTGCAATTTTATTTTGTTATGTTTTGATATAAAAATATATAGTTTAAGTATATGTTTTATAGTTTATCTTTACTTGTGTTTTGTTATGAATATATTATTAATAGTATGATTTATATTATGTTCGTAATGTTTAGTTTCATTTGTATTAACTAATGTTTTATTTTGTTTTATTTATAGGTTCAAAGCCCATGCTAATGCAACCCGTCAACATCCATAAAGCCTACATGATGCAGCCCACAATTTGCATGGTCGGCCTCTTCCCAACTTCTAGGTGCAACCCACATTGGTGCAGCCCACATGATACAACCCACATTGGTGCAACCCACATGATGCAGCCTTCTCCTTGGAGCAGCCCGAATTTTGAAGATTGGTGCAGCCCTCAAGCTCAAGTCCAACCCTTTACATGAAGAACCCGAGCCCAAGCAGCCCACCTAGCCTCTACCCGAGCCCAAGCAGCCCACCTAGCCTCTACCCGAGCCCAAGCAGCCCACCTAGCCTCTACCCGAGCCCCCTATACAGCCCATTTAAGCCCACATTGGCCGGCCACCCCCCTCTCTTTCCTTTATTCTCTTGCCACCTTTCATGTCATACATGCATGTTCTCTTTCTCTCCCTTTCATTTATTGCATGCATGCATTCACTTGTTCATGCTTGGCCGGCCCCTCCATTCCTTCCTCCTATTTTATTTCTCTTTTTTTTATTATTCTACATTCAACCCATCTCTCTCTCTCTCTTTATTTCTTATTCATTCCCCCTTTGCTATTTTATATTTTCCAACTCATTCCCTTAAAATCCATGCATTGAACCCACCTCTTTCTCTCCACCTCATTTAATGCAATGCATGCACCTTCTCCATCCTACATGGCCCCCCCCCCCCCCCCCCCCCCCCCTTGCCCCCTCTTCTTCATTTCATTCTAGAACCTTCTCCCTTATCTATAAAAGGAACCCAAGACCCATACTTTGGGAGTTAGTTTTTCTTTAGAGTTAGATTGAGAGATTGGATTTTGGAGAGCAGGTGAAGTGCTAGTTTAAGTGGAGAGTGCTTGTGAGTGTTAGTTTTATTATTGTATTAGTTTTCTTTTCAATTAGTGCAAGTTTTCTTTATAGCATAATCTTGTCTTTTTTTTATTTTGTGTACTCCTTTTTGCAAGTAATGAAAATATTTCTCTCTTCTCTTTATTTTGTTGTTTCCTTTTGCAATATGCATAGCTAATTCCCTCTTAGTATTTGATCATGAGGATCCATGATTTGAAATGAGAATTATTTTTATTTCATAGTTTTATTTTTGCGTAATTCTACTCGGTCCTTCTTTGAATAATTATTGTGTCGACTCCGTATTTCCGGTATACGGTAGTAGGCTTATGATCTCATATTCGAGTAACCGAGAGGCTCGTGGATGTGAAAGATCACTCAAAGAAGGAAGGAGTTGAATGCAACCCTAGAGATAGGACGACGTAAATCCTCCGGATTGGAGTCAAATCCAATAGTGCGGATCACCTCGATAATGCAACTTTAGGCTTCTTTGGTTTGTAAAGAGATTTCGATCAAAGAGTCTATAAGTTAGGAGACCTAATGCTCTAGCGAGATTTTGTCTTATTTTCGGATCCGTCACGGCCGAGTTGGATTTGCAAATTTAAAACTATGCCCTTTTATTTTCTCGTTTCATTTCATGGTGAATCAATGATCGAATGCTAGCCTTTTTATTTAAGTTTTCGTCTCGCAATTTATCGTTCGTTTTACTTTTAAAAAATTCTCAAAATCTCAATAGTCTTCCGGTAGGATAATAGTTAGAGCGTGAGTAGAAGTACTTGACAACCCCGTGTTTAAATACGACCTTGGTACTACAATTCGACAGGTACGCTTGCCTGTTCGGGTTTTGGCCCATCAGGCCCACTGCGATATATTCTCGAATCATAAAAACTTGAAGTACGTGGACACGTAGAAGGAGCTAAACATCAGACAGAGATGATGGGTAGAGTTTTTGTCGAACTATCAGTACACCATGCACTACCATACCGGGAAGGCAAACGTTGTGGCAGATGCTCTGAGCCGGAGAGCAACTACGTCAGGAGTAGGTCTTCAGCTGATGGCCTTGGAGTTAGTGAAGATGTTGGAGGAGATGCATATATCCTTAGTGTCCGAGGATGACCGAGAGCTATATACAGAGTACCTGGCCTCGATGACTGCCACCGATGACATTCAGGATCGCATCAGGGACAGGCAGAGGCTGGATACGAGGGCAGAGCCGATATTCAGAGCCTTGGAGGAAGGCACAGCAGGGGATTACTCCATAAGAGATGGACTGTTATGCTTTATAGGCAGGGTCTATATATGGGCAGGAGGAGCACACTTGGGAGCCACATGACTTGATGTAGCAAAAGTACCCGGAACATTTCAAGTCAGGTATACCTTCAACTCCTATGGATGTTACATACTCTTACTTCCGTAGAAACCCCGTAGGCTTAACTTTAATTTCGGGGACAAAATTTTTATTTTTATATATTGGGATTTGTAACATCCCTCAAACAACTAGACCCCTAGGAATGGTTTTGTCATGACTGGGTCATGACAAAACCATAAGAAGCTCAAAGGACCAGGTGAATGAGCGCCAAGGTGAAAATCACCTTGGTCTGCCTATAGCACAGCCTCACCTCCAGACTTAGGGTTTGACTTTAGGGCCCCAACTTGACCCCATGACCTTACCACAACACCCTAAACCCCCTTGGGTGGTCCATAGGGTCACTAAGGACCCAATGGGGACAGACAAAGTGGTCAAGTTGGCTTAAGTCCACCCTAACCCTAAATAGGTCAAACTGACCTACTTAGGATCAATTGACCTTCCCTTAGCTAAGTGAACCCCATAGATGCCTTCCTAACCCTAACGTTAGGTCAATGGGTCACCAAGGACCCATTGGGGTCAACCCAAGAGTTTAGGTTGACCAAAGTCAACCCTAACCCGAATTTGGTCAAAGTACCCTTCCTAAGGGTAGGTGACCTCCAAAGTGCCAAGACAACCCTACCCAACCCTTCCTAGATCTTATGGGAAGCCAATGGGTCACCAAGGATCCATTAGGGTTAACCAAAGAGGCTAAGTTGACCCAAGTCAATCCTAGCTCCAAAAAGGTCAAAGTGCCCTAACTAAGGGTCAAGTGACCCCCAAGATACCCAATCAACCCTACCCAAGTCTTCATAGACCTTTGTGAAATCCAATGGGTCACCAAGGACCCATTAGGGGCAACCCAAATGGTCATGTTGACCAAGGTCAACTCTATTCAAGTGTTAGTGAAACTTAGCTCAAATGGGCTAACCCAAGCTCAAGCCCTATCCACTTGGGCTAACCTCATGTTAATTATCTAATATTATGAGTTGGTGGGGTGCAAATGGGCTGGAGGAGAGATCAAAAACGGCCATGATGACTAGGAGAGAGAAAACTTCATTTTTTGCCCTTTAATGGAGGAGAGAGAAAATGAGGGAGAAGGTCATCCATGGCATAGGGAGGCCAAGGGCCACCCTTTATTGCTGGATTCAACTACTCTGGGGAAGAGGAGTAGTTTCTAGCCATTTCCCGGCCAGATTGAGCTCAGGTTCACTCCTCACCACCATGGACAAAATTTCCCATTCATGGCCATTAATGGCCATTGATACTACACCCTTCCCCTCCCCCCCCCATTTGATGGTTTTAAAATCTTCCTTAGAACCAGAGGAGTCATTTCCACACCTTCCCTGAAGATTTTGAGCCACTTTACTGTACTGTTGCAGAACTCTGGCGACCCCTCCACAGCAAATGGCAACACGGCGATCGGCTCGACTCCAGACCACCAATAAGGTCCTCCTCTACTCCTCTCTTCATGGGCTAGATCCTTAGATATTTTAGGAGAGAAATCGGGCTCAATTGAGCCCGATTGGGAGAGAATTTTCAGAATTTTCATGGATTTTTCATCTTTTGGGTTCGCCGGAATCCACCCCTCCGGCGGCCGTGCCGCCACCCGGCGATAGCCCCCACCTCAACGAAGGTGGTGGCGGTGGTGGCCGGTCAGGGAGGTGGCCGGGTGGCCGGCAACAAGCTTGGAAATAAGCTCCAAGTTCGGACAATCATGTCCCTTGGCTGGAGGAAGAAGAAAACCAGCATCCCTTGGATCTGCTTTAAGACTGTGCTAGATCTAGGATTTTTAGTTTCATTTTTTATATTTTTCTGTCCTATTTACTGGGCTGTTTTAAATTAAATATTAAAATTACCTAGGGCCCCTACAGAAAAAATGGCCAACATGAACATTATAGCCATTGAAGTCTATTTTAATATAAATTTTATTTCAACCAATTTGGGTTAGTGGTTTGACCACAACACTCATTTTGGCGAGGTCTATACTTAGGGCTAGTCAGAGATTTAAATGGGTGCCCCCACTTCACCACAAGTCCAAATGACCTGAAATTTGTCAGAGATTCATTCTAACCTATACCGACGTCATGCCCAAAAAAGGAAATTTTTGGAGATAGTTTTCTATAGTTTTTGAAATTATTTAATAATCCTAGGGTAATTTATTAAGGGGACCTAATTACCTCCAAATCCCCCAAAATTTTGGTTAGTGGTCCTTGGGGTCATCATAAGGCTCTGTATAAATTTTCATCCCATTTGGAGATGATTCAGTTTGGAAATAAACAAACCCTAGCCTTGCCCTAAAAGGGGTATTTAGGTCAAAAGTGCCCCTTGTGGGTTTGAGTGGCCAAACCAGCTCAACAGAGGTTGAAATTTTGGTCACTGGTTTGACATGACATTTAACACCCTCATATGGATTATGGGGTGGATTAGGGTGGATTTGCCCTAGGACCCTAGTTCTAAACATAAGGTTGAACTTTGGGGGCTTGTGAAGGACATAGGGGGTTATGTTCTTGGATTGACTTGGGGATCAGTCCATGAGATTCTATGGTGGTGAAATGACCAAGGAAGAGATATGGTGGTACTTATACACATGCACCCCACATAAACCACTTAATAAGTATTTATGACTTTAAACCCTAGAAATTATCTTATGGGTCAAATGACCTTGAATCTTGATGATATTTTGGTATGGTTTATTTCATAGTATTATTAACCTCTGGTATCTATCTTATGGTGTTTAGAGATCAGTAGATCATCCTTGTAGTAGTAACTTCCATAATGTCGTTTTGATGTTAATGATGAAAATATGATGTATAAGTGGTAGAATGGTCTGAAATTCTATAATAGATAATCAAATGACATTAGGTTGCACTAATAGTTTATTTGGAGTGGTTGAAGCTTTATTTGTAGTACCTCCTTTGTAAAGTAAATTAGTGCACCTTACCTGGATAAATAATAAATAAATACCATAGCTTGCCTGAAAATTATGATACTTAGTCAATAAATATATTAGGGCGTATAGAAGCATGGAAAAATTGTTAAATGTTGTTTAATTGAGATTTCAAGGGTGTCTTCATAAAGTGTCTTATGATGGTTTTCCTTAGGATAATCTTTTACCTAGTTTACTGACTTGGAAATTTCATGAAACTTAGGAGGTGAAGTTTTATGATCATAATGTAGCTCTGCTAATTTTTGAGGAATGTTTGGACTAGTATTTGTGATACTTCCTTCAATACCCATATTTATATGAATTATTTTGGAATAAATATTTAGAGGTTAAATGTTTTATGAAAGTTTATGATATTTAGTATTCACTAATATCATGTTAACCTACAGTGTTCATAATTTTTGAATGGTCATACCCTAAGTAAATCTAGTACTTCATGTTCAAATCACCCATGGATTAATTTTGGGAAAAATTAATTAAATATCAAATTTAATTAGAAAATTATAAATTTCTGGATTTAGGCTAAACATGACATGATAGGCCCCCATTAATTATCTTAAGGCTTTTGGATGAAAATTTGGAGTACCTCCTATCATGTACATCATATAGCTTAGGATGGTCTACACATAGTAAAACTGCAAAATGAACTCAGAGAGTTGGGATATTAGGCTATTGGCTGAGGTTAGGTACTAAGGAGTTCAACATTGGGAATAATGATGGGTTGACTAGAGTGGGTGATGCTCGGGATCGACGAAAGATCATCTTTTTTGCGAAGAGGAAGAGTCAAATACATTATGGTTAGTTCCAATATAACGAAAAAAGGGATCTGGTAATGGGTAATAACAAATAATAGTAAGTGTCTTGCAAAAGGAAACGATGGGCTTCAGCTGCCATCATAGTTCCTACTGCCATTTGAGAACCCTTCACCGGGCATGCCGGGGGCAGTCCTGTGCTAACCTAAATTGTAAGAATAAATTTAAAAGAGCACTTAGTATAAGTAGGGATTCATAATTCACACACCATGGTTGCTCGGGAGGTTGGTTAGGTTAGTTTGATTAGACATCCGAATGGTAGGTTCGGAAGGTAGATATAACGGACGGGATTGTCCGGGGAGCCGGTGGCTCGGAAGAATTTGGATACATAAATAAGGTGGTGGGTCTTCGGTATTGGACGGGCGTTCACACCGACGTCAATACATTGACTCGGCGGGTGTGGTTGACACTTAGCCAAAGAAAGTCTGGTGGATATGGCCAGCACTAGTATGTGGTGACTCTAGGTTGTGTTCTTCTAGAGGCGTAGGTAAGGGCTAGGCCTGGTAGTGTGGATACCCGCCTAGGAGTGGGGGGACCGACCCACTGTCTCCGTTTGCCACTACGGAGGTTCCTGGGAGTGAAGCTAGTTGCCCAAATGGGAGAACTAAAGATCTGTGTGCATAGAGTCGTGTGCGTGAGTTGCACTTGCATGAATCATGCCATAAAATATCACTACACTCATACTTGCATACAACCGACACCCCAACGTATAAATCAGTATGAGACTTTTTATACGATGGGAGCCTTGCAGAAGACCCCTTAACTTATAGGTTTGTATGGTCATTCATATAAGTTAAGGTTCTTACTTCTTAGTGTGTCTTTCTTACCTGTGTTGCTTTACTCTACTTGTTTACCTTACTGCTTACTATTATAGAACTGTTAGCTTGTACCTTCCATCCTTAGTTATATATATATTATAATTAACTGCTAGAATAGTTCCACCGTTACCTGCTTTTATTATTCTCCACCTTCATAGCTTCCCTTTCCTCCTCCCCGCTCGGTGCCTAGGAGCCATGAGAAGGGGTAGGGGATGATAGGACTTAGTCTTTTTGACTAACGGTTTTCGGACAACAACATTCTAGGGACTCCGGATGGGAGACAGGGAGCTACAGCAGGGGATACAACACCAGCAGAGTATGGTGCACATGGAGCTGGGCCAGTCTAGCACAGGAGCACCGGCTACTGGCTCCGTGAGTGATTAGTTTACTTAGCTTCCGCGAGAGTTTGTAGTGAGGATTGATGTACCGGGCTTGAGCCCGTTTATATTTCCTTGTACTGTTTTATTTCAGTGCTTTTATTATATGTGGACTTGATGTGATTTCCTTTACATATACTACATGTGATTGTGGACTTAGTTTTATCCATACTATGTGCATACTTCTCATTCTCTTTGGTGATCGTAAAGGCTGGCATGATTGGTGTTTCGTAGTGGCGAGCTTCCCGAGAGTCGGTGTCACCGCAAAACAGCGGTTCTGGGCATAAGACCCCGGTGGTTTTAAAAGAAAAAAAGGGTCTTACACAATGCAGATTTAAAGATGTCGATACAAATGACAGTTGTGTCGAGACAAGTCAACTATCTCGACACTTTCAAGTTCAAATGAAAATTCCTCTAAGTAAAATTGTGTCGAGACTGGTAAGATGTCTCGACACCTTCTAAGAACAAGTGTCGAGACACTTTGGATATTTCAACATTTATGTTTCTGAAAATGTGCAGTGTCAAGAGAAGTCAGAACTATCACATCAGCTACAGTAATGAGATATCTCAACAGAAACAGTTTAAGGGAAAATTTGAAGAATGATGTCACATGCTGATGTCATCAATCAGAAAATAGCAATCCACGAAGGCTATAAATAGAGGGGTTGTCTACAGAGAAAAATCAATCAGACAAATCATCTCATTCTCTCATTCTGATTTTTTCTAAGTCAGAGGAAGGCGACAATCCCAAGAAGAAGGAAGACGAAGGTCTTCAAGAAAATCTTCAAATCTTTTCATCAAGTTAATCTGACTAAGGTGGATCTGATCTACAATTTCTTCAAGGAAATCAAGCCGATTAACATCAAGAAGATTGCAGATACAGAGAAGTATCTTTTTAGCCAGCCTGTTTTTAAGAATCTATCCAGTGCAGCTGAATTGAAGAATCTGAATTCTTTTAGATAAGTCAGATTACAGTTTTATTATTTTTTGAGGATACAATTTTATTTTTACCTCTTAATTTTGTAAGTTCTCCTTGAGATCTAAGTGGGTAGGAGATCTAATCTTTGAGTTGTAAGCCTAATTTATAAAGGCCGTGGTAGGTTATAACATCCCGAGTTTTGTTGGGCCACCAGAGCCCTAGTGGGCCCAATAAAAGTGGCCCGAACCCTACCCCTGACCCGGTGGGAAATAACCTTAGGCGGGAAATACATCTAGAGAACTCTGAATTGAGTTCTATCAGTTCCTGTGACCTCGTGTAGTCAATGCGAGTGCATCGAAACTTGTTCAGTTGGACGCCGAGGTCGTATAGTGAATGTGGTCATTGCTCGTAAAACGCAACGAGAGCAGATTTTGGATATTGACCTAGAGAACTCTGAATTGAGTTCTGTCAATTCATGTGACCTCATATAACCTAGATAGGTGCATCATAACCCATCACGTCACGATCTGAGGTCTAACGACAGTTTTACGTAGTTCGACCATTTTAGCGCGCTGCGACGCGCAGATTTTGGACTTTCGCCAAACGGACTCCGATTCATCCCCAGTCAGTGGTGTTGGACTCGTGTGGTCAATACGAAGTCAACCGAAGTCGTTCCGGCCAATTTTGATGACAATTGGTCAACCCGTGGTAAAATCAAGCATAGTCATGCACCGAAAAGCGTGCGCACTCCAATTATGACACAACACCCGAACCTTGACCCGACCTCGACAACTTGGACCCACTTTGACTTTGACCAGCAAGGAGGACCCACCCTAGGGTTGACTTGGTCAAACCCTCCTAAAAATCCACTTTTGGATTTTTCTCCAAGTGAGGGGCCCACCTCCTCTCCAAAGGAGGATGGCCCATACTCCCTCTCACTCTCCTTGGGCCCCCAACAAGCAAGCCGCTATCCTAAAGCAAGTGGAGGCCCACCTACTTCTTCTCCCTCTCTCCCCCTATCTTTCTTCACCATGGAGGCCCAAGCCCATGGGGCTTTCCCCTATTCCCCACATGGGGAATATATGGCACCTCAAACTGTCCTTGGACAGCTGGAGGTTGGTGATTAATCCCTCCCTAAGGAGGGATTAATCCCACATTGCCAAAGGGAGGGGAGCTCCCCCTCTCCAATCCTATAAAAGGACCACCCCCCTCTCCTTCCCCCAAAACCTCTGTGCCAACTTCCTCCCCCTGCTTCCACCCCTGCCGGAGCCCTGGTGGCCGGAAAAGGGCAACCCGAGCTCTCCATCCCCCTCCTCCACCACCCCCAAGCATGGCTGACCAAGCCGGCCCATCCTGAGCCCACCAGACCTAGGTGGAACCCTCTCTCCCTCCCCCTCCCCATTTCTGACATGGTGCATGGCACTCCTGGCGGCCGGAGTGCCGCCGGCGCCACCCAAGCCTAGTTCCATGTCGGGTGGCGCCCAAGGAGGAAGGACCCTCCCACAGCTCTAGTGGTGGCTCCGGGGGAGTGTTTTACCACTGGGGGCAGTAGCCCCCAGCGGCAGAGAGCGATGGTGCTGCCGGAAAACATGGTTCTGGCGGCACCCGCAAAATAGAATTTCTCTGTTTAAATCTGGCGGCGGCGGCCGGCGGCACATTGCCGGCGGACCACCGCCGGCGTTAAGCCCGACCCCCCGGCGTGTCGGCCGAGGGTGGACGGATGGGTGGCAGGCTACCCAATGAGCGGGGGTGGCGTGGTGGCGCCGGGAGTAGGGCCACCGCCACCCCAAGCTCTCGGGAAGCTTTTTCCGGCGGTGGCCGGCGGTGCCAGGCCGACGAACCACCGCCCAGAGAGTCGCCGGCCCCCGGCAAGTCGATTGGGGCCGGTGACGGTGGCTGGAGAAGGCTGACCGACTGTGGTGGAGGCCGCCACCCTCCACCCCGCCGGGATTAGCAGGGGTCGTCTGATCTCATTATGAGATCGATCGGACGGCCCAGATTATCCCTTTTCCCGCCCCCCGCCTCAACATCAACGCCCCCACAGCAAATCTACTGCCCATCCTTTGTGGGGACAGTAGGATATAAAACATCCTGCTTCTTATTTCTAGCTGCAGGATCAACCAGATCTGCTATTGGCAGACCAAATAAAAAGGCTAGACTTTTGGGAATTTTTAAAGCCAAACTTAAGCCTCTATGCGAAAAATGACCAACATGAAAACTGTTCCCCATGATGAGGGCTACCTCCACAAAAATTTTGAGAATTTTTGGAATTAATGTAGTATTTTTAAAATCCAAAATAAAATTTTTTTTGACTAAATTAAATATCTGAAACACCTTGGAAAATTATAAAAAAATTACTAGGCTCATTCTAGGCCCTCCCAAGGGCTGTATCAAAAATTGCGGTCATGGGGATAAATTTTGATATTTTTCCTAAAATATTGAAGCCTAAGGTCGCGCTCGGAATGTTGTTCCCGCTCATTTTCCCTCGAAGGTGAAAAATTGAAGCGCGCGACCACTCCTTTTGTTTAAATAAATACTTTAAACTACTTTATCGACGAGAACGGCCGAGGTAAGTGACTAAGCTCCGGGTTTTCCCAATATTTTGTTAAACCGTCGAGCGCCTCAACTCTCGGATGATTATGGCACGCTCGGAAGATGAGAGTACGAGTGATGGCTTGAAGTTGCCACTGATGGCTATAAAAATGTAACTCCTAGCCAACCCTGGATTTAATTAAGCCGTAATTAATAAGGCGCAGCCAAATTATAATCAGATCTTAAAAATGGGTGTAACCCAAGGAAGCTTTATCAAAAACAGAACTGAACTAAGCCTCCTGAGAACGGAGATGGAACTGAAGACTCCTGAATGGAGTGATTGGACTACTAACCATTTTCTTTATGATTATTCGAGTCTTGCACTGGTCCAGTTCCTTTATTTATTTCAGTTCAGTACTTTCAATTCATTACTACTCTAGTCTCGCACTGGTCAAGCTTTTCAGTACTTTCAATTCAGTACTACTCCAGTCTCGCACTGGTCAATCTTTTCAGTACTTTCAATTCAGTACTACTTCAGTCTTGCACTGGTCAAGCTTAATTCGGTACTTTCTATCCAGTACTACTCCAGTCTCGTACTGGTCACATTTCATTCCAACACTTTAAATAAGCAGCATAATCACCGCACTTGTCCTTATCGCAATTTACTTTTATAATCTCGGGTCCTGCTCTGATGAGCAATCATTGTTAAGATTGAGCCTTAGTTAGGGATAACCGGAGTCGAAGTAGTCCTCCAGGTCTAGCCCCAAATAAAGCGCTCTCACACTCCTTGTCAAAAGTAGAGCTAAGTGTCAATGCCCGAAGTCTAAGCCTAGTAGGGTAGGCCGACGTAGACCCGATGTTATATTGTTTTTCTTTTGTTTGATTGATTGTAAATTGCTTGCGGTGAAATAGTGGCGGGTCAGTCCCTTCCGCAGACCGTTCGTACCGGTGCGGGAAGGTTGACGACTCAAGGCGACAGGGAGATGAGTACCACGGGTGACCGGCCATTATTTTCCCCGTCGGGTTTTCCTCCGCTGGTCAGCCAAAATTATTCGCCGGATATCGCTCACATCCATGAGTACACAAGGTTGAACATTAGGGCCTGGGGTTGTGTGGTACAACCACCCCTAGAAGTGGCAGGACTGGCCACTATCACCGACGGCCACATCGGTGAGGCCCGCCGGGATCGCTACCCTGCTGGAATAGAAGCGATCGAAACTATGTCGACATAGGGTTTGTGTTCGCGGCTATGAATGTCTGCGATGTCTGCGTGGCTATGAATTCCTGCGGTGTGTTCGCGGCTATGAATGTCTGCGGTGTGTGCGCGGCTGTGAATGCCTGTTATAGATTTCAGGATATGAAAACCTGATGAGCTAGTAGAGCCTTATTATAACTGATTTATACTATTGCTGCTTTTACCGGTTATACTGCACTCTTTTATAATTGCTCCTAGTTGTTCTTATATGAAATGTTGTGTTAACCCTCTCTTGCTTCAGCTATTTACTTTTGTTGGGTGGGTGCGTGCTCGTCCCCAGGATGTGAATCCGGGGAGGATATTTGTTTCCACTTAGCTCTGTGACTAACGGTTATTTGATTAACTATTCATAGGAGGTGGAGCACCGTAGTGACCCGCTGCCGTAGGAGATTACGCCAGCAGCTAGGTCTACTCGAGTAGATGCACCCCCGCCGTCCCCAGAGTTTAGAGACGTGAGTTCCGCCGAGCAGCGTAAAGAGAGAGTATATGAGGATTATATGTAGCACAAGTATAGCCTACGGGCTTATTTAAACACTTAGGTTTCGGCCCTAGAACCGTTGTGATTTTGATATGTGATATATAAATCTGCAATGGTTTCCTGTTAATGCTTCCACTATACTTTGATGGGTTGTGAATGTTATGATTTGAGCCAAGCAAGACGGCCATTTAGTACTTGGATAGGGTGGATCGTTTCCCCTAAAAGCACTGGGTGGACGTCTTGGGCCAATAGTAAACCTCCGGCCCGACCCGGGCAAAAGGTTGGGGGGTACTACATAGGGTTCTTGAGGGACTTGAGGTAGGTGATTTGAGTGGATCATTGAGGTGTAAGCCTGCATTATAAAGGCTGAGGTAGGATTCTTGAGGGAACTGAGGTATGAGATTGGAAGAATATTTGAGGTAGGGCCAGTTTATCTGAGTGTATGTTTCTTAACTGAAACTCAGTCTGTAAGATATTTGGATCTGAGTTGAAGAGCATGAGCTATATCTAGCACATTTCTAGTGAGGAATAAGAGGGAAAGTGGATGTACTCTAGATAGGGGAACCACTATAAATTCTCTGTGTGTTGTGATCTGTTTGTGCTTGTGCTTTGTTCTGAGATTTGCTTATACTGTGTTCTGAATTTGCATGTGTTGTGTTCTGTGGGTCAATTGTGCTGAGTTGTTGTGAAGCTATTTTCTCAAGTATATCATTTGCTGAACATAATAACTGCTGAACTGTTAAATGACAAAGAATTGAAAAAGTATTTTAAAAGACACCTATTAACCCCCTCCCCCCCCCCCCCCCCCCCCCCTCCCTTAGGTGATTATCTACCCATAGAATTATCTTTTAGTAACTGAATTGCGGAATTAATTTATACCGTTTTTGGATTCTTGCTCGTTATTCATGATCGCGGAAATGCGTAACCGTTGTGACACCTTGTTCCTTATGAATTTCGCGACATTAGGTAATCCCGCTTGCATATAGATCTGTCCAAAATATTTTCTACAAGAGAAGTTGGATTAGCACGCATACACATATATCAATAAACAAAATAGACTAGTATTAGTTGAAATAACATCAACAATTTTTCCTAATACAAAACGAATGCATATGATCACGTGCTCCATGTGCTAAGTCTGAAACGCATATCTAGCACTGAATGCAAAATTCAATATTTTTTTTGGTGTGTGTTCAAAACAAGCAGATCTATGGATGAAATTTGTGCACTTGTGTTCAGGAAATAAATATCATATAAACAAGTTTATATGTATATACCTGACAGCCTTGAGACCGGCCACCTCCTAAAAACCAAGAAAAATAAAGCGAGTGGGAGCTCAAGGATCGAGGTTAGCCTTCAGATCAAAGATGCTTGTCTCCTCCTCTGAGCAGAACAAGAGAAATCTCGATCACCTATGGTTCTTACCAGCAAGTTTCTGATGCTCTGCTACCTTTAGCCCCGAGATTTTGGATAAGGAAGATGAGCGTCGGCGTGCTCGATGTAAGGGAAGAAGTAAGATCGTCGGCTCCTCTGTTGATAGGAAAAGGTAAGGAGATGAAAATATTTTCCACGGCGCCGGTGAAGATCAACGATCTCCGATCTGAACGAAAGGCTCTTGCCCTAGCCGACTGTTCCAAAAGGAAAATGTGAGGGGAAAAACTGAAGTTTTACCAACCACAATCACTCTTGTTCACCTTGAAAAATGAAGTTAATTTAGGCATGATGAAATTCAGGTTTTAACAGAGAAAGCCATAAAAAGAAATTACAAATTGAATCAATAAATTCAATTTATCTTCTCATAAAAATAAAATTTGAAATCTAAAAAAAATTAATTAGGTTTCAAAACATGTCAAGATATGTGTCAAGGGTGAGACCGGGTTCGAGACATGAAGTTACGAGACGATCTAGCCCACATATCACAGGCTTCGACTGTTCACGTGACTGAACTAACACACGCACGTAGGAGTCCGAATAAACCAAATTTTCGCCTACGATTTCACCGGGACGTCTCGAGAGAATGTCCACCAAACGGAAAATTTCCAGCATCCAAATTATCTACGGGAATATTCCGCGGTAGGTTGTTGAGCGCCGGGATCGAACCCCGACATCCTTTATAAGAGGGGAATATTCCGCGATAGGTTGTTGAGCGCCGAGTATGAGAGGTGGTGTTAGTCCTCCTTTATAAAGGAGGTCCCGGGATCGAGTTCGGGTCTCAACAATCTACCGCGGAATATTCTCGTAGATAATTCGGAGCCTTCCGCGGAGATTTGGTTGAGGATGTTGTTGTCATTCGACTGCAGTCGGCCAGGACCAGAATTCGCAATGTGCTGCCCCGGCCTAGTTTCTAACACGATTGACGGACTAAGCTCATGTACGTCGAGTGCACGATATTTTTTTTCCTATGTCTGTCTCTCACCATAGGAATACGTCACTGAGTTCTAGAAATTTGAATGAGGGGGACTAGACATTAACTTCCTCCAACAAATAAAAAATTTGAACGCTTCAATCTTATCGGAGTTATTTCATCTTCATCTGGTCACCGTTTTTGACGTACAAGTTGTCAAAATTCATTGTCTTGATGAAAGAAATCCAATTTCACTAATCATTTTGAAAAATAATAGGAGGTAGATGAGGACAGTGTCCCTCAGGTATCCCTCTAAGGCTCCATTTGGTGGGACTTATTTTCACCGGTGAAGCGGTTACAACCGCATGAATCAGACCTTAATTAAGGTCCGGTTCATGCGATCGTAACCGTTTGACTGGTGAAAATAAGTCCTCCCAAACGGAGCCTAAATCGGCCCATAATATACTACATCTCATTCTAGATGCCGCTTGATATTTCCTTGTAGTAAGTGCATCACACAGATATATTTTCAGTGATAGGTATATTATTGTGGTCGCATATTTCGTATTGAAATTTTTGTGCACTACTATTAGATTTAGAACCACCAAAAATGAGAAATAAATTATCTAATTATAAATTCGTATCTATTTATTATTTATCATAAAATTGTGAAAGTGATTTCCAACGATATTTTTAGGAAAAGTATTCAACATGAAAGTTGTAGGTCTCAACGAAATCTACAAGTTTCATGAAGAACATTTTTTGAAAAAATGCACGCATATAGGTATTTTTTTCATTTGCGCGTATATACCCGAAAAACGTGCTGCGCGTATATACAGTTGCCCGTATATATATACACAAAAAAAGTATCGTTAACAGTAGCGATTGCACGGTGTAACATCTGAGACCGTTCAAATCAATCTTGATCATCTGTTTTTTTCTAATCATTAGTTTTATTATTATTTTTTATTAACTATTTAATTAATAAAACTAATTAAGCCAAACTGTTTGGAGAATTAATTAAATGCGGGCAAAATTGATAAAATGAAATTAATTAAAAAAATAATTAAAAATAATAATTTCAAATAAAAACATTGAATAAAATCTTAATTAGTTAATTAAACTCTTGATTAACATTAAAATAATGTCATCATAGAAAAAATTATATTTATAAAACCTGTCTCTTATATTTATAAGAGGCAGGAGCGAGACTCACTGTCGCGCAGGATATGAGGCCCCCGTTTAGTGTCACTGTGTGTGTGCATATATATATATATATATATATATATATATATATATATATATATATATATATATATATATATATATATATATATATATATATATATATATAATCTAACCATATTTTTATACAATGGGCTTATGGCCCATCATAAAATATTATTTAACAAAGAATTCAATTTGTAGACAAACTACACATTGTGAGCAGGATGCTCACAAATTGAAAATAATAGTTGTTCCCTAGAATTCAAATTTATCATAAAATGTAGAAATTATGATTCAAATTTGAGTACGTTCAAATATTTGAATTCAAATTCAGATTTGAATTCATCCATAATTCCTTCCTATATTTGAATTGAATCTATTTAGATTTGAAATCGAATTTGAATTCAGATTTAAATTCACTTAAAATGATAGACCAAAAGATTTTGATTGTACAAATATTATCTTCTTCAAATATAATATAGATATTTGTACTATTGATGAATCTTGACCATAGAGAATATTATTTTGATAGTGATTTGAATAATACTCGAATCCAAAATTTGAATTCCAAACCGGATTCAAATTCTTAAAATACGAATCTTAATGGAAGTTTTAGAAATCGATTCTCAAACTTGAGAAGAATCTCCACGTCCATAAATAATAACTATATATAAAAACAATTTATTATAAATTATTCATCATTTATTCTTATTTTATTATAATTTTATAATATTTTAAAATATGTATAATTTATGCATTTTTCATTTTTTTAATTTGTGATATTATATTAATTTCTATTAAATTTTGTATTATACTAAAACAGTACAAGAGACCAATTAGGACAACAAGTGAAGATGTGATGATGAAAAATTAAAAGAGAGAAGAACGATATTAAAAGATAATTTAGGGTTCATTTAGGGGATTTGTTTTTACTGGTCAAGCGGTTACGATCGTATGAACCAGATCTTATTAAGGTCTGGTTCATGTTATCGTAACTTTAAAGTCTGGTTCATGCGATCGTAATCGCTTGACCGGTGACCAAACAAAGCCTAGGTTCCGTTTGGGGGGACCTATTTACACCGGTCAAGCGGTTACGACCGCATGAATCGGACCATAATTATGGTCCGATTCATGCGTTCGTAACCGCTTGACCGGTGTAAATAAGTCCCCCCAAACAGAGCCTTAGGCTCCGTTTGGGGGGACTTATTTTCACCGGTCAAGCGGTCATGACCGCATGAACCGGGACTTATTTAAGTCCCGATTCATGCGGTCATGACCGCTTGACCGGTGAAAATAAGTCCCCCCAAACGGAGCCGTCTTATTGCTGCTTTTATTCCATGCATACATTTGGATTTTAGTGTTTTAAATTGGGCGTTTATATTGGCAGCCCAGCTTTCGATATTGGCAGACCAGAAAACAAGGAAAAACATACATAATATGACCGCTAATAGCAGCCCAAAATGCAGAACACGCGACTTTTAAAAATAGGTCTACTATATGACATTTTTAGAAAAAGTGTTCAACATGAAAGTTGTAGATCTCGTCGAGATCTACAACTTTTATGTTGAACACTTTTTTTAAAAATGTCATATAGTCGGCCTATTTTCAAAAGGCGCGGAACCCGGGCGGAAATATGTTATTTCCGCCCGGGTTCCGCGCCTTTTGAAAATAGGCCGACTATATGACATTTTAAAAAAAAGTGTTCAACATAAAAGTTGTAGATCTCGACGAGATCTACAACTTTCATGTTGAACACTTTTTCTAAAAATGTCTATTTAAAATTTTATTGTTTGGGCTGCCACTATCCATCGGGCTGCCAATAGCCATATTTTAGGCTGCCATTATAATTGGGCTGCCAATATCGATATGCGGGCTGCCAATATAAACGCCCTTTAAATTAGGGTTGCTAAGGATCAGGTTTTGACTTTGGCTGAGCTTGGATTGAACCTAAGTGATCACAGTGCTAGTAAAAAGTCAACTAGGTCTTAATTAATTTCAAACATATAGAGAGAATTTTTTGTGCGCCTATCGCATCATTAGCATGATGGGTAGAATTTTTTCTTGCAAATGTATAATTGTAATTTAATTTATAGTTGTAATTAACTGTATTTTTGGACATTTTTACCACAAAAATACAGATGTAAAATAGTTTTAAAAACACATTTTTGCTACATGTGTATTTTTATCCAAAAACATGTATAAATAGTTAAAATGATCATAAAAATACATAAATTAATAATCAGTTAATTATTTCTTTTTAAAAAATTAAGAAATAAATTTATTTTAAAAAATTTAATCCTTTTCGCTCATGGCATAGAAATTTTTTCGGTGTGTACATGTGAAAAACACAATTTAGTTAAGTATTCGTCTTTTAAATTTTATCCCATCTTTATTTCTCAAACCTCTTGTTTCACATAAATCACTAGTCGTACGAAAATCACTTTGTGGAGCTCAAAATCGAAGCACTCCGTGCTAGCCATGGAAATCGAACCATTTGGGTTCAAATCAGCTCGAATTTCGTCGACCATCGCCTAACTCGAAGTCATCAACAGCGACCCCACTTTAAATAAAAATGCTCTTCAAACGAATTTACAACAACAACAACAACAATAACAAAACCTCATAGTTTAATTCAATACAGCTTATACTGAATCAGCTTGCCGGAATATTCAATATTCTATCTTTCCTTCTCGAACCCGATCCTTATTCAGTAACCAAGAGCATCAACGGAACATAACGTGCTTGTTTGACAAAGGAAATCTAACTAATCAAAACATTCAGACAAAGGCTGAGCTAAGTCGCCTAGTGTTGACCTAAGGCCGAACTAAATCGTCTTTAGTCTCATTTCCCCCACTGTTTTGATTAATCTGTCTTTGGGCATTCCTTTTGTCAATGGATCAGCCAGATTATTCTTCGAACGCACATCGATCAAAGTGATAATTTCTTGTTCTTTTAGATAATTCAACAAAGCATGTCTCAGTCGTACATGTCTTCTCTTAGTGTTATAGAAGACATTGTTTACAACTTGAGCTGCTGCTTGATTATCACAATACAAGCTCAAGAAGTTGACTTGTAACCTAGACATGAGTATGTCTAAAAGCAGATTTCTGATCCAATCTGCCTCTTCATCAGCCGAAGCTAAGGCAAACAACTCGCCTTTTATAGACGACAAAGTTATACAAGTCTGTCTTTTGGATTTCCAAGTAATAGCAGCTCCACTCAAAGTGAATATATATCCACTGGTATACTTGTTGTTCCCAACTTCTGAACACCACGAGGCGTCAGAGAATCCATCCACAGTAAGAGGATAACCAGTGTAGCACACGACATGATCTTCAGTACATCTCAGGTATCTCATCAGCCTATCTAGGACATCTCAATACACTTTGACTGGACTACTGGTAAAGCGGCTCAACATGCCAACCGTGAAGGCAATGTCTAGTCTTGTACAACTTGTGGCGTACATGAGAATACCAATTATTTTAGAATATTTTAATTGATCAATGTTGGTCCCTTCATTAGGACGCAACTTAACATTGTGATCAAACGGTGTCTCAATCGGCCTACAGTCTTTGTATCCCCAAGTAGAAAATAGTTGCTCTATATAATGAGCCTGGCTAAGGGTGACACTACCATTGTCAACTCTAACTTTCATACCTAACAGGGTATCCACAGGACCAAGGTCTTTCATGTCAAAAGCTTCTGCGAGAGTGGATTTACCATCCCTCACTACAGCAAGATTTGAACTCAGAATCAGCATGTCATCCACATATAAACATATGATGACTGTTTGATTGGACAACAAGCAGTGATAGAGACACTTGTATGAAAGACTGGACTGAAATTCAACGCTCTTTACCACTTGATCAAAATTTATGTGTCACATCTTAGGCGCTTGCTTAAGCCCATAGATTGATTTATTTAATTTGCACACACTGTCTTTTAGATCTTTATGAACATAACCTTCAGGTTGTGCCATGTAGATCTATTCATCAAGCTCTCCATTTAAGAATAGTGTCTTTATATACATCTGATGAACTATAAAGTTCTCGATAGAATCTATGGCAAGAAAAAACTTAATAGTGGATAAGTGACATACAGGTGAATAGACGTCAAAATAGTCAATTCCCCCTATTTTTTATAACTCTTAGCTACTTGACGTGGTTTATATCTGGTTATAGACCCATCACTGTGCAATTTCTTCTTCAGTACTCACTTGCATCCTAGGACTTTTGCTCCTTTCGGCAGGTCAACTAGATGTCAAGTGTTATTTTATAGCAGCGAGTTCATCTCATCATCGATGGCTTCTGCCCACATTAATGAATCTCTAGATCTCATTGCTTCTTGATGGGAGAATGAATCATCCTCTAAGTGTTAGGTGACGAAATTCTCACCAAAATTCTTAGGGATTCTATCTCTTGTAGATGTTCTAATAGGAATAGGTTCCACCTCTAGTGGTTGGGAAGCAATTCCAGAGAGGCCAGCTTCAGGTTCTACAGTAGATACTGCAATCACGTTAGTAGATCTGTGGACGGTTAAGCCATGATCTTTGATAAATTTATGTTCAAAGAAAATAACATCTCTAGACTCTATCACTGTATTAGTGAACAGATCCAGAAACCTGTCAGCTGCACTATCTTCTACACTACCTAGGTAAACATAAATTGTTGTTCTAGGTCTCACCTTAGGTCTCTTAAGGTCTTGTAATCGCACATATGTGATATATCCCCAAGTTTTTAGAGTATTATATCTACATGGATGACCATGTCACAGCTCATGCGGGATATAAATGAGTTTTGAGTGAGGCACTCTATTCATAATGTGATTCGCAGTAAGGATTGCTTCTCCCCAAAAAGTGTTAGGCATGACAGCTGTTAGGAGCATAGAGTTCAACATTTCTGTTAAAGTTCCATTCTTATGCTCGGCAACGCCATTCGACTGGGGTGAGTAAGGAGCTGTGGTTTCAAAGATTATGCCCTTAGAGGCACAGAATTCCTTAAACTCATTTGCAGTGTATTCTCCTCCTTGTTCACTTTTGAGTCTCTTGATTTTAAGATTCAACTGATTTTCCACACGAGACTTAAAAATTTTAAAGGTCTCAAAGGCCTCATCTTTCGATCTCAACAAATACATATGGCAATATCTCGAAAAATCGTCTATGAAGGTAATTAGATACTTCTTTCCCCCTATAGTGATTTGACTTCGAAAATCACAAAGGTCTGAATGTATCAATTACAGGAGTTGTGTGCTTCTAGACACCGACTTGAAAGGTGTTCTAGTGATTTTGGTTTGTGCATACACCTCATATTTGTCAAATTGAATAGACAGATCTAAAGGGATGTTTTGACTCTTAGCTAGATCTAGCATTTTTCTATAGTTCACATGTCCTAGTCTG
Organism: Platanthera guangdongensis; assembly: GCA_039583875.1. Lineage (NCBI taxonomy): Eukaryota > Viridiplantae > Streptophyta > Magnoliopsida > Asparagales > Orchidaceae > Platanthera > Platanthera guangdongensis. Next base: position 199,367,382 of record CM077163.1, on the reverse strand, counting down.
TTATGTAACAACTTGGGATCAATAAGGTTAGAACTCACTTGGTTAATATTATCATTATTCAGGCTAAGTCTATACATTTCGTTGATCATATACGCACACCCAAAATAATGTGAATTGGCCATTAAGGTCATTCGATCATTTTGAGTTGAGAAGGACATCTCAGTCATATCTAATAAACTTATGGAAATCAGACTCTTAGTTATGGAATGAACTACTTTAACATTTTTTAAAATTAAAGTTTTACATGAAGAGAGGACCAACGCAGCTGTCCCGGCATGAGTGACAACGGTCTCTCCTCCATTGCAATCTTCAACTTTTCCTAGACTGCCACTGTTGAAGCCAGGAAAATTCCCAACCTCAAATTTGTACTAATGCCGCCTAAGGTTACCGGCTCAGAGGTAAGATCAAACGACTAGGATGACTGGAATGAAGAACGAAGGCAAACATGACCCCAAATGTTGCGGCAGGAAGGTCACACCACGTACCCGGATGATCAAAAGGAGCAGCCCCTTCTCAACCAAAAGTCGTCGAACTAGGTACGAGGGTGACTAGCTGATGACAAGTCGCAAGGTCGCGACCTGGCCTTTAAGGAAAAGGAATCCAAAGGCTTGCGAGTATCTTGAAAAGAGAGCTCGCGAGTATCCTGCCGTGGAAATTGCGTGTCTCACCTCGTACCCCTAGGGTCCTATTTATAGGGAAATCCAAGGAGGGGGGTCAAATTTATACCCCACCCCCTAGCGACTAGGCGACTTCCAGTGGAACTCGCACGGGCTGGGTGAGTATCTCGTCTAGTCGCCTACCTGGAGAGTATGCGAGGGGAGCTCGTCATACTCGCCCCGCCCTTTCGCGATCTTGCACACTGACATTGACTTCTATCTTGACATGTTGACCTTGACTTCTGCTGACCTGGATGTGGTAGGACCCATTGAAGTAATTCAGTTGTCTACCTAAATCACCTAGAGGGGGCTGAATAGGTGAGTTGTCCGTCTCTTTACGGAATAAAAAATTAACGAACTATGCACACAATAATCTACCAAGCATTCACAGACGATAAGAGATTTATAGTGGTTCCCTAACCTTGGGTACATCCAATTTCCCTCACTAATCTATCAAAGCACTAGACTCGGCTACTCCACTATCTCGGATTGAAAACCAATCTTACGCCTCGGAACAAAGTTCCTACAATCTCGATCCACAACACGGATCTACACTCGGAAGATAAAAACTTCCTACAACTTGGAGACAAAAGCTCCTACACTCAGAGAAGAATCTCCTACAAAAATAAATGGAGAAAATTTGAAATACAAACAGAATATTTTTCTCAGATCTAAAAACTGTTGGCCAAAGTCTTCTTCTTGATCTTTGCGGCTTTTTTAGAAATAGTTGAAGAAGAGGCTCGGCAAGATCCGGATCTGGAATATCTTTGACTCACACGATCTGAGAGATGATGAGGAGTTGAAGAACAATCTCGATCTGTAAGTCAACCTTGATCTGAATCTTCTTGAGTCGAAAACCCTAGCCGATTTGCACGATGAAGAGGGCGGCAGCTTCCATTTTTAGAAAGAGAAAATAGGATTCAGAAAACTTAGAATAATTCTTGACAGCTTGTTAGGGTTGGTCAATTTGACAAGACCTTATATAAGATCTCCCTAACGGTCATAATTATCATTAATGACGTACACGTGGACCAATCACGTCACAGCATTTGAAAATCCCGTCGGTTATCGACTTAGCAAAATTTTGGAAAAGTTTGCTAAAATACTCAAGTGAAATGTAAGCTACTCGAGTACTAGTATGATCACTCGAGAGGATAGAAACAAACTACTCGAGTAGAAGTCCTTGAGAAAATTCAGAATAGGATGAGTAATCACTCGAGTAGAATAAGACTTACTCGAGTACTAATATGATTACTCGAGACGTGGAGATGAACTACTCGAGTACTAAAAATATTACTCGAGAAAAAGACTTAGAGGATTTTCTGGGAGAAGAATTTTGGTTACTCGAGTACTGGAACTGGACTACTCGAGAAGTAGATTAACTACTCGAGTATATGAATATTACTACTCGAGTCTAGGACTTAGAAAAATTCTGAGAGATAAAAATCTGATCACTCGAGTATTAGAGCTGGACTACTCGAGTAGTAGAAACACTACTCGAGTATATGAACTGAACTACTCGAGTGGGGTAAAACAACACGATAATCTTTCTTCTGTAACTCGAGACAATAGACTTACCTACTCGAGTGGTTAACATGACTACTCGAGTAAAAGACTTAGAATATATTTTGAGAGGAAAAACTGTTAACTCGAGAATAAGAGAAAGTCTACTTAAGTAGTGGACTTGGCTACTCGAGAGCTATGTTTAGACTACTCGAGACCCATTTCCCTTACTCGAGTACAGACAGACTTACTCGAGTAATTACTAAGTATTCAACTCGAGTACATAAGCTTCTACTCGAGTGAAATACTTAGAATATTTTTCCTTCAAGAGAATTTTCTTTTCTTCAATAAAATCAGCAACACTTCTTTCTCCAATCAATCTTAGTGCTTGAAAGATAAAGTATATCCCAATAGAGAGGCTACACATGAGTCAACACCATGGATCACACAATGAGGGATTACATTGTATGGTCATGTGTTTGGTGACCCATTGTAGACTGACATTGGTCTACACTTGGCAATTTAGTCCTGCAAACACATAACTCAAACAAGACATCAAATACAACTTAATTCATCTTAGTTCAATGGTGACTTCACCAAATCTGGGTTATTGTGGATACAATACCCAACAATCTTCCCCTATTTGTAGAAGTCAGAACACTTTACACTAAGGTGAATTATATAGACAAATAAAAAACTAGATAAGCAAGAGAGAAAGCAGTGTAATAAGCATAAGGATCAAAATCACAGAGTAGATGAACAAAATTAAGAATTATATAAATAAGATTGTCCAAAAGTCTTTTCTACACAATTCTTAACCACACTCATGTAACTTTTTCATGCTTAAACTTGAGGTTGTTGCTGTTTGTCCTTCTTTTCTTATTTAAAAGAACTAGTGCCTAATCACCTAGAGGGGGGGAGGGTGAATAGGTGACATTTATCTTTTTAACTTTAAAGGCAGAAATATTATACAGTAAATGCAATTCTACAATTATCACAACTCAGCAACCATACAATCAAACATACACAGAGTGCACACAGGATTTATAGTGGTTCCCTAAGGTCTGGGTACATCCACTTTCCCCATTCGCCTATCTAGTAGTGTACTAGATTCGGCCTAACTTCTCCACTTCTTCTCAGATCCTCAGATCTTACAACTTAGAACCCCAAATAGGTTCCTACAACTCAGAGTGTCCTCACTCCTACAACTCAGGCACAAAGCCTTACCACTCAGTCTTCACCAAGACCTACACTCAGGCTAAACAAGCCTACCTCAGCTTACAATCAAGGCCTACACTCAGAGAATAAAATCTCCTACACTTAGGCACAATAGACCTACCTCAGCCTTTATAATATAGGCTTACAGCTCAGATCCCTTAGGATCCTACAGAAAATAAAGTTTACAAAGTGTTTAACCACAACTCTGAAAGAGAGAGATGAGTTAACTGGCTTCTTGATGAGTTCTTGAAAGAACTTTGCAGAGATCAACCTCCCTTGGCTTTCTTCAAAGCTTCTTGAATTAGAACACAGTAGGGTTGAGTCTCCTTTGAAGATGATCTTCTATCAACTTCTGTCTTGAGAATCAGATCTCAATCTGAAACTTACTTTTCAGCCTGGTTCAACAGCTGTTCTTCTTAGAAGGAGCTCTCTCTCTCCAACTTCTTAGATCTTCTCTTGAAGGTCTTCTTCTTTATTGTGTTGTTTTTCAATTCATTGATTCATTGATTGTTTCTGTCGAAGGAGAAAGGTCTTATAAATAGTCTTCCTCCAAGGTAACCGGCTGATCCGGTTTCTAACAACCTTCTAACATCTCTGACAGTCGCAGTTGACCGGTTGAAATGGCAGCTGTCAAGTCATCCAGTCACTTCTTGAAATCTCTGTCACTGTCTGAAAGTGTCGAGACAGATAGTCATTATGTGTCGACACAAATAGATTAAGTGTCGACACAAGTAGACTAAGTGTCGACACTAGCCTTGATGGTGTCGACACAACTCCTTTTGTTGTTGTAACAGCTTCTCGACACTGCTTCTTCAGAATGTGTCGACACTGATTCTGTGTGTCGACACAAGCCTTCTATAGAATGTGTCGACACTGATTGAGTGTGTCGACACAAGTACTTCTTCTTCAATACTTAGTTGATTTCTGCTGTGTGTCGACACAACTTCTTTGTGTCGACAGATCTTTTTGTGTTGAGACTTGTTGAGTGTCGACACATCTCCTTTGTGTCGACACATGCCTTCATGTGTTGAAATTTTGCTGAGTGTCGACACATCTCCGTTGTGTCGACACTTGCCTTCATGTGTTGAAACTTTGCTGAGTGTCGACACATCTCCTTTGTGTCGACACAAGTACTTAAACTTTGTTGAAGTTCGTTGAGTGTCGACATATCCTCCTGGTGTCGACACTTTTGATGTCGATAAAGTTTCTCTGGGTTTCGACACTGATTATGTAGACAATTCTTCACTTTGTGTCGACACTGTATGTATGTGTCGACACTTTTCTTCTGGTGTCGACTCTGCCTTTCTGGTGTCGACACAATTACTCCAAGTGTCGACACAGCTTCTTTGGGTGTCTACACAAGCCTTCTTAAGTGTCGACACTTCACCTCTAGGTATCGACACATGGACTTAGAAACTTTTCTTACAATCCTGCAGTTACTTAACCTGCACAAATAAACTCAAAGCACATCAAATACACCTTGATGTATATCATTGAGTAGGGTGAGGCTTCTTCAAATCAGGTACATAGATTCCAATGTACCCAACAATCTCCCCCCTATTTGGAGAAGTCATAACCCTTAGTCAATGATATACACTACACATAACAAGTTCTCAGTATGATGTAAAACAGTATTATAAGACAGGGTAAGAACTAAACATGTATAAACAGAACATGTATAAACAATTATCTCAGAACAATAATGTAATAGATTGAACATATAACATTTTTCTTACAACTTCAAACATTTTCATTAATCAAAAGTTTACATAGAGTTAAATGCAAATGATTACAAGATTGTAAACTTAAGAAAAATTCTATCCTATGGCTGCTCTGGTTCCTTGATAACAATGCCCTTTTCAGATTGAATCTTTGCTTGAACAGGAGCTTCATTGTCATCAGCAGGCTTCTTCCCTTTAAGATCTTTCTTTTTCTGTTCTTCAGCCCTTATCTTCTATTTTTTAAAATAGTGATAAGGCTTAGGGAAATACTTGCTAGGCTCCTGTGCATTAGGAGGTAGCTTCCCTAATTTAGCCTTCCTTCTGTATTGTACTATGGCCTCTTGCCTAGCCTCATGTTTCTTCCATTCCTGGTCAGAATACCATTTGCCTCTCTCTAGGAAATTATCCTTAGCAGCCTTCCAAGCAGTTAATATGATATTCCTAGAGGTTGGGCTCCATTGCTCAAACTCTGGCCTTAATTCAGCTTGCTCTCTGAACCTTTTCTTAGATAATTGGGCCTCTTGTTCCTTTAGAACTGCCTCTGGCACAGGCTGTACAACTTTCTCAAGAATAACATTCTGATTACCCTCAGGAGGACTATACATAGATTGTACCTCCTGATGTATCATGTCAAAATCAGCAGGAGGGTATATCACTTGAGCCACTTCAGCTTGTTCTCCTCCAAAATATGCAGGATTTATGCCAGACTATGCAACATTATCATCATCACATAAAGGTGGATATCCAAGGGTGGCTCTGATGGAGTTTGAAATCCACTTTGCATGATCAGAGCCTGCTTTTACTAACACCCTCTCCCCCTTTATGACTTCTCTTTCTATATGATCTCTAAGATCATCCTTTTGGAATCTTATCCGAGCATTCAAATAGTTAACTCCATCCTTATAAAAAGGTTTTAACCTTTGGAGCTTTTCAGTAATTGCCTTCTGAGAATCTTCAATGGCAGTTGTAACAGCAGTGAGGCTCTCTTGTAGTTGCTTATCAAAGGCTTCTTTGGCAGTAGCAGTCACAGCAGTCTGGGCAGTAGCTATATTTTTCATTTCAGTGACTATGGCATTATGAGAAGCAGTCAGATTATCATTCATTTTAAGCTGATTTTCCAGGACATAGCCTTGTTTTACTGCCAAGTCATCAATCTATTTCTGGAGATTCTCTTGATGAGTAGCCAGATAGACCACTACATTCCCTCCTTTATGGAAACAATCAGTCATTTCCTTTTTGTTTTGATTCACTTCAAATCTTATAGATTTTATATCTCGAGCAAGATCAAATTGAAGTGATTTATGGACTTCATCCATATAAGTTTGTAAAGCCTTCCTTTGCTCATCTAGCTTTATTTGCAATGCCACCATCAAAGAACTATAATCAGTAGTTGTGGTAGGCTGTGGAGTAATTATCTGCAATGATTTCTTGTAGTTCTGGCTTCTTCTCTTGAAAACCTGAAACTTCCTTTTCTTGGCTCTAGCAGCCTCTTCATCCTCTGAAGCAGAAGTACTGACAATGTCTACCCTGTCCTTAGGAATAGGAGGTAACTCCTTCTCAGTCCTTTGTATTTCATCAGCATCCTTTGGCTCCACAGTCTCTTGTCTAGCAGGCTCCTCTACAGGCTCCTCTTCAAGATTTACCTTCTCCCCCTCAACAGCTGCTATCTCTCTCTCAAGGTCTGTCTGTACAAGATCAGGGAACAGCTCTTCTAGTGTATACTCCTGTTGAGGATGTGAAGGATCAAGCGCATACCCAACTGCACCAAAAGCCCGGACTATTGGAGAGGGCGCTACTTAATTTCTTAAATAATTAGCAAAGCGTCACAGGTCAAGTGAAGGAACGCCGGACCCAACAATCCCCCCCCCCCGGCGTCCAGCACAACCCGTCGGCTCAGAGGTGGAGTTACCACATGGCCCACGTGGCTCAGAGGTGGGGTTACCACATGGTCCACACGGCTCAGAGGTGGGGTTACCACATGTCCACGGTTGCACGGCTCAGAGGTCGGGTTACCACATGTCCACGGTTGCCTGACCCACCGGACCCACACAAGTAGAAGGGAAAAATCAGGATTTAATAGCGCCCTCCCGGTCTTGAACCCGTGACCTCCTCTGATACCAATTGATGGATCAAGTGCATACCCAACTGCACCAAAAGCCCGGACTGTTGGAGAGGGCGCTACTTAATTTCTTAAATAAGTAGCAAAGCGCCACGGGTCAAGTGAAGGAACGCCGGACCCAACAGGATGGACTGGTGAATCTCTGTGCTCAGGAGCATCTAATACCTCTCTATCAACAATTGATGTGTCCTCCATGACCACATCCTGGGGTTGACTATGTATCTGTGGTTGCTGATTAATATCAGGTAATGAATCAGTCAAAACTTCATCCTCAATAGTGAAATATAATTGATTAACTTCAGTGAGTACCTCTAGAATGGTGTGGGTAGCCCTTTCACTCTCTAATTGAGTTGGCTCATTCACATATTGAGGCTCCACTTGGAGTGGATCTAGGTGAATAGGGCTAGCTGATGGTAGCTCCCCCTGCCTCTGAGCATCTTCTTGTCTTGATGGTGACTGTCCAGCATGGTCATCTTCTCCATCATCAGAACTAAAAACCACTTGTTCCTCTGAGCTACTTGAGGATTCTTGAGCCACAATGGCTGTCTTCTTCTTCTTCTTCTGAGGTGTTTCCTTTTCTGGAGTTGGCAGTTCCTTTGTCAACACTCTATCCCACCTGGAGAAAATTCTTACATCCATTCTCCTCATGTGGTTTATCTTAGAACCAGCAGCTTGGTTCATCACTTCAGGGATACTGCCAACTAAGTATAAACTCAGAATTCTACCCAGATTGGGTTTCTTCAGGCTCTCTTTTATCTTATCAAACATGACTGCAGACCAATCAGTATTAAGTTTGAAAATTATCCTTGTCATCAAACTGAACATGTGAGCTGAAATTCTATCATGCCCATCAGGCTTGCTCAGTATTACCTTGCCAACTATCTCAGATAAAAACTTGCCTTGCATGTTCATGCCTTTCCTGTTGAAAACTGATCCTATTTTCAGGCTTGAATCAAGTCCACACCATGCTAGTGCCTCCCTTGTCTTTGAAGCAGATACATCTTCCTCTTCTGTAGTTCTAGGGAAATGTAGAAATTTTCTTAGAGTCTTATGGGAGACCTTCACCTTTGCCCCATGAACTTTGGACTTAATCTTGAGTCCAGATTCATCAAGAGTAGCTGCACTCAAGAATTCAAGGACCTCCTTCTTCCAGATCTTGATTGATTCTGATACAAGATACTCTAATCCAGTCTCGTCAATTAGGGTTACCACACCTTGGATTTCTGGTTCCGCGTCATCAAAGGCGTGTCGCATGAGCTCATATCCTTCATTAATGTTCTCTTCTAGCTTGGGCGCCATTAAGGTTTGAAGAAATTTTGAATTTAGAGAAGAGAGATGTCGACACACAAGTTTGGTCTCGAAACTAAAGTGAGCGTGTCGACAAACAATGGTGAAAACCTATTTATACCTTTCTAAAATTGAAGGTGAAAAGGCGCGTCAAATTACTTGAAATGTGTCGACACTGTTGATAAGTGTCGACACTTACTTCTAATGTCTCGACAACTATGTGTCGACACAAGTATAGTCGACAGAATATATGTTTCGACACTTATATATCTCAGCTCGACACTTAGTCGAGACTCTACTAGACGAATCCTGTGTAAATCCTAAGTGTCGACACCACCCTGGATGTGTCGACACCTACACTGCATGTGTCGACACTAATTATCTGAAGTGTCGACACAGACTTCCTAGTTGTGTCGACACCATTTTTCTGAAATGTCGACACAGACAACTCTGTGTGTCGACACTATTTTACTTAGCCAATTTTTGTAAACTATTCTAAGTTTATCATTCATAATTCAATTTTAAACTTATTGAATTTGGTTTCATCTAAGGGCTTAGTAAACATATCAGCTAACTAATTATCTGTCTTAACATACCCTAGGGAAATGTCTTCTTTTTCCACATGTTCTCTTAGAAAATGGTATTTAATTTATATGTGCTTAGTCCTACTATGAGAGACAAGATTATTTGCAATAGAAATGACACTAGTAGAGTCACAAAATAAAGGTGTCCTAGTTACTTGAATACCATAATCTTCTAGCTGATGTTGAATCCATAGATGTTGAGCACAACAACTTCCAACATCCACATACTCTGACTCTTCTGTGGAGATAGCCATACTGGTTTGCTTCTTGCTACTCCATGACACCAGCCTTCCACCTAGAAATTGACAGGTTCCTGTGGTACTCTTCCTATCTTCCTTGCAGCCTACAAAATCGGCATCTGAATAACCTGTCAGTTCAAAATCTCCATTCCTAGGGTACCAAAGGCCTAGATAAGGTGTGCCCTTAAGATATCTCAAAATTCTTTTGACTGCTGTCAAATGAGATTCTTTAGGGCAAGTTTGGTACCTAGCACAGACACATGTAACATACATGATATCTGGTCTACTAGCAGTCAAATATAGTAGGGAGCCAACTATCCCTCTATACAAAGTTTCATCTACAGGTTTCCCTGCATCATCTTTGCTTAGAGATATGCTTGACCTCATAGGAGCTTTCATGGTAGTGGATGATTCCATACCATACTTCCTTATCAATTCTAGGGTGAACTTAGACTGGCATATGGATAATCCATCTTTAGTCTGTCTAACTTGGAGACCCAAGAAGAACTTAAGTTCCCCCATACTGCTCATTTTAAATTGTCCTTGCATAAGTTTTGCAAACTTTCTGCAAAGACTACTTTTTGTAGACCCAAATATTATGTCATCTACATATATTTGGACTAAGATAATCTTGCCTCTGGATTCCCTAAGGAATAGAGTCTTGTCTATTTTCCCCCTTAAAAATTTGTTCTCAATGAGGAAACTAGACAGGGTTTCATACCAAGCCCTTGGGACTTGTTTTAACTCATACAAAGCCTTCCTAAGTCTATAAATATAATCAGGTTTAAGTGAATTAACAAAACATGATGGCTGCTCTACATAGACTTATTCCTTCAGATTTCCATTCAGAAAACTGACTTAACATCCATTTGATATACCTTAAATCCTTGATATGTTGTATATGCAAGGAACATCCTTATTGCTTCCAGTCTTGCTACTGGAGCAAAGGTTTGATCAAAATCAATACATTCTTCCTGCATATATCCCTTTGCAACAAGCCTAGCTTTATTCTTTATGATTATTCCATTTTCATCCAACTTGTTCCTAAAGATCCACTTATTTCTAATAATGTTGTGGTCCTTGGGTTTAGGAACTAGCTCCCAGACCTTGCATCTTTTGAATTGATTCAGCTCCTCTTGCATGGCCTCAATCCAATGAGAGTCTAGGATAGCTTCTTCAAACTTTTTTGGCTCCACTTGGGATAGAAAACTGGAGTAAAGAACTGTACTTAGATTCTTGCTCCTTGTTTGCACCCCTTGTCTAGGATCTCCAATTATTTGATTGGCTGGATGATCCTTTAAATGTCTGTTTGCTGGAGGCAGCCTGTCTTCAGGTTGTATACCTTCAGTCTCTTCATTCAGCTGCATCTATTGGTCTTCTTCAGCATTAGGAGTATCTTGTACTGCCCCTGGACAACAGCCACTATCTTCCACTTGTTGACTTGCAGAAGAACCCTCTGTTAAGGTAAGCTTGTCCAACTTCTCAGTTACACATGTAGAGCTGCAAACACTTCTTGGCAATTCATTGTTAATAAGTCTAGTTTCATCAAAAACTACATGAACAGACTCTTCTACAACTTGAGTAATCAAGTTGTAGACCCTATAAGCCTTACTATTATTGTTGTACCCAACAAAGATCCCCTCTTGGGATTTGGCAGCAAACTTGGTTATATAAGACTTTCCATTGTTAAGTATATAACACTTGCAACCAAAGATCCTGAAATAGGATAAATTTGGTTTTTTGCCCTTCACAATCACATAGGGGGTCTTCTTGTGGCTCTTGGTGATAGTAGCCCTATTGATCACATGACAAGCAGTGTTTACTACCTCTGCCCAGAAATATTCTGGGAGAGATGTATCACTCAATAGGGTTCTACCAGCCTCTATTAAGGTTCTATTTTTCCTTTCAGCAATACCATTTTGCTGAGGTGTTCTTGGTGAGGAAAATTCCTGAAAAATTCCAAATTCTTCACACAGTTTTGTCATACTGTCAGACTGAAATTCAGTACCATGGTCACTTCTGATTTTGACCACTGTACTGTCCAATCATTTTGAATTTTTTTTAACAAAACTATATAAGATACTTGGGATTTCAAATTTTTGTCTAAGGAAGAACACCCAGGAATACCTTGAATAGTCATCTACAACCACAAATGTGTAGACCTTCCTACCTAGGCTGTGAACTGGCATAGGACCAAAAAGATCCATATGCAAGAGGTATAAACACCTCACAGCATCTTTGTTCTCAAGGCTATGAAAGGTGGATCTGGTCTACTTGCCTTTTTGACAAGCTGAGCATATCTCATCCTTGATACACTTAACCTGAGCACCATTCCTCACTAACTCTTTGCTAAAGAGTTGGCCAATTATCTTATAGTTAAGATGAGCCAGTCTCTTGTGCCATTTAACACAATGTGAGACTTTCTCATCAGCTATAAGACAAATAGGAGAAATAATGTTCTCACACATAATGTCTAGACAATAGACATTTCTCTTCCTATAACCTGTCAGAATGATCTTTTGATCACTTGACCTTTTGATATGACAACCATCCTTGATAAATGAGATGTCATATCCTAAATCACTCAGCTGACTTATGCTAATGAGGTTATATTTCAAACCCTTTACATAAGCCACTTGAGTAATTGTAATTTGGTTACTAGAAATATTACCAAAGCCTTTGATGATTCCTTTTTCTGAACCACCAAAGGTAACTTTAGGACCATCCTTGATTGGTGTATAGTCCTTTAGCAATCCCCTAGTTCCAGTCATGTGCCTGGAACATCGACTGTCCAAGTACTATATATGGGCATGGCCACTTGTACTCACCTACAAAACAGATTACTTAACCTTAGAACCCAAATAATTCTTGGGTCCTTGGTGCAGGTTAGATTGACTTTTAACAAAACTACTTGTAGCTCTTCTAGCAGGTAGTTTGTTACTCTCCTTGACACTTGAATTGTGCTAACAATATATTGCAAAGTGGCATATCTTGTCACAACACCAGCACTCAAACCTGTTGTACCTTTGTTTAGGTACAACCCTAGCTGGATTTTCTGCTACAGCCTTCTTGTTTAGTGTTGGGGCTTTGCCCATAGATTTGGACCAGCTGTCCTGGCAGGTTTTGTAAACTCCAATCCAGTTTTACCCTTTTGAGGTACAAACTATCTATCAAAGGTAAAACAGATTTTGGTATAGAAAAACTTGCAACAATTTCTCTCTCCTTCTGAAGTCTAACCTCCAGATTTATAATTTGATCATTCTTAAATGTAATAGTACCCATCTGAATAACAGTAATGTTCTTCAGCCTGGCTATTTCATTCAGTTTCTGATCAAACAACTTGTCTGAATCAGCAGCAGCCAATTTAAGACTAGCAATCTCCTTTGCCTGAGTTTTGGCCAAGGATTTGCTTCTCTTCAAGGCCTGCAACAAGTCCCTATATTCATCAATTAACTGATGAATATCTCCTTCAGATTCAGACCCACCCACATCACTTGATGCAGATGTATCTGATTTTGACTTAGTACTAGAAATTGAACTGGAAGAACAACTTTGTACCTTACTTGGTCCAGGCTGATCCTGGATTTTGTCTCCTTCAGATATGGCCATCAGCCCTTTGCACTGAATGTCCTCATGCTCATAAATTGAGTTCATTAGCTGCATGAACTCATCTTCTTCCTCTTCAACAAATAAACCAATATAGGCTTCAACTTCTGTATCTGTTTCTGAAGATGACTGATCAGTCAAACTTTTGTCTTTCTTGGCAACAAAGGACTTTTCCTTTTTGCCCTTAAACTGTGTCTTCTTTCTGTCAGTTGACTCCTTCCTCTTTTCAGGACAGTCAGCAACTACATGTCCTTGTCTATTGCAACAATAGCATACAATCTTTGAGGATGCAATTTTACTTGGCTTGGACTTTCTTCTGTCATTCCTTGATGACTTCCTATTCTGATAGTAGTCATCTTTTGTCTGTGAAGTGGATGGCTTAGACCTCCACTGCTTCTTCTTCAGAAACTTTTGAAAATGTCTTGTAAAAGCAGCAAAGTCTTCATCACTTTCACTGCTATCTAAATTCTTGCTTTCTGAATTATCTCTCTCAGCCTCAGCAACTATTTGAGGTGGAGATGGAGACTTGCTTCTATATTTCCTAGTGGCTTCAGTCTTGAAGGCCACAGCTCTTTCCTTGTGCTCCACTCTAGTAGTCTTCTCTTCCTCCTTTCTTGCCAATAACTGCATCTCATAAGATAACAGTTTTCCAAACAAAGTTGGAGGAGGTATGTCAGCTAGTTTGGCCATTTCCCTAATGGCACAAATCTTGGTGTCCCAGTCTTTAGTCAGGGATCTTAAGAACTTATCATTCAGCTCATAGTTGCTGAATTCTCTTCCATAGTACATCAATTCATTTACTATCATATAGAACTTCTTGTAGCATTCAGTAATGCTATCAGACTTTCCTTGTCTGAAGCTTTCATATTCCTGATTTAACAAAGACTTCCTGTCTTGTCTTACTTCTTTTGATCCCTCCAAATAGACTATTAGTGTGTCCTACATTTCTTTAGAAGTTTTACAGTGAATTAAATTCTGAAATGTTGCATCATCAATTGCACTAACAATAATATTCTGGGCCCTCTTGTCCATAGTGGCCAGAATAATTTCATCTTTAGTCATTTCTGAATAGTCTTTGTGAGTTCTCTGATTTGCATCCAGAATAGATACTTTCATTGGCACATATAACCCTTCTTTGACTGTGATGTATATTCTTGGGTCAGATGCTTCCATAAAAAGTCTAACCCTCTCTTTCCATATGCCAAAAATCTCTTTTCTACAGATTGGCAATTTCATGGATCTCAGCTCTTTGTGATTCTCACTAGAACCCATTTTCTTGAATCTTGATTATTCTGATTCTGCCTACAGGATCTTACTCAGACTGTTATGTCCCTTTTTGAGTAACCTGGCTCTGATACCACTTGAAAGAACTAGTGCCTAATCACCTAGAGGGGGGGGGGTGAATATGTGACCTTTATCTTTTTAACTTTAAAGGCAGAAATACTATACAGTAAATGCAATTCTACAATTATCACAACACAACAACCATACAATCAAATATACACAGAGTGCACACAGGATTTATAGTGGTTCCCCAAGGTCTGGGTACATCCACTTTCCCCCTTCGCCTATCTAGTAGTGCACTAGATTCGGCCTAACTTCTCCACTTCTTCTTAGATCCTCAGATCTTACAACTCAGAACCCCAAATAGGTTCCTACAACTCAGAGTGTCCCCACTCCTACAACTCAGGCACAAAGCCTTACCACTCAGTCTTCACCAAGACCTACACTCAGGCTAAACATCCCTACCTCAGCCTACAATCAAGGCCTACACTCAGAGAATAAAATCTCCTACACTCAGGCACAATAGCCCTACCTCAGCCTTTATAAAATAGGCTTACAGCTCAGATCCCTTAGGATCCTATAGAAAATAAAGTTTACAAAGTCTTTAACCACAACTCTGAAAGAGAGAGATAAGTTGTCTGGATTCTTGATGAGTTCTTGAAAGAACTTTGCAGAGATCAACCTCCCTTGGCTTTCTTCAAAGCTTCTTGAATTAGAACACAGTAGGGTTGAGTCTCCTTTGAAGATGATCTTCTATCAACTTCTGTCTTGAGAATCAGATCTCAATCTGAAACTTACTTTTCAGCCTGGTTCAACAACTGTTCTTCTTAGAAGTAGCTCTCTCTCTCTAGCTTCTTAGATCTTCTCTTGAAGGTCTTCTTCTTTGTTGTGTTGTTTTTCAATTTATTGATTCATTTATTGTTTCTGTCGAAGGAGAAAGGTCTTATAAATAGTCTTCCTCCAAGGTAACCGACTGATCTGGTTTCTAACAACCTTCTGACAGCTCTGACAGTCGCAGTTGACCGGTTGAAATGACAGCTGTCAAGTTATCCGGTCACTTATTGAAATCTCTGTCACTGTATGAAAGTGTCGAGACAGATAGTCATTATGTGTCGACACAAATAGACTAAGTGTCGACACAAGTAGACTAAGTGTCGACACTAGCCTTGATGGTGTCGACACAACTCCTTGTGTTGTTGTAACAGCTTCTCGACACTGCTTCCTCAGAATGTGTCGACACTGATTCTGTGTGTCGACACAAGCCTTCTGTAGAATGTGTCGACACTGATTGAGTGTGTCGACACAAGTACTTCTTCTTCAATACTTAGTTGATTTCTGTTGTGTGTCGACACAACTTCTTTGTGTCGACAGATCTTCTTGTGTTGAGACTTGCTGAGGGTCGACACATCTCCTTTGTGTCGACACATGTCTTCATGTGTTGAAATTTTGCTGAGTGTCGACACATCTCCTTTGTGTCGACACTTGTCTTCATGTGTTGGAACTTTGCTGAGTGTCGACACATCTCCTTTATGTTGACACAAGTACTTAAACTTTGTTGAAGTTCGCTGAGTGTCGACATAGCCTCCTGGTGTCGACACTTTTGATGTCGACAATGTTTCTCTGGGTGTCGACACTGCTTCTAAGTGTCGACACTGATTATGTAGACAATTTTTCACTGTGTGTCGACACTGCCTGTATGTGTCGACACTTTTATTCTGGTGTCGACTTTGCCTTTTTGGTGTCGACACAATTACTCCAAGTGTCAACACAGCTTCTCTGGGTGTCGACACAAGCCTTCTTAAGTGTCGATACTTCACCTCTAGGTGTCGACACATGGACTTAGAAACTTTTCCTGCAATCCTGCAGTTACTTAACCTGCACAAATAAACTCAAAGCACATTAAATACACCTTGATGTATATCATTGAGTAGGGTGAGGCTTCTTCAAATCAGGTACATACATTCCAATGTACCCAACACTATTGTCTTCTCTAATAACTGTAAGGCTTAGGATAGTACTTTGGAGGCTTTGGAGGAGCAGCAGGGTTGTTTCTTCCAGGTTCTCTGTCATATAGTCTTCTTTTAGTCATAGACTTCTCGTACAGATCCCATTCTTGGGTATTGTAATGATCATGTCTATTTTCATTGAAATCCATGACTAGCTTGAGAGTATCAAGAATGAGTGACTTTGAAGTAGGAGAACAAATTTCTGCAAACTCTGGAGCTTTCCTTTTCTCTATATCTGGAACTAGAATAGACCTACTGACAGAGGCTCCATCATCATATCTTATCTTCTTTGGAATGTGAATCTCAGGAGGAGCTTGAAGAAAAATGTCTGCTGGATCAGCCTCCCAAACCTGAGCATAAGAATTTGGAGGAGGGCCTTTAAAGCCTTCAGGTCATGGAGAGAAGGAAGGTTGAGAAACTAGAGCTGGAGCTAGGGGATTCAAATTATAAGGAATGACATTTGGATCAGCTGGAAAGTCAGGGAGTATCTAATTATTCATCCACACTGCTGTATCATAAGTATGAAACTTTACACTTTGAATCTGACCCAACACATCATCTTGAATTTCTTTCATCTTTGCTTCACAGAGTGTTTGTTAGTTGGCATTTGATTTCTCTAAGTATTTCTTGACTAAAATCTCCCCCTTTCTGACTTCTACAGTCAGAGTATTGATAACAACTTCTTTGAATGTGCCTACCTCTTCACAGATCTTGAAGGTGTGAGCTTGAGCATTCTTTTCCAACTGAATCTGATTATTGGCAACAGTAACAGCTTGATCCATGACATGACCAACACTGGTGATTTTGTGGTCTAGAGATTTTCCACCTATCTGGAATAGCTGTCTTAATTGATCAGTATTGTGCTGCATCTCAGCAAATCCTCTCTCATCTCTTTCTCAAGAGCAGTAACTTTTTCTTGAACAACCTTGAGAGATTCATCAACATACTTTCTTTGTTCAAGAAGCATGTGTTCAATCTTACCAACAATATCATTTGCAGCAGTAGGAGGAGGAGCAGCAGTAGAAGGAACTGGAGGAAGAGGAGCAGACCATGGAATAATTTCTTCAACATAGACTGAGCTATTAGCTCTGGTGGTGGGAATAAGGGCATCCCCTTCTTCAGTGATGAAGGTGGGGATAGGGAAATCTAAGATCTTCTGGGGAGCTTCAACTGGTTTTGGAGAAGTTTCTTTGTCATCAGGAATCAAAATGGTCTCATCCTGATCTTGGTCAGCAGCAGGAGACTGTGGAATGGTGGATACTGGAGATGGAATATGAGTGGGAGATGGTACTAGTGTTGGCTGCTTGGATGCTTCAGTAGTTTGTTCTTTTTGAAGTGGGGGAAGAGGTTCTTCAGAAGTGAGTTCTTCAATCATCTCATTGATGGCTTCTTCAGTGGAGAGAAGGGTTTCTTGGAGTTGAGCATATGTTGGAACTTCTTCAGGAGTGGATGGAGGGAGAGAAGTAGTAGCTGGAGGGGTAGGGACTCTGTCTTCTTGAACAGAAGGAGCAGGCTCCCCCTCAACAGTTGCACCAGATGTTCTGGCAACATGAGGTGGAGAGGGAGATGGGGTACTGTCCTCTGCAGTTGGCTAATCATGGGCTATGGCAGCCTGAGCAGGATTCTGCAAATTCAACTCCCACCTCTGAATGGAGGATATGGAGACTTTCTTCATGTGATGAAGTATTGTACCTTTGGAGAAGTTGAACACCTCAAGATTAATCTCATGTAGCAGTAGAGAGATAATCCTTGCATAATTTGGTACCTTGATGCTTTCTATGATTTTGTCCAGAATTAACATACCAAATTGATATCTCTTCCTGCAGATAATAGCTGTCATGATGTCAAACATGCTGAGAGAAATGTCTCTGATTGAACTTGTCTTGCACAGAAGGATCTTCCCAATAATGTCGACCAAGAGTTTGCCGTCTTGATTGAGTTCTTATCGGCAGATGGTGAGAACATCTGGAGAGACACCACAGAACATACATGTTCTGTCAGAATCCTCAGAACCTAGGTCATCTTCTTCATCAACCACTAACAGTCGAAGAAGAGTTGAAACAGAGGTTTTGGAGAGCTTAATCTTGATACCCTTTACTTTTGAATTAAGAACCGTGTTGTGTCTCTTTACCTTGATTTTCTTGAAGAATTCTTCGACCTCTGGAAATAAAATCTTACACGGTTGTTGTAGAATGAATGTGAGGCCGACGGTGTCGAGGAGAATCAGGAAATTGCAGAAATCATCTGATAGGTCGGCAATCCCTGCGGGGACGAGTTCTGAGCCGATTCCAATCTTAGAAGAGGGTGCCATGATCCAGAGATTTGGGAGAAATCTGTTGCGGGAAGGAAAATGGCGCAAGCTCTTCGACAGTCGACGGAAGGCGAAGAGTTTTTCGGCTTACTCGAGTGAAGGGGTTTTGAGTCGTGTAGAAAAAAAAAAGAAATCCGGACTTTTCTATTTTTATAACCCTAATTTATGATGATTAAGTAAGTAAATTAAGCTTAACATACCTTGGAAAGGGCGGCATAAGCCTCGGGTTGCGAATAAAGAAATTTGAATTGAAGTAGAAAATTGGCTTCCTGATACTCGAGTGGATCGGTAGTACTCGAGTGAAATGAAGATAGTACTCGAGTGAGAAAACTGGAAGTACTCGAGTGATGTTATAGAAGTACTCGAGTGAAGTCCTTATAGCTCTCGAGCGGAAACTTAGTACTCGAGTAGGTTGAAGAAGCACTCGAGTAGGTTTACTCGAGTGGCTGAGGAAGTACTCGAGTAGTTCAAAGAGGTACTCGAGTGACTTACTTCTTACTCGAGTGCTCTTTATTTTACTCGAGTCATAAGGTCTTAACTTTGAAAAATTTCAGCTTTTGACTGATTTCTTGATCTCTGAGCCTTTTTTGTGAGTCCACCTTCTCTAATCTTCTTTGTTGAGCATTCCAAGTTTTGTTTTGAAGAACGAGAACTTGTCCTTGTCCAGCGGCTTCTTGAAAATGTCTGCAATATGTTGTCTGTTGGGACATACTGTAGATCTATGTCCCCATGCTCCACATGCTCCCGGATGAAGTGGTGCCGCAACTCTATGTGCTTTGTCCGGTTGTGAGAGACTGAGTTGTTGTCTATTGCAATTGCGCTGGAAGAGTCGCAAAACAATGGAATGTTCTGAAACTTCATGTTATAGTCTTCAAACTGATTCTTTATCCAGAGAAACTGTGCATAGCAACTTCCTGCAGAGATATACTCTGACTCAGCCATTGAAATTACAACACAGTTCTTCTTTTTATTACTCCAGGAAACGAGCCTTCTTCCAAGAAATTGGCAAGTTCCGGAAGTGCTCTTCCTGTCGTCGTTGCTACCTGCAAAATCTGCATCTTAAAAACCAATTAACTCGTTATCATTACTTCTTGGGTACCATAAGCTAAGATTTGATGTACCTTTAAGGTATCTCAAAATCCGCTTTACAGCAGCATAGTGAGATTTCTTAGAGTTCACTTGAAATCTAGCACAGATATATGTTGAGAACATTATGTCTGATCTACTGGCAGTAAGGTAGAGAAAGGATCCAATTATGCTTATGTACTTGGTTTCATCAAAAGGTTTCCCTTTCTCATCCTTGTCTAGAGATACAGTTGAACCCATTGGAGTCCTCATAGAGGTTGCGTTCTCCATTCCGAATTTCTTAATTAGCTCTTTGGTGAACTTAGTCTGCGAGATGAAAATTCCATCTTCAAATTGTTTCACCTGAAGCCCTGAAAAATACTTCAGCTCGCTCATACTACTCATTTCGAACTTCCCTTGCATAAGTTTAGAAAACCTTTTGCAGAGGTTGTCGTCAGTAGAGCCAAAAATAATGTCGTCGACATAGATTTGCAATAGCAAAATCTTGCCTTTTATTTCCCTAAGAAATAATGTCTTATCTATCTTTCCCCTTGTAAACTTGTTCTCAAGAAGAAAGCTAGACAACGTCTCATACCAAGCTCGAGGAGCTTGTTTCAAATCATATAATGCTTTATGTAATAAATAAACATAATCGGGAAAGTTTGAATCAACAAAACCTGGAGGTTGTTACACATACACCTCTTTCTTTATGTCACCATTAAGGAAGGCAGACTTCACATCCATATGATAAATAGTGAAGCCCTTAAGAGCGGCATATGCTAGGAATAACCTGATTGTCTCCAGCCTTGCCACTGGAGCGTATGTCTGGTCAAAGTCAATTCCTTCTTCTTGACAATATCCTTTGGCGATGAGTCTGGCCTTGTTCTTTATGATCGTTCCATCCTCGTCCATCTTGTTTCTGTAGACCCATTTTGTCCCAATGACATTCTTACCTTTGGGTCTGGGAACAAGTTTCCATACTTGACAGCGCTTGAACTGATTTAGTTCTTCTTCCATCGTCATTATCCAAGATGCTTCTGAGTTTGCTTCCTCAAACTTTTTCGGTTCAACCTGTTAGAGAAAACTCAAATATAAATTCTCGTTAGTTGTACCTCAATGAGTTCTGGCACCATCCCGAGGATCTCCTATTATTTGGTTCATTAGGTGATCCTTCAGATGTCTGAGCTCTAGAGTCCTTGCATCTGGAACTACTTCTTCAATCACCGGAGTGACTTCATCAACTTGGACGATTTGTTCATCTTGATCATCAACTTCTCCAATAGGGGTTGGAGTGGTGATCTTGATGAACTTTTCACCTTTTTCTTCAGTCGGTTTTTCCAAGTTAAGTTCATTCAACTTTGTACCTGCATCTTCAATGAACACACCAGAAGAGTTGCCTTTCAGCAAGCTCGTCTCATCAAATAAAACATGTATGGATTCTTCTACAACAAGAGTTTTTCTATTAAATATCATATATGCCTTACTATGGTTGCTATACCCTACAAAAATACCTTCAAAACTCTTTTCGCTAAGTTTGGTAGTATGATACTTGTTATTGTTAAGCACGAAGCATTTACAATAAAAAATTCTAAAATATGAGACAGTTGGTTTCCTGCCCTTTAGAAATTTGTAACGTGTCTTATTGTGATTCTTGTTTATGAGTGCTCGATTTTGCACGTGACATGCAGTGTTGACGGCTTCAACCCAGAAGTATTCCGGAAGTCAAGCATCAGTCAACATGGTCCTACTGGCCTCTATGAGTGTTTTATTCCTTCTCTCAGCAACTATGTTCTATTGAGGAGTTCGAGGAGAGGAAAACTCATGAAAGATACCCAAACTTTCGCAGAATTCTGTCATGGCCCCAGACTTGAACTCTATTCCATTGTCACTTCTGATCTTGACTACAAAACAGTCATATTCATTTTGGACATGCCTGATAAAATTTATAAAGATGTCAAAGGTATCTGACTTGTGTTTTAGAAAGAACACCCACACAAAGCGCGAGTAATCATCAACAAGAACCAACGTATAATCCTTACCTCCCAAACTTCTAACTTACAGTGGAACGAACAAGTCCATATGAAGTAAATGTATACATCTGTTAAAATCTTAGCCAATAATGCTTCTAAAGGTAGCCCTTGTTTGCTTGTCTTTTACACATGCATGACAAGATCTATCTTTGATGTACTTTACATTTGGGACATCACGTACTAAATTCAGTGAAAATAATTTATTAATATTTTTGAAATTAATGTGTTAATCTCTTGTGACATTGGTCACCAAGAGACGCACTATCTTTAGCCATAAAATATACTAGTGTAGAAGAGTCTATACAAATAAAATTTAAACAAAATATATTTCTCCTTCGAGTGCCCGATAGAATTGTTTCCATATTGTCAACAGATTTTATCAAGCACTTATCAGCATGAAATTCAACAATATATCTTTTATCGTAAAGTTGACTTATGCTTATGAGATTGTGTTCCAATCCTTCAACATAAGCCACATCTGAGAAGGATACTCTACCGTTAGAGATCATACCATAGCGTTTAGTAATTCCTCTGTCTGAACCTCCAAAGATGACCTTTGGCCCGTTCAATATTAGAGAATAGTTCTGAAGAAGTCTTCTTATCCCGGTCATGTGCCGAGAGCATCCGATGTCTAAATACCAGATAGGCGTTTTGGTGGCCTTTGGACATACCTGCAATTATAAATCAATTTGCCTTAGGAACACAAACACGTTTGGATCCTTGGTCTCTTGTTAGAACACTCCCCCTACGAGTATTACCATTATAAGTGGTCTTTCTCATATTGCTAACGTGAGGAGTTGTAAAATTCCTGGGATTAAACCAGCAGACAATGGCAAAGTGACCAATCTTGTCACAACACCAACAGTCGAACCTGTTGTATCTTTGCCTTAAGTTCTCATGCTTGACCTTTTGAGATGGTGGTCTAGCAGGGGCAGCATTCTTGGAGGAAGAAGCTTCATGGTGATGGCAATCGCATGATTTCTTCTCCTTCAGTGGACTTTCCACAAAAGCCTTTACCTTTGGTGCCTTCTTGATATTATGACCATGATTATAAGGGTCATAGCTCTGAAGAGTGATTTCTTCATAAGGTGCCTTAAAGATACTCTCACCAAAGTTTCTGGGGCGAGTCCATCCTTGTTAATGAGACTTGGGCTCTACATAAGTAGGCCTAGAGAAGTGACCGTAGGATGAGTCAAGATCAAACTCATATGTTGGAAATATAACATTCTTGAAAGAGGTCTGATCTTGAGGGGCTTTCCCCTTCTCTTTGGCCAAAGCCTTTTTGGCTGCCTTATTCTTTATCTGAGCCTTATTCCTCCTAGAAGATTTACTAGGTGTTTCGATATGGCCTAGCCCAGCACCTTTGGCCTTAGCCGAGAATTCAATAATGAAAAGAAGAACAGTTTTCGGCTTCGAGAAACTTTCAACAAGTTTCTTTTCGGCTTCAAGTTGTGCTTCCAGTTCTTTTATGATTTTCTCCTTAAGGTCTAGGTGCTTGAGAGCCTTGTTATATTTTTCAATGACAGCATTGAAGTTTTCTCTGAGCGAGTCAGTCTTAGCAACTTCCTCTCTCAAGGTGCTTTCTTCAGCTTTTAGAGACTTTATCTCTTTAGCTTGAGTTTTCACGGCTCATTGACATATATCGTAAGTCTTGATCAACTCCTTATACTGGGCCATGAGTTCAGACTCATCGTCAGAAGAGCTGTCCTCATGATCATGCTCAGAAACATCATAATCAAAAAGAGGACTGTAAGAGTTTACCTTCCCAGTGAACTGGGGCTCTTGTTCATCATCAGTCTGAGCCATAAGCCCGAAGTAGGATTCTTCTTATTAACTCGACTCAGATGAGTCGGAGTCACTAAGAGTCTTGCCCTTCTTGGCTATTAGGCTCTTTTCTATTTTCTTCTTATTGTAAAAAGATTTCTTTTCTTCTCATCTTCCACCCTCCTTCTTCCTGTGGGGGCAGTCAGCGATGAAATGATCTAGCTTATTACAGCAATAACAAACAATATCAGTAGAAATATGTTTGTTCGGTTTAGAAGTATACCTGTCATGGCTGCTTGAGCCTTTTCTATGTTGATCACCATCATGTCGGGATCTTCTGTAGGAGGCATCCTTCCCTTTCCATTGCTTCTCTTTATTCAAGAATTTCTTGAACTGTCGTGAGAGTAAAGAGAACTCTCCTTCAGATAGCTCTGAGCCTGAGGTACTTGGCTCCGAGGTTTCTTCTTCACTAACTTCTTGTGTTGGGGCAGGAGAGGCAGCCTTAGACTTCCTTGAGGTGTCTTCCTTGAGAGCAACAGACTTCTCCTTGGAGGAGGACCTGCTCTTCTCTTCTTCAGCTTTTCTTGTATTGAGTTGCAGCTCGTATGATATGAGCTTCCCGAAGAGATTTTGTGGGTCTATCTCAGCTATATTTCCAAATTCTCGGATAGCACAAACCTTGTTATCTCATTCCTTGGTTAGGGATCTCAAGAACTTATCATTTAGTTCTCCATTTGTGAAGACTCGGTCGTAGACTCTTAGGTCGTTGACTATCTTGAAGAAGTTTTCAAAAGTGTTAGCAATGGTATCCTTGGGTTCTTGTCGGAAGGCTTCATATTTCTGATTAAGAAGGGATCTTTTATCATCCCTAACTTCTTTTGTTCCTTCCATTAAGGTGACGAGTGACTGCCACATCTCCTTAGCAGACTGGTAGTGGATCAGGTTCTGCAACATGGAGTCATCAACTGCACTTGCTATAATATTCTTGGTTCTTGTCTAAGGACACAAGTGCAATCTCATCTTTGTCGAGATCCATCAATTTCTTAGGAACCTTCTTTATTGGATCTATAGTGGAGACGGTCATCAGAATGTAAGGACCTTCTTCAACGATCATGAAGATCCTTGGATCCACAGCTTCCATGAAAAATCTAATTCTTTCTTTCCACAAGGGAAAGTTATTCTTTGTGCACAAAGGAAGATTGGCAAAATCTTTAGCCTTGTCCATGCTTGGATAATCTCAAAAGACAACTAGAGACAGATCTGATCAAGGTGTTAACCTTTTAGTGATCAACCTCGCTCTGATACCAATTGAAAGTAATTCATTTGTCTACCTAAATCACCTAGAGGGGGGTGAATAGGTGAGTTGTGTGTCTTTTTGCGGAATAAAAAATTATTGAACTATGCACACAATAATCTACCAAGCATTCACAGACAACAAGAGATTTATAGTGGTTCCCCAACCTTGGATACATGCACTTTCCCTCACTGATCTAGCAAAGTACTAGACTCGGTTACTCCACTATCTCGGATAGAAAACCAATCTTACGCCTCAGAACAAAGTTCCTACAATCTCGATCCACAACATGGATCTACACTCGGAAGATAAAAACTTCCTACAACTCGGAGACAAAAGCTCCTACACTCGGAGAAGAATCTCTTACAAAAATAAATGGAGAAAATTTGAAATACAAATAGAATGTTTTTCTCAGATCTGAAAACTGTCGGCCAAAGTCTTCTTCTTGATCTTTGCGGCTTTTTCAGAAATAGTTGAAGAAGAGGCTTGGCAAGATCTGGATCTGGAATATCTTTGACTCACACGATCCGAGAGATGATGAGAAGTTGAAGAACAATCTTGAAAGTGCAGCTAGATCTAATATACTCTAGAGGGGGTGAATAGAGTATATGGTGCTTTGAAACTTTTTTCAACAAGTGTTGTAATAAGAGTGAGCAGAGAAGCAGTTAAAAATCTAATCACAGAACTAAGTTAAACAAAAGCTAATCACAGAAAAATCAAGGCCAGAAACAAACATAAACACAAGCAAAACCAGAAGACACAAGGAAATATAGTGGTTCCCCTAAACTTGGGTACATCCACTCTTCTACCACCCTAGGTAGGAATCCACTGCAGGATGAGTTGATCAGGTATCTTGGGCACCAATGAGCTTTTGATAAGGTGCTCAAAAACCAAAGCAGATTTTTTGATCAGGTGTCTTGCCACCAATGAGCTTTTGACAAGGTGCTCAAAAACCAAGCTCAAACTTTTGAAGAGAGTTTGAGAAACCCTTTACAGAGAGGGGGTGAGAGAGTGATGGAAGTCTTCTCTTTCTCAAACAACTGAGAAGACTATGTGGATTGTTGATGTCAAAGCTCCCCCTGAATCCTTGAGATCTTCAGGAAGAAAAGCTTTGCTGAGGGTGATAGGCCTTCAAAGATTGAACTCCAGCAATAGATGATTTCATCAATATCTGAAATATTGAATGTCTGGAGTCTTGAAATATGTTGGCCTTGAACACTTGAAAACTAGGGAGATCTGAAGATTTCAGAGAAGGTTGATCTCCTTGGATGAGTGTTCTTGAGAATTCTTTTAGACAGAAGATTTTGTTGAAGATTATGATGTCTGACTATGTGTCTGTGTATCTCTCTCTGTATCCTATTAGAGACTCAAAAAATTCTATCTTTTATTCTCGGAACAGAACAAAACATTCCCTGAGAAGAATAGCCGTTGGCCAGCATTGATTGCATCCTTAATTGCAAATTCTCTGCTGGAGGAAAGTCCACGGAAATATTCCTTGAAAAATCCCTAGAAACTTGGTCCAGAAATGAATGAAAACGGCTACGAAATCTCTGAATTAATTGCAGAATAACTCCTTAACTGATTTGAATTTGAATCTAGAAACATCCTTGAAGTTATCTAAAATCGTCGAACTGAGCTCTGCTATCGTCGAGCTGAGCTCAGCGATCTAGAAATATACAGCAGCAAAATATCGTCAATCTGAGCTCAAAGATCGTCGAACTAAGCTCAGAGATAAAGATCCAAAGCAGAGTCAAAATCGTCGACCTGAGCTCACCGATCGTCGAATGGAGTTCGACGATATAATGAAGTTGAGCTCAGCGATCGTTGAATGAAGTTCGATGATCTGTCGAAGTTGAGCTAGACGATCGTCGATCGGAGTTCGACGAATCGTCGTGCTGAGCTCGACGATATGACTTAGTCTCCAAACAAAAAATCCTGGTCTTCAGGGCAGCTTCCAAACCTAGACTTCTAACCCTTAGACTCAATTCTAATTGACCTATTGAGCTATACAGGAGGTCAAGCACTGATTCCTAGAGACATAGTGATCCTGACCCAAATTAGTAATAGGGTGTTCCAACAATCTCCCCCTATTTGGGTTAGGATTACTATTTACAGACTTTGGAAAAAGCTTAATAACAACATACAATCAGTAAAACAGAAAAACAACAAGCTAGACAATGCAGAACCACAGAGATATATATCATCCAGATAATCAGAAATCACGGAGAATGTCACCTTACAATATCATTTCTTTTCCTTGCCCTTAACAAGTTTGATCTCTCTGTTAGGATTGAGGGCTTCTTTGTTTGATCTGGTATCATCTGCTGCACCCAAATATGTTTGCTTTTTAGGCCTGGGAACTACAGCTTCAGGATGTAATTCCATATACCTGTCAGAATCAAAGAATTTACTTGATGCATATCTTTCTAGCTCTTTCTGTCTCTGTTCAGACATAGTTGAGATGTTAGATGAATCTTTTCCTTGCTCTCTAGCTTTTTTGATCTGATCCAGTGCAGCTAGTTCTTTTAATCTGGCAGTCCAAGCAGCTGGATTGTTCTCAGGATCCTCAAAAGGCACAGGTGGCTCATATCTGTTAGAGGGATTATCTTGAGAAGGCCTGGAAGACACGGTTTCTTTCAGCTTATAAGGGAAAGGAACAGATGTTGTATCAGTTGAAATTTGTCCTCCCCTAGAATAAGGGTGTTGCCTGGAGTACCCTTTGGAGTAAACTTGAAGATCTCTTTGATTTCCTATATATCCTCCTCTCCTAGAATGAGAACCCCTGGATTGGCTTTCCCTATGGTAAGATCTAGCATGAGGCTGATAGGGGGCCTGACTTCTAGCTGGGGGTTGAGCTGCAGAGCTTCCACCTGCACCTGCATCAGGAAGAGGTGGTGGAGGAGGATGAGAGCGTTGGAATTGAGAGGAGCCCTTCTCATATTTTCTCTTCTTTTTCATTGCTTTCAGCTGGTTCTTAGAGTATTGCATCCAGTGTTCAGTAATAGGGAAGTCATGTAGAATGTAATATGGAATATCATTGTTATCCTTAACTTTGGCAGGAGGTACCCTCTTCATGGCTTTGCTCCTTGTCTTTCTTTTCCTAGCAATGGTAGCAGAAGAGTCATCAGAGTCTGTTCTAAATTCATCACTTTCAGAACTCTGGTCATCATAAAGAGCATCTATTTTCTTCATTAAGTCCTTCTTGAGCTGTACAGAAGCAGATGAGGCAGAGGTTGTAGCAGCTGGTGTTGAAGTAGTAACAGCAGAAATGACAGCAGCAGATGTAGTAGAGGCAGTAACAACAACAGCAACTATGGGCTCTGGAGAGGTGACAGCAGCAGCAACAGTCTCACTAACAATAGCAGAAACAGAAGGAATATCATCAGAAACTGCAGAAGGCTCAAATTCAGGTGCCTCTGACATAAGAATTTCCTTGGAAATTGGTTCATCAGTAATAACAGAAACTTTAGCAGCAGTATCAGAAAGTTCAGCAGCAGTAGGGGCAACAATATCAGAAGCAACAATAATGCTTTTAGCAGAAGAAGCAGCAGCATACACTGAGTTGACAAAGGAGGTGATAATGCTTGGGTCACAGCAAGAAAATGGCACAAGTGCCTTGGATAGATCCTCTGGAGGCTGGACAGCATTGACCTCTGGCAGACAGCTGAAGTATGCAGAATCAAAAGTTGAAAGCAAAGACCTGAGGTCTATTGCAAGGATTGCAGCAGGAGGAACTTGTGCTTGAGGCACAGCAATAGCAGCAGTAGCAGCAGACAGGCTTACAGAAACAGCAGCAGCAGCATGAAGGCTCACTTCATAGGGCATCTCCCCCTGCCTAGATGCAGACAAGTCTGGATTAAGGCACACTGTTGTAGGTGCTGCCTGAGGGAATATAGAAGAAAGCCTGGCAGAGAGAGCTGCCACTGACATGTGTAGTGGATCCAAGGAGGTCTCCAACAGAAGAGAGAGCCTGGGGGCAAGCAACTCATATAACCTGTCAGCAAGGGCTGGAAGGTCTACTTGCTCAAGGGTGACTGGAGCAGAGGTAGAAGATATAGGAGCAGCTGATGGTTCTGGTAGTGGAGAGCTGGAGTAGGGTGGAAGGGATGGCTGAGGAGTTGGTAAGGTGGATATGGAGGACAGGGGAATGGAGATAGATGGGGTGAAGGTGGGTTGGTCTATGATGTGGTGTAGAAGGTCTTGAAAGGAAGTGGAGGATGAGGGTAGCTCAGGAGGAGAAGATGGGGAATCACCCATAAAGGAATCAGCAATTAGGGTGAAGGATGGATGGGAGGGTGATGAAGTGACATATGGTGGAGGGTAGGAGAATAATGGATGGAAATGTTCTTCTGGTGTTGGAAGAATAGGTACTGGAGATGGTGTGGATGTTGGAGAGGGGCTGGATATGATGATGGTGGATGGAGCTGGAATGGTAGATGGTATGGGAAGGGATGGAATTGGAGGAGGAGGAGGAGGAGAGGCAACAACAGCAGGCAGGTCATCTGCAGGGGCAGAGACCTGTGGAGAAGTGACTCTTAGAGTCCTTGTGCCTGAAGGAGTGCTGGAGGAGGGCCTGCTGGGCTTGCTGATTTGTCTGTCCCACTTTCCAAAGAGGGCACAAGACAGTCTCTTGGAAGCATTGATGTGGATTCCAGAGGAGACCAGCAAGGCAGGACACCTGTGCTGCAGAAACACCCCAATGATTCTCCCAACGTTAACAAAACTTTTGTTGAGTTTCTTCTTGATGAGGTCAAAGAAAACTTCTCCCCAATTCAGATTTTTCTTGTCTACAAGAGCTCCCATGAGGCAGAGCTGATACCTTGAAATTGTATCACGGGCAGAGTGCTTAGCCAGTAGCACTTTTCCAACAACATCTGTCATAAATCTGTATTCTACAGAAAGGTTCCTTTTGAAGAGCTTGCTAGGGTTGCCCTCTGAATGACCCATTCTGGCAAGCAGGTCAGAATACTCTTCTCCAGATAAGTCAGCAGTATCTTCTCCATTCCTCAACTCAAAAACTTCTGATAGAATTGCTGGAGTTAAGGGTACCTGAGTTCCAGATATAGACCCAACAATGGTGGAGTTATCTTGATTGTGGGCAGTGTAGACCCACTCCTTTATCTCATCAGATGCCAGCTTGATCCTTGTGGTCATGATGGCAGTCAAGTTCTGGTCTTTGAATAACCCCAAAATATCTTGAAAGACCTGGTCAGTTGTGCTGAATGATTCCATGTTAATGTCAAAACCAGCATCAAACTTCATGGCAGCAAGAACAGCAACAGACACAGCCATGGGTACCTGCAACAATTTAACAAACAAAACGACCAAGTGCAGAACTGTTTGGAGGGAAAGAAAATTCTTGCAGAGAAATCGAAAGCGCAAAGGAGAACGACGGCGAAAAATGAGTTTTATATTAGGGTTTGACGCAGAATTGGAAAGATCGTTGAACTCAGTTCGACGATCGAGGCTTCTAAAGGAATCTGAAGAGTCTTCAACATCGTCGATCTCCGTTCGACGATATTGGAGAGCGTCGAGCTCTGTTCGACGATCGTTCAGAGAGCAAAATCGTCGAGCGCCTTTCGACGATCGTTGACCGGAAGAGATAGTTCATACTATCTGAGAAACGCTGAACTCAGTTCGACGATTTCGGAAATCATCGATCTCCGTTCGACGATCTGGGGGAAAATCGTCGAGCGCAGTTCAGAGATCAGAAAAATTCTAGACACTAAGAAAAATCAGGATGTTTGCCTAGTCTTGGTCAATTTTTAAGCTTTCAAAATCTTGGATATTATTTAAGACTTCCTCCATCTAACATTCCTAACTGATTTAGGAAGAAGGTGTGTTTCTTTTCATCCAATGGCTTGGTGAAAATATCTCCCCTTTGTAAATTAGTTGGGATATAGTGTAGTTCAATTTTATTCTTTTCAACATTATCCCTTAAGAAATGATGTCTAATCTCTATGTGTTTTGTCCTACTATGGAGGACTGGATTTTGAGCTATGGAAATAGCACTGGTGTTATCACAAAAGATTTTAGACTTCTCTAAGTTGTAGCCATGGTCTAGGAGTTGGTTTTGAATCCACAAGATTTGTGAACAACAACTGCCTGCAGCCATATATTCAGCTTCAGCAGTTGAAGTTGACACAGATGTTTGTTTCTTACAAAATCAAGAGGCAAGTCTGTCACCAAGGAACTGATAAGTTCCACTGGTGCTTTTCCTGTCAATTCTGCATGCAGCATAGTCAGCATCAGAGAATCCAGTTAAATCAAATGCTGAATCTTTTGGATACCAGAGACCTAGATTTGGACAACTTTTAACATACCTGAGAATCCTCTTTACTAGTGTTAGGTGTGACTCTCTAGGGCTTACTTGGAACCTAGCACATATACATGTAGCAAACATTATATCTGGTCTACTAGCTGTAAGGTACGGTAAAGAGCCAATCATTGCTCTATATGTTGTCTGATCAACAGGTTTCCCATGTTCATCAACATCCAATACAGCATTAGTAGGCATGAGTGTTTTCATACAAGATGCCTCAGACATACCAAATTTCTTAACCAGTTCATTTGCATATTTGGTTTGAGAAATAAAGATGCCTTCAGCATGTTGTTTGACTTGCAATCCTAGGAAGAAGGATAGCTCACCCATGCTACTCATCTCAAATTTGGAATGCATCAGGTTAGAAAACCTTCTGCACAATTTGGAGTCAGTAGAACCAAAAATAATGTCGTCTACATAAATTTGTACTAGTAGGGTATGGGACTTATGGGTTCTAATGAAAAGAGTTTGGTCTACTCTACCCCTTATAAAACCATTTTCCAAAAGAAAGCATGCTAGGGTCTCATACCATGCTCTAGGAGCTTGCTTGAGACCATATAATGCTTTATTCAATCTAAAAACATAATCAGGAAAAGTAGGAGAGATAAAACCTGGAGGTTGTCTGACATAAACTTCCTCTTTGATGTCTCCATTGAGAAATGCACTTTTGACATCCATCTGATATACCTTGAAGCCTTTGTGTGCTGCATAAGCTAGAAATATTCTTATGGCTTCTAATCTTGCAACTGGTGCAAAGGTCTGGTCGTAGTCTATTCCTTCTTCTTGAGAGTAGCCCTGAGCAACTAGTCTTGCCTTGTTTCTTATAATTACTCCTTGATCATCCAATTTGTTTCTGAATACCCATTTTGTTCCAACAATGGAGTGATCCTTAGGCTTTGACACTAGTTCCCATACTTTGTTTCTCTCAAATTGATGCAACTCCTCTTGCATTGCAATGATCCAGTGTGGATCTTGCTCTGCATCTTGAATGGACTAAGGTTCAATTTGAGATAGGAAGCAGGTGTGCAACAGGTTTTGGTTGACCTGATTTCTGGTTTGCACACCAGCTGAGATTTCTCCAATTATTTGGGAAATTGGATGGTCTCTTGATGTTACTAAATCAACAGGGGGTGTTGATTGTTCACCAACCTGTGTTGTTGTTTTCTCTTGTGGTACAACAACTGGCTCTTCAAGTTGTTCTTCAATATGTTGAGCATTTTCTTCATCTTCACTGCTTTCATCCTCTTGAGTAACCTGTAACTTGTTCAGGTCTTCAATTAGAGAATGTTCCTGCAAGCGTTCTATGGTAGAAGAAATCTTCTACTTGAAAGACATGTTAGATTCATCAAATGAAATGTGAACAGATTCCTCAATTTTTAAAGATGATTTATTATAAACCCTATAAACTTTGCTGATCATGGAGTATCCCAGAAACACTCCTTCATCGGCTTTGGCTTGAAATTTTGCTAAGTATTTCTTGTCATTGTTATGAATATAGCAAATACAACCAAAGACTCTAAAATAATCAACTTTAGGTTTCTTCCTTTTGAGTAATTCATAGCGAGTCTTTCCCTTTAGTTTATGTATCAGACTTCTATTCAGCACATAGTTGGAGGTGTTCACTGCCTCTGCCCAAAAGGATAGAGGTAGATGAGCATCTGACAACAATGTGGTGGCAGATTCAATAAGGGTTCTATTTTTCCTTTCAGCTACCCCATTTTGTTGAGGAGTTCTAGGAGCTGAGAAAGTATGTCTGATCCCTTCACTCTGACAGAACTCTTGCATAAGAAGAGAATCAAACTCTGTCCCATGATCACTTCTGATCAGGGCAATGTGAGTATTGAACTCAATCTGTATACATTTGAGAAACTCTGTCAGACACTTAAAGTTATCAGACTTCTTCCTTAGAAAGAACACCCAAGTGAATCTAGAGAAGTCATCTACAACTACTAAAGTGTAGGATTTCCCTCCTAGGCTTTGTACTGTGATGGGTCCAAAAAGATCCATGTGTAACAGATACAATATCCTAGGTGAATCACTCTTATTAAGTGACTTAAAGCTGTTTTTAGTTTGCTTGCCTAATTGACAAGCCCTGCAGAGTCCTTCCTTCTTGTAGGGGCCAGAAGGTAGTCCTCTAACAAGGTTGTCCTTGGATAGCCTAGCAATAGTTCTAAGGTTTAGGTGTCCTAATCTCTTATGCCATAAAATATTTGGTCTACAGACAGAATTAAACAAGCAGATATCTACATCAGTTGAAAGAAAATCTACTAGATAGATGTTACCTTTCCTTTTACCTGTCAGCACGGTTGTGTTGTCCTCTGACTTGATTTTGCATAAGGCTTTGCTGAAGGTCACCTGGTAGCCTTCATCATACAGCTGACTGATGCTAATTAAATTGTGCTTCAGTCCTTCCACATAAGCTACCTTCTTGAAAGTTACTGATCCAATCTGGACTGCACCATATCCTTTAGTCTGTCCAAAGTTTGAATCACCAAAGATAACCTTGGGTCCAAGCTTGGCTCTAAAGGAAGTGAGGTTGTCCTTGTTCCCTGTCATGTGCTTAGAGCACCCACTATCCAAATACCATTGCTGGTTAGATGTTGGATAGGTCTTCACCTGCACATAAGACAATTCATTTGTTTTTGACCCAGTTTACCTTGGTCCTAGGTTGATAACCTTTAAATTCTGAAATGAAGGACATCCCAGGTTGACTCTTATAACCTTCAGGAAGATATCTCCTTGGACGTATAATCCATTCAGTATAAGGGTTAAAGATTTGGGATGAAGGACCCTTAGGATTCAATTTTGATTTTCCTTTGAAAAATTTTCCGGAGCTCTGACCTCTATTCGACGATCTTGGAGCTGCGTTCGACGATCTTGGGTCAGATCGTCGAGCTCCGTTCGACAGTCGACTATAGCTGAGGTCAGGTATTTGAGATCGTCGACCTGCGTTCGACAACTTTGGCTGATATCGTCGATCTGCGTTTGACGATTTTGCCTGAGATCGTCGATCTGCGTTCGGCGATCGTCGATCTCCGTTTGGCGATCGTCGATCTCCGTTCGGCGATTTCTGCTGGGACTTAATTTTCTGGGGCAGATCAGAATTTTTCCTAGCAACCTCTACAACTCCCTTTCCTTTGTCAGAAATGAATTTGATTGGAGTTGTTAGAACTATGGGTTGGCTGGATGAAGCACCCAAGCCCAGTGTACTATTGAATCTGGAGTTCACTGTGCTTGTGATGTCCATCAGCTTGATGCTTCTCCCATTGAGGGATTCTTCAAGCTTCTTGGCCTCAGAGAGCTCACTTTTCAGTGAAGCTATCTGTTCCCTACAGCACTCCAACTCCTGAGAGAGTTTGAGGTTTTCTGACTTTAAAGTATTGTGTTCAGATAATTGATTTCTGAGAGAGATAATTTCTTTCTCAGACTTTAGCAGGTCTAAACACAGTGCTTTAAATTCAGATTTAAAATCCTCTGAACTAAAATCAAAAGAACCAATTACCTGATCTTCTTCAGGTTGAGTCTCTGAATCTGACTCTGACTCTTCTTCTTCTGAATTATCCTGTGAGGCATTGATTGCCATCATGCAGAACTCCTTTTCTTCTGCATCATCTTCATCATCACTAGATCTGGATGATGCTTCTGTCTCTTCTTCAGTCTCACTCCAGGATTCAGCAACGAAGCCCTATCTTGTATGTTTATTTTTGCTTGATGAGGGTTTGCCATTGTCATTCCTCTTGGAGTCTTTCTCCTTTCTTCTTTCTTTCCTGTCTCTTCTGTCCTTGTTCTTGTTCTCTGGACAGTCAGAAACTATGTGCCCTGGTTTCCTGCAACCAAAGCAAATAATGTCTTTATTATTGTTGTTAATGGACTTGTCATACCTTGCCTTATCCTGCTCCTTGTATGATCTCCTTCTGAAGTCCTTTCTGGCCATCTTGTAGAATCTCTTGGCCAACAAGCTGAGCAGTTCATCATTGCATGTGGCTTTGTCTTCAGGCAGATCTTCAGTTGCCTTGAAGGCTATGGTCTTCTCTTTTCTTGTGGCTGGTGAGGCAGCCTTCTGTTCTTCCTCTCTATTCTTGATGAGTAGCTCATAAGATTTGAGCTTACCCAATAGAGCTTCAGTAGTGATCTCATTCAGACTTCTGACATCCTTAATTGGCCAGATTCTTGAATCCCAAGTGCTAGGGAAGCACATTAGGATCTTGTCATTGAGTTCAGTTAGAGAGATCTCTTTGTCCAATGTTCTGAGTTCACTAACAATTAGGCTTAGCCTGTTGTACATGTCTCCCACTGACTCAGTTTCTCCCTTCTTGAAATTCTCATACTATGATATGAGGTGGGATCTCCTATCCTTTCTCTCATCAGCTGAGCCTGAGAGTATTTCTGAGAGTTTGTCCCAAATTTCCTTAGCTGAATTGCATTCAGCCACTTTTTGAAATATGTCATCAGACATTGTCTGGGCCAAGATGTTCATAGCCTTGGCATCAGCTACCTTCCATCTCTTGATATCAGCATCTGTTCCTGATGGAGGTGGAACAGCATTTGTGCTTGTGTTCTCTTGGGGTCTTGGACATACTGTCAAAACAGAATTAAAAATATCTTCGTCAATATAATTCATGTACAGTCTGATCCTTGCTTTCCAAAGTGCAAACTTGGATAGATTGCACACTGGAGGTCTGGTGCTAGCATAATCTTTGTTTTGGGCCATGATTTGTGAAAGAAAAATCTAATAATAAAATACAAAAGAAAACAGATCTAACTTGGGATCTTTGGGTTCAGGTGTTAGTCTGTACAACCAATCAGGTATGGTATGTTTAACCAACCTGGCTCTGATACCAATTGAAAGTGCAGCTAGATCTGATATACTCTAGAGGGGGGTGAATAGAGTATATGGTGCTTTGAAACTTTTTACAACAAGTGTTGTAATAAGAGTTGTTGGAACACCCTATTACTAATTTGGGTCAGGATCACTATGTCTCTAGGAATTTATGTTTTGACCTTCTGTATGGATTATAGGTCAATTAGAATTGAGTCTAAGGGATCAGGAGTCTAGGTTTGGAAAGCTGCCCTGAAGACCCAAGTTTTTCTGGAGACTAAGTCCAAATCGTCGAGCTCAGCACGACGTTTCGTCGAACTCCGGTCGACGATCGTCTAGCTCAACTTTTGACAGATCGTCGATCTCCATTCGACGATCGCTGAGCTCAATCTTCTCAATATCGTCGAACTCCATTCGACGATCGCTGAGCTCAGGTCGACGATTTTGGCTCTGCACTGGATCCTTATCTCTGAGCTCAGTTCGACGATCTTTGAGCTCAGATCGACGATTTTCTGCTGCTTACATCTTTCATTTTCGCTGAGCTCAGCTCGACGATAGCAGAGCTCAGTTCGACGATTTCAGTTGACCTTCAGAATTCTAATTCAAAATCAGATAGAAGTTATTCTGCATTTAAGACAGAAGATCTGCCAGCCGTTTTCATTTACTTCTGGAGCAAGTTTCAAGGGATTTTCAAGGAATAAATCAGTGGACTTTCCTTCAGAACATAATATACAATTAAGGCTGTAATTAATTCAGACCAACGGCTATCTTTGACAGAGCAATTTTCTATTCAGACTCAGAGAATAAAAGATAGAATGTTTTTTGAATCAGAAAGAAGAGAGAAAAGAACTAGAGAATAGAGAAAGACAAGTAGAGGACACCTCTCTATACATAGAGACTCTCTCAATCTTCTGTCAACAAGAATTCAGAAGAACACTCATCAAAAAGAGATCAAGCTTTCAAACATTCTTCAGATCTCTTCAGCTCTCAAGTGTTCAAGGCCAACATCATCTCAAGACTCCAGACACTCAACATTTCAGCTTGCTGAAATCATCCTTTGCTGGAGATCTATCTTTGAAGGCCTATCACCCTCAGCAAAGCTCATCTTCCTGAAGACTTCAAGGACTCAGGGGGAGCTTTGACAACATCACTGAATCCACATAGTCTTCTCAGTTGCTTGAGAAAGAGAAGACTCCCATCACTCTCTCACCCCCATTCTGTAAAGGGTTTTTCAAACTCCCTTCAAAAGTTTGAATCTGGTTTTTGAGCACCTTGTCAAAAGCTCATTGGTGGCAAGACACCTGATCAAAAAATCTGATCTGGTTTTTGAGCACCTTATCAAAAGCTCATTGGTGCCCAGGACACCTGATCAACTCATCCTGCAGTGGATTCCTACCTAGGGTGGTAGAAGAGTGGATGTACCCAAGTTGGGGAACCACTATATTTCCTTGTGTCATCTGGTTGTGCATGTTTTCTTTTTATTTCTGGCCTAGATTTTCTTGTGCTTAGTTTCTGCATAGATTAGATTTGTGGTTAATTTTACCTCTGCTTCCCTGCTTACACTCATTACAGCAATTGTTGTAAAGCTTTGCAAAAAGTTTTCTTTGTGTTTTCAAAAAGCACCATATACTCTATTCACCCCCCCTTTAGAGTATATCAGATCTAGTTTCCCCTTTCAAGAGTGAGCAGGGAAGTAGTTAAAAATCTAATCACAGAACTAAGTTAAACAAAAGCTAATCACAAAAAATCAAGGCCAGAAACAAACATAAACACAAGCAAAACCAGAAGACACAAGGAAATATAGTGGTTCCCCTAAACTTGGGTACATCCACTCTTCTACCACCCTAGGTAGGAATCCACTGCAGGATGAGTTGATCAGGTGTCCTGGGCACCAATGAGATTTTGATAAGGTGCTCAAAAACCAAAGCAGATTTTTTGATCAGGTGTCTTGCCACCAATGAGCTTTTGACAAGGTGCTCAAAAACCAAGCTCAAACTTTTGAAGGGAGTTTGAGAAACCCTTTACAGAGAGGGGGTGAGAGAGTGATGGAAGTCTTCTCTTTCTCAAACAACTGAGAAGACTATGTGGATTGTTGATGTCAAAGCTCCCCCTGAATCCTTGAGATCTTCAGGAAGAAAAGCTTTGCTGAGGGTGATAGGCCTTCAAAGATTGAACTCCAGCAATAGATGATTTCAGCAATAGCTGAAATGTTGAATGTCTGGAGTCTTGAAATATGTTGGCCTTGAACACTTGAAAACTAGGGAGATCTGAAGATTTCAGAGAAGGTTGATCTCCTTAGATGAGTGTTCTTGAGAATTCTTTTAGACAGAAGATTTTGTTGAAGATTATGATGTCTGACTATGTGTCTGTGTATCTCTCTCTGTATCCTATTAGAGACTCAAAAAATTCTATCTTTTATTCTCTAGAACAGAACAAAACATTCCCTGAGAAGAATAGCCGTTGGCCAGCATTGATTGCATCCTTAATTGCAAATTCTCTGCTGGAGGAAAGTCCACATAAATATTCCTTGAAAAATCCCTTGAAACTTGGTCCAGAAATGAATGAAAATGGCTAGGAAATCTCTGAATTAATTGCAGAATAACTCCTTAACTGATTTGAATTTGAATCTAGAAACATCGTTGAAGTTATCTGAAATCGTCGAACTGAGCTCTGTTATCGTCGAGCTGAGCTCAGCAATCTAGAAATATACAGCAGCAAAATATCGTCGATCTGAGCTCAAAGATCGTCGAACTGAGCTCAGAGATAAAGATCCAAAGCAGAGTCAAAATCGTCGACCTGAGCTCACCGATCGTTGAGCTCCACGATCGTCGAATGGAGTTCGACGATCTGTCGAAGTTGAGCTAGACGATCGTCGATCGGAGTTCGACGAATCGTCGTGCTGAGCTCGACGATATGACTTAGTCTCCAAACAGAAAATCCTGGTCTTCAGGGCAGCTTCCAAACCTAGACTTCTAACCCTTAGACTCAATTCTAATTGACCTATTGAGCTATACAGGAGGTCAAGCACTGATTCCTAGAGACATAGTGATCCCGACCCAAATTAGTAATAGGGTGTTCCAACAATTCTCGATCTGTAAGTCAACCATGATCTCAATCTTCTTACTCAAGTACTAGAACTGGACTACTCGAGAAGTAGATAGACTACTCGAGAAGTAGATAGACTACTCAAGAAGTAGATTAACTACTAGAGTATATGAATATTACTACTCGAGTCTAGGACTTAGAAAAATTCTGAGAGATAAAAATCTGATCACTCGAGTATTAGAGCTGGACTACTCGAGTAGTAGAAAGACTACTCAAGTACATGAACTAAACTACTCGAGTGGGGTAAAACAACATGAGAATGTTCCTTCTGTAACTCGAAAGAAAAGACTTATCTACTCGAGTGGATAACATGACTACTCGAGTAAAAGACTTGGAATATATTTTGAGAGGAAAAACTGTTAACTCGAGAATAAGAGAAAGTCTACTTGAGTAGTGGACTTGGCTACTCGAGAGCTATGTTTAGACTACTCAAGACACATTTCCCTTACTCGAGTGCAGACAGACTTACTCGAGTAATTACTAAGTATTCAACTCGAGTACATAAGCTTCTACTCGAGTGAAATACTTAGAATATTTTTCCTTCAAGAGAATTTTCTTTTCTTCAATAAAATCAGCCACACTTATTTCTCCAATCAATCTTAGTGCTTGAAAGATGAAGTGTATCCCAAAAGAGAGGCTACATATGAGTCAACACCATGGATTACACAATGAGGGATTACATTATATGGTCTTATGTTTGGTGACCCATTGTAGACTGACATTGGTCTACACTTGTCAATTTAGTCCTGCAAACACATAACTCAAACAAGATATCAAATACAACTTAATTCATCTTAGTTCAAGGGTGACTTCACCATGTCTGGGTTATTGTGGATACAATACCCAACACCCATTCTCGACGAATACAGGTTGTACACACTACCCGGTCTTTTCGAGCGACGAAGGAACTCGGAAAAAATCATCCAACACTTATTCGATGAGCTGTGATGCCGAGTATCAGGGTTGCTCGCACTTGATGACTGCATGTCGATCTCTATAAATAGGGGGGCCTGGTTCTTGAGACGGTTCTTCAGAGCTCGCACATCATGTCGGACACCAACGAAAAACTCCTTCAAGACAGCCTATCCGCTCTTACCGGCTTTCTCGGCATCGCCAAGCCCAAGAGGCCACAGGAAGAGGACGTCGCCGTCGATTCCCCCCCCCCTAAAAAGAAGATAATCAAGAAGTCCAAGAAGACACTTGCTTCCATCATGGTCGACCCGCCCCCACCACCTGCGCAAGCCGTGGTTGCAACAAGCAATCTCGCACGTTCTGCTAGCACTCTGAAGCTCCTTAGCGACCTTGGGCTAGACGACATCCCCAGCATGGTCGCCCTTGACTCCAGCCTCCCCAGCTCGCTAAACATTCCGGAAGTCGCCAATACACCAGTGCCACAGCAGGTCAAAGTCGTCTCCCTACCAGGTCGCCATGTTGTTGAGCCATTCTTCTTCTACATTCGTTGGTCGCCGTTATACTTCTCACTGATACTGTTTCTTTACTCGCAGATTCTCCACCAGATGTTGCCGACGCGGTTTTGAATGTCGCCCCTCTAAACTCCGCGTCGTTGTTCTCCCTCGCAGCCGGGAAACCCCTCAGGACCGCGTACACGTTCAGGATTAAGCTTGGCGCCAAGAAAGAGTCTGAGGCCTCGGTTCCCGCGGTGAAGGAGAATCCCATGGAAAACAAGGAACTTCTGGCAAGGGAACCACCAGCGATGAAGGTTGCTCTGATGAGCAAGGACCTTCTGGCAAGCAAGGCTCCTCCCGCTCCTGTATGAGATTCTGTGCCGCCAGCAGCGAGCTCCTTACTGCCGCCGCCGCCTCCGGACACTGCTTCTATTCGGGCAGTGAATGTTTATTTGCCGCCGCCGCCTCTGATCACTCCGCAACAAGCCGCCATGCTGCAACCTCCTCCGCCTCCTCCGCTGAAGACCACGCATCAGCCGGCGAGTTCGTCACAGCCTCTGCCGCCTTTGTTGAAGCCTTTGGCCCGGAAGAAAGACAAGCCGCGGCCGAGCTACTTTCCGCCAAGGGTCGAGGATCTTGGCCATGGAGGTCACGGGCAGGATAAAGCGGCCGAGCATGCTGGTGGCCCATCTTCTGGTCGGCGAGATGTTCCAAATCGCGGCCCGTCTCCTCGGCGATCAAGGTCTACTCATCGCGGTAAAACGCCATCACTGGTGCTTTATTTGGCGACTTAAGTGTTTTATTTCTAATCTGGCGACTTCCTTGTTTTGACAGATCTCCCGGCGACTCCAGGGCGACCCTCATCGATGCCATCGGGTTGTCGGGCAGCGAATATCGCCACGCCACTGCACACGCCTACCAAGAGCTGGAGAGCAAGTTTGACCAGCTGGTGATTTGCGAGCCAAATCGCCGGATCTCATCTCTGGAGGTGCGGGTGGCGAAAATCGAAGAGCTCCGGACCACCCTAGAGAGATATGAAGCCCGCTTCCACATGGTAAAGGAGAATGATCGCCAGCTGGCGATAAACAACCATCGCCTCCAGCTCATTCTTGACGAGTTGGCAGGCATCCGGGCGAGTATGGGCTCCGTGGGGAGGCTGACGAGGATGGAGGAGCAGCTGCAGCTTAGGGATGACGAGATGGCGTTGGCGACAGAGCACTATCGGCGAGCGCGAGAGATGGGCTGGGTTGGGCGACATCCTCATCCCCCGGAGAGACCACCTAGGACATAGGATTTTTGTTTCTTCATTTGAACTCGCCATGTGCGATTATCTGTAATGAACAATTATTTGTACTATAATAAGCGAGTTTGCATCTCGCGCTTCATTTTTCTCTTTTGCTTCTTTCTTGTTGTTGTTCTGCGATGTGCTAAATTTATTGTGCAGGTCCTGATAACGCCACGATGTTCTTTTCTGCGCCGTGTGACGTAGGGCTCATGCCGGGATCCGCTTGCTCGCCCAAACTGCGACTTAGCCTGATTCTTGCCCGGGCGGATATATATCCCCCCATTACCTTCGCCTATAAATAGAGTGGGTAGATAGGACATAAGTACGTTGCTGCGATTTTCCATCTCTAGCTCACGAGTATCTTTCTCTGCTCGCGCACTTCGAACTCTCCTCTTTTTCTCGCCTTATTTCCTCTTCAGCTTGCCGGCTCGCAAAAATGGTGGTAGATGACGCCAACGCTCGCCGACAAGCACACACCGCTAACTTTGCCGATGCAGCTTTCAAGAAATTAATAACCACTGAGCGGGACTTGGAGACTTTTACGGAGAGACTTCTGCCCGATGGATACTCGGCCAAACTCCCTACTTGCAGCGAGCGGCTTAACACCCACATTGAGGGTGCGATAATTTTATAGCTGCGCCACTTCGACGCCGGCCTGCGACTTCCATTATGGTCGGAATATTGCGAGATCCTGCGATATTTCGGGATCATCCCCGCGCAGATCAACCCCAATGGTGTGGAGATTATAAAGGGGTTCCTGTGCTATCTGCAGTAAGAGAGGGTCGCCTTCGA
This sequence comes from Platanthera guangdongensis, assembly GCA_039583875.1. Lineage (NCBI taxonomy): Eukaryota > Viridiplantae > Streptophyta > Magnoliopsida > Asparagales > Orchidaceae > Platanthera > Platanthera guangdongensis. The sequence continues at coordinate 199,324,966 of CM077163.1, read as the reverse complement.
CCTTTTCGTCTTTCGTAAGATATTCACCTTCGCTGCGACTGCCGAGGGAGTGATCTACTTTAGCAGCCATGTTTGCACCTTGGTGGGGACGGCGAATAAAGTCCACCGGTGGAGCGAGCAGTTAGTCGTCGTTCATGGAGACTTCGTTGGTGTTCTGGGAAGGCCCCACCAACCCGCCGATGTCGCCTTCCTCCCGCTGATCTTGGAGGGCGTATGCGAGCAGCTGTTCGAGTAGTTCTAAGGCCGCCGGTTCGACGTCATCTTCTGGAGGCTTAACGTCAACACGCTCCTGGAGATCCACCCTAACGAGGGTAAGTTTGATCGAGAATCATTTCTTGCATGCTCGCTTCGCTTTCCTAAAGTTTGGTACTGATGTTTGCACGATGTTCGCAGTGGCATGCGAGCTTCTGGAGAAGTCACTTCCTCCGGCGAAGGAAGTCGCTTCCTCCGGCGAAGGAAGTCGCCTCCTCCTTCCTGGAGTCCGACCCTCCGCCCGATGTCGGCGAGAAGAAGATGCTTGTTAAAGGAAAGGCAAAGATCAGGTCGTCGGGTCCTGCGACTAAGAGGGCTAAGGTGTCGTCATCGCGACCTGGCAATCAAGAGTCACTGCAGGATGCTCGACCCCCCCACTTCCACCCTAACTTCAACTTGGGGAGAGGGGCGGTGGACGCTTATGGTCTACCGTTAGTAACTTTGTCGGAAGACGACCACTTGGTGATGCTCAGCACCAACCTCCCCTCTTGGTCGACGGAAGGGGAGGATAATGGGGAGCCCTTCGCCGTCCTCCATGCCCTATACGGGCAAGCTGATGCTGAGTCTATGCTGGAGCTCATCCTAGAGGATCTCGCCCAGCAGACCGCATGCTCGCTCGCGCGGGCTGTCGAGTTAGGGCACTACTCGGCGAGAAAGCTGTTGGAGACGACCGAGGCCTTGAAGGTCGTCACCAAGAAGGCCATTGATCTCGATATGCAGTCGGTCCGCTGGAGGGACTATGAGGTAAGTTGCTTCCCGCGCACGACGTTAATGGCGTTGGACTTGGATTTATTTTGCCGACTCTATTCTTTGTCGCAGGCTGCCGAGATTGAGGCCGCTAAAAAGCTGTCTGAGTGTGAGGAGAAACTCGCCACCTCGCAGGCGGAGCAGGAGGCGGCCCAGATTTGCCCCGCCAAGATGGAAACTCGCATGGCGGAGCTCGAGGGCCGCGCGAGCTCTTCTGTTTCCTGCCTCGATGCGCTGTGACTTGAGGACGACCCGCATTGGGTGATCAAAAGATCTCGTGTTCTCTGTAAGGAGAGGTCGTCGGTCCGCCGCGAGATAGCTCGGGCGGCGCGAAACATCATGCCCGCGCGGCTAAGGATCAATGGTCATCTCGTCGATGGGGAGAAGCAGCTCACCGTCGACGAGCTCATCCCCGAACTGCTCGTCGATGAATCGACCTCCCCCGATCTCCTCCCTTCTTCGACATCAGGCTCCAGTAGCAGCGGCAGCGGCAGTAGCAGCGACAGCGGTAGCGGCAGTAGCAGCGGTGGGGAGGAGAGCGAGGAGGGCGGCGAGGAAAATGAGGACGCCAATATAAGAGATGACGAATATCAGCCTGATACTGGCGACGATGAGTCCTAGTTGCTCGCCGATATTTGTCAGGCTCGCATGTAACAGTTAGCCCAATTTTGTAACTTGTAATTTTTTGATATATACATATTTACACAAGTTCAAGTTACCGCATTCTGTTATTCCTTTTCCTTACTCGCATGTTTGTTGGTTGATGAGGCTCGCTAGGCTTATAGGCTCGGGGAGGATGAGTGCTTGTGATACTTTACCCGCGCGTTGAAATCGGTCATAGTCGCGCGATTATTACTCGCTCAGCCATAGTCGTGCTTTTAATTCGCATCCCGATACTCGCCAGTGTTCGTGCGTATACTCGCTGAAAGAAATTGTACCTAATCACCTAGAGGGGGGGTGAATAGGTGACTTAATCTTTTTAAACTTTTAGGCAGATTATATCACAGATTTCACAGAACATAAAACAACATACATAGAATCAATCACATACACAGAGTACACACAGTTTTATAGTGGTTCCCCCAGGTCTGGGTACATCCACTTTCCCTCTTCGCCTATCTAGTAGTGTACTAGATTCGGCCAAACTTCTCCACTATACCTCAGATCCTCAGATCTTACACTCAGAACCCCAACCAGGTTCCTACAACTCAGGCCCAAGGCCCTACCACTCATTCTTCACAAAGACCTACACTCAGCCTTCACCAAGGCCTACACTCAGCCCTCAACAAGGCCTACACTCAGAGAAATGGATCTCCTACACTCAGGCACACATGCCCTACCACTCAGCCTTTATAATTTCAGGCTTACAACTCATATCCCTTAGGATCCTACAAGAAATTAGGATTACAAAGTATAAACCTATAACTCATAATAAGAGAGAAGAGTTGACAGGTTTCTTGATGAGTTCTTGGAAGAACTTTGCTGAGATCAACCACCCTTGGCTTTCTTCAAAGCTGCTTGAATTTAGAACACAATAGGGTTGAGTCTCTCTGCAGCTGATCTTCAATCACTGCTAACTTAAGAATCAGAACTCAGTCTGAAACTTTTCTTCACAGCCTGGTTCAACAGCTGTCTTCTTGGAAGGAGCTCTCTCTCTCCAACTTCTTAGATCTTCTGATCACTTCAAATGATTCTTCAATGTATTGCTTGATCACCTCTTGTTGTTAATCATCTTCATCTGTTGACAGAATAGGCCTTTATATAGGCTTTCTTCATGGTGACCGGCTGATCCGGTTCCTAACAGACTTCTGACAGTTCTGACAGTTGTCGTAGACCGGCTGGAATGACAGCTGTCAAGTCATACAGTCACTTCTTGAATTTTCTGTAACTGTTTGAAAGTGTCGAGACAGTCAGTCTTTAAGTGTCGACATTTATAGACTAAGTGTCGACACAAGTAGACTAAGTGTCGACACTAGCCTTCATGGTGTCGACACAACTCCTTGTGTTGTAGAATCTGCTTCTCGACACTACTTCTTCAATATGTGTCGACACTGATCCTGTGTGTAGACACAAGTCCTTCTTTTTTGATACTTAGATAATTTCTTGTAAGTGTCGACACAACTCCTTTGTGTCGACACATCTCCTTGTGTTGAACTTGTTAAGTGTCGACACATCTTCTTGGTGTCGACACATACCTTCAGTGTTGATACTTTTGCTGAGTGTCGACACAACTCCTTTGTGTCGACACTTGTACTTAGACTTTAATGAAATTTGCTGAGTGTCGACACAGCCCCCTAGTGTCGACACTTTCTTCATATGTTGAGACTTTTGCTGTGTGTCGACACATTCTTCATTATGTCGACACTTGTACTTGAACTCTGTTGAAGTTTGCTGAGTGTCAACACAGCCTCCTAGTGTCGACACTTGTACTTGAACTTTGTTGATGTTTTGCTGAGTGTCGACACAGCCTCCTAGTGTCGACACTTTCTGATGTCGACAAAGTTCCTCTGGGTGTCGACACTGCTTTTAAGTGTCGACACAGCTTCTCTGGACATTTCTTCATTGTGTGTCGACACAGCCTGTATGTGTCGACACTTTCCTTCTGGTGTCGACTCTGCATCCCTGGTGTCGACACAATTACTCCAAGTGTCGACACTGCTTCTCTGGGTTTCGACACAAGTCTTCTTAAGTGTCGACACTTTCCTTCTAGGTGTCAACACATGGACTTAGAAACTTTTCAGCTTTCCCTGCAAATACTTAACCTGCACAAGGTAACTCAAAATACATCAAATACATCTTGATGTATATCATTGAGTAGGCTGAGGCTTCTTCAAATCAGGTACATATTTTCAATGTACCCAACAATCTCCCCCTATTTGGAGAAGTCATAACCCTTAGCCAATGATATACACCATACATACCAAATTCACAGTATGATGTAAAACAGGATTATATAACAGGGTAAGTACATAAACATGTATAAACAAAAGATGCATACTCAAATTTCTCAGAACGTTAATGTAATAGATTTAACATATATCACATTGTTCTAACAACTTCAACATATTCATTATTCAAAAGTTTACAGAGAGTTTAAAATCAAATGATTACAACTGTAAACTAAAGAAAAATTCTATCATATTGCTGCTCAGACTCCTTGATCACAATGCTCTTTCCTGATTGTATCTTTGCTTGGACTGGGGCTTCAGCATCTTCAGCAGCAGCAGGCTTCTTTCCTTTAAGATCCTTCTTTTTCAAATCTTCAGCTTTGATCTTCTGCCTTTCAAAGTATTGATAAGGCTTAGGAAAGTACTTGCTAGGCTCTTGTGCATTAGGAGGTAGCTTTCCCATCTTAGCCTTTCTTCTATATTGCACAATGGCCTCTTGCCTGGTCTCATGCTTCCTCCACTCCAGTTCAGAATACCACTTGTTTCTATCCTGGATATTGTCCTTGGCAGCCTTCCATGCAGTCAAGATAATATTCCTGGAAGTGGGGCTCCATTGTTCAAAATCAGGCCTAGGTTCAGCTTGCTCTCTGAATCCCTTCTTAGACAATTGAGTCTCTTGTTCTTTCAGCAAAGCTTCTTGTTCTTTCAGAATTGCCTCTGGCACTAGCTAAACCACTTTCTCAATGATGACATGCTGATTTCCTTCAGGAGGACTATACATTGATTGTATTTCTTGATGTATCATATCAAAGTCTGGTGGAGGGTATATTACTTGAGCTACTTCAGCTGGCTCCCCTCCAAGATATGCAGGATTAAGTCCAGACTCTGCAACATTGTCATCATCACATAATGGAGGATATCCAAGGGTGGCTCTGATGGAATTTGAAATCCACTTTGCATGATCAGAGCCTGCTTTGACTAACACCCTCTCCCCCTTTATGACTTCTCTTTCAATGTGATCTCTTAGATCATCTTTCTGGAATCTTATCTGTGCATTCAGATAATTTACTCCGTCATTGTAGAAAGGTGCCAACCTTTGTAGCTTTTCAGTTATTAACTTATGGGAATCCTGAAGTGCAGAAGTAACAACAGTTAAGCTCTCTTGCAATGCTTTGTCAAATTCTTCTTTGGCAGTGGTCAGGGCTGCATTCTGGGCAGTTGCTATATTCTTCAGTTCAGTTACAATGGCATTGTGTGAAGCTGTCAAATTATCATTTATCCTGATTTGGTTTTCTAGGACATAGCCTTGCTTCACTTCAAGCTCTTCAAGTTTTGTCTTCAGTTTCTCTTGATGTGTGGCCAGATAGACTACTGCATTTCCCCCTTTATGGAAGCAGTCAGTCATTTCTTTTTTATTCAGATTTACTTCAAATCTGATTGACTTTATGTCTTGTGCCAGATCAAATTGTAGTGACTTATTCCCTTCGTCTACATACTTTTCCAGAGCTTGCCTTTGCTCATCAACCTTAATTTGTAAAGCCACCATCAATGAACTGTAATCTATAGATGGGGCTGGATGTAGTGCAGGCTGTGGTGCTATTGTTTGTAAAGCTTTCTTATATGTCTGGCTCCTCCTCTTGAAAACTTGAAATTTTCTCTTCTTGGCTCTTGCAGCCTCTTCATCTTCAGAAGCAGATGTGCTTGCAATATCAACCATGTCCTTAGGACTTGGAGGTAACTCCTCAGTCTTTGGTGGTTGCTCAGCTTCCTTTTGCTTCTCAGTCTCTTTGCATGCAGTTTGCTCTATATTCTCCACTTGCTCCCCCTCAATAATTACCTTCTCCCCCTCAGCAGCTGCTTTTTCCACTTCAATATCAGTTTGAAGAAGGTCAGGGAACAGTTCTTCCAAAGTAAATTCCTGTTGAGGATGGGGTGGAGAATCTCTTAGATCATCAATCACTTGATCAGCAACAGATGTGTCCTCCATGACAACATCTTGGGGTTGACTAGGAATATGAGGTTGCTGATTAACATCAGACAATCTGTCAGTCATATCTTTATTTTCAATAGAGAAATCTAATTGGTTGATTTCAGTTATTACCTCAAATATTGTGTGGGTAGCTTGTTCACTCTCTAGTGGAGTTGGCTCATTCACCAGTAGAGGCTCCCCCTGGATGGAATCCAGGTTAATTGGGCTAGCCTATGGTAGCTCCCCCTGCCTTGGTGCATCTTCTTGTCTAGCAGGTGACTGGCCAACATTTCTAGTGTCTTCTTCATCAGGAGTGAACACTACATGCTCTTCAGAACTGCTTGATGATTCTTGAGCCACAGGGGCTGTCTTTTTCTTCTTCTTCAGGGGTGTTTCCTTCTCAGGAGTTGGCATTTCCTTGGTCAAGACTCTATCCCACCTAGAGAAGATTCTCAAATCCATTCTCATCATGTGGTTAATCTTAGTTCCAGCTGCTTGACACATGACCTCTGGTATACTACCAGCCAGGTAAAGACTTAGAATCCTACCCAAATTGGGCTTCTTCATACTCTCTTTTATCTTATCAAACAATACTGCAGACCAATCAGTATTAAGTTGGAAGATAATCCTTGTCATGAGAGTAAACATATGAGCTGAGATTCTGTCATGCCCTCCAGGCTTGCTCAGGATAACCTTGCCAACAATTTCAGATAAAAATTTGCCTTGCATGTTCATTCCCTTTCTATTGATCACAGATCCAATTTTCATTTTGGAGTCCAGTCCACACCATGTTAATGCTTCTCTAGTCTTAGAAGCAGAAACATCTTCTTCTTCCTTAGTTCTTGGCAGTTGTAGTACCTTTCTCAGACTCTTAGGAGAGACCTTCACCTTTGCCCCATGAACTCTTGACTTTATCTTGAGTCCTGATTCATCTAGAGTTGCTCCATTCAGAAACTCAAGGACTTCCTTCTTCCAAATCTTAATCGGTTCTGAAATAATAAATTCTAACTCAGTCTCAGCTATTAGGGTTATCACACCTTTGATATCTGGTTCCGCGTCATCAAATGCGTGGCGCACGAGTTCATACCCTTCATTCACATTCTCTTCGAGCTTGGGCGCCATTAGGGTTTGAAGAAATTTGAATTAGAGAAGAGAGATGTCGACACACAAGTTTGGTCTCGAAACTTTGGTGAGCGTGTCGACAGACAATGGCGAAAACCTATTTATACCTTTCTAGAATCGAAGATGAAAGGGCGCGTGAAAATGCTTAAATTGTGTCGACACTGTTGAAAAGTGTCGACACTAACTTATAATGTCTCGACAACAATGTGTCGACACAAGTATAGTCGACAGAATATATGTGTCGACACTTACATATCTCAGCTCGACGATTAGTCGAGACCTTACTCGACGAATTCTAAGTAAATCCTAAGTGTCGACAACACCCGGGATGTGTCGACACCTACTATTTATGTGTCGACATTAATTCTCTTAAGTGTCGACACAGACTGTCTAGATATGTCGACACCATTTCTCTGAAATGTCGACACCACTTTTCTGTGTTGACACAGACAACTCTGTGTGTCGACACCATTTTACTTAGCCAATTTTGAAAACTTATTCTAAGTTTATCATACCTAATTCAATTTTGAACCTATTGAATTTGGTTTCATCTAAGGGCTTAGTATACATGTCAGCTAGTTGATTATCTGTATTAATATACTCTAGTGAAATATCTTCCTTTTCTACATGTTCTCTTAGAAAATGGTATTTTATTTCTATATGCTTAGTCCTACTATGGGAGACAGGATTGTCAGCAATAGAAATAGCACTAGTAAAATCACAAAATAGAGGTGTTCTACTTACTTGAATATCATAGTCTTCTAGCTGATGTTGCATCCACAGAAGTTGAGCACACAACTTCCTGCAGCAACATACTCTGATTCTGCTGTGGAGATAGTCACACTTGTTTGTTTCTTGCTACTCCATGAAATCAGTCTTCCACCTAGAAATTGACAGGTTCTAGTAGTACTCTTCTTATCTTCCTGTCAGCCTGCAAAATCTGCATCTGAATAACCTGTCAGTTCAAAGTCTCCATTCCTAGGGTACCAAAGGCCTAGATAAGGAGTGCCCTTAAGATATCTCAGAAATCTTTTGACTGCTGTAAAATGATATTCTTTAGGGCAAGCTTGGTACCTAGCACAGACACATGTAGCATACATGATATCTGGTCTACTTGCAGTCAAGTACAATAGGGAGCCAACTATCCCTCTATACAAAGTCTCATCTACAGGTTTCCCTGCATCATCTTTGCTTAGAGACATACTTGACCCCATAGGAGTTTTCATGGTACTGGATGATTCCATACCATACTTCCTTATCAATTCTAAGGTGAACTTAGACTGGCATATGGATAAACCATTCTCAGTCTGTCTAACTTGGAGACCCAAGAAGAACTTAAGTTCCCCCATACTGCTCATTTCAAATTGTCCTTGCATTAGTTTTGCAAACTTTCTGCAAAGACTATTTTCTGTAGACCCAAATATGATGTCATCTACATATATTTGGACTAGAATGATCTTGACTCTGGATTCCCTAAGGAATAGAGTCTTGTTTATTTTCTCCCTTGTGAATTTATTCTCAATGAGGAAACTAGACAGGGTTTCATACCAAGCCCTAGGGGCTTGTTTTAACACATACAAAGCCTTCCTAAGTCTATAGACATAATTAAGTTTGATAGAATTAACAAAACCTGATGGCTGTTCCACATAGACTTCTTCTATCAGATTTCCATTCAGAAAAGCTGACTTAACATCCATTTGGTATACTTTAAACCCTTGATAGGTTGCATAGGCCAAGAACATCCTTATTGCCTCCAGTCTGGCTACTGGAGCAAAGGTTTGATCAAAGCCAATACCTTCTTCCTGCCTATAACCTTTTGCAACCAGTCTTGCTTTGTTCTTTATAATCACTCCATGTTCAACCAACCTATTCCTAAAGATCCACTTGGTTCTAATTATGTTGTGGTCTTTTGGTTTAGGAACAAGCTCCCAGACATTGCATCTTTTGAACTGGTTCAGCTCCTCTTGTATTGCCTCAATCCAATGAGGGTCTAGGATAGCTTCTTCAAATTTCTTTGGCTCAACTTGGGATAGAATACTGGAGTAGAGTATTGAACTTAGATTTCTACTCCTTGTTTGTACCCCTTGTCTGAGATCACCAATAATTTGATTGGCTGGATGATATTTTAGATGTCTATTTGCTGGAGGTAGCCTGTCTTCAGGTTGTACACCTTCAGCTTCTTCAACTTGCTGCACTCCTTGGTCTTCTTCTGCATCAGGTGCATCTAGTACTCCCCCTGGACAACAGCCACTATCTTCTACTTGCTGTCTTGCAGTAGGTTCTTCTTCTATAGTGAGCTTGTCTATCTTCTCAGTCACACTTGTGGAGCTGCAAATACTTCTAGACAATTCATTGTTAATGAGTCTAGCTTCATCAAATACTACATGTACTGATTCTTCTACAACTTGAGTAGTCAAGTTGTATGCTCTATAAGCCTTACTGTTGTTGTTGTACCCAACAAAGATCCCCTCTTGGGATTTGGAAGCAAACTTGGTTAAGACTTTCCATTATTAAGTATATAGCATTTACAACCAAAGATCCTGAAATAGGATAGATTTGGTTTTTTGCCTTTCACAATCTCATAGGGGGTCTTATTGTGACTTTTGGTGATAGTAGCCCTATTAATTACATGGCAAGCAGTGTTTACTACCTCAGCCCAGAAATATTCTGGGAGAGATGCATCACTTAATAGGGTTCTACCAGCCTCTATCAAGGTTCTATTTTTCCTTTCAGCAATACTATTTTGCTGAGGTGTTCTTGGTGAGGAAAATTCCTGAAATATCTCAAACTCTTCATATAGCTTTGTCATACTATCAGACTGGAATTCAGTACCATGGTCACTTCTTATTTTGACCACTGTACTGTCTAACTCATTCTGAATTTGTTTGACAAAACTATAAAAAATACTAGGAGTTTCAGATTTCTGTCTAAGGAAGAACACCCAGGAAAACCTTGAGTAGTCATCTACAACTACAAATGTGTAGACCTTCCTACCTAAGCTGTGAACTGGCATAGGACCAAAAAGATCCATATGCAAGAGATATAGGAACCTCACAGCATCTTTGTTCTCAATGCTATTAAAGATGGATCTAGTCTGCTTGCCCTTTTGACAAGCTGAGCATATCTCATCTTTAGTACACTTAACCTGAGGAACATTCCTCACTAACTCTTTGCTAAAGAGTTGGCCAATTATCTTGTAGTTAAGATGGGCTAGCCTCTTGTGTCATTTGTCATAATGAGAGACTTTCTCATCAGCTACAAGACACACTGGAGAAACATTGTTCTCACACATAATGTCTAGGCAATAGACATTTCTCTTCCTATAACTAGTCAGAATGATCTCTTGATTATTTGATCTCCTGATATGACAACCATCTTTGACAAATGAGATGTCATATCCTAAATCACTCAGCTGACTTATACTAATGAGGTTGTGCTTCAAACCTTTAACATAAGCCACTTGAGTAATTGTTATAAGGTTGCTAGAAATGTTACCAAAACCTTTGATGATTCCTTTTTCAGAACCACCAAAGGTGACTTTTGGACCATCCTTGATTGGTGTGTAGTCCTTTAGCAATCCCCTAGTTCCAGTCATGTGCCTGGAACATCCACTGTCCAAGTACCATATTGGGGCATGGCCACTTGGACTCACCTGCAAAACAGATTAGTTAACCTTAGAACCCAAAGAATTCTTGGGTCCTTGGTGCTGGTTAGTTTGCCTCTTAACAAAACTACCTATAGCTTTTCTAGCAGGCATATTGCTACTCAACTTGGCACTAAAATTGTGCCAACAGTCCATGGCAAAGTGGCCTACCTTGCCACAACACCAGCACTCAAATATGTTATACCTTTGCTTAGGTACAACCCTGGCTGTTTTATTTACAGCAGGCTCCTTGTTGAGTACTGGGGCTTTGCCCTTAGACTTGGACTTTACAATCCTAGCAGGTTTTGTAAACCCTAATCCAGTTTTACCTTTTTGATGTACAAATTCATCTATCAAAGGTAAAATAGATTTTGGTTTAGAAAACCTTGCAACTAAATCTCTCTCCTTCTGAAGACTAATCTCCAGATTTCTGATTTAATCATTCTTGAATGTTATAGTCCCCATCTGAATAACAGTTATGTTCTTCAGCCTGGCTATTTCATTTAGTTTTTGATCGATAAACTTATCAAAATCTGTTGCAGCCACTTTGAGATTAGCAATCTCCTTAGCCTGACTCTTGGTCAAGGATTTGCTTTTCTTCAAAGCTTGCAACACTGCCCTATATTCATCAATTAATTGATGAATGTCTCCTTCAGATTCAGATCCACTCTCATCACTTGATGATGATGTATCTGAATCTGACTCAGTACTAGAAATTGAACTATCAGAATAATTTTGTACCTGACTTGATCCAGGCTGATCCTGGATGTTATCTCTTTCTAATGAGGCCATCAGTCCCTAGCACTGAGTGTCCTCATGCTCATATATAGAGTTCATTAATTGGATGAACTCCTCTTCCTCTTCTTCAGCAACCAGTCCAATGTAAGCTTCAGCTTCTGAATCAGTTTCTGAAGAAGACATATCTGACAGACTTTTGTCCTTCTTTACAACAAAGGACCTTTCCTTTTTGCCCTTGATCTGAGTCTTCTTCTTATTAGTTGACTCTTTCCTTTTCTCTGGACAGTCAGCAACAACATGTCCTTGTCTGTTACAACAATAACAAACTATCTTTGAAGGTGTAGTTCTACTTGACTTGGGCTTTCTCCTGTCATTCTTTGATGACTTCTATGAAGTGGATGGCTTAGACCTCCACAATTTCTTCTTTAGAAACTTCTGAAAATGTCTTGTGAAAGCTGCAAAGTCCTCATCACTTTCACTGCCTTCAGAATTCCTGCTTTCTGACTCATCTGTCTCAGTCACAACAACTTTTGGAGGTGGAGATGGAGACTTACTTTTATATTTCTTGGTGGCTTCTGTCTTGAATGCCACAGCTCTTTCTTTATGCTCAATTCTTGTAGTATTCTCTTCCTCTTTCCTAACCATTAGCTGCATTTCATAGGATAACAGCTTTCCAAACAATGTTGGAGGAGGAATATCTGCTAACTTGGTCATTTCCCTTATGACACAAATCTTAGTATCCCAGTCTTTAGTTAGGGATCTCAAGAACTTATCATTTAACTCATAATTGCTAAATTCTCTTCCATAAGACATCAACTCATTGACAATCCTATAGAATTTCTTGTAGCATTATGTTATACTATCAGACCTGCCTTGTCTGAAACTTTCATACTCCTGATTTAGTAAAGACTTTTTATCCTGTCTAACTTCTTCAGAGCCCTCCATGTACACTATCAGTGTGTCTCACATTTCCTTTGATGTTTTACAGTGAATCAAGTTCTGGAATGTGGCATCATCTATTGCACTCACAATAATATTCTGAGCCCTCTTGTCCATTGTGGCCAGAATAATCTCATCTTTAGTCATCTCAGAATAGTCCTTAGGAGTTCTCTGGTTTGCATCTAGAACTGATACTTTCATAGGCGCATATGTCCCTTCTTTGACTGTGATATAGATTCTAGGGTCAGAGGCTTCCATAAATAGTCTAACCCTTTCTTTCCAGATGCCAAAAATCTCTTTTCTGCAGATTGGCAACTTCATGGATCCAAGTTCTTTATGATTCTCTGTTGAACCCATTTTCTTGATTTTCTTGATTCTGCACTTGATTATACTGAATCTGCCAACAGGATCTTGTACTCAGACAGTTATGTCATTTTTGAGTAACCTCGCTTTGATACCACTTGAAAGAAATTGTACCTTATCACCTAGAGGGGGGTGAATAGGTGACTTAATCTTTTTAAACTTTTAGGCAGATTATATCACAGATTTCACAGAACATAAAACAGCATACACAGAATCAATCACATACACAGAGTACACACAGTTTTATAGTGGTTCCCCAAGGTCTGGGTACATCCACTTTCCCCCTTCACCTATCTAGTAGTGTACTAGATTCGGCCAAACTTCTCCACTATACCTCAGATCTTCGGATCTTACACTCAGAACCACAACCCGGTTCCTACAACTCAAGCCCAAGGCCCTACCACTCAGTCTTCACAAAGACCTACACTCAGCCTTCACCAAGGCCTACACTCAGCCCTCAACAAGGCCTACACTCAGAGAAATGGATCTCCTACACTCAGGCACACAGGCCCTACCACTCAGCCTTTATAATTTCAGGCTTACAACTCAGATCCCTTAGGATCCTACAAGAAATTAAGATTACAAAGTATAAACCTACAACTCAAAATAAGAGAGAAGAGTTGACAGGTTTCTTGATGAGTTCTTGGAAGAACTTTGCTGAGATCAACCACCCTTGGCTTTCTTCAAAACTTCTTGAATTTAGAACACAATAGGGTTGAGTCTCTCTGCAGCTGATCTTCAATCACTGCTAACTTAAGAATCAGAACTCAGTCTGAAACTTTTCTTCACAGCCTGGTTCAATAACTGTCTTCTTGGAAGGAGCTCTCTCTCTCCAACTTCTTAGATCTTCTGATCACTTCAAATGATTCTTCAATGAATTGCTTGATCACCTCTTGTTGTTAATCATCTTCATCTGTTGACAGAATAAGCCTTTATATAGGCTTTCTTCATGGTGACCAGCTGATCCGGTTCCTAACAGACTTCTGACAGTTCTGACAGTTGTAGTAGACCGGCTGGAATGGCAGCTGTCAAGTCATACACTCACTTCTTGAATTTTCTGTAACTGTCTGAAAGTGTCGAGACAGTCAGTCTTTAAGTGTCGACATTTATAGACTAAGTGTCGACACAAGTAGACTAAGTGTCGACACTAGCCTTCATGGTGTCGACACAACTGCTTGTGTTGTAAAATCTGCTTCTCGACACTGCTTCTTCAATATGTGTCGACACTGATCCTATGTGTAGACACAAGTCCTTCTTTTTTGATACTTAGATAATTTCTTGTAAGTGTCGACACAACTCCTTTGTGTCGACACATCTCCTTGTGTTGAACTTGTTAAGTGTCGACACATCTTCTTGGTGTCGACACATACCTTCAGTGTTGATACTTTTGCTGAGTGTCGACATAACTCCTTTGTGTCGACACTTGTACTTAGACTTTAATGAAATTTGCTGAGTGTCGACACAGCCCCCTAGTGTCGACACTTTCTTCATGTGTTGAGACTTTTGCTGTGTGTCGACACATTCTTCATTATGTCGACACTTGTACTTGAACTCTGTTGAAGTTTGCTGAGTGTCGACACAGCCTCCTAGTGTCGACACTTGTACTTGAACTTTGTTGATGTTTTGCTGAGAGTCGACACAGCCTCCTAGTGTCGACACTTTCTGATGTCGACAAAGTTCCTCTGGGTGTCGACACAGCTTCTCTGGACATTTCTTCATTGTGTGTCGACACAGCCTGTATGTGTCGACACTTTCCTTCTGGTGTCGACTCTGCATCCCTGGTGTCGACACAATTACTCCAAGTGTCGACACTGCTTCTCTGGGTGTCGACACTTTCCTTCTGGGTGTCGACACATGGACTTAGAAACTTTTCAGCTTTCCCTGCAAATACTTAACCTGCACAAGGTAACTCAAAATACATCAAATACATCTTGATGTATATCATTGAGTAGGGTGAGGTTTCTTCAAATCAGGTACATATTTTCAATGTACCCAACACTCGCCATCGCCAGCTCGCAGGCTTGACAAGGCATACTCGCATACTCGCCAAATCTTACTCGCACTTGCATAATTGTTTACCTCGTCGAAGCTAAACCCGACTGGTCTAAAGACCAGAGTCTACACCCCTCAGGATCCGAGCTCGGCTGGGGGTGGGAATCAGTCGACACCCAGCATGAGCCAAGCTCAACTGGGGGTGGGAATCAGTCGACACCCAGCAGGAGCCAAGCTCAACTGGGGGTACGAATCAGTCGACTAGGAGAGGCAAGTAGTCGGTCTGTAGGAGAGAAGCTCGTACAAAGTTCACGGACTACGACATCACTCCAGCGAGGAACTTGATCTCACTCGAGGAGGTCGTTGATCAATATGCAGGAGAGGATCTCGTGCAAGGACTTGGACTTACGAGGACACGGCCACTCGAGGACTTGAAACGTTTGAGTCGACAGCTCTCAGGAGCCTTGCTCAACTAGATTGGTGTAAGTCGACTCGGGGAGGCAAGTAGTCGTTCTGTAGGAGAGGAGCTCGTACAGAGTTCACGGACTATGACATCACTCCAGCGAGGAACTTGATCTCACTCGAGGAGGTCGTTGGCCAATATGCAGGAGAGGAGCTCGTGTAGGGACTTGGACTTACAAGGACACTACCACTCGAGGACTTGAAACGTTAGAGTAGTCAGCTCTCAGGAGCCTTGCTCAACTAGAGTGGTGTAAGTCTACTCGAGGAGGCAAGTAGTCGGTCTGCAGGAGAGGATCTCGTACAGAGTTCACGGACTACGGCATCACTCCAGTGAGGAACTTGATCTCACTCGAGAAGGTAGTTGGCCAATATGCAGGAGAGGATCTCGTGCAGGGACTTGGACTTATGAGGACACTGCCACTCGAGGACTTAAAATGTTGGAGTCGACAGCTCTCAGGAGCCTTGCTCAACTAGAGTGGTATAAGTCGACTCAGGGAGGCAAGTAGCCGGTTTGTAGCAGAGGAGCTCGTACAGAGTTCACAGACTACGGCATCACTCCAGCGAGTTACTTGATCTCACTCGAGGAGGTCATTGGCCAATATGCAGGAGAGGAGCTCGTGCAGGGACTTGGGCTTACGAGTACACTACCACTCGAGGACTTGAAACGTTGGAGTTGACAGCTCTCAGGAGCCTTGCTCAACTAGAGTGGTGTAAGTCGACTCGGGGAGGCAACTAGTCGGTCCGCAGGAGAGGAGCTCTTACAGAATTCACGGACTACGACATCACTCCAGCGAGGAACTTGATCTCACTCGAGGAGGTCGTTGGCCAATATACAGGAGAGAAGTTCGTTCAGGGAATTGGACTTACAAGGACACTGCCACTCGAGGACTTGAAATGTTGTTGGAGTTTTCCCTGCTGCTTAAGAGATTACTAATGAATCAAATGTATCAATATCTTTGAGGACGAAGAGATTATAAATAGTGTAGAAAGTAGTGAACATGCAAGAACAAACGGATAGAATTTTGAATAATTGAAATTTTATTATCCAAAAAAGATATCATTTACAAAGGTATGACCTCCCTTTTATAGAATGGAGGAGATATGAGAGAGTACAAACAAACAATGTGGGACTAAACATGTACAGTGCTCAGCGGCTAGAAATAAAGGAGACCGCACAGGCCGCACGGTTAGACAAATGAGTTAACCGCTCGGCAACTCCAGTAGGATAAGAACAGGCCGCAATGGGAGACAGCTAGACCGCCCGGTCTCCAGGCTTCTGAGTGAGATCGCCAGACCGCTCGGTCAATAAACCGCTAGACAAGACCGCAAGGTCGCCCGGTCTAATGCTTCAACACTCCCCCTCAAGCTGGAGCATAGATATCAATCATGCCCAGCTTGTCACAAATGTGAAAGAAGGAAGTAGAGACCGGCTTTGTGAAGATATCTGTCAATTCTTTGTTAGAGGTGATAAACGAAGTACAGATCTGTTTCTTCAAAATCTCTTCCCGAATGAAGTGGCAGTCAATCTCTATATGCTTTGTTCTCTCATGGAAGACCGGATTTCTAGATATGTATATAGCAGACTTGTTGTCACAGAACATAGGAAGAGGATAGTCATACACCTCCCCTAGGTCAAGCATGAGAGCCCGCAACCACTTTAACTCACACGTGGTTGACGCCATACTCCGGTATTCGGCTTCTGCACTGGATCTGGAGACAACAGACTGTTTCTTGCTCTTCCAACTCATAAGATTTCCTCCAACAAAAGTACAAAAACCTAATGTGGACTTACGATCGCCTTTGTCATCCGCATAACTTGAATCAGAGTAGGCCTCAACCCTCAGATGACCATTCTTCTGAAAGATTAGCCCTTTGTCTGGTGCTGCTTTGACATACTCTAAAATCTTCAAGGCAGACTGAAGATGACACTCCCTGGGAGCTTGCATAAACTGACTGACCTTACCTACAACATAGGAGATGTCGGGTCTAGTCACCGTGAGATAGATGAGTTTGCCGACCAAACATCTGTACCTTGTGACATCAGATAGAAGAGGCGAGTCATCCGTCCACGTTTTGTCTTCTCCAATAGCCATGGGAAACCGAGCCGGTTTGGCACCTGTCAATCCTGCTTCTTGTAGAAGATCAAGGGCATATTTCCGTTGGGAGAGAACCAACGAGTCATGTTTCCGAGAGATTTTTATCCCCAAAAAGTATTTCGGGGAGCCCATATCCTTCGTGACCAAGTGTTGATGGAGGTGCTTCTTCGTCAAGTCCACCCCATCTCGGTCATCGCCAGTAAGAAGAATATCATTCACATATACTGCCAAAATCACCAGTCCCGAGGCCGTTTTGCGAATGAATAAGGAGTGATCGGTCGAACTCCTTGTAAAGTCGATGGTAGCCACAACGCCACTGAATTTGTCGAACCACGCCCGAGGGCTCTGCTTTAGGCCATAAATGGCCTTCTTCAAACGGCATACGCGTGTCTCCCCCTGAGCAACATACCCAGGAGGTTGCTCCATGTAGACGTCCTCCTGAAGATCGTCATAGAGAAAGGCATTCTTCACATCAAGCTGGGAAATAGCCCAATCCCGGTTAACAGCCACAGAGAGAAGAACCCGGATGGTGCTGAGGCGAGCAACCGGAGAAAAAGTGTCAAAGTAATCAATGTCGTAAGTCTGAGTGAAGCCTTTGGCCACCAGCCGGGCCTTGTAGCGATCCACAGTGTCGTCGGGGCGAAATTTCACAACGAAGACCCAACGACAGCCAACCACATCAGTGCCCACGGGAGGAGGAACAAGGGTCCAGGTACCCCGTTCAGTAAGAGTAGCCATCTCTTCATACATGGCAGAGTTCGAATGAGGGAGAGAAAGAGCCTCCTGGTAGGTACGGGGAGTAGAAGTAGCGGAGATACCCAAGGCAAAACACTTGCGAGAAGGAGAAAGCCGATCATAGGAAACAACTGCCGCAAGCGGATGTTGAGTACACGCCCGCACCCCTTTGCGAAGAGCAATGGGAAGATCCAGGTCGACGGGTGCGTCAGTGACCGGAGCGTCCGTGGCAGAGAAGGCTGGCCCGGGACTAGAGAGAGACGACGGCGGAGAAGAGGGTGGGAGACAGACAGGGAAGGAGACGGAGGTGGGGAGACGACGAGAGGCGTGGAGGGAACGGAGAGAGGCGGTGGAGAAGCAGAGAGATCAGGAGGAAGAGAGGAGGTAGGAGAGAAGTAGGAAGCATTCTCGAAAAATGTCACATCCGCGGAGACAAATTGCTTGCGGAGAAGGGGGTCAAAACAGCGATAGCCTTTTTGAGTGGTAGAGTACCCCAAAAAGACACACTTGGTGGAACGGGGGAAAGCTTGTCACGGGTAGCGGAGGGAGCGTGAACAAAGGCCGTACAGCCAAAGACATGGAGATGGAGAGGAAAAGGTTTCTTGTGGGGGTAGAGAATGGAGAAGGGGGTCTGGCCGTGGAGAACTGTGGAGGGAAGGCGATTGATGAGATAGCATACGAGGAGCACATCGTAGCCCCAGTAGGAGCGAGGTACTTGCATCTGCGTCATGAGAGTACGAGCAACATCAAGAAGGTGACGGTTTTTACGCTCCGCCACCCCATTCTGCTGGGAGTGTAAACACAAGTAGTTTGATGAAGAAGACCATGTTGGTGAAAGAAAGAGGAGAACTCATGATTAAGATATTCCTTAGCATTATCAGTGCGTAAAACTTTAATAAAAATGTCAAACTGATTCTTAATCATAAAATAAAATGATTGACAAACAGAAAAGAATTCAGAGCGATCTTTTAATAGATACACCCAGGTACATCGTGAAAAAATATCTATAAAAGTGACAAAATAGGAACTACCCCGACCAACAGTGAGGGTAGGAGCAGGACCCCAGACATCAGAATGAATGAGATCAAACGGGCGAGAGGTGCCACGGCCTTGCTTCAGAGGTAAAGAGGAGCGATGATGTTTGCCAAGCTGACACACATTACAGTTGAGCGGAGAACTGGTAGGAGGTAAGTGGGGTAGAAGCTGGCGAATAATCCGAGGAGGAGGATGTCCAAGGCAAAGATGCCATTGAAGGAGATCTGTAGAGGAGTAGGCGGACAGAGCGGAAACATCGTCGAGGAAGTAGAGGTCGCTGCTCTCAGTCCCAGTAGAAATCGTCTGCTGGGTCCTCGGGTCCTGAAAAGAACAAGCAGTTGGAGTGAATAAGACGGAGCACTGAAGTTGTCGGCATAAAGTAGTAACAGATAATAAATTGCACGGGAACTTCGGGACATAAAGAGTGTCCTCCAAGCAAAGCGATGGGGTGAGTTGAACCATGCCCGTCCCATGAACCGGGGACGGTGAACCATCCGCCACATGAACCGGGGGCAAGTGGTCATGTGTCTCAAGATGGGAGAAGCAATGAGGGTTGCCAGTCATATGATTTGTAGCACCGGAGTCAATCAGCCATTTACCTTGGGTAACAACGTGGGCACTACCTAACGTCGTGGCCACAGAAGCAGACGGCCGAGAGGAGGCGGAGGCCGAAGAAGGAGCATCACCGGAAGGGCGAAGATGAGGATGTTTCTGCCAGCAGCGGTCAACAGAATGGTCGGTATGACCACAGTGAGAGCAGAGGAACCGGGACGAACCCCGTTCGCCGGAGTGGCCGCGGCCACTAGGTCCCCCTTTCTGAGCTTGGTGAGCAAAGGAGTCCTGGGAAGGGGGGAGGCCAACAGAGGCGGCTGGAGCAGCGAAGTAACAGCGGCAATGCGAGCTGCGGTGGTATCCAAAGTAGGAGATTCCGCCTCACCCAGGATCTACTGGCGGATCATATCATAGGAATCAGGAAGACGGAGAAGATAACAAACAACCAGGAGTTCCAGGAAGTGTTTGTGCTGTTCGGCCAAGTCCACGGAGAAGGGGCAATTTTGGAGGATCTCAGCACCAAGATCCCGAACCTGTTGATAAGCCGCAGTAGGAGACATGGAAGGGCGGGCGAAGAGGTCCGCATAGAGAGTATAAATGCGGGACGTCTATCCCCCTTCGAATAGAGAGCAGCGAGGTGAAGCCAGGCGGCCTTGACCGTCTCATCATTGCGAATGACGGGAAGGCACTCATCAGAGAGGCTGTTGGCCAGCCAAGTGCGGACAAGAGCATCACTCGCATCCCAGTCATCAAACTCAGGAGAGTTACGAGGAGGAGGGTCATCGGTGAGGTGATGATGCTTGCGCTGAGAGCGAAGAAGAAAGGTGAAAGAAACTCTCCAATCGGGATAGTTGGAGCCAACAAGCTTAGAAAGCGTGCCAAGGTTGCCCGAAGGAGGAGGAGGAGAAGGAGCTGCAGGAGTGGTGGAGATAACGGGGGTGGTGAGACCGGAAGTAGTCATAGAAAACAGCAAGAAACCGCGCGAGAAGAAGAGAAGCCGCGGGGAGAGGAAAAAGGAGAGCAACCTGCGCGAAACCGCAGCGGTTTAAAGGGCAGAAGTCGCGCGAACACAAGCGGCCAGGAGGCAGACAAAGGCACAGCGAAGAAGAGGTTGCGCGTACTGAAAAGTTCGAGCGAACAGAAGAGAAGAGGAAGCAAGAAGCAGCGACAACAACAAGTCGCAAGCCGGGCGAACAGAAGCAGGCCGCAACGACTAGAAAGCCGGAGAGGCGAGAAGGAACCAGGGTACGGCGACAACTAAACAAGTCGCGGCGACGAATAGCAGCTGGAGAAGAGAAGTAAGGAGAAACAAGCCGCGCGAACAGGGTAGCGAACAGAAGAGAAGGCAAGCCGCGAAGACAGGTCGCGTAAAGCAGAAACAAGCCGCGAGAATCAGAGAGCTCACACAATCAGGAGGAAAAGACCGTGTGCTCTGATACCATGTAGAAAGTAGCGAACATGCAAGAACAAACGGATAGAATTTTGAATAATTGAAATTTTATTATCCAAAAAAGATATCATTTACAAAGGTATGACCTCCCTTTTATAAAATGGAGGAGATATGAGAGAGTAAAAACAAACAATGTGAGACTAAACATGTACAATGCTGAGCGGCTAGAAATAAAGGAGACCGCACAGGCCGCGCGGTTAGACAAATAAGTTAACCGCTCGGCAACTCCAGCAGGATAAGAACAGGCCGCAATGGGAGACCGCTAGACCGTCCGGTCTCCAGGCTTCTGAGTGAGATCGCCAGACCGCTCGGTCAATAAACCGCTAGACAAGACCGCAAGGCCGCCCGGTCTAATGCTTCAACAAATAGAACGCTGATCTCGCCGCCGTAGAGTTGGGAGGATGGCGTCCAGCACTGTTCCTGATAGTTCCTCCAGTCGGAGGAGAGATGCAATCAGGGGTAGCTAGGTCGATATGTAAGGGTGAAGCTGATCTGGGTCGTCAATGCAGGGGTTCAGTCTTACAAGGATGCTTATATCCCGAGGCATCGTCCCATCGTCCTCCCTGGGCTATCTAGGAGAAACAGGTCGGAGGCTCGCTTCCTAATCCAACCGTTGGGATCATTTTCAGCTTTGCCACCTGGCTACGAGCGCAAGCGTATGAGTGAGGGGTAATGTTCCCCCGAGGGTCCTCCAGGACGCACTCGCGACTGAAATATTTCCTTGGGCCTTCGCCTGCCCTTTTGCTGGATATCCTACCTTTGAAAATAATTGAAGGGTTGTTTCCCAAATGTGAGCTTGGCAAGATTGATCCTTCCTCGAATCTGAGAGATTGGAGTCCAAACCTATTCCTGATAGTTCCTCCAGTCAGAGGAGTGATGCAATTGGGGGTAGCTAGGCCGACATACAAGGGGGGAGCTGATCTCGGCCGTCAGTGCAGAGGCTCGGTCTTACAAGAGCACTTCTAGAGGCATCGTCCCATCATCCGTACTGGGCTATCTAGGAGGAACCGGTCGACAGCCGGTTTCTCGGATCGAGCTCGTAGCTGAACCCTAAGGCCTCAGAAATCTTGAGATGAAATATCGCAAAGAGAAATCATATGGTTGTCACTATCTGTATATATATATATGTGAAAATAGGATTTACAAGGAAAGTACAGTATTAACGCTAGGGATAGAACCTCTTCAGGTCATCCCCGCTCTAAGTACCTCCCAATTGCTCTCCGACTTGGTCCTGAAGATAATAGCCTCTGGTGTCCAAGGCTTCTTGGACGATGAATGGACCTTCCCAATTAGGATGTAGCTTGTCAACCATTGCTCCCCTTCCTGCGGCGTCCACCTTCTCCATAACCAGATCCCCTGGGAGGAAATGTTTTAGGCGGACGTTTTTGTCAAAGTGCTTTGCCATGTGTCGCTTGATCTCCTCCTGACGGATAGCGGCTAGGTCACGAAGCTCTTCAACAAAATCCAGTGATAACTTTTGAGCGTCTTCATTTTCCAAGCGTCATTCTTCGCCGCCTTCTCCAGCTGCTATGACTCTTGGGCTCCGAACCTCAAACTCCACTGGGATGAGTGCCTCAGACCCGTAGGACAACTTGAAGGGAGTTTCCCCCGTAGCCGAGTTTGGAGTTGTTCTCAGAACCCAAAGGACTGAGGGGAGTTGCTCCGCCCAATTACCTTTCAAGTTGGTGACTTTCTTCTTTAGGAAGTTGATGATCAACTTGTTGGTGACCTCCACTTGTCCGTTGCTGCGAGGATGATGCACGGAGGCGAATCGAAGATCCGTCCCCAGCTGCTTGTAGAAGCCCTCTAACTCCAAGCTGGCGAACTGTGGACCGTTGTCGGTGACGATGGCAAGAAGAATCCCGAACCTGCATGCAATCTCTCCCTAGATGAAATTCTTTACAATCTGTGAAGTGGTCTTCGCCAGATCCTTCGCCTCGATCCATTTGGAGAAGTAATCAATCATGACGAGGACAAACTTCCTCTGTCCACTGGCCTGAGGGAAGGGGCCGATCAAGTCCATTCCCCAGATTGCGAAGGGCCATGGAGCTGTGATCGAGCGAAGGTGCTGAGCTTGTTGTAGTTGAAGAGGCGCGAAGAGCTGACATTGCAGACATTTCTTGGAGAAGGCTTCTGCATCCTTTTGAATGGTGGGCCAGAAGTTTCCATGCCTTAGAATTCTCTGTTCCAGAGTACGAGTCCTCAAGTGACTATCGCACTCTCCCGAACGAATCTCCTCCAGAACACGAGGGACTTCAACCTCTGATAGTCACCGGGCCAGAGGGCCGCGGTTAGTCTTACGATAGAGCTCTCCTTCCTGTAGTAAGTAATAGGCAGCCTTGTAGCGAAAATTCCTCTGATCCCCTTCGCTGGCAGGAACCTAACCTGTTGCCAAGCAATACAGAAACAGATCTCTCCAGGATGCCCTCGCTTCGATCTCTTCGATGGATGGTCAGAAGAGTTCGGTCACGGTCCCCCCAGCCCGGGGGCCGTACTTGGAGAGATAGTCGGCCTCCGAATTTTTTTCTTGAGGTACATGTTTGATGAAGAAAGATTGAAATCCCCTGATCAGGATTTTCACCTTGATTAAATATCTCTACAGGACCGGGTCATTTACTTCAAACTCGCCTCTGATCTGGGACGCGACTACAATCGAGTCGGTGAAGGCTCTGATATCCCGAATTCCTAACTCCATGGTGAGACGCAAGCCAGCCACCATGGCTTCATACTACGCCTGATTATTTGTAACGGGGAAGAGGATCTCGACTGCTTGCTCGATCCTGGTTCCATGGGGGCTTACTAGAACGACTCTGGCTCCCACGGAGTATCTTCCAAGAGATTGGGCTAGAAGAGCCTTTATCTCCTTCCACCTCGGCTGAGAAGTCGGCCAAGAAATCTGCCACCGCCTGTGCCTTGATCACTACCCGTGGAGAGTAAGAAATGTCAAACTCGCTAAGCTCCACCGCCCATTTTGCCAACCTGCCTGAGTGCTTCACCCCATCCAGGATACTAGGCAGGGAGTGATCGGAGATGACCCTGATGGAATGAGCCTGAAAGTAAGGACGGAGCCTCCGAGCCGAAACCACCAAAGCAAACAGCAACTTCTCCAAGATAGGATATCTCGTTCCTGCCTGCCGCAGCACTCTACTCACATAGTAGACGGGAAGCTGCCTCTTACCTTCCTCTCGGACCAACACCAAGCTAAACGCCTCTGCTCCTACCCCCAAATATAGCTAGACGTCTTCATTCCCCCGTGGGCCTTGGAGGAGAGGAGCTTGAGTTTGTTGTTGCTTGAGCTTTCCGAAGGCCTCCTCACACTCTGCGGTCCACTCGAACTTCTGATTTCCCCGAAGAGTCTTGAAGAATGGAGAGAACTTCTCTCCAGCCTTAGATAAAAAATGACTAAGGTCTGCTAGCCTTCCCGTCAACCTCTGAACCTCTTTGGGATCTTTCGGGGACACCATCTCCAGAACGGCCTTCACTTTATCTGGATTAGGTTCCACCCTCCTGGGAGTGAGGTGGTGACCTAAGAACTTCCCTCTTCCAGCACTAAAGACGCACTTGGCCAGGTTGAGTCGCATCTTATACTTTCTCAGGGTATCAAAGGTCTCCACCAGATCCGTTATATGCTCCGCAACACTTTTGTTCTTGACAAGAAGATCATCCACATAGACTTCCAAGTTCCGCCCCTTCTGCTCCTTGAAGATTTGATGAATCATTCTTTGGTAAGTCGCCCCCGCATTCTTGAGCCCGAAGGGCATCATTTTGTAGCTATAGCAGCCATCGCTGGTTATGAAGGAAACGTCGCGGCAGTCGGGGGGATGCATCCGGATCTGGTGATACCCTGAAAAAGCGTCAAGAAAACTCATCACAGGAAACCCGACGGAGGAATCAACCAGCGCGTCGATTTGAGGCAAGGGGTAGCAATCCTTCGGGCAAGATTTATTCAGCATAGAAAAATCAATACATAGACGACAGCCCCCTCCAAGCTTCTTCACCATTACAACATTGGAGACCCAGCTTGAATACTGGATCTCTGAAACAAAACCAGCTTTCAGCAGCTTCTCCACTTCCTCCCTGATCGGTCCAGCAAGCATGGCTGCGCTCTTCCTCTGCTTTTGACGAACAGGAGTCACCGCGGGATACAGGTTATGACGATGGCAGGCAACATCGGCGTCAACTTCGGGCATCTCGACGGTGCTCCACGAGAAGACGTCGACGTTGTCCTGCAGGCAAGCGGCCATCTCTATCTTCCCCTCCAGCGGAAGGGATCCTCCAACCTTCAGCAGACCAGGCTCTCCTCCTTGAGAGATCACTTCCACCTCCTCCACCTCTTCAGCAGCACCTAATCCCTTCTCCTTCTCTAGCAGCTCCTCTAACTTTTCCGCGTCACCCATCCAGCTGATGGTACTGACGGTATTCAAGTAACACTCCCTGGAGGCCTTGGGATCTCCCCTGATCCTGATCTAGACATCCCCCCGGCAGTACTTCAAGAACTGATGGTATGACGACAGAACGGCCTTAAAATAGTTGATGAGAGGCCGCCCGAAGATGGCGTTGTATTTGCTCGGCACGTCGACGATGATGAAGCAACATCAGATCGAAGTCCCGCCGAGAGTAACTAGAAGTTCCACCGCCCCTTCCACCTCTTTCTTCTCGCCCGAGAAGCCAAAGAGGGGTCCATCTGCATCCTGGACCCGAGACGCTTCCACTTGAAGCCCGACGAACGTTTTCTTGAATATTACGTTCACCGAGCTACCGTTATCTGCGAGGATTTGATCGACGGTGAAGTCTTCCATGGCAGCTTGAATCATAAGGGCGTCGTGGAAGGGGTTCTCATTCCCCGGCATGTCCTCCTCCAAGAAGGTGATCTCTTCTAACGGCGGCGGGTTCTGCGACGTCGAGGCGACGTTCTTCCTATAGATCTGATGGAGGCTCCCCTTGCGGGAAGCTCCAAGCTCGGCTCCTCCGTTGATTACCCCTACATGCCCACCTCCTGGACCATGTATCACATCTCCTCGACCTCCCAGGTCGACACGATCTTCATCCCTCCTCCTCACGGGAGCCTGGAATGACACCTGCCCCATCGAGGCCTCCTGCCTCTACTGCTCCCTCTCCACTACTCCTGCCTCTGGTCCGCTCCTCGCTTCCCAGAACTCCGGGCAAGACAACATCCCATGCCCCTCTACCCGATGGATGTCTCAGTAGAGGGGAATCTCCGCCTCCTGACGCATCACCCGCTGCTCTCTCCGACGACACTTGTTGTCTTGACGGGCGATGGCCATCGTCTCCCTTCTTCCTCCTCCTCGGCCTCCATCCTGCCGGTTGTCGTTCCTCCTCTCCTCCTGGAAGTGTTGTCTTACGGGTGGTCTCCACTGGGGGCAATTCTCGGGATATTGGAATCTCCTCTCTTCCACTCTTCTTGTCCTGGTCTCCGTCGGCCTCCTTTCCTCTTGCCTTCGAGGCTTCTCTTGCCTTCGAGGCTTCTCTTGCCTCCTTTCCTCAACTCTCCTTGGTTCTTCTCTCGTCCTCCCTTCCTCCCTTCTCCGCGACTCTTCCTTCCTCTTCTCGACCTGCCTCTCTGGCGTCCTCCTACCCTTCGTCCCCGAGGCTCCTGTTCTCCCCCTTTCCATTGGATCCTCTCCGTTCAACATTGCAAAGAAATCCTTATTCTTCTCCTCTCCTCAAACGAAGGTATTCGCCTTCTCTATCATATCCTAAAAAGACCTCGGGGGATTGGACCCCATCTCCATGCTGAACAGACCCTGCTTCAACCCGAACTTCAAGGACACCATCAAAGTGAAGTTGTCCACTTCCTCCACCTCCAAGATCTTCTCCTGAAAACGATCGATGTAATGACCTAAGTTCTCATGCTGCCCTTGAGTAACCTTGAAGAGAGTTGTTGCCTCCTTCTTCCTCTTCTTGGATGTTGAGAACCTCTCTATGAGGCCCCAACGCAGATATGAGAAACATTAGACGGAGCCTGCCGGCAGCTTATGAAACCAGTCTCTTGCATTGCCTTTGAGGGTGACGGAGAAGAACCAGCACTTGAACGCGTCGGACATATTGCGGATGGATACGACGTTGTCAAACCACTGAAGATGCCTGATAGGGTCATCCCTGCTGGAGTAGTACGTGAGAACAGGCTCTCTGAAGCCTTCGGGAATAGGGGCAACGAGGATCTCGTCACAGAAGGGGCTCATCCATCCCTGGCGGTGGCAAGTTTCATCCTCGCTGGAGATATCATACTCGCTACAGTAGCGAGTATCTCGGTATCTCGTCGGCGACATCGGATCCCGAAAGCGCCCCTTGGCTGCTCGCCGGATGATGTCGCGACTGCATCGGTCTCTCCTCTCTCGCCCAAGCGAGCTCTTTCCCAGCTCGCCTCGGCGGCGCTTCCTCATCCTGCGGTGTCACGCGGCGAGAGGATGTCGCTGTGACATCAGGGCGATGAGAAAACCTGGCAAGGATGGTCTTCTCAATCCTCTTCGCAAACTCCTCGAACGCAGCAACAGTCACAAACTCGCCACCTCGCGCGACATCTCCAACTCCTACCGAGTTGCCGACCAACTCTCCATGCTTGCCACCATTGGTCATCTTACTAAACCACCAAATGTTTCTCCTTGGCTGCGATCCACGCTCACCGCACCAAGTGTTTAAGCCAGGAAAATTTCCAACCTCGAATTCGGACCAATGCCGTCTAAGGTTACCGGCTCAAAGGTAAGATCAGATGACTAGGATGACTGGAATGAAGAACGAAGGCAAACAGAACCCCAGATGTTGCGGCAGGAAGGTCCCACCACGTACCCGGATGCTCGAAAGGAGCAGCTCCTTCTCAACCAAAAGTGGTCGAACTAGGTACGAGGGTGACTAGCTGATGACAAGTCGCAAGATCGAGACCTGGCCTCTAAGGAAAATGAATCCAAAGGCTTGCGAGTATCTTGAAAAGAGAGCTCGCGAGTATCCTGTCGTGGAAATTGCGTGCCTCACCTCGTACCCCTCGGGTCCTATTTATAGGTAAATCCAAGGAGGGGAGGCAAATTTATACCCCACCCCTAGCGACTAGGCGACTTCCAGGGGAACTCGCACGGTCTGGGCAAGTATATCGTCTCGTCGCCTACCTGGCAAGTATACGAGGGGAGCTCGCCATACTCGCCCCGGCCTTCCGCGGTCTTGCGCGCCGACTTTGACTTCTATCTTGACTTGTTGACCTTGACTTCTGCTGACCTGGATGTGGTAGGACCCATCATCGACAAATACGGGTTGTACAGCCACGACCTCGGAGAGAAGACCACTGTCATTAGTGACATGACAGGTAGCACCGCTATCCAGCCACCACTCAAAGGATGTACTCCGATGACTACTCCTGACCATAGCCACGAATGACATGGGTTCTGGGTTGTCGGTCGGCATATGTCCATTATCTTGATCCTTCAGGCGGATGCGTCTTTTGAGTTCTTCTAGAGTGGTCTCCTCCTCCAATCTGAATGTGAACCACCCAGTAGGCAGCTTGTGTAAAATCAGACTCACAAAGAGACTATCAAATATTTCAGACTGTTCGTCCGCCAACTTGAGACACTGTTTTTCTAGTTCAATAATTTGGGAGTTGATGAAAGAATTTATATCAAATTTTGAGTTAAAGAATTGCGCACTAAGGGGAATTCTCAACGATCCATCCTCCTCTTGGAAACGCGCTTTCAAACAATCCCAAATCTCCTTTGCAGTCTTACAACTATTGTAGTTCATGGCGAAGCGAGGATTTAGGGATCTCCGGAGATAGTCCCTGCAAACCACATCGTCCTTACCCCACTGAAAAACGTCCACATCCTCTCGGGTAGTGGCGTAACCACTCAGAACTGTGTAGAAAATACCACGTTCTTTCATCCCCAGTTGAACGTGCAGTTTCAAAATATGGATATCAGTGGAAGCGAACGACTGAAGCTCCATGATATCGAGTGAGCTACACCGCGACATCTCTATTTAGCTTAAACAGAAAAAACTAGTAAGAAGTCATCTGATCCATGCGGAGAGGAGCCAGTGTCTTCGGGTCCAATTCAGAAATAATTATATTTTGCTCCTCTCCGGTTAGCCACAGCGGCTGAGGACTCAATGATAAGCAAAATCCACAGAAGCCCGAAGTTCCGCGGCAATACTCAGGAGGAACAGTTCTCCTCCAAAACTATAGGATTGGAAGAAATCCCAAAAAAGTTTGATCAAGATTAGTAGAGTCTTGAATTTCCACTTATTAGGAGCTGCTTCTTTCAGCTGAGACACCCAATCTGGGTTTAAAACAAAGCTCGTAGATGTCTTGAGAGAGAAGCCAAACTTCTTTCAATTGGTAGCCAAATCGCGATACAACGCAACAAAATAATTATATTTGCATAAACCTTCTTCCAGACAACAAAACAGGCGCAGGAACCCTATAGCTCTTAGCTCCAGCAAGATCTAGCAGTGAACAAAGGACTCAAAACCAAATCTAGAAGAAGGGATCTCACGACCTCCATTGGATAGGCTCCAGAAAACGAGAAATAATGGCTCCAGGAAACCCCTGAAAATTCCAGCAACAAGGAGTGGTGGAACTGACGTTGTGCATCCCGATCTGGGACGTAGGCGGCCGGATCTGCACCGGAGGCAGCCGATCTGGAGGGAACAATTTCTTCGACCACTGTTCCTCCTCCCGATCTTGATGGTGAACGAACATAATCCTCTGGTCGGGAGAACGTCGGCGCATCCCAACATGATTGAAAGAAAAATCCAAACCACCGACAACGACAGGATTAATTCCTCCGATCAAGCGACGACGAGATTCACACAAAACTGGACACGTATGGGAAGAAATCGCGAATGACGGTGCAGCGCTGAGCGGAAAACCTAATTGGTTGTTGGGAGAATCCGCTCAAAGTATTCTACATGTCCCTATCAAGTTTGGAATAGTTATATATAGTACCTCCAGCGTAGAGCCTAGCCCTAGAGCGACACGTGTGACGAACCAAATATTGCGCACAGCATATTATAATTTTTGATTTTATATAAATAATTGTTTTACAATCCCTGATAATGATAAATTAAAGACAATACGTTTTTACGAGAATATTTTGTTTGTTTGTTCATTTTTGGGTGATTTGGGCTGGCTGTGTTGATCATGTGCTGGCTGAAATTGTGTGCTGGTTAGAAGGATGTGCTGGCTGCTTTGATGTTGGCTGGATATTTGTTTGGCATCCTTTTCATCACACCTGGAGCGGTGCTTTGGCCCGATGTTGCCGATAACCGCTGATTTTGCTGTTTATATCGAGCTGTCTGCTCTTCTTCTCCCGCACTGCCTTCCTGCTTCTACGATTTACGACATCTTCCTGCTCCTCGTTTCTCGGTGTCGACTAAGGGAAAGCTTCTTCATCTTCTTCTTCTCTTTTCTCTGTGTCGGGCGATTTGCGTCGGCGTTGTCGTGCTCCTGTGCCGACGATTCTGCTAGGGCTGCTGTTGTTTCCCTTTGCCTCTGCTAGGGCTGCTGCTGCTTCCCTCTTCGTCTACTAGGGCTGCTGTCATTCTTCTTCTCCTGCTACTGCTACTGCTCCAAGGTTTCTTCTTCTTCTTCTCTCACTGCCGGATACTCCTCGCTCCTCGATTTCTGCCTGAGCCGCCGCTATTCTATTCTCGGTTTTTTTGTGCCCTTGCCGTGCCTTGCCGCTGCTATTGAATACTTCTCTAGATGATTTCTCCTTCTTCTTCCCGAGCTTCCTCTTCTCTCTTATTTCCCTCTCTCATTTCCTGTAGCCACTGCTGTGCCTTTTGCCACTACTGCTTTCCTCCCGGTGCCTTCGACTGTACTGAGCTGAGCTATTAGGGCATAGCCGCTGCTGCTACTTTGGAGTTCTAGGAAGGAGTTTGCTACACTCCGGCGATCCGTCAAGGATCGGTTGCGTAACATCCTTCTCCCTTCCTCTCCCGATGTAAGCATGCTTCTCCCCCTCTTCTAATTCCTGTTTTAGAAGTTTATGTTACATTGCTGAGATTACTGCTATACTTGCTACTAAATATTGTTGATTTGTGTTGTGCATGTGACTGGTTTACACACAGATTTTGGGGATGTTTTCTATAGATGTTTAGTAGCTGTTTCGTGGTCATTTAATACGAATTTTGAGCTACTTTTTGCTGCTGGTTGTGCTGATTAGTTGCTGGACAGCCGGTTAAGAGGACGGGAAGTCCATTTGGGGGCTGTTTTGGCCCATTCAAGTTATATCGTGGCTGTCCAACACTAGTTGATGGCTGATTTTGTGATTTAAACGTCTTTTTCCTCTTATTTTTCCGGTTTATTGATTTCGACTTTTCAAATTTGTTAGTCATTAGTAATTATCCTTATGTATGATACTATGAGTAAAACGAGACGCAACCCGAACTATATGCATCTTATTTCAGTGGTTTCCAAGACTAGGACAAACGATGATGGCGTCCCGCGATAATCATGGTCATAATACAGCAAAGGATAAGGGTAAAGGTAAAACGTTGGTGAGTATTTTATTTTTTGAATTATGTTTATTAAAGTATTTTCATGTTATTTTTGTTATTTTCAAGGACACTGCTTGTGCATGTGAGTTTAAAACTCAATGAAATAATCGCTAATCAAATAACTGTGGGCGAGGGGAAAATTACAGCGATACAAATATTTTCTGAGGGGAATTTTTAAAACTCCTATATGTTATTTTTTTACGTTCAATAAAGATAATAAAACATAAAATATGGCATAAGGAAATACGAACGTTTTGAATCCTATGATGTAGAGGCATCTACTGATGGATTCGCCAGTAGTGGTGAGCCTACAATTTCGCCCTTCGGGGGTGTGGCCAATTCAAGTTGCATACCTAAGTATTTCCTATTATATGTAATTAAAATGATGGGATTTCAGGAACGAAACACATATCTATATCTAAATTATTTATTGTATTGTAAGCATATTGTTATACCCCCTTTTTTTGCATATAGAACTGTTTCACGAAATAATTGTCTCACATAGTCATATTTGTATGACTAAGCCAGTTGATTTACATGTTTTTAGGCAACAGGAGCAAGTCCCAGCACACCACAGAGGATTCCGCCGGAAGAGCTAGTGAAGGTATGGTTGAAGATATTTATCGGTATCGGGGAATGCCAGGAGAATCATCGAATCACAAATCCAAACTGTGAATGCGATTATTGTATCTATTACTATTCTTAGATTTGTTATCGTATGTTGTGTAAATAAATAACTGAAAGAAATAAACTGGTGTGTTCGTTTCTGTGATGTGTACTACTGTGACTCAATTTTTGAAAACTTCTGATTTTTCCTCGTATCATTTGGGGGAAACTTGTGATAGGGTTTCCACAATTAGTATCAGAGGGAGGTTTGTTTTCAAAACATTGTGTCATAGGGAGTACACGGTCATCAGATGTAATCTAAAAGCAATTAAATTCCTTTATAGGAACCTATTCGGGTATATTCCAATAGACGTCGTCAGGAGGATCGCAAGGAACGACAAATTCAACAAGGAACCAGATCGGAGAAAAGTAACAATGGACATCAACCCAGGAACCCTTCTGAATTTGTACTAGCAATTGCCGAAGCCCTTAAGCTGGTATTCCCAACATTAGCTACACTTGTACCCCCAGTACCACAAGTAGACCCTAACCCTCAACAACCGCGCCCACAACAAATGAACCCTCCTCCGAATGCTCCTTCCGACATGGTTGCCCCTACACCTATCATCGATAAATGGATTATGACCTTAAACAATTTTTGGACTTAAAACCACCAACGTTCGTCGGAGGATTGTCTCCATTAGAAACTGAAGACTGGATACTTCGCATCGAAACTATATTCCAAGTCATGCGTTGCCCAGAAGATCGGAGGGTCGAGCTAGCGTCATTTTTATTAGAAGGAGCAACCAAACATTGGTGGGACAATATCGTGGCTAAAAAATTCGCCAGACGTGAACAAGTAACATGGACAAATTTTTTGCACAAATTCACAAACTGGTTTGTGCCACGGTCTGAGAAGAGTGTCCTGTACGATCAATTTATGCGATTAATTCAGGGGACAAAATCGGTATTGCAGTACGAGGCAGAATTTTCGAAACTCGCATATTACGATGATTCTCTCGTAGCGACGGAAGAAGATCGTTGTCGACAATTTCAGCAGGGACTATAGGGCGATATCCGTAATTTGCTAGTGCCCCTGGATATTCTCGAATACGGAAAGTTAGTCGAGCGAGCAAGACTGGTGGAAATTGGTCAAAGCAAATCGCAGAAGTCTCACGATAGTGGGAAAAGAAAAGTAACTGAAACTCCAACCCAAAACGAAGTACAAGGCAGCCGAGATACAAAGGCATTACAAGTTGCTCCGTCAATCAGTAATCCAACTCAAGTAACTGTGACAAAGTGTGCGAAGTGTAATCATTTTCATCGAGGAGAGTGTTTGCTTGGTGCTTGCTACTATTGCCTCCAACCAGGGCACACAAAGAAGAATTGTCCAAAACTCTTAAACAAAGCCTCTAGTACGCAAGGACCTCCACTTCTGGTGCCACCTCAACTATATCAAATGTATGCTGAGTCTCTAGCATCGACACCTGCACCGGCACCTGCACCTTTAGCTACTTCCGCTCCTGTTCAGACTCTAGCTCCTCCTCCTGAAGTATCAGAAGAACGAATGTTTATGCACCGAGCCTTTAATTTATAACCTTATCGCAAGAAATAGTTTTATTTTGGTTTATCTGAATATGGTTTTGTTTTTGAGGACGAAAACTCCTTTTAAGGAGGGATGAATTGTGACGAACCAAATATTGCACACAACATATTATAATTTTTGATTTTATATAAATAGTTGTTTTACAATCCCCGATGATGATAAAGTAAAAGCAGTACGTTTTTACGAGAATATTTCGTTTGTTTTTTCACTTTTGGGTGATTTGGGCTGGCTGGCTTGGTGGGCTGGCTGTGTTGATCATGTGCTGGCTGAAATTGTGTGCTGGTTAGAAGGATGTGCTGGCTGCTTTGATGTTGGCTGGATATTTGTTTGGCATCCTTTTCATTACACCTGAAGCGGTGCTTTGGCTCGATGTTGCCGGTAACCGCTGATTTTGCTGTTTATATCGAGCCGTCTGCTCTTCTTCTCCCACACTGCCTTCCTGCTTTTGCGATTTACGACATCTTCCCTCTCCTCGTTTCTCGGTGTCGACTAAGGGAAAGCTTCTTCATCATCTTCTTCTTCTCCTTTCTCTGTGCCGGGCGATTTGCGTCGGCGTTGTCGTGCTCCTGTGCCGACGATTCTGCTAGGGCTGCTGTTGTTTCCCTTTGCTTCATCTAGGGCTGCTGCTGCTTCCCTCTTCCTCTACTAGGGCTACTTCCATTCTTCTTCTCCTGCTACTGCTAATGATCCAAGGTTTCTTCTTCTTCTTCTCTCACTGGCCGGCTACTCCTCGCTCCTCGATTTCTGCCTGAGTCGCCGCTATTCTATTCTCGGTATTTTCATGCCCTTGTCGTGCCTTGCCGCTGCTATTGATTACTTCTTTGGATGATTTCTCCTTCTTCTTCCCGAGCTTCCTCTTCTCTCTTATTTCCCTCTCTCATTTTCTGTAGCCACTGCTGTGCCTTTTGCCACTGCTGCTTTCCTCCCGGTGCCTTCGACTGGACTGAGCTGAGCTATTAGGGCATAGCCGCTGCTGCTACTTTGGAGTTCTAGGAAGGAGTTTGCTACACTCCGGCGATCCGTCAAGGATCGGTTGCGTAACATCCTTCTCCCTTCCTCTCCCGCTGTAAGCATGCTTCTCCCCCTCTTCTAATTCATGTTTTAGAAGTTTATGCTACATTGCTGAGATTACTGCTATACTTGTTACTAAATATGGCTGATTTGTGTTGTGCATGTGACTGGTTTACGCACAGATTTTTGGGCTATTTTTTATAGCTGTTTAGTGGTTGTTTTGTGGTCATTTAATACGAATTTTGAGCTACTTTTTGCTGCTGGTTGTGCTGATTAGTTGCTGGACAGCCGGTTAAGAGGATGGGAAGTCCATTTGGGGGCTGGTTTGGCACATTCAAGTTATATCGTGGCTGTCCAGCACTAGTTGAGGGCTGATTTTGTGATTTAAACGTCTTTTTCCCCTTATTTTTACGGTTTATTGATTTCGACTTTTCAAATTTGTTAGTCAACAGTAATTATCCTTATGTATGATATTATAAGTAAAACGAAATGCAACCCGAACTATATACATCTTATTTCAGTGGTTTCCAAGACTAGGACAAACGAGGATGGCGTCCCGCGATAATCATGGTCATAATACAGTAAAGGATAAGGTTAAAGGTAAAACGTTGGTGAGTATTTTATTTCTTGAATTATGTTTATTCAACTATTTTCATGTTATTTTTGTTATTTCCAAGGACACTGCATGTGCATGTGAGTTTAAAACTCAATGAAATAATCGCTAATCAAATAACTGTGGGCGAGGGGAAAATTATAGCGATACAAATATTTTCTGAGGGGAATTTTTAAAACTCCTATATGTTATTTTTTTACGTTCAATAAAGATAATAAAACATAAAATACGACATAAGGAAATACGAAGGTTTTGAATCCTATGATGTAGAGACATCTACTGATGGATTCACCAGTAGGGGTGAGCCTACAATTTCGCCCTTCGGGGGTGTGGCCAATTCAAGTTGCATACCTAAGTATTTCCTATTATATGTAATTAAAATGGTGTGATTTCAGGAAGAAAACACATATCTATATCTAAATTGTTTATTGTATTGTAAGCATATTGCTATACCCCTTTTTTCTGCATGTAGAACTGTTTCACGAAATAATTGTCTCACATAGTCATATTTGTATGACTAAGCCAGTTGATTTACATGTTTTTAGGCAACAGGAGCAAGTCGCAGCACACCACAGAGGATTCTGCCGGAAGAGCTGGCGAAGGTATGGTTGAAGATCTTTATCGGCATCGGGGAATGCCAGGAAAATCATCGAATCACAAATCCAAACTGCGAATGCGATTATTGTATCTATTACTATTCTTAAATTTGTTATCGTATGTTGTGTAAATAAATAACTGAAAGAAATAAACTGATGTGTTTTTTTCTGTGATGTGTACTATTGCGACTCAATTTTTGAAAACTTCTGATTTTTCCTCATATCATTTGGGGCAAACTTGCGATAGGGTTTCCACAACACGAACCCAATACCCGTTCCGAGTCGGACCCGACACGAGCGGACATAAAACCCAATATTTTTAACATTGTATCCTAGAGACTTTTTTTATCTGAGATTATACTACTTGTATCCTAAAATATTATAGTTTTGGCTTAGGAAATTTAATTACATCTAAGATGGTAATAGTTGTATCTCAGATCAGTATTTTATTGGTATTATAGCAGTTTCTAAAGATGGTGAAATCAGCCATCAAACCCCATATACTTAGCAGCAGATCTTTGATAGTTTTGTTGAAGGCCATGGATCATTTCTCTTTTATTTTATATAAATCACTTAGTCATCTGTTTTCTCTAAGATTTTCATGCAAGATCTGAGATAAGAACACAGTCAGTAAATGTAACCTGCAACAAAACAAAAATATTGGAGTATAAGAACATAGTAAGTAAATGTAATGTCTTGGATAAAATCTGTTATTTTTTTTGAGATATTACATGAAATTGCTGAGACAATATTGAGGTCAAACTTTTATCTGAGATAAGATCACAGGCAATAAATGTAATATCCTGGATAAAATCTATTAGTTTTTTTCTGTCATATCACATGAAATATCTGAGACATTAAACTTTTATCTCAGATATTACATTAAATATTTGAGATAATTTATCTTTCTTTCATGCATTATATCGTTATTATATAGTTTCAAAGTTTTATCTGAAATAATTAGATCTACGTTCGTCTTCAACCTTATATGACAGTCAGTACATGATGATTATGCTAACTGAACAAGGAACAAAAATTGATTGATTCAAATGATGAATAAGGATTGAATGACTTGTCTCTTCCATGATCTCACAAGAGTCTGATGGTGCTTAGCTGATTAGAACATTTTGAGCAGGGAGAATGTGAAAAATCACTGTGAGGAGAGAGTGCATCGAGCATGAGAAATGATGAATGCCAATAATGAAGATATCTGACGTGAAAAGAAAAAATTACTTCCCAAAAAACCTAACTCCCGCAAAACTACTTTTATTGAATTGTTACATCGTCACGCGTCAGAAGGCCCTGAACGATGTTCTTCGTCCGGACCAGGACCAAAAAATTTCGCCATTCCCTTACACCACTCCTGCCTGTCTGCTGCGGCCCTTGAGCAGCATTCATTCATTCTAAAAAATATATTTTTATTTAATTAACTACAGCTATATCGAAGCTAGGCCAGCTAGCTGCGCCGCATTAAATTCTTCAGCGCTTATAATATGTATGTCGATGTATAATTTCTTGTGGATGGGATAATCATTTTATATTGGCACTTATATTTGCAGGCCCGGAGGGCTATTTGCACCCATAAATTTTTAGAAATTTAAGTATTACTAACCTAAAAGAGGATCTATTTGTAGCCCCTCATTCAAAGCCATGTTTCTGTCTGTTTAGGTGTTCTTCTGGGTTCCGCTCGTGCCTAGCGTCAATCCTGCTGCTGTCCACCACCCTGAAACCTCACTGCCGCAGGCTGCAACCGAATATCGCCGCCTGAGACCCGCTCCTCATATCTGGTGCCGGTTCCTTGCACAAACGTGTCTTCATTTCCCTTCCGAACGACCGATTGAGGCCATTTCCATCCGCCCGATCCCAGCTATGTACCGCCGCACTTTACAGACACTAACATCGTTCAGATCTTTTCTTCCTTCAGCAGCGATCTTTCGCTTGGATCTTCCTTTACTTGGTTTAAGGTGCCAGCCGTCGGCCTTCCTATTCTTTTAGTTCTTGGGATGAATTGGGCTTGCACACCTACAGTTTTAGGAAACAAATTAAACTAGCAGCCTGCAACAATTTGTATGATTTGCATGCAGTTTTAAGATAAATAAATCGAGATGAGTTTGCAGTTTTCATTTAAAAATTACTCTTTTTTCGTACAATCGAATTTTATTTTTTTTTTACTGTGGGCTGCAAATATCCTATTTGGCTGCAATTATTCATTTGAGGGTTGTAAATATCAAGGAAAATTCAATCCAATCCAAATTCCAATCAAATTTCTCTCATCAAAAATTGTGATGGCACTATTTTGACGGTCAGATTTTCCCCTCACATAGAGTGGTTGGTTGTATTTAAAAATTTTCCATATATATAGGGATCCCCAACTACAAGGAAGAGGATGCTTTGAAAAAATCTTCTTGTTCCAGCCATAGAATTAATGGCAAATGCATTGGAAACCCAGCACTCACTGTGTTCTTCTCCTGCTGCACTATTTTATTTATTTGGGAGGGCTCAGCGGCAGAGCACTGGGCACATGAAAGATCTGGCCCTGCATCAAGATTCGTGCCAGAGCAATGCATACTTTCACGCATCTTGATGAAGTTTTTAACGAACGAGATCGGCCGGGAGGAGAAGGATATATATATATATATATAATATGGATAACACTATAATCACCTAAAACATACCAAAAAAACAAAAAATACCAAAAAAAACAAAACACCCTACATCTTTATTTTCCCAACTTTACAAATCTAATTACACAAGTTAGGATGTTTTTGTGCTGAGTGGGACCCACATTTTTGTGATTTTTTTGATATATTTTAGATAAATGTAGTATTATCCATATAATAGGTATTGTGTCCTTGGAGCCATGAATGGTGGGAGGGCATTAACTCCATGAATGGAAGGGTTGCAATTGATGTCAACTTCTCATGGGGCTGACAATTAATTAACTAATATAAGGGTTTTGTTTTATATTTTTAAATAATTAAGGAGTGGGGAGGCACGTGGGATATTATTAGATCATGATTTATGGGCAGACTCGTAACGGTTAGGAAAAATTTCCCGAGATGCTTCGAGCATTGCATTTCGGTTTTGCGGTGAAGATTGCAAGGAGCTTGGTGTCCTAGCCCCTCTCTTCAACGCCAACCTCAGATCTCCCATTTGAAGGTAAGTAGAACCTTTTAAGTTCAGGTTTAAGGCAAACATACAGTCACTTTTATAGCCTTATTTACAGTCGTATTATTAATTTGATGTTGCAATAGGGACAAGCAAACTTTTACAGTCGTTTTTATAGGTGTATTTACAATCATTTTTATAGATGTATTTATATTTTACATTCGCTTTTACAGTCGTCTTTACAGTCGTATTTACATTAACTATGAGAGTATATTAATAGTCGTATTCTGTAGTGGATGTTGATTTATTTTACAGTCATAACAACTTTAATATATTATAGTATTGTTTCAGTTTTAGTATTACTCCTTGCAGTACTACCTTTTGAGAATGCCCAGGGGAAGCCCATATATCCGTTCACGGTGCAATGTTTCGACATTTAAATCCAATGCTCGTCCACTATTGGATGTATTAACAGCTGAATAAAAAAGTGTTCTTGAATACGCCAAAGTTTTGCCCTTCTTCCAAATGTCAGACCTTCTGCAAAATATTCCGTTATTGTATGTTCTTGTACTGTGTTACAATAGGGACAAACAAGTTTTCCTGATAGGCAATTATTACCTGCGGTTGACAGTGAATGAAGTTGAGATGATATTAAGGCTTCCAAATAGAGGCTGTGTTTTTAGGTTTGCTCGACTGTCATTGTTGGACCTTACTCACAAGCAGCTAATTGATGAGTTAAAGTAGCTTGTTGAAGAGAAGTTCTCTCCTACCTTGGTGAGTAGAAGAGTCGACGCATTAGTCAAGTATTTGTTAGTTATCCTCCTTTTTCCCCTTAAGGGCCTTAAGATTCCGGCTTGTCACACTGCGTTTGGCAACATCACTTCGTTTACATAGTACAATTGGTCAAAGGTCATCCATAGATTCTTGCATTCACAGTTGCTCGAATTGGTCAAAGGCTATCCATAGGTTCTTGCATTCACAGTTGCTCGACTTAAGCCGACTTACTGTTCTACGAGAATTCAGTTCAAATTTGAAATACCTAGAAGGCTGCACCATGGTGTTATTTGTAAGAGTTACTTGTTTCTGACGATTAAACTATGTTTTTTTAGTATTCTAAACTCCCCCCTCCCCCCCCCCCCCCCCTCATTTTGTAGGTTTGGTTCTACGAGCATACAACGATACAATCAGATGTTGAGTCATATCAGGCCAAGGATGTTTCATTGGTCTCCCAAAGTTAGGTACAATAATAAATTTTGTTGCATTGTGCCAAAACTGTTAAAGAGTGAATCACAGGTATTGTTCTCAAATTAAGATAGAAAGCTTACGTATCTAATTATCACAAATCTTAATTAAATTTTGTTCATGTACAGGTGCAGGTTATACCAAAATTTTAAAATATTCATGGTTGTAAAAGGACACTACTTAAAAAAAGGAGGAAGAGTCCGATTTTGAATCTGTTGGAGATAGGGGCCAAAGATTTAGTTATGATTTTGCTCAGGCGGTGGATGAGTGGGATGAGGCGGAGAAAACAGGGGAGGAGTTAAAAAAGAAAGAAAAGGTCATGTTGGGAAAGGCGAGGGCTGAGATTGAGGAGAGGGGGAAAATAAAGTAAGAGGTGAATGAGAAGGCTAAGCATGGAAGGCCAGAGTAAGGATTGCGGGGCTTGGAAACCCGACTGCAGGGATTTATTAACGGTGAGGTGAGGCATCAAGTAGATTCTCTAAGAGAGGAAATGTTGAAAAATTTTGAATACCTTAAAAGTTTATTTGAGAGTAGGTCTAATCCTACTGAAGGCCAATAATTACAATCTCCTCATCCTTCATCACCCCATGAAACATGTGTTGAAGACACAAAGATCAACCTCAGTAAATCCACTGTTGAAGGGACATTGGCCAATACGACAACTGCTTCGGATTACCAAGGTTCATCTAAGTGAAGGTGCAGATGAAACTTTGCTCATCTCGCCTGGAAGAACTGGAGTCTGTCCGGGTGAAGGTGGGGAAGAACCTTTCTCTGTTTGCGCCTCATGAGAACCAGGGTTCGTCCAAGTGAAGGTGTAGATGAACCTTTATCCATCTCACCTGGGAGGTGCAGACAAACATTTGTTTGTCTCGCCAAGGAGGACCGGGGTCCATCCGAGAGGTGCAGAAAGGCATTCACCAGTCTCGCATGGGAGGTGCAGAAAGGCTTTCGCTAGTCTCTCCTGGGAGGTGCAGAAAGGCTTTAGGCAGTCTCGCCTGGGAGGTGCAGAAATGTTTTTCCCAGTCTCTCCTGGGAGGTACAGAATGGCTTTCGTCAGTCTCACATGGGAGGTGCAGAAAGGCTTTCACTAGTCTCGTCTTGCAATGACCTTCCTGTGGTGGAAGGAAAAAAAACCTAAGTTTTATTGCTGAAAAAAAGATACATGTGCTTGCGAGTCCACCTTCACAGCCTAATCTTCAAGACTGAAATAGGGAAAGCAGTAGATAGTGAGTGGCGCTCCGACCAAGTCCTTGCTCTAGCCTCCTCTCCCCCTGTCCTGACATGGGTGCGCTTGTTGAAGATAGTAAAGCCACGCTACATCCTGATCACCACATGTGACACCTATCCCGCGCGGGGTGGCTAATTTTAGCCCAAGGTGCGGGATGGAGGGGATAGCCTCAAAGATTGCTTGCAACGAAAGTTCAAAGATTGTGTTATATGCTGAACTGGAGTGATGGGGAGAGTGATCGTTCCTCATACGGGCACCGGGGCGTTGTCGAAGCCGTACAACGGTCCAGTTTCTAGCTTAAGGCATTCTTGCGGCACCTTCATGCCGATCAGCATGGATTTGAACCGGATATCGACCGTGCTCTCTCTGTCGAATAGTATCCGCCTGACCCTAAAGCAGGGGGTCTCCAATCTCTACGCTGATGATGAGGGTATCTTAGTGTAGTGTGCGCACACCTTTCAGGTCTTCGTCTTTGAAGTTGATGACGTAATTTGATTGTGATCTCGGGTCTTCCGGACTCTTCTTGTACTGGGCAACATAGAGTATTTGGAAGGGTGAGCCGGAGATGGTCTCGACCTCCCTGACGATTTGTCTGCTCCACTATGCTCTTTAGCGTGAAGGGGACTGATCCTGTCCTGGTTGGTGCGATGGGGGCTGACATGGTACTTGATTTTGCAAGTATATCCCCAAATGCCCCTATCTGATGAGACCCTCGATCTCTTCCTTGAGATGGGTGCAGTCCTCCGTGTTGTGACCATTCTCGTGGTGAAACTCATAGTATTATGTTTGGTCCCCTCGATTAGGGGGCTACAGCTTTGAACGTTGGAGCATGTCAGAGTCATGGATGGACATGAGAACCTGAGCTCGAGAAATATTTAGCGGGGTGAATTCTCGATGCCGACAGGGCCTTGTTCCTGGCGAGAGGTACTATGACAATCACCATTCTGGCAGTGCGCTGAAGGTGTAGGTTCTAACTTCCTCTTTCGCTTGGAAAAACCTTCAAATTGCTGGTGGTGGGCTTCGATGGCCTTGTCAGGCGTAATTTGCGCCTCGACTCGGTGCACGAGGTCGGTGTTGCTGGGGATTGTTTCCCTCATCAAGGCATAGTAGAATCTGCTCGAGTAGAGTACTCCCAGAAAAACGTCGCGAAGAAGCTCTGGGCCGACTCTTGGGATTTGTCCTGCCTCTATGGTGAAACAGTAGAAGAAATCCCTGAGTGACACTCCCTCGTTCTAGCGGATGCCGGAGAGGTGCGAGGGGTGTTTGACATTCCGCCGGTTGGCTATAAACTGGTCAACGAAGAGGAGGGCGAGCTCCCCGAAGTCATGAATTACCCCCTCTTGCAGGGAGTGGAACCATGTCCGTGTTTGCCCCTTCAGAGTTATGGACAAAACTTGGCACAACATCTGATCTGACGCATTGAAGAGGCGTATGATTGTCTCGAAGTGATTCACATGCTCTAGGGGTTCCTCTTTGTAACGCCCTCATTCGTCGCATAGCATATGACAGAAAGACCGGTCGGGGCCCGACGCCATATACCACGGACATGTAAAGGAGTTACTTATGTTTTTCAAATCCAAGTTCAACTATGAACGCATCCTAACTCAGAGCATTCTATCAGAAACAATTTAAGTTATGAACCCAACACATGGAATGTCCACTATACACCCACAAAAGAATGAAGTATATATATATATATTAAAATACAACATATATTTTGGCCTTTCAGCCTTACAACTGTTTTATTTACATCAAGTGGTTTCATACATCGGCACGTAGGTCGACCACACATGAAAACAGTAAATAGTTCATCTTTGGGCCTTCAAGGGCCAGCCAATCGCAGCATAAGGGATTCAGCCGCTACTTCCCACTTGGCTCTCCAGCACCTGCACAAAACGGCTCACACAAATGTGTCAAACAAAGCAACGGTCAGCATTTTGCTAACCAATTTATAACGACCTCACCCCTTACTCGGGGCGGCAGTTCTCCTTCCCTGCAAACAACAGCATATCTATATAGTGGCAACAACAAAGTGCACTCAAGCACCAT
Source organism: Platanthera guangdongensis (assembly GCA_039583875.1). Taxonomy (NCBI): domain Eukaryota; kingdom Viridiplantae; phylum Streptophyta; class Magnoliopsida; order Asparagales; family Orchidaceae; genus Platanthera; species Platanthera guangdongensis. The sequence goes on along the minus strand of CM077163.1, from coordinate 199,281,421 downwards.
TTACCACAGACGATGGCTCAACGGCTACTCGTCCCGTGCACTCAGGGCACAATTTTGGTAGACCGGATTCCCCGTGTACCACCACCGTTCAGAGGTCCATGACTTAACGATAACTTTGTCGTTCAGAGGTACTTAACTTGACGACTATGTCGTTCAGAGATACTTAACTTAACGACCAACTTCCCATTCAGAGGTACTTAACTTGACGACACGGTTGTTCAGAGGTACTTAACTTGATGACACAGTAGTTGACCTCTATGACTCAACTCATCCACAAGCCACATGGCTTTGCACCATTTCAGGCTAGCACCCATAATTGTTGGGCGGTTTAAGCTCACAGCTTCGCATACAATGGCCCTCGAGTCTCTTAGAGACAGGCCTCGCAGAATTTTAGCTCACTGGGAGATATCGTCTGGCGACATTCACTATCGTACAGCGACATTCACTATCGTCCGGTGACATCAACAGTTCTCCAAACTGTGATCTGTCCTAGGTATTTTCCTAGAGATGAACTCCAGTACTTCCTGTTACTCTCATTTCACAGGTACAACACTCAGACTCCGTACAATTGCATGTTTATACTCGTAGTCTTCTCCAGCACGTAAAATAAACATCACCAATGCAGACCAACCCGTCCGGATGGGCTTCACACAGCATGTCTATTCTGTACTCAACATTTACGAATCTATATGCAATATTAAACGGGGATCATACCGATCTACCCATTGGAAACCACTTTTTCTTCACCTTTTGGTGAGGGGTTCCATGCATGTATGCATATTGAGGACTTCACTTGTACAAGGAGAAAATCGTTACCTTTGTAATCCATTTTGGAGCCATGACGAAGTTTTCTACGCAGATGGAAAGGAGCACGTCGCTCTCCTCTTCGCGAATCTAAACTCAGATCGGGCCTCTGATTATCCGATCTCCTTCAGCACTTACAAAGCTCAGCTCAACCCTTCCTTAGCTCCTTCCAAGAGCACAAAGTGAAATGAAGAGTGAGAGATGAGAAGAGAATGACTTCTCATTCTAGCACACCTCTGCATAAGTAACTTCGGGCTCAATCCCAGCCACGGGCTTATTTTATCAAAAAGGAATCAAAAGCCAAGATTTGAGTTGACTGGTCAATTTAGCAATATTGTCGCGCGATATCAACTGTCGCCTGGCGGCATCGGCTTTTTCGCCGCTTTGACCCCGGTCAACCACTACTCACTGGCCGCCGACCGGCCACCTGACACGTGTCCATGTCACGTGGCACTAACTCCTGGCGATATCCACTGTTGCCCGCGATATCAAGCCAATAGCTCACTCAATGCTTTATGGCATTGAGTGCATTGCGCTCACTTAACTCTTTCCTGCTATCGGCCAGGTGATACACACTGTCGCTCGACATTAACAAAGCAAGTAGCTCACTCAATGCTTCAAGGCGTCGAGTGCGTTGAGCTCACTCAACGCTTTCAGGCGTTGAGACCTCGCTATCGCCCCGGTGATACCCACTGTCGACCGGAGATAGCGACCAAAAGTTCTGGTGTCAGATTTGGGGTGTTATACTCTCCCCCCAATGAAGGCCTCAGAATACGGTAGCTTTAATCCCTTCGGGATGGGTGTGCCATGACTTGTGGAGAGAGCGGGGACCCATATTGGAAGGGGCATCATACGTTTGCGGGGTGTCGCCACTCCTGGGTGTATCCTTCCTTAATCATGCCTCTGAACTCTTGGCATGTGAGCCCATGGTTGCCTAGTTAGGCGTGTACCTCCATCGATCGAGGGTTAGGATGAGTGCCAATTCGGGGCTCCGACCTCCGCACGGCCTGCATAGAGCTCACCTCGTCGAAGAGTTCCTTTGCGGGGAAGTCTTCTGGGTGAGCCATATCCTGATGAGGGGCGTGCCTTATAGCTATCACCAGATGAGCTCTGCGCACGTTTCCTGAGCGGGGAGGGTTGGACACTTCCATCCTTTGTAAGAGGGCGAGCATTTTGGTCTGGCATTCCTCCATTAGCCGAACTCTCTACTATCGTGTTGTTGGGAATGACAACGACGACCGTTCCATTGAGTAGCGGAGAGTTGCCTGTGGGCGAGTCAGACATGCGCATTTCAAGGTGCTCTTTGGGGGTCATGTCATTGGCGGTGCGCGCACTCATTCTTGCTATTGCTGCTGGTTGGAGGAATGTTGATCTTTGTCAAATCTTTGGGTAACACTTTCCCACAAACGGCTTCAAACCATTGTAGGTCACCCAGTCTTTTCCCATGTCCGAAGAATCAGACCGCCTTAGCTCAGAGTCGAGCCAGGGGCGTAATCATTTAAATAAAACCGCAGCAATGGACAAGAGATGTTTTTGACATGTAAAACCCAGAAAGGGTGAAAACCCACTTATTTGGAACTGTGTCGAGTTAAAATCCACTACCTCATTGGAGTGTTATAGAAATTAGTTTTATCTTCGGAGGGCGACAGACAGCTACTTCGTCATAAGTGCAAAAAAGAGGGAAAATGGCTAACTCCTTGAAGCCTCGATGGAAGCGCTCCAGCCTTGAGATGACGTCGAGCTCACAGAACCATGAGGGAGCATTCCAGTTGGAAATTCTTCTAAGTCCATGGTGTTTCAGGAGGTTGAGCTCTCATTGATGTGAATCCTAGATGGGAGCGCTCTCGCAGAGGAGATTGATGTCACTTGAGGCGTGGGGAATCTGTAGCGCAAGGGAGAGGAGCAGATAGTGTGAATTCCTGAGCAAAGAATCGACCTAAGTTCACGATCTCGTCAGAAAACCTCAGAGCTCTCTTTTGCATTTGGATTTGTTTGGCTTGAAAATAAGGCATGTGGCCTATTTATAGTTTTCTAGAGGGACGCGTCAGTAATTGCACAGAGAGTGATTTGTGCTAGTGAATGACGTTGCTCCATTTCGATCACGCAGGTCACCAAAATTAACCAAATATCGGAAGTGCCCTCAATTCCCCACTGGCAGTTTGGGCGGCCCGGGCAAGGTGCCTGGAGGTGGCAGCGGTGGCCGGGGGCGAAGGGGGGAAGTCAGGGCTTGCTGGCGGTGGAGAGGGCCGCCAACGGTGCGTGGCCCGCCGGTGGCATGATGGCACGACACCTGCACAGTGTGCGGCAGCGCGAGTGCGCGACCTGGCATGCTGGTTGCATGCCCGCGTGGGCGGTGTTGGGTCAATTGATCACAATGCCCCAGATTTCAAAAAGGCCCACAAGTCAATAGTATACACATTATTTTATTTAATATAAGTTTAAGTTCAATATATACAAGTTGTCTTTTGTTCCATGATTAGACATATTGTCAGGGTCAGAATGTCATTTAGACTCAAGACAGGATGTTAGAAAAGCAGAAATCTGGCTAAGCCCAGAAACATTTATTGAGTTCACGTTACTCAACGCTAGGAGGCAAAAAACGTGGGCATAAGATCAAGCATTCAAAGAATCAGTGATGCTGGACTTAAATCTAGTTAATTCCAGAAGCATTGAGTGAAGGTTGTTCACTCAACGCCTACTCAAAAGGAAATCTGTCTAGGTACAGAAGTATTGAGCGAAGAAGGCTCACTCAATGTCATATCAATAATTCAGCAAAGTCCAGAAGCATTGAGTGATGGTTGTTCACTCAACGCCTTCATTCAAAAATCTGATGCAAGTCCAAAAGCATTGAGTGTAGAAGGCTCACTTAACGCCTTCAGTTAGGATGACTGCCAAGTCCAGAAGCATTGAGTAAAAGTGGCTTCACTCGACGCCTTCAACCAGAAGAATTCTGTCAAGTACAAATGCAATGAGCGATGAAGGTTCACTAAATGCCTTATCAGTTTAGATGTCTGAGACAAAAGCATTGAGAGATGAAGACTCACTCAACGCCTTAAGAAGCAGATTTTGTACTAAATTTTTTTACGTTGAGTCACATAGCTTCACTCAATGCCTATGTAGATTGACTGTGAAAACGGCTAAGTCCACAAGGGCTGAGTCATGTTGACGTCATCCAATTTCAAATTAAGCAAGATTTGTGCACTAGAAGCTAAATGACGCACAACACTTTTGAAACAACAGTTAAAGCTAAAGTAACTTTACAGCTGCTATTTTGGCTTGCCCATACATATCAAAGAGACATTGGACAGCGAGATATAAAAAGACTTTACAGATAAATTAGAGCACAGAGTTTCTGGTCTTCGTCTTCTCAATCAATCATTCTCATTTTTATAGAAGAGTTACAGAAGACAGTTGTTTGTTGATTGAAGTCTAAGTCATCTTCAGCATGAACAGAAAACCCAATTTTTTGTAAAAAGTGGAGAAGCAGAGCACCCAAATAAAGTTGTTATTCATCTTCAAGCTACTATTTTCAACACTGATATATTAAATCTTTAAGATACAGAGCTCTGCGTCATTTCTTCTCAGCACAAGCAGAACTACTTTGAAGATCTATAATCTTGTTGTTGTGAAGAGTTGAGACTGAGTTTACTCAGTTCAAGAATGTGACTCAGATGACCATTTCTCTGGAGTCAAACATCACAAAATCAATACCCCATCTGTAGGATCATTATTGATATGAGTTGTAAACCTATGTTATGAAGGCTAAGTGTAGGGGATGAGTCTCTGAGTTGTAGGATTATGTTTAGGATCTGAGGTAAGGCTTGTGCCTGAGGTAGGATCTCTATGTAGATCTGAGGTAAGAGATCTGTATATCTCTAAGTATAAGGATGCCAAGCCTGAGGTAGGAGTTGTTATACTCTGAGTTGCCAGGTTGAGTTTCACTCTGAGGTGTAGGATCCTGAGCAATCTGAGGTGTATGCTCAAGGAGCCGAGTAAAAGGAGGAGTTAGCTGAATCTAGCTCACTGCTAGATAGATGATGGGAGAAAATGGATGTACCCTAGATAGGGGAACCACTATAAATTCTTGTATGTTGTGGTGACTCTTGAAAGCAAAACAACTAAATCTAACACACAACTTGGCCTAAGCTTAAAAGATTCCAAAGATTTAAAACATACATATTCACCCCCCCCTTTAGGTGTGTAGCTACTCTTGAACAAACACTTTTAAATAGTATCAGAGGGAGGTTGTTCAAAAAAAAACTTAGCAGTCTGGACAGATCTCCAAAGGTAGTAGGCGATTATCTCCATGGGTTCAGTTGAGAACCATAAGGAGTTGAGCTCTGTAAAATTTTCTATATATAAGAAGGAAAATTTTGGGATCTGGATGAAAAGGGTAAGGCTATTTATGTAAGCCTCAGACCCTAAGATATTCATAATAGTTCAAGAGGAATCTTTCATTCCCACGAAGGTCTCTGCTATATATGTCAATATCCAGACACCCAATAAATACACTGAAATGACCAAAGATGAAGACATTCTGTCAATTATGGACAAAAGGGCTCAAAATATTATCATTAGTGTCATAGATGACTACACATTCCAAAACTTGGTCCACTGCAGAATAGCTAAAGAGATGTAGGATTCTCTGATAGTATACATGCAAAGGACAGAGGAGTTGAGGGATGGTAGGAAATCCCTCTTGAATCAACAGTATGAGGCCTTCAAGCAAGGCAAGAAAGATTTCATAGTTGATTGCTATGAAAAATTCTTCATAATAGTGAACAACCTGATCACTTATGGTAGATAGTTCAAAACTATGAGCTAAATGATAAGTTCTTGAGATTCCTTAACAAGGAATGAGATATCAAGATCTGTGTCATTATAGAGGTTGGCAAGTTGGTTAACACTATGCCTCAAATCCTATTTGGGAAGCTACTGTCTCATGAGATGCAACTAAACTCCAGAAGAGCAGAAGATGTTGTCAGAACTCTTAACAAATAGAAGGCAGTGGCTTTCAGAGCTAAAGCAACAAGGAGGAGCAGAGAAAAGACACCTTCTCCACCAAGGAGAGCTATCGAGTCTAAGTGCTCAGATCCCAGCTCCTTAGGCATTGAACTGTCAGATGGAGAACTAACTCTATTCTCCAAATAGTTCAAGAAAATGTTGAACAGGAGAAGACAGAGAAAGAACAAGAGCACTTCAAGCTCCACCTCAAGAAAGCCTTATTCCAGCATGGAGAAGTTTAAAAAAGATCCATCTGGGAAAAGGTATGATGTTAAGCAGAACATACATTTCAAGACTACTATTGTTTGCTTATGTTGCAATAGAAGTGGACATGTCATCGCTAAATGTCCAATCAAGACGAAAGAGCACAAGAAATATGATGACAAGAAGGCTGAATAGAGCTTCTTGGCCAAGAAGAAAATCAGTTTGTCAGATAGTGATTCCGAGACTTTAGAATCAAAGGAAGAGGAGGCCTACTGTTAGAACCCTACTTGTGATTTTGGCTAGGTTCACTAATAGGATTGATGACCTACCATGTATAGTCTAGGGTCATTTGTTAGTTCCAGGGTAAAGGTCAATTACTTTAGGTTAGTTCACTGAGACCTACCTTCAGAAGGCTTCAGAAGACTTCAGAGACTCAAGACTTAAGAGACAAGACAGTTTTGAGGATTATAGAAAAAGGAGTTCGACGATAGCTGAACTCAGCTCGACGATCGTCGATCTCAGATCGACGAACTCAGAGTACCTTCTCTGAGTTGAGCTCGACGAAAGTCTAGCTCAGGTCGACGAACTGTGAGCTTATCTCAGGATCTCAGCTCAACGAAGTGCCTTCTCAGCTCGACGAACTTGGAGCTCAGTTTGGCAAGTGCTTTTTTTATTCGACGATCTTGGAGCTTAGCTCGATGAAGGAGAATTATCAGCTCAACGAACTTGGAGCTTAGGTCGATGAAAACTTTCCTTAGTTCGACTAACTCCATCCAGGTTCTGTTCGACTATCTTCTCTCAGTTTCTCAGACCGTTTAAGGCAATTTGATTTCAGATTATTTCAAATATTCAGACAGTAATACTCTGATTATTAATGCTCATATTCTCAAGAATATAGTCATTTCTTACACATTAATTAAGAATTTTCACAGAGTTATTACTTAACATATTTACTGGGATAGTTAGGGAAATGCATTGAAGACAATATTCAGTCGTTCCAATTCCCAGAAAATATGCAGATGACTTTAAGGATTTGAATTTCAAAATCAACAATCAGATATAAAAGATTTTCAGAAGATTGTCATGCAGGTCTAATAGTTAGAACTTACTGAGTCAGGAAAAAGAAGAAAGAAAATATCTGCATTTTGAGAACAAGAACAAGAGACACAGAACATCTTGTTCATCTTCATTCTTCTTCTTCAAGTTTTCTTCCAGCAACACAATATACATTCTGAGACCAATAGCTCAATCACTCAGAGATATTTACTGGAAGAAGAAGTGCTCATCTTGAAGGCCTACACCCTGAGCAAAGCTTCCATTCTTCTGTACTACTCTACATCTCAGGGGGAGCTTTGACAACAACAACAATCCACTAATCTTCTCAGAACTTTGAGAAAGAGAAGACAATATCACATTTCTTTTTACCTCATTGTAACTCACTTCAAAAGTTAATCCTTTGGCTATTAAGTCTCCTGATCAAAAGACTTAGTTTGGTTTTTGGGCACCTGATCAAAAGCTCAAAGGGTTGATAGATCTCCCTTGAAAATAGATCTTGTGGTGACAGGACACCTGAGCAAAAACCTGTGCTGGAAGGGCATCTGATCAAAAACTTATAGTGGATTCCTACCAGGGTAGTAGAAGAGTGGATATACCCAAGTTTTAGGGGAACCACTATAAAATCTTTGTGTCATCTGGTTGCTCTAATTGTTATTTTTTGTGCAGTGATTTTTGTATTTTATGTATGCCCATATACATATAGATATCACTTATTTTAATCCGCTATAAAAATTAATCAAAAGTTTTAAATACTCTATTCACCCCCCCTAGAGTTAGTGTGATCTATCCCTTCACTTTCAATTGGTATCAGAGGGAGGTTAATTGGTTATATAGGCTAACACCTGAACCAAAAGATCTTTGATAGATCCCATTTACTCCAGTGTCTTTTTATATCATGGCACAAAATAAGGAATACTCAAGCACCAAACCTCTAGTGTGCAATCTTAACAAGTTTGCTTTCTGCAAGCCAAGGATTAGACTATATATGAATTTAATTGATGAAGACATCTATAATTCTATCTTGACAGGTCCCCTACACCAACTGCAACAACAAGCACAAGTGGAATTCCACCACATGAGTGGACTGATGCTCAGAAGAAGCTGAAAATTACAGATGCCAAAGTCATGAAAATCTTGTCTCAAACAATATCTGATGATATATTTCAGAAAGTTGCGGAATGTTTTTCAGCCAAGGATATCTGGGATTCCTTAAATGCTATGCTTGTTGTTTCAGCAGATGAAAGAAACGACATAAGGTCTCACTTGATTTCTCAATATGAGAATTTTAAGAAGGATGAATCTGAATCAGTTGCTGAAATGTGCACCAAACTCAACCTCATCATCAATGAGCTGAAGACTCTTGACAAGGACATCTCTTTAACAGAGATCAATAACAAGATCCTTATGTGCTTCCCTAGCACATGAGACTCTAAGATCTGCTCAATCAAGGAGGTCAGAAGCCTAAATGAGATTTCTACAGAGTCATTGTTACGTAAGCTCAAGTCTTATGAGCAGGTTATCAAAACCAGGGAGGCAGTTGAACGAAAGAATTCTACCTCAGGAAGAAAGGAGCAAAGCATTGCCTTCAAGGCGTCTGAAGAATCATAACCACTACCAGCCAGTGAAGAGCTAATGAGTCTATTAGCTAAAAGATTTTACAAAATAATTAAGAAAGATTTCAGGAGAAGGTCAACTAAAAATGAAGACAAGTCAAGGTATGACAAGACTCCTACTAAGGAAATTGTTGGTTATGGATACAGGAAGCCGGGACACATTCTACCAGTATGTCCAGAGGCTCAAATAAAGGATAAGAGAAAGGAGAAATAATCCAAGAAGCACTCCAGCAAGCCTTCCTCCAACAAATACAAGAAGAAGAAGGAGAAAAGATTTGTGGCTGAGACTTGGAGTGACTCAGAAGAAGAAACTTCATCCAGTTCTAGTGAGGATGATGAAGAGGCAAAAGCCAGAGAGATCTGCTTGATGACAATCAATGCCCCTTGCAACAACTCAGAAGCTGCTGTTTCAGAAGCAGAAAATTCAGAATCTGAATCAGAAGAGGAGCAGGTAATAACATCTTTTTATTTTACTTCTGATCATTTTAAAACTGAATTTAAACTTCTATGCAATGACTTAATTAAATCTGAGAAGGAAATCAAACTTCTTAGAAAAAAACAAATTGAATATGACAATCTGTTTTTTGAAAACATCAAACTGAAAGATGAATTAGACTTAGTTTCTGAACAAATCATTTCTTTAAAAACTAAATTGAATGAGGCTAAAGAATTTGAAGAATCCCTTAATGGGAGAAGCATCAAATTGATGAATATCACTGACACAGTAAATGTCAGGCATAATGGCAAACTGGGTTTGGGAGCTTAATCAAGTCAGCATCCTCTTCTTAAGAAAAATATTCTTTCTACCCTCATTAAATTTGTCTCAGCCAAAGATAAAGAAAATGCAGAAGTTAATAACAAAGAAACAGAAATTCCATAGAAAAATCAACCCAAGAAAAAGAAAAAGAAAAATTTTAACAAAAACAATGTTCAGCATTTTTCGTCGAACCAAGATCGACGAAATGTATATGGTTTGTCGAACTCAGATCGACGAACTATGAACGCAGAATTTAGATATCACTATTCGTCTAACTGCGATCGACAAAATCAATATGGTTCGTCGAACCGCGATCGACGAAATTGGGGCGCAGAAAATGAATATTTTCATTCTCTGAGCGGAGTTCGACGAACTCATCCCTATTCGTCGAACGCAGATCGACAAACTTACTACAATTCGTCGAACCCAATTTACTATAACAAAAACTTAAATTCTTTTCATAACTTCAAGAAACCTAAAACCTTTAATAATCCTTTTACTAAATGGATAATTCCACCTATAAGATTTCACCCCTTAGGATATAAAGACCAATCTGTATTCTCTTTTATTTCTAGTTATAAATTAGGTTATCGAGTATCATGTAATCAATCTTGTTGTACTATTACTTCTAATAAAAACAAAATTATTTTTAAAGGAATTAGGCAAGATAACACTTATGTAGTAAATTTTAAGTCTGTCATTTCAGAAATTTGTTTATTTAATCAGATTAGTAATACCAATGACTTATGGCATAAAAGATTAGGACATGTAAACTTAAAAAATATTAATAAATTATTTAGGGACAAGCATATTAGAGAATTGCCTTCTGACCCCTACAATAAGGAAAGTCTCTACAAGGCTTATCAATTATGTAAGCAAACTAAAAATAGTTTTAAATCAATTAATAAGAGTGATTCACCCAAAATTTTGTATTTGCTACACATGAATCTTTTTGGACTCATTGTTGTACAAAGTTTGGGAGGGAAATCTTACACTCTAGTTATTGTAGATGGCTTCTCTAAATTCACTTGGGTGTTCTTTTTAAGAAACAAGTCAGATAACTTTAAAGTTCTTAGAGACTTTCTTCGGAGCATAAAGATTGAGTACTCTACTCCAGTTGCATTAATCAGAAGTGATCATGACACTGAGTTTGAATCTCTTCTTATGCAAGAATTCTGAGAGATGAAAGATATCAGGCATTGTTTCTCTGCACCTACAACTCCTCAACAAAATGGGGTAGCAGAAAGGAAAAAAATAGAACCATTATTGAAACTGTAGGGACATTGCTTGCAGATGCTTACTTGTCACTATCCTTTTGGGCAGAGGCTGTAAGCACAATAAATTATGTTCTGAATATAAGTTTAATACATAAACTTAAGGGTAAGACTCATTATGAATTTCTTAAAGGGATGCAACCTAAAATAGATTAATTTAAAGTATTTGATTGTAGATGTTACATTTACAATAATAACAAGAAACATCCTAGAAAGTTTGAAGCCAAAGTTTTGAGAGGGAATTTTTCTTGGATATTTGCAAGTCAGCAAGGCATATAGGGTATTTAATAAATATACATTTAAATGGAAGAATCTGTACATATTTCTTTTGATGAAGCTAACATGTTTTACAAGGAGAAGGATTCTTCTACCAGAGATACATTGCAGGTACCCTTTCTGTGTGAGAAACTGGATGACTTAAACCTCACCCAAGAAGTTACATCTCATCCTTCTTCACAGACTGATGAAGAAAGCGAAGAAGAAATTATTGGAACAGTTGAACCAACAACAGCTAACATAATTCCACAAGAGAAATTAATTCTCCAAGTTGTTGATGAACCAACTGCTCCTACTGATTTTGTCACAGTTAGAGATCATCTCATATCTCAAGTGATTCAAGACATATCAGTTGGTGTGCAAACAAGGCATCAATTCAACCAAGATTTGATGCATGTTTGCTTCATATCTCAGATTGAACCTCAATTCATAAAAGAAGCAGAGCAAGATCCCATTGAATCATTGCAATGCAAAAGGATCTCAATCAATTTGAGAGATGCAGAGTTTGGGATTTAGTTACAAGACCCAAATACTACCCAGTCATTGGAACTAAATAAGTTTTTAGGAACAAGTTGGATGCTCAAGGATCAATTGTGAGGAACAAAGCAAGATTGGTAGCTCAAAGCTATTCACAAGAGGAAGGAATTGATTATGACCAGACCTTTGCCTCTGTTACAAGGCTGCAGACTATCAGAATATTCCTTGCATATGCAGCATACAAGAAATTCAAAGTCTACCAAATGAATGTCAAAAGTGTCTTTCTTAATTGTGAACTAAAAAAGGAAGTCTATGTGGAGCAACCACCAGGTTTTATCTCCCCAACTTATTCCTCTTTTATTTTTAAGTTGCATAAAGATTTATATGGTTTAAAGCAAGCTCCAAGAGCTTAGTATGAGACTCTAGCTAGCTTTCTCTTAGAGCATAAGTTCATTAAAGGCATTGTAGATAGGACTTTGTTTATTAAGTATCATAAAAATAAAATTTTGATAGAATAAATATGTATATGACATCATTTCTGGCTCTACTGATTCCAAACTATGCAAAAGGTTTTCTGATCTGATGCATTTCAAGTTTGAAATGAGTAGCATGAGTGAGCTTTTCTACTTCTTTATTCTTCAAGTGAAGCAATCGCCTGATGGCATTTTCATCTATCAATCTAAATATGCTAAGGAGCTAATTAAGAGATTTGGGATGTCTGATGCCTCAGCTATGAAAACACTCATGTCTTCCAATGCTGTGATTGATTCTGATGAATAGGGAAAGCCAGTTGATCAGAAACAAATAGGGCTATTGTTCGGTCCTTGTTATATCTCACAGCTAGTACGCCAGATATAATGTTTGTTACATGTCTTTGTGCTAGGTTTTAGGTGAACCCTAAAGAATCTCATTTAATTTTACTAAAAACGATTTTGAGATATATAAAGGGAATCCAACAGAGACAGAATTTGACTTAACTGGATTCTCAGATTCTGACTATGTTGGATGTAGAGTTGACAGGAAAAGCACATCAGGAACATGTCAGTTTATTGGTGATAGGCTTGTGTCTTGGTTTTGTAAGAAACATCTGTGTCAAGTTCAACTGCTGAAGTTAAATATATAGCAGCTGGTAGTTGTTGTTCACAAATTTTGTGGATTCAAAACCAACTCCTGGATTTTGGTTTAAATCTAAATAATTCAATTATATTTTGTGATAGTACCAGTGTAATTTTCATTGCATAAAATCCAATGCATCATAGTAGGACCAAACATATAGAAATTAGACATCATTTTATTAGAGATTGTGTGGACAAAAATAAAATTAACCATATGTTTATCTCTACTAATTTACAAAGAGTAGACATCTTCACTAAGCCTTTCAATGAGAAGAAACATTTGTTTTTCCTAAATCAGCAAGGCATGGTAAATGGGGAAGGCTTAATTTAATTTTTGTTCTGAGTTCAACGATTAGGATTCAGTTTGTCGAACGGAGATAGACGATCTGTGAACTCTTCGTGAAGAGTTCGTCGAACGGAGCTCGACGAATTTTTCTTTGTGAAACTGTTTGTCGAACGGAGATCGACGATTTTGTTTTAGAAAATTTTTTTGTCGAACAGAGTACGACGATCTGTTTTCCCCCTCTTCAAACTGAGATCGACGCTTTTTTTTCTTCATGAAATTTTTCGTCGACCTGAGTTCGAAGCTTTTCTTTTTTCGTTGGACGGAGTTCGTCTTTTCATTTTCTAAAAACATATAATAGGGTTTTCATCGAACTCCATCCCGCGCTTTCCAGTTCTCACGCACTTGATCTTTTGTTTTTGCAGGCATGGTGATTTCAGCGGCAACTCTTTCAGGCATGAAGTTCGATACAGGTTTCGACATCGACATCGATTCGTTCAATCATTCTGATCAAATCTTCAAAGACATACTTCAGTTGTTTGAGGCATCGCAGTTGAGGCAGTTCATGACATCAAGGATCAAGCTTCCAGTACAGGAAATTAAAGAATGGGTATTCACACCAGCTTTTCCAGACCGAACCTCCATTACTAGATCGAATTCTGGTCATCAGGTTTCTCTTACCCCTGATATTCTAACAAAAGTTTTTGGTTTTATAAATGGGGAAGATTATTTTGAATTATTTAGCAATGAGTTTGAAGATATGCTAGCTATTATGGGTCACTCCCAGGGAAACTCTAATAAATTACTGAAGAAAAATCTGTCTGTTGAATATAAGTTCTTGGCCGATATAGTTGGGAAAGTCATCTTGGGCAAGCATTCAGCCCATGAATACATAACTAGGCACCAGTTCTTGGTGATGAGTTCCTTAGTCAATCATAAATCAGTAAATTGGGGACTGATTCTGTTTGAATCAATTAAGAAGAAAATAAACAAGAAAGATGTTGGTTATGGAAGAGTTCTGGGCATCTTCCTGCAAGCCAAGTGCCCTGAACTCCTGGTCTCCCAGACCATTTTTATAAATGCTTCTAAGAGGCTTACCTCTGCCCTCTTTGGCAGATGGGAGAGGGTCATTACCAAGCCTTCCAGGGGCTCCTCTTCCAGGATAGTTTTAGAGGACACCAGGGCTGTTGTAGCTACTTCACCACCCCATGAAGAAGGTCCTGCTCCTCATATTTCCTCTCTTCCACCTCCATCTCAACATCATTCAATATTTCCTTCATCAAATCCCCTTGTTGATCTTATTATACGTCAACAACCATCTCAACAACATCCCTCAATTCAGAAAGATACTACACTCCCTGATGTCTCCACCTCCAATTCTCCAATAGATTTTCAACAACCATCCACAGTCATTACAGACTCACCATCTCAACCACAATCACCAATCCATATTCTTGAGGATACACCATCTTCACCTCCTCAATCACCTCTTCTACCACATCTTGATGCTATTCCATCCACTTCTACTCATCAAGTACCACTTCTTTCATCTTCATCTCCACGACACTCTCCACATCATTCACCTGCTCAGGATATCCCTCCATCAAATGTTCCACTGACATTACCATCCATCCCACTTTCAGACATCCCTTCAGGCTTCTCCATCTATTCAAACTGTGGACACCAATCCACCTATACCTCCTCTACTCCTAAACAATTATATCTAAATTTTTCTGACATTGCAAATGATCTTCTTAAATTCATTTCTCCTACTCTGAAGAAGCCCATAAGTGAGGTTGTTGCCTCACTTGCTGCTTCCATCTCTGCACTTACTTCAAAGCTTGCATCTTCCTCTTCTGTCCCTCCTTATTATGGGGGGCTGGCTTCAGGACTCTCTGAAATCAGGCAGGGGGAGATGTTCCATGAAGAAGCTCTAGAAGGTCCTGCAGAAATTCCAGCAGCATCAACAATTCCAGCAATTCCAGAAGCAACAAAAATAGTTGAAATAATTGATGATGACACTGATATGCCAGACCTTGAAGAAGAATCTTTTGATGCAGTAATAAAAACTGTTGGTGATTTCATTTTTAATCCCACAGTTGATATCTATTCTTTATTACAATCTTTTGATACTTTACACAGATATATACCCGTTTCTGATTATTACTCTAAAGTTATAGTTTGTTATACTACACATATATGTCCTAGAGTACTGGAACAAATAAGGACCAGTTTTGTATTTAAAGAAGATATTATAGAGCATATAGATACTCCAGAGCCAAAGGCCGATTCTCCTCCAATATTTGGCTGGGGTGAGTCCCCTATGTCAAATTTTGATGATCTCATGTTTGAAGATTTAGATACAGAAATAATAGAGCCAGATATACAGCCTCAGGCTAAAGAAGTACAAATAGTTGAACAGCCACATGCTCATCCAATAGTGTCTGATGCAGTGCTCAAATAGATTCATGCTTTATATAATAATCCTGTAGATGATTCTGATGATGATGAATCTGATGAGTCAGATGACTCCAGTTCTAAGAATAGAAAAGCCAAGATAAAAGCTCCAGCAAAGGCTGTACCAAAACCAAATCCTACAGCTGACAGACCTTACTACATTTTGCATAACATCACTCTCACTCCATATACTCCTAACTGGATGAGATATTCTAAAAATAAAATGGAAGCTAGGAAGAAGAGCAGGAGATACTCTCCTGCTCCACAACATAGGAGAGGTCCTCCTCCTCCTGCAGCTAGATCAGCTAGCAGTATTGCTCAAGGACAAAGGTCTACATCATCTTCTCATTCTTCCAGACCATCTTACAGCCACAGCAAGCAGCACAACTCTCAAAGCAGTAAGCATCAATATAAGAAGCAGAGCAGTCAGCAACATAAATTTGAAGAAAATCAAAAGGAAGTTTCCAGTCCAGAGAGACCTCATTCTCCAACATATGATCCAGAAATGGATCCTAATTTCAGAATGGTCAAATTTCAAGAGCTTGTAGGACTATCTTAGATAAGAAAGGCCAAAGAAGAAGGAAAAGATACATCATAATTTTCAACTATGTCATCATACAGAAAGAAGGAGCTGGACAAGTATCAGGTAAAACAAAAGCTTTTCAATGTTGATACATATATGAATTTACATCCAGAAGCTGTTGTGCCCAGAGTTGCATCTATAAAAATTCTTGGTGCTCAAAATATGAAAATGACTCGATAGCAGGCTTTTGATCCAAAAAGATAGATGATTTTCACAAAACCTGCTTCTTCTTCAGATGATTCAAAGAAACAGGCTAAATCTTTTGATTATGCATTTCGATTTTTATTTTTGATATATGTAAACTCACAAGGCATATTTGTTCATATCAGATGAATGGTTTATGGTTCTGCCAGATATGTTTTTTGCTTTGTGATTTTGTTTGTTTTATTTTATATAGTGACCAAACCTAAATAGGGGGAGACTGTTAGAACCCTACTTGTGATTTGGGCTAGGTTCACTATTAGGATTGATGACCCACCATGTATAGTCTAGGGTCATTTGTTAGTTCCAGGGTTAAGGTCAATTACTTTAGGTTAGTTCACTGAGACCTACCTTCAGAAGACTTCAGAGACTTAAGACTTAAGAGACAAGATAGTTTTGAAGATTGTAGAAAAAGGAGTTCGATGATAGATGAACTCAGCTCGACCATCGTCGATCTCAGATCGACGAACTCAGAGTACCTTCTCTGAGTTGAGCTCGACGAAAGTCTAGCTCAGGTCGACGAACTATGAGCATATCTCAAGATCTCAGCTTGACGAAGTGCCTTCTCAGCTCGACGAACTTGGAGCTCAGTTTGGCAAGTGTTTTTTTTGTTCGACGATCTTGGAGCTCAGCTCGACGAAGGAGAATTATCAGCTCGACGAACTTGGAGCTTAGGTCGACGAAAACTTTCCTTAGTTCGACTAACTCTATCCAGGTTCTGATCGACTATCTTCTCTCAATTTCTCTGACTGTCTAAGGCAATTCGATTTAAGACTATTTCAAATATTCAGACAGTAATACTCTGATAATTAATGCTCATATTCTCAAGAATATAGTCGTTCCTGACAGCATTAATTAAGGATTTTCACAAAGTTATTAGTTAACATATTTACTGGGACAGTTAGGGAAATGCATTTGTAGAGATGGAGACAGTCAACCTTGTATATATGTCCACTTGGTACAAATACAAAGAATGAGTACATATATATAGATGAGAGAAAGAGAGAGGAAAGTCTTATACACAATGTGGGACTAAAGAGAGGAGAGAAAAACAATAAATGCTATACAAATAGGTCTAGTTTAAGTGGGCTTTTCCAACACTCCCCCGCAAGCTGGAGCGTATAGGTCATATGCACCCAGCTTGGACAAACACTGGTAGAACAGGGTACTTGATAAGGCCGTTGTGAGGATGTCGGCAACTTGATCAGTTCCTGGAACATGCTTCAACTCAAGTTTCTTCAATTGAACCTTCTCACGAACAAAGTGACAGTCAACTTCGATATGTTTTGTGCGCTCATGAAACACCGGATTCTTTGCGATGTGTATGGCGGCATGACTATCACAAAATAGAACAACATAGGAGGGGAGTTTTACTCCCAGGTCAGTAAGGAGACTTTCAAGCCATGTGAGTTCTGAGACAACCGAGGCCATCGATCGGTATTCAGCTTCTGCAGAGGAACGGGCTACCACAGCTTGTTTCTTACTTTTTCATGTAATAAGATGACCACCAAAATAAGTACAGAACCCACTTGTTGACCTTCGATCGTCCAGGGAACCCGCATAGTCGGCATCAGAATAGGCAACCAATGCGGGAGCAGAGTCGGAGGTTTTGTAAACCAGCCCTTGACCCGGAGCTCCCTTAAGGTATCGGAGAATCCGTTCAACCGCCTGGAGATGAGAAGCCCGGGGGGCATGCATGAACCGACTGACAACCCCAACTGCAAACGATATATCCGGCCTCGTGACTGTTAGATAGATCAACATTCCCACAAGGCGTCGATAGTATTCCGGGTTCGGAAGCAGCAAATCGTCATCCGAATCATGAGCGCACAGTTTGTGATTTGCCTCCATCGGGGTACAAGCTGGCTTGCAACCAGACTGACCAGCATCTTTGAGAAGATCGAGACAGTACTTTCGTTGGGAGAGCACCAACCCGTCCGGCCGCCGGGCGATCTCGAGACCAAGGAAGTAGCGAAGTTTCCCCATGTCTTTAGTCTGAAAAACAGTGTTCATATGTTGTTTGACCTCTTGAATCCCCTTTGAGTCATCCCCAGTGAGAAGGATGTCATCAACATAAACCAACAGAAGGACGGTGTCAGTGGCCCGGTGTCGGGTAAAAAAGGAGAAATCTGCAGAACTCCGAGTGAACCCCATGTCCCGAACCACCTTGCTAAACTTATCAAACCACGCCCGAGGGGACTGTTTGAGACCATAAATGGACTTTTTGAGAAGACATACCCAAGACTCCCCCGTGGTCTCAAACCTGGGCGGTTGGCGTATGTAGACGGTTTCCTGAAGGTCGCCATTCAAAAAGGCGTTCTTGATATCGAACTGATGAAGGGGCCAGTGGGGGTGCACCGCGACGGAGAGAAGAACGCGGACAGTGTTGAGCTTGGCCACCGGAGAGAAGGTTTCCTCATAGTCGAGGCTCTCTTGTTGTGTGAAGCCACGAGCCACAAGACGGGCCTTCAGTCGGGCAATAGTGTCATCCGGAGCATGCTTGATGACGAACACCCATTTACACCCAACAGGGTGCTGACCGGGAGGTAAGGGAACCAAGACCCAGATCTGGTTGGCCCAGAGGGCCGTCATTTCTTCGTCCATGGCAGCCCGCCAGCCAGGATGTTGAAGTGCCTCCTGCAAAGAGTTAGGGACCGAAACAGAGGATAATGAGGTGGCAAAGTGAAGAAGAGAGGGAGAGAGGCGATGGAGAGAGACGTAACTCGCCATCGGATGAGAGGTAGAGGCGGGAGCCGGAGCAGCAGGGAGCAGAGCACCAGAGGGCGAAGCCGACTGTAGAGGGGCAACGGGATGAGGAGAGCGGCAAGAATAGACCCGGATAACCAGTGGTGGTGGACGGACAGGAGGTAGGGAAGGCGGAGAGGATGAGGAGTGAGGAGCAGGAATGACAGGACGAACGACGGGATATGGACTCAGAGCGACATCTAGAGCAGGGAAGAATGGAATATCTTCACGGAAAGTCACGTCAGCCGAGACAGTAACCTTGCGGGTAGCAGGCGAATAACATACATAACCCTTTTGAGTGCGCGAGTAGCCCACAAAGATATGCTTGGTGGCACGAAGAGCCAACTTGTCCGTGGAGGGACCAAAGTGGTGTACGTAGCAGGTACACCCAAACACCCGTGGAGGAACGGGAAAAGGCGGAGTTGTGGAAAAGAGGAGGCTGAAGGGAGTAGCATACTGGAGGACGGAAGACGGGAGGCGGTTGATGAGAAAGCAAGCCGTGGAGAGCGCGTAGTTCCAGTATGGTTTGGGAACCTGCATTTGAAGCATAAGGGAGCGAGCGACATCAAGAAGGTGACGATTCTTGCGCTCGGCGACACCATTCTGTTGTGGAGTGTACGGACACGAGGTTTGGTGAAGAATGCCGAACTTAGAGCAGAGAGTGGCGAAGGTATGACTGGTGTACTCCCGCGCATTGTCAGTACGAATAGTACGAATAGGCGCAGAGAACTGAGTGCGAGTCTCAAGTATGAAAACCCGGAAGACACGGGGAAGTTCAGAACGATCCGGAAGGAGATATAACCGCGTCATGCGAGAGTAATCATCAATAAAAGTAAGAAAATACCGATAGCCAAAAATACTAGTAAATTTGTACGGACCTCATATATCGGAGTGTACCAAAATAAAAGGAGCGGAGCTCCGAGTACAATGAGGAGGGAACGATGAACGGGGCTGTTTGCCCAAAATACATGTGTCGCAGCGAAAAGCAGGAAGAGTAACATCAGGAAGAGCCTTCCGGATGACTGGAAGAGGAGCATGTCCCAGACGGCGATGCCAGTCCGAAGAGGAGATAGATGCGAGGACAGTGGGAGAGTCGTCAAGAAGATAGAGCCCATTTTGCAGCCGTCCTCTACCAATGATAGTCTGCGTCTGTTGATCCTGTATGATAAAAGAAGAAGAAGTAAATGTCACAGAGTAATTAGAATCAGTAGTAAGGCGACCAACAGATAGTAAATTGAAAGGAGAGCCTGGAACATGTAGAGCCGAGCGCAGAAGGAGAGAAGAGGTGAGGGAAATATCAGCACATCCAGAGACGGGAACCGAGGCCCCATTAGCGACAATAATGTACTTCGGGTGAGGTGAAGACAAGTACTGAGGAGGCCTAACAGAGGTGATATGATGAGTGGCACCAGAATCAAGGATCCAGCGCGGGCCAGAGGATAGGCAGGCGATACCTTCATTGGAGATGGAGGCAGCAGAGGCAACCGAGGCAGGCGGGCGGCTAAGCAGGCCATGAAGATGCTGGAGCTGAAGACGAACCTCGTCGAGATCAGTACGAGGGGAAGCATAGTCGGTAGTAGCAGCAGAGGCCTGCGGACGAGGAGGTCGCCCATGTTTACGATAGCATGTGGCTTCAAGATGTCCATCTTTACCACAGAACGAGCACTTAGGCCTAGACCGGCCACCCCGACCCCGGCCGCGAGAATCAGAGCGGCCGCCACGGGCAGAAAAGGGGAAAGGCAATAAGGGAGCTGGTGCCTGTTGAACAAGGGCCGGAGAAGGAAGTCTGGGCACATCCGGAGGCGGGGAGACTTTGAGAAGCATCGAGCACACATCGGAAAAAGATGGTGTAACGGTAGAGGAGAGGATGTGTGAGCCCGGACACTGTGAAGATGAGGCGGTACTCGGGCCATCATCATGGCGATACCCACAGCTTCCGTTTGGGTACGTTGAGCAGCAAGATCTAAAGTAGGAGACTGATGGTGGATCCAAGCCTCAACCAGAGACCGAGCCTGAGCAACAAAGGACGTCAGGTCGGTCGCGCCACTGCTATCAAGGGCCTGGAGAGCAGTGATGATGTCATACAGATGGTGGAGACTATCCTTGCCAGAGTAGAGGGTGTGGAGCTCGTCCCACATGCCTTTGGCCGTCTCATGGTACATGGCTAGGCAATAAGATTCGCCATCAAGAGAGTTGAGAAGCCAAGTCTGCACACGACCATCATTGCGTAACCATTCCTCAGTAGGGTTACCGATAACGGCCTGAGTCAAGTGATGAAGGAACCCCTTTGACTGCAGGACACGGCGAACCGAGTGTGCCCATTCCACAAAGTTCTTCTTGCCAGTGAGAGAAATTGTAGTAATCTAAAGCTCGCTGCGGACTTCCTGGAGAGAGGCTGGGCGTTCAGGAGGAGGAACTGCCGTGCCAACTGTTGAAGTATTAGACCGGGCGGCTTAGCGGTCTGTTCCAGCGGTTTGTTGACCGAGCGGTCTGGCGGTCTCTCTGGTGCCTGGAGACCGGGCGGTCTATCGGTCTACCTCTGCGGCCTGTTCTATCCTGCTGGAGTTGCCGAGCGGTTAGCCCATCTGTCTAACCGCGCGGCCTATGCGGTCTCCGTTGTTCTAGCCGCTCAGTACTGTAAATGTTTAGTCCCACATTGTTTGTATACTCTCTTTCTTATCTCCTCCATTCTATATAAGGGAGGCCATACCTTTGTAAATGATATCTTTTTTGGATAATAAAATTTCAATTATTCAAAAGTTTATTCACTTGTCTTCTACTTTTCGCTTCTTTTCTCTACTTTCTAACATGGTATCAGAGCACACGATCATTTCCCTCTGATTCTGTGCGCTCTCTGTTGTTCGCGGCTTGTTTTCCGCCTTCTGCGACTTGCTTCGCGACTTGGCTTCGCTCTGTCCGCTCGGATTGTTTCTATCCGCGCGGCTTGTTTCTGTCCGCTGCCCTGTTCGCGCGGCTTGCTTCTTCTTCTCTTCTCCTACTGCTCTTTGTCGCCGCGACCTGTTTCCTTGTCGCCGTGCTCCTTGTTCTTTCCTCCCGCTCCGACTTCCTAGTCGTTGCGGCCTGTCCCTATCCGCGTGTGTTGTCTCTCTACTCGCGGCCTGCTGCTGTGATCTGCCTGACCGTGCGGGTTGTTCCTTTCTCACCCGCATCTTGGTCGCGGTCATCAGCTCTTCTCCTCTCTTCTGTTCGCTCGGCCTTTTCAGTCCGCGCGACCTCTTCCCCGTTGTGCCTTTTCCTGTTTCAAGCCGCTACTGTTCGCGCGGCTTCGTCTGTTTTCTAACCGCTTCAGTTCGCGCGGCTTCTTCTGCTTGCCGGGTTCTATGACTACCTCCGGTCTCACCACTACTCCTGCAGCTCCTTCTCCTCCTCCTCCTTCGGGCAACCTTGGCACTGTGTCCAAGCTTGTTGGCTCCAACTATCCCGATTGGAGTGTTTCTTTCACCTTTCTCCTTCGTTCTCAACGCAAGCGTCATCACCTCACCGATGACCCTCCTCCTCGCACCTCTCCTGAGTTTGATGACTGGGATGCGAGTGATGCTCTTGTTCGCACCTGGCTGGCCAATAGCCTTTCTGATGAGTGCCTTCCCGTCATTCGCCATGATGAGACGGTCAAGGCCGCATGGCTTCACCTCGCTGCTCTCTATTCTAAGGGGGGCCAGACGTCCCGCATTTATACTCTCTATGCGGACCTCTTCGCCCGCCCTTCCATGTCCCCAGCTGCGGCTTATCAGCAGGTTCAGGCTCTTGGGGCTGAAATCCTCCAGAATCGCCCCTTCTCCGCGGACTTGGCCGACCAGCACAAACACTTCCAGGAACTCCTGGTTGTTTGTTATCTTCTTCGTCTTCCCGACTCTTATGATATGATCCGCCAGCAGATCTTGGGTGAGGCGGAATCTCCTACTTTGGATGCCACTGCGGCTCGCATTGCCGCCGTTACTTCGCTCCTCCAGCGGCCTCTGTTGGCCTCCCCCCCTTCCCAGGACTCCTTTGCTCACCAAGCTCAGCGGGGGGGCCCTAGTGGCCGTGGCTCCTCTGGCGGACGGGGTTCCTCCCGGTTCTTCTGCTCTCACTGTGGTCGTACTGGCCATACTGTTGACCGCTGCTGGCAGAAACATCCTCATCTTCGCCCTTCCGGTGATGCTCCTTCTTCGGCCTCCGCCTCTTCTAGGCCGTCTGCCTCTGTGGCCACGACGTCAGGTAGTGCCCACGTCGTTACCCAAGGTAAATGGTTGATTGACTCCGGTGCCACCAATCATATGACGGGCAACCCTCATTACTTCTCCCGTCTTGAGACCCATGACCGCTTACCCCTGTTCGTGTGGCGGATGGTTCCCCGTCTCCGGTTCATGGGACGGGCATGGTTCAACTCACTCCTTCGCTTTGCTTGGAGGATACCCTCTATGTCCCGAAGTTCCCGTGCAATTTGTTATCAGTTACTACTTTATGCCGGCAACTTCAGTGCTCCGTTTTATTCACTCCCACTACTTGTTCTTTTCAGGACCCGAGGACCCAGCGGACGATTGCTACTGGGACTGAGAGCGGCGGCCTCTACTTCCTTGACGATGTTTCAGCTCTTTCTACCTACTCCTCCTCCACCGATCTCCTTCAGTGGCATCTTCGTCTTGGACATCCTCCTCCTCGGCTCATTCGTCAGCTTCTGCCCCACTTACCTCCCACCAGTTCTCCGCTCAACTGTGATGCGTGTCAGCTTGGCAAACATCATCGCTCCTCCTTCCCACCGAAGCAAGGCCGTGGCTCCTCTCGCATTTTTGATCTTATTCATTCTGATGTATGGGGTCCTGCTCCTACCCTCACAGTTGGTAGGGGCAGTTCCTATTTTGTCACCTTTATCGATGATTTTACTCGATGTACCTGGGTGTATCTATTAAAGGATCGCTCTGAACTATTTTCTGTTTGGCAATCTTTTTACTTTATGATTAAGACTCAATTTGCTATTTCTATTAAAGTCTTACGTTCTGATAATGCCAAGGAATATCTGTCTCATGAGTTCTCCGCGTTCTTTCACCAACACGGCCTCATTCATCAAACGACTTGTGTTTACACCTCCCAACAGAATGGGGTGGCGGAGCGTAAAAACCGTCACCTGCTTGATGTTGCGCGTACTCTCATGACGCAGATGCACGTCCCTCGCTCCTACTGGGGCTACGCTGTGCTTCTCGCTTGCTATCTCATCAATCGCATTCCCTCCACGGTCCTCCACGGCCGGACTCCCTTCTCCCTTCTCTACCCCCGCCAGGAACCTTTTCCTCTTCCTCTCCGTGTCTTTGGCTATACGGCCTTTGTTCACGCTCCCTCCGCTACCCGCGACAAGCTTTCCCCCCGTTCCACCAAGTGTGTCTTTTTGGGGTACTCTACAACTCAAAAAGGCTATTGCTGCCTTGACCCCCTTCTCCGCAAGCAGTTTGTCTCCGCAGATGTGACTTTTTTCGAAAATGCTTCCTATTTCTCTCCTTCCTCTTCTCTTCCTTCTCTTCCTTCTGATATCTCCGTTTCCTCCACCCCTCTTCACGTTTTCCCACCTTCGTCTCCTCCTCCACCCACTCCTTCCCAGTCCGTCTCCCCTCCCACCCCTCCACCCTCCTCTCCGCTGCCGTCTCTCTCTAGTCCCGGGCCAGCCTTCTCCGCCACGGACGCTCCGGTCGCTGACGCTCCTGTCGCCGACGCTCCCGATGATCTGGATGTTCCCATTGCCCTTCGCAAAGGGGTGCGGGCGTGTACTCAACACCCGCTCACGGCTGTTGTTTCTTATGATCAGCTTTCTCCTTCTCGCAGGTCATTTGCCTTGGCTATCTCTGCTACTTCTACTCCCCGTACCTACCAGGAGGCTCTCGCTCTCCCTTATTGGAAGTCTGCCATGGATGAGGAGATGGCTACTCTTACTGAACGGGGTACATGGACTCTGGTTCCTCCTCCCGTGGGCACTGATGTGGTTGGCTGTCGCTGGGTCTTTGTTGTGAAATTTCGCCCCGATGGCACTGTGGATCGCTACAAAGCCCGGCTGGTGGCCAAGGGCTTTACTCAGACTTATGGTGTTGATTACTTTGATACCTTCTCTCCGGTTGCTCGCCTCAGCACAATCCGGGTTCTCTTTTCTGTGGCCGTTAACCGGGCTTGGGCTATTTCCCAGCTTGATGTGAAGAATGCCTTTCTCTATGGCGATCTTCAGGAGGACGTCTATATGGAGCAACCTCCTGGGTATGTTGCTCAGGGGGAGACACGTGTCTGTCATTTGAAGAAGGCCATTTATGGCCTAAAGCAGAGCCCTCGGGCATGGTTCGAAAAATTCAGTGGTATTGTGGCAACCATCGGCTTTCAAAGGAGTTCGGCCGATCACTCCTTGTTCATTCGCAAAACGGCCTCGGGACTGGTGGTTTTAGCCGTATATGTGGATGATATTCTCCTTACTGGTGATGACCAAGATGGGGTGGACTTGACGAAGAAGCACCTCCGTCAGCACTTGGTCACGAAGGATATGGGCTCTCCAAAATACTTTTTGGGGATAGAAATCTCTCGGAAGCCTGACTCCTTGGTTCTCTCTCAACGGAAGTATGCCCTTGATCTTCTTCAAGAAGCAGGCTTGACAGGTGCCAAACCAGCTCATCTTCCCATGGCTGTTGGAGAGGACAAGACGTGGACGGATGAATCGCCTCCTCTATCTGATGTCACACGGTACAGACGTTTGGTAGGCAAACTCATCTATCTCACGGTGACTCGACCCGACATCGCCTACGCTGTAGGAAAGGTCAGTCAGTTTATGCAAGCTCCCAGGGAGTGTCATCTTCAGTCCGCCCTGAAGATTTTAGAGTATATCAAAGCAGCACCGGGCAGAGGGTTACTCTTCCAGAAGAATGGCCATCTGAGGGTTGAGGCCTACTCAGATTCCAGTTACGCAGATGACAAAGGCGATCGTAAATCCACGTCAGGTTTTTGTACCTTTGTTGGAGGTAATCTCGTAAGTTGGAAGAGCAAGAAACAGTCAGTTGTTTCCAGATCCAGTGCCGAAGCAGAATACCAGAGTATGGCGTCAACTACGTGTGAGTTAAAATGATTGCGGGCTCTCATGCTTGACCTGGGCGAGGTATATGATTGTCCTCTCCCTATGTTCTGTGACAACAAGGCCGCTATACACATATCCAGGAATCCGGTCTTCCATGAGAGAACGAAGCATATAGAGGTTGACTGTCACTTCATTCGGGAGGAGATTTTGAAGAAACAGATTTGTACTCCTTTTGTCACCTCTGACAAGGAGTTGGCAGATATCTTCACCAAGCCGGTCTCTACTTCCTTCTTCCGCATTTGTGACAAGCTGGGCATGATTGATATCTATGCTCCAGCTTGAGGGGGAGTGTTGAAGTATTAGACCGGGCGGCTTAGCGGTCTGTTCCAGCGGTTTGTTGACCGAGCGGTCTGGCGGTCTCTCTGGTGCCTGGAGACCGGGCGGTCTATCGGTCTACCTCTGCGGCCTGTTCTATCCTGCTGGAGTTGCCAAGCGGTTAGCCCATCTGTCTAACCGCGCGGCCTATGCGGTCTCCGTTGTTCTAGCCGCTCAGTACTGTAAATGTTTAGTCCCACATTGTTTGTATACTCTCTTTCTTTTCTCCTTCATTCTATATAAGGGAGGCCATACCTTTGTAAATGATATCTTTTTTGGATAATAAAATTTCAATTATTCAAAAGTTTATTCGCTTGTCTTCTACTTTTCGCTTCTTTTCTCTACTTTCTAACACCAACAGAGTCCGCAGATGTAGACATGGGGGGCGACCTGGAGGAGAGGAAGCGGGCAGAGACAGCGGACTGGATGAGGCCGCGGCGAGCTGGAGGAGGCCGCGGCGACTGGAGGAGGCCGCGGCGGACTGGAGGAGGCCGCGGTGACTACAGACACGCTCAGCAAGGAGCGGGCTATGAGAGGTCGCGGCGGATTGAATAGACCGAGGCGGACTGGATCAGACCGCGGCGGACTGGATCAGACTGCGGCGGACTGGAGCGGGCCTAGAAGAGAGGGCAAGCCGGGGAAGCTCGGCACGTCGCAGCGGGCTGGACCAGTCCGCAAGACAGAAACAAACGTAGAGAGGCGAGCCCGCGGCGGACAGGGAAAAGAACTTGGCCGCCAGAAGGTGAGCAGCCGCAGGCAGGAGAAAGGGGAAGGTGAGCAGCCGCAGGCAGGAGAGAAGTGCGGACAGAAGGAGGCCGTCGTGCTCACGGCGGATGAAAGAGAGCAAGAAGAGGAGGCGAATACCGAGCTCGCAGCGGACAGAAGGAGACCGCGGAGCTAGGGAGCGAGTTCGCCGAGGTCGCGCCGGACAAGAAGAGGCCGCAGCGGACTATGGGAAGCAGTGGACCCCACATGATCAGAGAGAGGGCTATAAAGAAGGACCAGAAGAGGAGGGAATAGGAGTGGTTCCACGGGATGAGAGGGAGCGGTTTGGACAAGGCAGGCCGCAGGGGCAATGCGACTAGGAGGCGCGGACACACACACGCAGGCCGCGGAAACCGCAGGCCGCTGTGCGGATAGGAATGGGAGTCCGCAGGCTGCTGGGCGGATAGAACTCGGAATCCGCAGGAGACCGAAACCTGGCTCTGATATCATGTAGAGATGGAGAAAGCCAACCCTGTATATATGTCCACTTGGTACAAATACAAAGAATGAGTACATATATATAGATGAGAGAAAGAGAGAGGAAAGTCCTATACACAATGTGGGACTAAAGAGAGCAGAGAAAAACAATAAATGTTATACAAATGGGCCTAGTTTAAGTGGGCTTTTCCAACATCATTGAAGACAATATTCAGGCGTTCCAATTCCTAGAAAATATGCAGATGACTTCAAGGATTTGAATTTCAAAATCAGCAATCAAATATAAAAGATTTGAAGATTGTCGTGCAGGTCTAACAGTTAAAACTTACTGAGTCAGGAAAAAGAAGAAAGAAAATATCTGCATTCTGAGAACAAGAACAAAAGACACAGAACATCTTGTTCATCTTCATTCTTCTTCTTCTTTAAGTTTTCTTCCAACAACACAACATACATTCTGAGACCAATAGCTCAATCACTCAGAAATATTTACTGGAAGAAGAAGTGCTCATATTGAAGGCCTACACACTGAGCAAAGGTTCCATTCTCCTGAACTACTCTACATCTCCGGGGGAGGTTTGACAACAATAGCAATCCACTAGTCTTCTCAGAACTTTGAGAAAGAGAAGACAATATCACATTTATTTTTACCTCACTGAAAAAAAGTTTCTAACTCCCTTCAAAAGTTAATCAGTTGATTGTTAAGTCTTCTGATCAAAGGACTTAGTTTGGTTTTTTTGCATCTGATCAAAAGCTCAAAAGGTTGCTAGATCTCACTTAAAAATAGATCTTGTGGTGACAGAACACCTGAGCAAAAACCTATGGTGACAGGGCAGCTGATCAAAAACTTGTAGTGGATTCCTACCAGGGTGGTAGAAAAGAGGATGTACCCAAGTTTTAGGGGAACCACTATAAAATCTTTGTGTCGTCTGGTTGCTCTATTTGTTACTTTCTGCGTTGTGATTTCTGTGTTTTATTTCTGCCCATATACATATAGATATCACTTATTTTAATCTGCTATAAAAAATAATCAAAAGATTTTTAATACTCTGTTCACCCCCCCCCCCCTCTAGAGCTAGTCTGATCTATCCCTTCACTTTCAATTGGTATCAGAGGGAGGTTAATTGGTTGTACAGGCAAACACCTGAAACAAAAGATCTTTGATAGATCTCATTTATTATAGTGTCTTTTTATATCATGGCACAAAATAAGAAATACTCAAGCACCAAACCTCCAGTGTGCAATCTTAACAAGTTTACTCTCTAGAAGGCAAGGATTAGACTGTATATGAATTCAATTGATGAAGACATCTATAATTCTATCTTGACAGGTCCCCCTACACCAACTACAACAACAAGCACAAGTGTAGTTCCACCACCTGAGTGAACTGATGCTCAGAAGAAGCTAAAAATTACATATGCCAAAGCCATGGACATCTTGGCTCAAACAATGCCTGATGATATATTTCAGAAAGTTGCTGAATGTTCTTCAGCCAAGGATATCTGGGATTCCTTAAATGTTATGGTTGCTAGTTCAGCAGATGAAAAAAAGGACAGAAGGTCCCACTTGATTTCTCAATATGAGAATTTCAAGAAGGATGAATCGGAATCAGTTGCTAAAATGTACACCAGACTCAGTCTCATCATCAATGAGCTGAAGACTCTTGACAAGGACATCTCTTTAACAGAGATCAATGACAAGATCCTTATGTGCTTCACAAGCACATGTGACTCTAGTATCTGGCCAATCAAGGAGGCTAGAAGTATAAATGAGATTTTTACAGAGTCATTGTTAGGCAAACTCAAGTCTTATGAGCAGCTTATCAAAACCAGAGAGGCAGCTGAACAAAAGACTTTTACCCCAGTAAGGAAGGAGCAAAGCATTGCCTTCAAGGCATCCGAGCAATCAGAAGTACTATCAGCCAGTGAAGAGCTAATGAGTCTATTAGCTAAAAGATTTTATAAAATGGCTAAGAAAGACTTCAGGAGAAGGTCAACCAAAAATGAAGAAAAGCCAAGATATGACAAGACTAATATTATGGAAATTATTTGTTATGGATGTAGGAAGTCAGGACACATTCTACCAGAATGTCCAGATGCTCAAAAGGACAAGATAAAGGAGAAAGAATCTAAGAAGCACTCCAGCAAGCCCTCCTCCAACAAATACAAGAAGAAGAAGAAGAAAGGATTTGTGGCTGAGACTTGGAGTGACTTAGAAGAAGAAACTTCATCCAGTTCTAGTGAGGACGAAGAAGTGGCAAAAGCCTGAGAGATCTGCTTGATGGCAATCAATGGCTCTTGCAACAACTCAGAAGCTGCAGTTTTAGAAGCAGAAAATTCAGAATCTGTATCAGAAGAGGACCAGGTAATACCATCTTTTGATTTTACTTCTGATCATTTTAAAACTGAATTTAAACTTCTATGCAATGACTTAATTAAATATGAGAAGGAAATCAAACTTCTTAGAGAAAAACAAATTGAATATGACAATCTGTTTTCTGAAAATATCAAACTGAAAGATGAATTAAACTTAGCTTCTGAACAAATCATTTTTAAAAAAACTAAATTAAATGAGGCTAAAGAATTTGAAGAATCTCTTAATGGGAAAAGCATCAAATTGATGAATATCACTAGCACAGTCAATGTCAGGCTTAATGGCAAACTGGGCTTGGGAGCTTCATCAAGTCAGCCTCTTCTTAGGAAAAATAGCATTTCTACCCCCATTAAGTTTGTCTCTGCCAAAGGTAAAGAAAAAGTACCTACTATGAAGTTAATTGGTAAGTCTCACTTGCCTATTTTTGATGCCATCAATACTATGTCAACTGCAAAGAAGACTTCTGTTGGTGTAATTCAGAATAAGTCCAGTGTACCTACTAGCAGACTTACTTTCAATCAAATACTTACTTAAAGGAATAGGAAGAAGGCTGATGCTCTCCCCTCTAAATAGATAAAAACTGATGGCTTGAATACTTCAAAGGCTGTTTAGAAGAGGAGATACAATATCCATGAGTGTTGGTGTTGTGGCAAGGTAAGTCACTTTTACATAGACTATTGGCACAACCCAAGTATACCAAGGGCAAGGGTGAGTCTTCCTGTCAGGACTACAGCAGGTAGACATAGTCATTCTCATGCTAACATGAACCAAGGACTCAAACCCTTTTGAGTTTCTAAGGTAAACTAATATGTGATTGCAGGATAGTCCAAATACCCATAAAATGCTAATATTGTACTTAGACAGTAGATGTTCCAGATATATGACTGGAATAAGGATTCATCTAAAGGATTATACTCCAGTGAGAAATGGACCTAAATTCATCTTTGGTGATTCTGATAGAGAAGTTATCAAAGGGTATGTTATGATTACCAATGACATAGTCTCCATTACAAAAATAGCTTATGTGGAAGGATTGCAACACAATCTAATCAGCATAAGCCAACTATAAGATATGGACTATGTCATTGTCTTACACAAGGATAAACGTCTGATCAAAAGGTCAAGTGACCAAGAGGTCATTTTTACAGGAACTAGGAGTGGAAACATTTACTGTTTAAATTTGCTATGTATAAGTACAGACTCTCTTATGTGTCTTGTTGCAAATGAGAAAATCTCTTCTTGTGTGCAATGACACAAGATGCTTGCTCACTTGAATTATAAGGCAATCAGCAAGCTCTTTAATGAAGGGTTAATCAGAAATGGACCCAATCTGAGATGCATCAAAAGTGCATTTGCTCTGGATGCCAAAAGGGCAAACAGATAAAGGCCTCCTTTAAGAGCATTGAGGCTAAGGATTCTGAGTGGTGTTTATACATCTTGTATATGAACTTGTTTGGTCCTATGTCAATTCATAGTCTAGGTAGGAAAGTCTATACACTTGTAATAGTTGATGACTATTCAATATTTTCTTGGGTATTCTTTCTTTAGAAAAAGTCTGAAACCCTTGACATCTTTGTGACCGTTGTTAGGCAAGTTCTGTGGTCAAAATTAGAAGTAACCATGCTACTGAATTTCAGTCTGAAGGCATGAAAAAGTTCTATGGAGAGCAAGATATCCTTCAGGAGTATTCTTCTCCAAGAACACCCCAACAAAATGGGATAGTAGAGAGGAAGAACATGACTCTCATAAAGGGTGGCAGGACATTACTCAGTGACACTTCTCTCCTAGAATAATTCTGGGCTGAGACAGTAAACATTGCATGTTATGTTCTGAATAGAGCATCTATCAACAAGTTTCACAAGAAGACTCCATATAAGATTATGAAAGGCAGAAAATCAAATCTTGCCTATCTCAGGATCTTTAGAAGCATGTTTTGTGCTCAATAATGAGAAGTCCTATTTGACAAAGTTTGCTTTCAAATTCTATGAGGGAATTTTTGTTGGGCACAGCAACCACAGAAAATTCTATAGTCTACAACTTGAAGAACCAAGTTGTAGAGGAGTTTGTCAATGTAGTATTTGAGGAGTATTCCATGATTCATAGTGAGCTGTCAAGCTCCTCTAGATCTACAGGTGCAGAATTGAAGTTAGACAAGTATCAATGACACTCCTCCTACTATACAAGAGGAAAGTGATGGTGTGATCATTACTGAAGAAGGTCCAAGTGCACTAGACATTGATGAAGATCATCAGGATCCAATAACTAAAGTTTATGGTGCTGAGGACAATAAACTAGCTGCTGCCAACATAGATCCATTTTGGATTGTGGCTATACAAGAAGAACTGAACCAGTTTAAGAGATGCAATGTTTGGAAGCTGGTTCCTAGACCTTATGGATATAACATCATTGGAACTAAATGGATTTATATGAATAAGATTGATGAGAATGGTGTTATCATCAAAAATAAAGGTAGACTGGTTGTCAAGAGATACAGGTAAGAGGAAAGTGTTAATTTTGATCAAACATTTGCACCAGTTACTAGACTTGAGGCAATTAGACTGTTTTTTGCATATGTTGCATACAAGGGATTTAAAATCTATCAAATGGATGTTTAAGTCAGCTGTCATTAATGGTGACCTAAAAGATAAGGTCTATGTTGAGCAACTCTCAGGTTTTATTAATCCTAACTTTCCTGAATACGTGTTTCAACTTAAAAAAACTTTGTATTGATTGAATCAAGCCCCTAGGGCATGGTATGAAACCCTATTTAGCTTTCTCGTTCAGAATAAGTTCTCAAGGGGGAAGATAGATAAAACAGTATTCCTTAGGGAAGTCAATGGTAAGATCATTCCAATCCAAATTTATGTATATGACATAATGTTTGGGCCTACTGATGAGACCTTTGCAAGACGTTTGCTAAACTTATGCAAGAGCAGTTTAAAATGAGCAGTATGGGTGAATTCAAGTATTTCTTGGGCCGCCAAGTTAGACAATCAGAGGATGGGTTATTCATCTCTCAGTCTAAGTTCACCAAAGAGTTAATCAAGAAGTTTAGAATGGAGAGTGCCTCCATATTGAAAACACTTATGGGGTTAAGTGTGTCAATAGACAAGGATGAAACTGGGAAACATGTTGATGAAACTTTATATAGAGACATAATTGACTCCCTCCTCTACTTGACTGCTAGTAGACCTGACATCATGTATGCTACATGTGTTCATGCTAGGTACCAGACATGCCTTAAAGAGTCTCATTATTCTGTTGTTAAAAGAATTCTAAGATATCTTAAGAACACACCTGATCTTGATCTATGGTACCTTAGGAATAATGATTTTGATCAAATTGGGTATTCAGATGCATATTTTGTAGGTTGTAAAGAAGACTGGAAAAGCACATCTGGCACCTGTCATTTTTTAGGGAGAAAACTAGTATCATGGAGCAGCAAGAAGCAAACCAGTGTAGTCATCTCCACCGCAGAATCAGAATATATTTCATCTGAAAGTTGTTGTGCACGGCTACTATACATTTAACATCAACTCTAAGACTACAATATTCAGCTAAGTAAAACTTGCATGTACTGTGATTCTTCTAGTGTTATCTCTATTGTTATGAATCTTGTCTCATAGCAGGACTAAGCACATACAAATTAGATATCATTTCATTAGAGAGCATGTAGAAAGAAAAGACATTAATCTTGAGTTTGTCCCCACAGACAAACAAATGGTTGATATCTTCATTAAGCCACTGGATGAAGTCAAGTTTAATACCTTTAAATTTGAGTTGGGTATGTTGAACTTAGTGTAGCTTCATTGTCCTTACTTGCATATGTGCATTAGGCGGGATTAACCTTGCGGGTAACCAAGAAAGATAGACTAACTGTCCAGACGTCGAGTGCGTTGAGACAACTCCAGGCGTCAGTGCGTCGATTTCATTCAACGAATTTATTCTAGCAGTTCTGATTATGGCTATCTCCTAGGATTAATCTCGGTCGTTGATCGAATCGTGTTGATCACGACAGGTACGCACATCTCCACATTCTCGAATATGGGTGACTATAAATTGAAATTTGTGTTTAAAATAAATCACATAGATCCTAGCCCTATTCGACTGTCTGCATCCCTGCGAAGATTTCTCAAGCAAGTTCTTCAACTCTCCAAAAATTCAAAGTTCCAATGGCTCCCAAAGGAGTGGATTTCCTATTCGAGGGACTTGAACTCATTAGGAATGGGTTCATGGATTCCCATGAAGAAATTCAGCTGGTTCTTCACTTGTTGAAGGTCGCCGACCTAGAGTTTGTCATTTCAGAACCGAGTTGTATATGGAAATAAGAAGTATTGGAACTTTACACATGCCAAAATTGACTCCTCTTCCAACAAGATCAAGAATTCTATAAGTGGACAGAAGATTAAGATTACCTCAAGGAGGCTGAGCAAAGCTCTACACCTGACAAAGTTTGGGCCGACAGATGAGGAAGATGAACTTTTCCTTGAGGATGTGAAGTCAGCACTCAAATGGTGTGGCCTTTCAAAGCACATCACTACTTTATACTGAGGAAGGAAATGAATCTGAAGGGGAAGTTCCTAGGTAATGTAATAGGCAAGGTCTTGATCTACAAAACATGGTCTCATGATAAAATTTCTAGGAAGATATTTGAGACAATGGCAAGAGTAATTCTATCCAAATGAACTGACTGTGGAAGGATTCTGTTTGAAAGAATTGTGAAATGTGTTCCAGAACCAAACTTAGGGAGAATAGTGTCTTTATACATGCATAGTTCTATTTCAAGGATCCTCAATGTGAGGCTAGGAAAAAAGATACATCACATGAGAAAGATGGACTCCAAGATGTTTGATAGGGGGGACAGGGTATTGCTCCCACACCAACAGGCAGCTGATAAGAAGAAAAGAAAAAAATCACCATCACTGGAGAAAGTTCTGAGAATAGCTCTGCTGAGAGTAGATAAGAAGAACCTCATGACCCACAATTGTCTGAATCTTCTACAGACACTAGAAGAGATGTGAGTGCTTAGGTGTCTATGTCATCAGAACCTGCAACAAGGACTCTACCAAGCAGTATCTCTCAGTCTGAAGATATTCTAGCAGAAATAATAGAAAAACTAGCTGGAGCTGTGGCAGACAGAATTTGTACAAAAATTGAGGGGGAGACTCCCAGATTGGTTGCTCCTACTGAGGGGAGCATGATCAATCTTTACAGGACTAGATTGTCTCCTTGGATAATCTGCAGAGAAGGATAGATTACATTCCAGGTGAATCTCAGTTGCTTCCCTCTAGTGCTAAAGTTGAGGAAGAGCATATTCCAATTTTAATAGAACAAGTGCTCAACACAGTTGTTTGCTTCCCTCTAGTGCTAAAGTTGAGGAAGAGCATATTCCAATTTTAATAGAACAAGAAGTGCTCAACACAGTTGCTGAAGACTAGCAAGTTACTATGGATAGTTCTGAGGTTGAGGGGGAGATTCGCACAGAGCTCCCTGCTCAAGAGATTGTACATACTATTGAAATATCTGAGTTTGATAAGCCAACTGCTAATGTTGATGATCATTCCTCTGAGTTCATGAAGGCTGATTCAGAAACCAAGGGAGATATAAGGAAGGAGGATGAGGATGTCTGCTTCCAAGGAGCATTTCATCAAGTTGATGCTATGTCTTCTACTTTCCTGGAACAACTGAAGGGACTTCTAGATGATCAGAGGAGATATCTAGAGCACTGTGTAGATGATTCTATAAAGGGACTAAGACAAGATCTATCTACTGAGATCAAGTCTATCAGAATTGAGATGAATATGTTAAATGCCAACACTGTTGCATTCTTAAAGAGAGTCGCTCTTGCTATGACTTATACTAAAGGAAAGCTTGAGGAGATCAGACAAAAAATAGAATGACATAATAGAGAATCAGAACATCGCCTCAAGAAACATGGAAAATGTGCATAATATGCAAAAGCAACTCATAGAAGCACACAAGATCACTCTAGAGAAAAGGATGGATTCCTATACACAGATTCTAGATGATCATATGCTTGAAGTCAAAAATCATGTCACCAAAGGAGTAAACTATTTGGCTGGTAGAATCTCTTTCACTAAGGACTCTCTGACTACTGTCATCTGTGAAGAAGCCATAAAGGGGGGGGGGGGGAATTAATGATCAAGCAGATATAGACAATGTTATCTGGACCACAAATGTTATAAGGGTATCATTGGGTCTAGATCGGTATACATATATTGATGATCCTGCTCTAAAAGGGCAGACTAATGTTGATGGTTCTGAACTCTCAGTAATTGATGTTCCTACCTTCAGCCCCATCACTAAATAGATATTAAGGATGAAAGGCAAGACTGTTGCTAGAGAAGATGAAGAGATCAAACAAAGAAAAAGGCTGTTATTTATTATTCATGTTTGCTGTGAAATTTTATCACTTTTATGCTATATTTTAAATGTCAGATGTCGGTTACATATCGGATTGGGTTTTTAAATGTCGGATGTCGGAGACATGTCGGAGACATTTGAAAATGTCGGGTTTTATATTTTTACAGCTTTTTATTATTATTTATATTGCCAAAACAATGATAAATGATAAATATTTAACTTTTTTTATTTGCATGTTTGCTAGGGCTATCAAGAAAATATTTCTACAGATATATAACAGTGAAATACAACAGCAAATGAATATGATGAAAATGTAATTTCATAATAGTACAATACTGGTTTGTTAAGTGCTAGATTGCTAGGTATACTAATTAACCTGGAAAACATAACATTTATTGTGCGCAACAGGTATATGCGTCTATGCAAATTTCAATCAATAAAAATTGAATATTTTAAACTATTGAATGACTTACTTGAGTTGGTCTCACGGTCTCACCTCAGTCATCCTTGATCCCTTCCGAATGCATTGTTTGATTTGTTTCATCGTTATTTGTCTCGTAATCACCTTCTGAAATCTCCTCTTCAATGAGGTCCTCCTCTGATGAAGTAGAAAACTCTACTTCCTCTTCTTCATCAATATAATCTAATTTTCTTTTGTCTTTCTTCTTTGATGATTTAGTATTTGGAGTCATTGAAGATTGACGAGACTCACAAGAGCTTTTTCTTGGTTCTGTATCAACATCCATACACTCTGCCACTTGCTGCCAAGTTAACCCCTCTCCAAGAAAGACCTCATCATCTTCATCATCAATTGATTTCTTTGAAGTACTGGAGCCCACCAACCACTCTGTCACTTTTCCATCTTCAAAGTTTTTTGTAGCTATTGGATCTCTTTTAGCTTACATTAACTTTGTTTTTAGAGTAGCATTGAATTTTACGAAGACAAGATCATTCAATTTTTTATGATCCAGTCTATTTCTCTTTTTTCTATGAATTTATAATTTATAAAGTCAATCAATCCAATTAATATAAAATTTGAGATAATCAATATATACAAATTTAATTACAACTTATAAATAAATAATAACTTACCAACTCAAATGTACTCCAATTTCTTTCACAACCTAAAGAGCTAGTAGTCAATCCGAGAATACGTACAGTCATATCTCTCAAATCAGGTGCGTCATTCCCATTAAACTTCCACCAATTCACTAATTATTTTTAAACACAAAATAGTAATAAAAAAATTAGCAACATGAAATTATAAATAAAACTATTCAGTAAAACAAGTGAATAATTTAAGAAATTTAAAATTATTTATACCAAGATCAATAGAACTATTGAGACTTTGTCTCTTTGCAATTTCTCTTCCAAAAGATCCTCTCTTATTTTGATAGAGACATATTTGATCAGCAATACGATCTTGAAGAGCCACATCCCTCCCATACATCTTAGACATACAATCAATTACCGCATCCATGTATTTTCCATCTTTCTCCATTTTTTCCCAATTTGCAAAATAAAAGTATGGATTAAGGTAATGACCAACAATATGAAGGGGAGTGTTCAACTTACTATCAATCTTTCTTTCAATTAGCTTTCATATGGGAAGATATCGAGATTCATTACGATTTAGAGCAATCCCAATTTCTTTTTTAACCTTTAGCATATCTACGTATATCCACCCCATAGAAGGCGTATCTCCATCAGCTCTTCTCAACACCTTCACTAAAGGAGCAAATATACTAACAGCAATCTCCGCATCTTTCCAAAATTTCACATTATATACAATTGCAACGACCTGTAATTTTAAATAAAGCAAAATTGATCATAACCGTTTAAGAACTAAGAAATAAGAAGTAACATAAGTTAATCATAATTTAATTATAAAACAAAGTTTGTATTTTACCCTCTTTCCAGGTGGTGTGCTAGCTAACTTTGAGTTTTCCCATTTTTGAGATGAGAACATGTTCCTTAGATCTTTCTTCTTATCTAAAATGCTTTGCAAAGATAGAAATGCAGTAGCAAATCTAGTCACTCCTGGCCGAATAAGCTCATGAGAATTTAAATCTTTTGTAAATTGTCTCAGCAAATCAAGAGAAATGGTATGTCCATATATAAAGACTGTCAAAATACAACCAAGGGTGATGGCATTTTCGATTTGCCTTATTTTTGTAATATCTCCAAGTAATAAATTAATTGTGTAAGCTGCACAGGACGTCCAAAATATGTCAGGTCTTTTCATAGATAGCATCTTTGCCGCTAACATATTATTAGATGCACTGTCCATGACAACTTGCACCACATTGTCTTCTCCCGGTCCAGACTCAGATCCGATAGCCTCGTCAACAAAATCAAAAATGAATTTTCCAGCATGAACGTCAGATGAGACATTCCTTGACATCCAAAATGCTACTCATGCTTCACAGTGAAGCATAATATTAATAATACTTCTTCCCTTTTTGTCACTCCATGCATCAGTCATAATGCTACAACCACTCAACCTACAAGTAGCGGTGAATGTGTTTAATGATTCTTTTGTTCGCTCAACCTCTTTCTTGAGATGTTTGTTACTCAACTCATATGGTGTAGGGTCTTTCAACCCTTGTCCACACTGCCCAATAGCTTGTACCATGTGATCAAAGGAAGGAAGCGTCACAGAATTAAAGGAAACACCGGTCTCGTATATCCATCTTGCGATATATACGTTTGTTTGCTCCCTTATTTTCTTCTTCCACATATCTCCTCCTAATGCAAACTTCCCACTTTTACTTGTTTGTCCAACACTATCCGCAGGTATTTGGAAATGTATATCCAACGATCCTTTTGTCTTCATTTTAGAAAACAAACTTCTATGTGATTGAGAGTTGTCTTTTGAATTCATTGCACCTCCAATTACTACTTCATCACGGTCTGCCTCCAATCTAGCAATTTTGGCTTCTTTCAGTGCTAGTTGTGACTTTAAAGCAACATCAGCTTGAATTTTCACCTCAGTTGGTACTTTTGGGCATGGTTTAACATTGCCTCGTATCCCAGCTAGATGCGCCTTCAATCGACTCACCCCTCCACTTAGTACTTGACTGCAATACCGACATCGAACTCTATTTGTGTCCTTCGCATCAACCTTCTCACCGTGAGACCAAAAAGGATCTATACCTAGCTTAGTACTTGATTCCTTCGTGGAAGCTTCAGACGACATCACGAGTATTTTAAATAAACAAGATTAAAAAAATGAAAGAAATGTAAGTATAAACGTAATATTCCAAAATAGAATAACTTACAACTTACAAATAAACACCTGCTCTTTTGACTTTGAGCTCTCCAACTGCTTGGTTGATCTGTAATTTGAGAGACATACACATGAATAAAGTATAAGAAAGCTCAAAATAAGTTATAATATATTTGCACTCCGTGACTTCATAATTAAGGAAAAAATACTTAGTGATAAGCAACATTTAGACCGCAAATGCTGCTAATTAGGCTAACAAACCCTAATTAATACTCTCCTTATGACAAAGACACCTCTCCTTACAGTGGAGCCACACCTATTATAACCCTCCTTAGTCCTTACAACAGAACCAAACATCTAAGGCGAGTACGCATTGTACAGCAATACAAAAAATACAAGCAAACACATTTAGTTCCAATGTTTATATTTCGAGGATAGTCAAAGTATAACTGTTTTGGTGATTTGACATTGATAGTTAAATGTAGAAGATGCACCAATAAATAGATAATTTATTTTGGAGGGGCTGGAAGAGAAGAAATTAGATGTTGTATAACATTCTAGGAGTCGTTCCTAAATCCTAAAATACTAACCTGAAAATAGAATATATCATTCAATAGCAAGGAAAGATAATTCATAAAGTTGACCTGAAATTGTTGAGTTGAGACTAATGAGAATAGGATGATTAATTATGTTAGTTGTATACACTATCTATTTTTTGCAATTTGCTTTGTCTTTCTTTGAGGCATTGTTTTAGGTTGTTTCTATTGTATCTTATTAACTGTTAATTTTTTTTAGAAATTACGAAGGCCATTGAAATGGGTATCGGTGTTTAATACATGATGAGTGTAAAAAAAGTATAGTTTAATGGTCTTTTGAGGTAAATGCAGTGAATAATATACTTTTGATGAAAACTTTACCATAGCATTTTCCCTATTGACATTATAGTTTCAACCTAACCTGGAAGATAATAACTTTTGACGCAAGTTGACAGGGGAAGTGGATGCTTACATGGAAGATAATAACCTAACTGACACCTCAGCCTCCCAGCCCAGGGTTCTGTCCACTGGCAGTCGAAACCCTAAGTTAAAATCAAAAATGTCAACCCGTCAGATGCAATGGAGCAGATCGGAGGACGCGTTGGTGGGAGATGTGGGATGCAGGAATGAAAATGACAAAAGAAAATGACGAAAAATGGAAATAGGAGTACCTATTTGAAGAGGTAGAAGCTAGAAATAGGATGTGCGGAGAAGAGCTGCTCCTGAAATGCTCTGCCGAAGGCCAGGGAGGCGAGTGGTTGCGAGGAGCAGAAACTTCCGGCAAGGAGCTGAGACTTTCAGCAAGAGCGGAGACTTTCAGCAAGAGCGGAGACTTCCGGCGAGGAGCAGAAACTTCCAACGAGGAGAGGAAGATAAATTGAGGACATGAAGGAGTCGAGCATGAGGGATCTGAAGGTCGACGGGGGCAGAAACTTCTTCATTCGCTGCTCGCCACCGATAGAGGAAGAGGAAGGAGCAGGGCTTCGTTCGCTGCTCACCGCCGACGGAGGTGGAGGGAGGAAGAGCAGGAAGTGGCTGCTTCGTTCGCTGCTCACCGCCGACAGAGGAGGGAGGAGCGAACTTCCTTCTCTGCTTCTGCTCAGCGCCGCGCTACAGCTCGAGGGGAAACTTAGGGCACGCGGTTGTTAGGGCACGCGGCTGTTTGATTTTATACAAAATAAAAAAATGAAATGAATTAAAAACGGGCGACATTAAAAATCGGAATCGGCCGACATTTCAGATTGTTACCGAAATGTCGGCCGAATTTATTAAAAACGCTTTTTTTTGTTTTCAATTGAAAAATTAGATCGTTTTTCCTTAAAAACAGACATGTCGGCCGACACGTCGGACATGTCGACCGACATTTAAAACATTGCTTCTATGTGAAAGAATTAGTGTCAAACCACCTAAAGGGGGGGTGAATAGGTGTACTTTTTATTTTGTTTTTAAGGCAGAAAATCTGTTCTGTTATTTAACCAGAAATTGCAAATTCTACAACTACACAGCACAGCAATCACAGAAACATTCAATCACAGAGTGCACACAGATTTTATAGTGGTTCCTCAAGGTCTGGGTACATCCACTTTCCCCCTTCACCTATCTAGCAGTGTACTAGATTCGGCCTAACTTCTGCACTTCACCTCAGATCCGCAGATCTTACAGCAGCTCAGAACCCCAGCAGGGCTCCTATACTCAGAGTGAGTCCACACTCCTACAACTCAGCCCAACTGCCCTACCTCAGCCTTCAACAAGGCCTACACTCAGAGATCACAATCTCCTATACCTCAGGCTCACAGCCCTACCTCAGCCTTCAACAAGGCCTACCACTCAGAGAAAATGTTCTCCTACTCTCAGCCTTTATAAACACAGGCTTACAATCTCAGATCTATAAAGATCCTACAGAAATTTGATTTAATAAAGTAATTAACCTCCACCCAGATAGAGAGAGAATGGATGAATGGCTTCTTGATCAGTTCTTGAAAGAATCTGATAGCAGAGATCAACCACTCTTAGCTTTCTTCAAATCTTCTTGAATCTGAACTCAGTAGAGTTAAATCTCCTGTGAAGTTGATCTTCAATCAGCTTCTGACTTAAGATTCAGATCTCAATCTGAATCTTTCTTGACAGCCTGGTTCAGCAACTGCACTTCTTAGATGGAGCTCTCTCTCCAATTTCTTAGATCTTTTGTCGAAAGTTTTCTTCTTATTGTTTGTTATTTGTGTATGTTCTTCAATCTTAATTGTGATTCCCAAAATCCACACTATCTGTTGAAGGAGAATCCCTTTATATAGACTTCCTCCAAGGAAACCGGCTGATCCGGTTTCTAACAGACTTCTGACAGCTCTGACAGTAGCAGAAGACCGGTTGGAAATGGCAGCTGTCAAATCATCCAGTCACTTCTTGAAATACTGTCTCTGTCTGAAAGTGTTGAGACTGATCTTCATCATGTGTCGACGCAAGTAGACTAAGTGTCGACACAAGTGGACTAAATGTCGACACAAGCCCTGGTGGTGTCGACATAGCTCTTTAGTTGTTGTAACAGCTTCTCGACACAGCTTCTTTAGAATATGTCGACACTGATTATGTGTGTCGATACAAGTCTTCTTTTCTTTAACTTTGTTAAAACTTGTTGTGTGTCGACACATCTCCTTTGTGTCGACACAAGTACTTCTTTACTTTAACTTTGTTGAAGCTTTGTTGTGTGTCGACACAAGTCCTGTGTGTCGACACAGTTGATGTTGACAAATACTTCTGTGTGTCGACACTGCCTCTATGTGTCGACACAATTGATGTCGATTAAGTATTCCTGTGTGTCGACACTGCTTTTTGGTGTCGACACAGTTGATGTCGACTTTGCTTCTCTGTGTGTCGACACTGCCTCTGCATGTCGACACAATTTCTTCTGGTGTCGACACAGCCTTTCCAAGTGTCGACACAATCTACTCCAAGTGTCGACACAGCTTTTCTCCAGTGTCGACATAAGCCTTCATAAGTGTCGACACAGCTTCTCCAGGTGTCGACACATGGACTTAGAAATTTTTCTGCATTTCCTGCAATTACTTAACCTGCACATATAAACTCAAAACACATCAAATACACCTTGATACATATCATTGAGTAGGGTGAGCCTTCTTCAAATCTGGTACACATTTTTCAATGTACCCAACACTATGTGATAGTGTATATCATTGACTAGGGTTTTGACTTCTTCAAATAGAGGG
Source organism: Platanthera guangdongensis (assembly GCA_039583875.1). Classification (NCBI taxonomy): domain Eukaryota; kingdom Viridiplantae; phylum Streptophyta; class Magnoliopsida; order Asparagales; family Orchidaceae; genus Platanthera; species Platanthera guangdongensis. The sequence continues at coordinate 199,238,215 of CM077163.1, read as the reverse complement.
AGATTGTTGGGTCCAATGATCACAATGTCCCAGATTTGAAGAAGGCCCATAAGTCAATAGTATACACATGACTGTATTTGATATATGTTCAAGTTCAATATATGCAGTTGTCTACTGTTCCATTATTAGATAGGTTATCAGGGTCAGAATGTCATTTGTACTTAAGATAGGATGCTAGAAAAGCAGAAATATGGCTAAGTCTAAAAGCGTTGAGTGAATTCGCTTCACTCAATGCTAGGAGGCTAAAAGCATTGACAGAAGATCAGGTATTCAAAGCATCAGTGATGCTGGACTCAAATTTGATTAACTACAAAAGCGTTGAGTGAAGGTTGTTCACTTAACACCCACTAAAAAGCAAATTTTTCTAAGTACAGAAGCGTTGAGTGAAGAAGGCTCACTCAATGCCTTATTAATAATTTAGTAGAGTCCATAAGCATTGAGTGGAGGTTGTTCACTCAACGCCTTCATTCAAAAATTTAGTACAAGTCTAGAAGCATTGAATGTAGAAGGCTCACTCAACACCTTCAGTTAGGATGACTGCCACGTCCAGAAGCATTGAGTAAAGTGGCTTCACACAATGCCTTCAACCAGAAGAATTCTGCCAAGTACAAATGCGTTGAGTTATGAAGGTTCACTCAATGCCTTATCATTTTAGATGTCTGAGACAAAAGAATTGAGAGATGAAGGATCACTTAACGCCTCAAGAAGTAGATTTTCTACTAAGTGTTTTTGCTTTGAGACACATAGCTTCACTCAATGCCTGTGTAGATTGACTGTGAAAACTACTAAGTCCATAAGGGCTGAGTCATGCTGACATCATCCAATTTCAAATTAAGCGAGATTTGCACACTAGAATCCAAATGACGTCGAACACTTTCGAAACAACAGTTAAAGCTAAAGTAAATTTACAGCTGTTATTCCGGCTTGCCCATACAGATCAAAGAGTTGTTGGACAGCGAGATATAAAAAGACTTTATAAATAAATTAAAGCACGGAGTTTTTGGTCTTCATCTTCTGAATCAATCATTCTCATTTTTATAGAAGAGTTACAGAAGACAGTTGTTTGTTAATTGAAGTGATGTCTCTAAGTCATCTTTAGCATGAACAGAAAACCCAATTTTTCTGAAAAGGTGATGAAGCAGAGCACCCAAAGAAAGTTGTTATTCATCTTCAAGGCTACTATTTTCAACACTGATATATTAAAGCTTGAAGATACAGACCTCTACATCAGTTCTTCTTAGCACAAGCAGAACTACTTTGAAGATCTATAATCGTGTTGCTGTGAAGAGTTGAGACTGAGTTTACTCAGTTCAGGAAGGTGACTCAGAGGACCATTTCTCTGGATTCAAACATCAAAAAATCATTCCCCATCTGCAGGATCATTGTTGATCTGAGTTGTAAGTCTGTGTTATGAAGGATGAGTGTAGGAGTTGAGTCTCTGAATTGTAGGATCATATTTAGGATCTGAGGTAAGTTGTGTACCCGTGGTAAAATCTCTGTGTAGATCTGAGGTAGGAGATCTGTGTATCTCTGAGTATAAGTCAGCTAAGCCTGAGGTAGGAGTTGTTATACTCTGAGTGAGTTTCACTCTGGGATGTAAGATCCTGAGGAATCTGAGATGTAAGCTTAAGGAGCCGAATAAAAGGAGTTAGCCAAACCTAGCTCACTGCTAGATAAGTGAAGAGGGAAAGTGGATGTACCCTACATAGGGAAATCACTATAAATTTTTGTGTGTTGTGGTGACTCTTGAAATAAAACAAACAAAATCTAACACACAACTTGACCTAAGCTTAAAATATTCAAAAGATTTAAAACATACCTATTCACCCCCACCCCCCTCTAGGTGTGTAGTTACACTTGAATAAAGACTTTCAGGCGGTGTCCGCGCGCGGTCCTGCCACTACGCGCGTGCAGGCCCCGTGCACGCGTGCAGGCCACACGCATGATGCTTGCTGGGGCGCAATCATGCACGCTATAATTAGGTTGTAGTAGGGTACATTTGAGGAACATAAATAATATTTGAAGGAAGTTGATGACTAGCCTCCCATGTTAAAATTTTTAGAACCCGGCGACACATTCAAAAAAATATTTGTGCACCCACATTATCAATTTGTGCACCAACATTATTAATTTTTTGGATCCGCCACTATATATATATATAGAGAGAGAGAGAAATAATTACCCAAAACTCCCTTGTAAATTAGCATAATTAGTGAGAACATCTCTTATTTTTCAAATTATAAAAACTCTCATTAAGTTTTCATTTCATTACAAAAACCTCTCATAGTCTTTTCATTTCATTGCATCCGTGAAGAAAAATACCCCCCTCATGGACAATGCACACCGAGGGGTGTTTTTGTGCATGGATGTTATGAAATTAAAACTTCAGGAGAGATTTTTGTAATGAAATGAACACTTTAGGGGAAGTTTTTGTAATTTCGAAAATAAGAGGGGTGTTGCCAATAATTTAGCAAAGTTAGAGGAGAGGTCCCAGTAAATGGCCATATATATATATATATTTATACAAGCAGTCGTGGACGGGGGCCCCTGTGCATGAAGACATTTGTCGTGGGGGTGACATTGATTGTGGGGGGAGACATTGATCGTGGGGGGAAGACTTTGATCGTGGGGGGCAACATTTGTCTTGGGGGCGACATTTGTCGTGAGGGCGACATTTGTCGTGGGTGCGACATTGGTCATGGTGGGCGGCATTGGTTGGGGGCGGCGACATTGGCCGGGGGCGGCGACATTGGTCGGGGGCGGAGACATTGATCAGGAGGTGACATTGGTCGGGGAGGGCGACATTGTTTTAATAAGGGCATTTTGGGATTAAAAATTATTTTAATGAGGGCATTTTGTCCAAACAAGCATTCTATGCTGGTGGCGTTTTTGTTCAAACTCACCGGAGCAAAAAAACACGCCAAACAAAGCCCAAGTCTCCAGGAGTGACTCCGATTGGACGTGGAATCAAAAAATCCACTCGGTCTGATCAACGCCATGAATTCAGGCCTAATATGCAATAGATAAAAGCCCTAAAAGAAAGGTATGATACCAAATTAAGCACTATAACCACACTATAGTTATAGATTGGTGCGAGGATTACTATGCCCATCAGCCACCACAGATAGAACAGTAAGGAAGTATTTAGAATTTACTAAGTAATTTTTTTAGCGACGATGATAAATTTCATAATCACAAACAATGAAATTAGTACTGCAAAAAATAAAAGCAGTTACCCCCTTCGTGATGATCCAAGAACATGATAAACTTGCTTCTGAAAGAGAAATTAGAAAAAATCCAGCAGCAGGGGAGGATATTAGTAGGCAATGCAGTCGAGAACACGGTGGCCCGGGCATCAATGCATGTACGATTGTTCAATTCGTATCAGATCCTGCAGATTATCACTAATAAATGACAACAATCTAAAGCGACAAAGAAAAAGCGAAACGCTAACTGTGCTCCCCCAATGGTTCCCCTAAAACCTAAGCCCTACATAAGCGATCGAGATGAGTACCTTGAAGCTCCAAATGTTGAAGAAGAGAAAGACGATGGTGGTCGGAGAGGAGGGAAGCCCGCGTCGATTATAATGCGGCAATGTAAATATTTACCCGCCACGGGAGTTTCATTCAAAGTGTGGCCAGTCGAAGCGGGAGGGAGAAAACATTAACCGAAAAAGTCGCGTATCGCATTTTTGAGGTGGGTGAATAGTGGAGGAGCGATGAAATCTATATAAGTCATGATCCGGCCAAAAAAATCTAAAGATTTCAAAGTTAACTCATAAAAATTATTTTTTCTGAGAATATTTTGAAATTTAAATGTTACATCATGAAAAAAAATAAGAATTTACTTTATATATATATATATATATATATATATATATATATATATATATATATATATTGTTGCGGACTAACTTGATGTTCCGGTCGGGTCGGATTTGTTCGGACTGTCTTACCTCACGAGGCGATCGAGCGCGCACACAGTCAATGAGAGTAGAGAGTTGACACAAGATATGATGACGTGGAAAAACCCGTTAAACGGGTAAAAAACCAAGTGATCGGGTCTGTGCCAGTCAAAGTCCACTAGATTTCGGTGTTTACAGTGTGTTGGAGAATTGGGGCGACAGGCCGCTCCCGTTACAGATTGGGGAGAGAGAGAGAGACTACGACTCCCGGCGGGCAACAGGCTGCACCGCGGGAGTAGCTTGGACATTGGAACGCGTGGGATGGTCTTGGTGCTCTGGCTCTTCTGGTTGCGTTCACTTGCTGACCGCGATCGTCTTCCTCCTTTGGCTCTTGCGGGGACTTGGACGTTTTTCTGCTGGCTACGCGGTGGTGGAGCGATGGTGGCCGTGGGAGGCCGCTAATGGTTCACGGCGACTCGAGGCCGACGTCGGAAGAGGAGACAGGAGAGCTCTCACTTAAAGAAGAAAGCTCCGGGCATCCAAAGGTGAAGAATGAAGACCCCGTGGGGTCCTTTTATAGCCTCCAGGGGATGGTCATGGCGGGCCCCACCACTAAAGTGGTGGGTTAGTGGGTGGCTACCCTCCCAATCGAACGGCGAGGACAGCCTTCCCCCGATCGGACGGCGGGGAGATCACCTACGGTGCTGGGCCGCCACGGTGGCGGCGGCGGCCGGCCGGGCGGCCAGCGGCGGCGGCCCGCCGGGGGCCGGCCATGGCTAGGCCGGCCTAGCGGCCGGCTACGTCGGCCGGCCGGCGGTCTGCCGTGGCTAGGCCGGCGGTCTGGCCGAGGGCCTGCCGTGGCCGGGCCGTCGACTTCCAGGCGGCCATCCGCGGCCGCCCTCCCGTCGAGGCCGGCGGGAGGCCGGTCGCCGGCGGCGGTTAGGCCGCCCGGTTGGCGACAAGCGGCGGCGGCAGGCGGCAGCGGCGGCCGGCGGCGATGGCGGCCGGCGGCGGCGGCGGCCGGCAACGGCCGGCGGCGGCCGGCAACGGCCGGCGGCGGCGGCGGCCGGCAACGGCCGGCGGCGGCGGCGGCCGGTGGCGGCGGCGGCCGGCAACGGCCGGCGGCGGCCGGCAACGGCCGGCGGCGGCGGCGGCCGGCAACGGCCGGCGGCGGCGGCGGCCGGCAACGGCCGGCGGCGGCGGCGGCCGGCAACGGCCGGCGGCGGCGGCGACCGGCGGCGGCGGCGGCCGGCGGAGGTTTTCCCCCATGGGGTGAGTGGCGGGCCCCACCCCCCATGATTTCCTCATGAGAGTTCATGGAGGGGGTGGGCCACCCATGACCCATTTTTTGGGGGAGATCATGGGGGGCTTTTCTCCTATAAATGAAGGTGGAATCCATCAATTGCCCCCCAAATCTCTGCTGTCCGAGAGCGAAGTGAGCGAGAGAGGAGAGATTTCTTTTGGTTCCTGTTGTCATGACGGCTTCCGGTGAGAGGGAGGAGGCAGCGGTGGCCAGCACTTCCAAGGTATTCAGAGGGGAATCAGACGGGTGATGATGACGTACTGACGCGAAGGCGGGGGCATCTACGCAGCTTACGCACACCGGTGGCATGGGACGGCTGCGCGCGCCGGTGGGCGCGCCCGCAGAGGCCGGGCGCGGCCCTGGCCGAGCGCGCCTCAGTCCGCGCGCGCGCGAGCAGGCCGCGCGCGTAGGACGCACGCGCAGGCAGGCCGCGGGATCAGGCCGCGCACGCATGCAGGCCGCGCGGGCGAGGGCGGGCTGCCTGCGTATAACACCCCCTATCCGTCACATAGCATATAGCAGTAGGTCCGACCGGGGCCCGACGCCATAGGCCACAGACAGACCGGGTGGTTACTCATGGAAACCATCCAACCAATCAACGTCCTACACAGAGCATTCTAGCGGAAGCAGTTTATAAAAGTTGCAAATAAGAACCCAGTACTAAAGCATGAATGTCCACTAATCCAAAATAGGAATGTTATACAAATACCAACATAAGCCTTAAGGCCTTACAAAATGTTTCACTTGATATTACATGATTTACAAACCACGGCACGCAGGCCGGTCATACATGAATAAAACAGTAAACACTTCCAAATAGGTCTTCAAGGGCCGGCTTCGCACTTGGGCTTTAGCCCGATATTGACCGCTTGGTCCAGCAGCACCTGCAAACAACAAACCACCGCACGGTGGCAAAACAAGGCAACAGTCAGCAATGCTGACCAAATTATAACGATCCCGCCCCCAACTCGGGGCGGCGATGCTCCTTCCCTGCATTTCATTAGCATAAGCGAGCAATATATATATATATATATATATATATATATATATATATATATATATATATATATATATATATATATCCATTTCATCACAGACGTTGGCTCGCACGACCACACGCCCCGTGCTCTCAGGGCACATTCTCGGTGAACCGGTTGATGTCACGTCAATTAAAGCCATAGACATTCCGGACTCACCACCGCCACTTTGACGGCCAAACCTATGAGCATTTTGTCTTCCTGGCCTGGGTCACGACAATTTAAGTTATTGACCGCCGAAGACCCTAATCTATGCCAACGGCAAGTGCCACGTGCCTTTAGGTCTCTTTAACCGAACGACATAGAACGGGTACGGTTCCATCTAACCCGTGCTCACATCGCAACGACAATTTAAGTCATTTGCGTTGGTCAAACTTCCACCGAGTCCCATTTCCATCACAATTCACATAACCCGGTTATGTTCAAGTTGGCTCTCAGGCCACCAAGTTGGCAAGATCTCGCATCCGCCCAGTTTTCCGGGTGCACCTTTGGGTTAATCCCCCAGGCTCCCTGCTGCAATCTACCGTGTAGAAAACCCGAAAAACAACCAATAGTACGGAGTCTTCTCTGGCATTATGCAATGCAACATCACCGATCCAGACCAACATGTCCGGGTAGGCTTCACACATCATGCATATGTCCGTTCTCGCTTACGGACTCTAAACAATGGGGACTTCATATATCTACCCGAAGGAACGCCTCCAACTCTCCGCAAACTCGCGAGAGCGGGCTTCCTATGCAAAGAAGGAGAGAATCTCATGCTCAAGAAGAGAATCGTTACCCTAGCGTTCCTCTTGGGCGCCATGAAAAAGTAAGCGGATGAAAAGCACCGCACTAGCTTTGCCTCCGTGGATCCGAAGTCGGCTCACGATTTGGAGCTTCGAAGCTCCTCCAATGGCCGGATCTAGCTCCTTCTTCCTTCCTTGGCTCTCCTCTCTCTCTAAGGTTTTAGAAAGATATCCACTCATGAAAAGTGAGGGTTTCTAAGTCCAATCTCGGGTATATCCCTTTAGGAACAACCCACAGCCGTTGGATCATCAATTAAAGAAATGAACGGCTTTGATTCGGGACTGAAATGCCCAATCTGGACCGAACACGGCCTGGCACACGCCCGTGTCCAGGGCCGTGTGCCTCATTCGCCGTCAAAATCGACTCGCCTGGAACAACACATGGGTATCGAACACGCCCGTGTTCGACCTGACATGCCCGTGTTCCACCTGACACGGCCGTGTGGCCGGCCGTGTACCCCCATCATTTTCCCCGAAAACAATCCGAGCACTGCACGGGATCTAGGACATGCCCGTGTCCTTGCCCGTGTCACCTCAACACGCCTGGGCCCCAGGCCGTGTACACGGTCTCGACACTCGACACTTCGTCGAGCGAAGATCGTCGACCTGATGACACGGCCTTGGACACGCCCGTGTCCTAGGCCGTGTGCCTTGTCTCAACACAATGTCGAGACCAAAGTGTCGACTTCCTGGGACGAGTGTCGACACGGGTTGACACGCCCTGCGACACGCCCATGTCGCAGGCCGTGTGTCATGTCTCGACACTTCGTCGAACGCAGAGTGTCGACTTCGCGGCTAAGTGTCGACACGGGTCGACACGCCCTGCGACACGCCCGTGTCGCAGGCCGTGTGCCCAGTCTCGACACAATGTGGAGACCAAAGTGTCGACTTCACGGCTCAGTGTCAACACAAGCTTGACACGCCCTGGGACACGCCCGTGTCCCAGGCCGTGTGCCTGCAGCCAGAACCCAAAACTGGCCCAAAACGTCCCACGTCGCTCCTTTGAGTTTTGGGGCGTTACAACTCTCCCCCTCTTAAAAGAATTTCGTCCACGAAATTACATAAAGGAAAGACATGTACAAAACCAAAATTTGTACCTGAGCGGAACAACTCCGGATACTCGTCAAGCATAGTCTGCTCTCGCTCCCAAGAGAGCTCCTCGCGACCGTAATTGTCCCACCGGACCTTGACCATCTTGATCTCTTTATTGCGTAGCCGCTTGACCTCCGTGTCCTCAATCCGCACGGGCTTGACCTTTGTCGTCAGCCCACTATCCACCGGCACTTGATCAACCGCGATCACTTGCGTAGGCTCTTGGACCGCCTTCCGGAGCACCGAAATATGGAATAGATCATGTAAACCACTAAGCTCCACTAAATGCTTCAACCGATAGGCTGCTTCTCCAACTCGCTCCAAAACCTCAAACGGTCCAAGGTACCTCGGGCTTAGCTTTTTCAATCGCCGCACCCGCGAGACACCCTTGAACGGCTTGATCTTTAAGTATACATAATCACCCACAGCGAACTCCACGTTCCTGTGCTTGGCATTATAGTACTTTGCTTGCCGGTCCTGAGCGATAAGCAACCTCTCCCGAATGATTCTCACCAAAGAAGTAGCATCCTCCACTTCCGATCGCTTATACAACTTTGACTCACTCGTTTCTAACCAAGACAACGACGTGCGACATTTTCTACCATATAGGGCCTCGAAAGGCGCCATCTGAATACTCGCTTGGTAGTTATTGTTGTATGCGAACTCCACCAAATAAAAGTGGTCTTCCATTGCTTTCCGAAATTCAAGACACACATGCGGAGCATGTCTTCCATGGTTCTATTGACCCTATCGATCTGCCCATCCGTTTGCGGATGGAAGGTTGTGCTGAATTTCAGCTTTGTTCCCAACATTTCCTGCACAAGCCTCCAATCATTGGACGTGAACCGCCCATCTCGGTCACTCACGATGCTGCGGGGCACACCATGAAGCCGCACTATGTTATCTACATAAAGCTTTGCCAACTTCTCCACCAGATCATCCTTCCTATACGGAATAAAATGCGACACTTTCGTTAACCGATCAACAACCACCCAAATGGCGTCGTTCCCCTTTTGCGACCTTGGCAAACCATGCACAAAGTCCATAGAGATGTCGTCAAATTTCCACTCCGGAATAGGCAAGGACTTAAGAAATCCTCCCGGCTTTTGGCACTCCGCCTTTACCAAGGCGCAAGTTTGACATTTTGCTACGTATAACGCCAAATCCTTCTTCAAACCCGGCCACCAAAACAGTTTCTTCACATCACGGTACATCTTCGTGCTCCCCGGGTGAATCGAGTACTTGGTATGGTGTGCCTCGTACAACAACTCCACCCGCAAATTGCCCACACTTGGGACGCACAGACGACCGTCTTTCCAAAGTAATCCGTCCTCCACGACGAATTGGGAATTTGACCCATCTAGAGCCTCTACCATGAACTGCTTCATATGAGCATCCATATCCAAAGCTTGCTGAATACGATCAGCAAGGTCATATTGGACTTCAGTCCAATTCAGAACTGCTTCAGCACTTGATTGTCTATCCACACAAATAATCTCCAACGCCTCCAACTCCCGCACCAACCGCTCATCATGCACCGATAGCCAATTGGCTTGAGCTGGGGCTCGGCGACTCAACGCGTCCGCAACCGCATTACCCTTACCAGGCACGTAGTGGATCTTAAACGTATAGTCCCCCAGGAACTCCATCCATCTACGATGCCGCATATTTAGATCCTTCTGATCAATAAGGTACTTCAGGCTCTTGTGATCGGTGTAGATATCAATCTTCACACCGTACAAATAGTGTCTCCACAGCTTCAAGGCAAAAATCACGGCCGCTAACTCCAAGTCATGGACCAGATAGTTCCTTTCATGCACTTTTAGCTTTCTCGAGTCATAAGCTATTACACTTCCATGTTGCAGTAGCACGCAACCCAAACCGCTGCCCGAAGCATCGCTATAAATCTCATAGCCTTCGGTCCCACATGGCGAACTCAGCACAGGCGTCGTGGTCAACCGACACTTCAACTCCTCAAAAGCTCGCGCGCACTCCGGCATCTAAACGAACTGATGCTCCTTCCTCGTCAGAGTAGTGAGAGGCAAAGTTATCCGCGAGAAGTTCTCTACGAAGCGCCTATAATAGCCGGCAAGCCCCAGAAAACTCCGGACTTCCGCTACCGGAACAAGCCCAGGCCACTCCCGTATCGCAACGATCTTCGTCGGATCCACAGCAATACCCTCTCCACTCACTATATGCCCGAGGAACGCCACTGAGGATAGCCAAAACTCGCACTTCGAGAACTTGACATACAACTGATTTCTCCTTATCATCTCCAACACCAAATGAAGATGCTTGAAGAGATCTTCCTCACTTTGCGAGTACACCAAAATATCGTCGATGAAGACGATCACGAAATGGTCCAAGTACTCCCTGAAAGTCCTGTTCATCAAATCCATGAACACTGACGGCGCATTAGTCAGCCCAAACGGCATGACCGTAAACTCATAATGCCAATATCTCGTACTAAACGCTGTCTTCGGGATATCACTCTCCCTTATTCGCAGCTGATAGTACCCAGCCTTGAGATCCAACTTCGAGTACACCGTCGACCCGACTAACTGATCAAAAAGATCATCAATCCGGGGGATTGGGTACTTGTTCTTCTCAGTCAACTTGTTGAGCTCCCGATAATCAATACACAGCCTCAAGCTTCCATCCTTCTTCTTAACAAAGAGGACCGGTGCGCTCCAAGGCGAAGAACTCGGGTGCACATACCCTTGCTCCAAGAACTCTTGCAGTTGAACTTTCAGCTCCGCCATTTCCTTAGGCACTAGCCAATAAGGAGATCATGACACACGCTTTGCACCTGGCACTAGCTCAATCGTAAAATCTATCTCCCGTTGAGGCGGGGCTCCAGGAAGATCTGCGGGGAACACATCAGGGTATTCTGATACCACTGAAATACAATCCAATGCGGGCTTCGGCTTTGCAACCTCCACTAGTGTAAAGAACAGTTCTGCACCGGCACGAACCGCCTTCACCACCTGAAGAGAAGACATCAACGTCTTGCTCGACCCCTTTAAGCCCGTAAAAGTCGTTTCACGACTTGCTCCCAGCTTGACTTCCTTGCTACCGCAATCTATATGGGCATGCTGCTCCGAGAGTCAATCCATGCCAAATATGACGTCGAACTCCACCAACGGAAGTAAAGACACCCGCAGGTCGAACTCCTGATCCCCAATACGAATCTTAACGTCGCAGATTCTATCCGCTCGCATCGAACACCCATTGGGCAATAACACATCCAACTTATCCTTCGCCATCGAAGAAGGGACTCCGATGCGTGATATAAATCCTTCGGACAAGGAGTGTGAAGCTCCCATATCGAAGAGTGCTCGTGCCGGATTTTCACAAATCAATACAAATCCTAAACAAGCAGTGGTAAGGTAACATGTGCATAACAAGTATTTAAAGAAATTGACTTGCTATAAATTAAATCGTACCTGTCACCACATCAGCCTGTTTGATGGCCTCCTGTTGGCCAAGATTATAGACCCTTGGTTGGGCCGGAGCATAATGGGATGCGGTCGACTCCGCCGCCTTTCCCTTCTCTTCATAAGTAGCTCCCGGCCTTCTCTCGGACTTAGGACGTCAGCTCCAACAGTCACGGGCAAAATGCCCCGTCTTTCCACAAGTAAAACACGCGCCCGGGGTCCGACTCGTAGTCGCACCAGAAGGAGCTGGCCCCGAAGTCCTATGCTTCTTGAAGGACCTCCGATAGCCGGACTTTGAAGTAGTCGACACTTTATATTCAGATTTCCTATCACCCAAGATTTTCTTTGCTTGTACATTCTTCATGTCCTTCTCCAAGGACCGGGCAGTATTGACCAAGGTTAAGAAACCCTGCGTCATTGGCCCCGAAAGTAGTAATCTCAACTCATCTCTCAAGCCTTCATAGAAGCGATTAGTCTTGCGCTCCTCATCCACGATGGTGGAGCTAGCATATCGACTCAAACGAGTGAACTCATGGAGATATTCATCCACGCTCTTCTCACCCTGAACCAACTTCAGAAATTCGTTCTCCATCAAAATCCTCTGAGTAGAAGGGAGGTATCTTGCTAAGAACAATCTTGAGAACTCTTCCATCAGAATGTCTATAAGTTGTCTACCTCTCAAATGATGCAGCTCCAAACCTTCTCACCACATCCTCGCTTCCCCGTCCAGAAGGAACGTAGCGATGGTGGTCATTTGCCACTCCTCCGTCTCTGTTGCTGTCATGACTCTCTTTACCCTGGAGAGCCAGTCTTCAGCCCGAGATGGGGTTCCCAACCCCGAGAATAATGGAGGTTTAAAGCTCATTACATGCTTAAGCTGCCTCTCAGTTGCCCCCCTTGGCACCACCGGTTCCACAACCACTTGATCCACTCTCCTTGGCTCAGCCTCTTGAATAGGTTCCTGCTCCATCGCAGGAGCGGGATGCTGCGTTTGCCTTGCAGGCTGCGCATTTATCACGACCAACACTGCTTTAGCCACCAATCGTATGTTCTCAGCCGATAGAGGTATTGCGGGAGCAACATCCGGTGCACTACTAGCCTCAGAAACTCGGCGTTCTGACGGCCCAACACCACTTCTGGTCACCTATAGTGGTACAAAACACTGTTAAGCGACCAAATAAAATTGCAAACAACAATTATAGGAACACGCAGGTTCCTCAAACACGAGTATTTTCATTCCTAAGTGGACATTCATGGGCTCTTTTACCATTATAACGATGACGCACACAATGTGCTCACCACCCCTTAAAAAAGAATTCGCCCACGAATTCAGTTTAAGCCCGACCAAAACCTGGCTCTGATACCAAATTGTAACACCCCCTATCCGTCACATAGCATATAGCAGTAGGTCCGGCCGGGTCCCGACGCCGTATGCCACAGACAGACCGGGTGGTTACTCATGGAAACCATCCAACCAATCAACGTCCTACACAGAGCATTCTAGCGGAAGCAGTTTATAAAAGTTGCAAATAAGAACCCAGCACTAAAGCATGAATGTCCACTAATCCAAAATAGGAATGTTATACAAATACCAACATAAGCCTTAAGGCCTTACAAAATGTTTCACTTGATATTACATGATTTACAAACCACGGCACACAGGCCGGTCATACATGAATAAAACAGTAAGCACTTCCAAATAGGCCTTTGAGGGCCGGCTTCGCACTTGGGCTTTAGCCCGCTATTGACCGCTTGGTCCAGCAGCACCTGCAAACAACAAACCACCGCACGGTGGCAAAATAAGGCAACGGTCAGCAATGCTCCTTCCCTGCATTTCATTAGCATAAGCGAGCAATATATATATATATATATATATATATATATATATATATATATATATATATATATATATATATATATATATATATATATATATATATATATATATATATATATATCCATTTCATCACAGACGTTGGCTCGCACGGCCACACGCCACGTGCTCTCAGGGCGCATTCTCGGTGAACTGGTCGATGTCACGTCAATTAAATCCATAGACATTCCGGACTCACCACCGCCACTTTGACGGCCAAACCTATAAGCATTTTGTCTTCCTGGTCTGGGTCACGACAATTTAAGCCATTGACCGCCGAAGACCCTAATCTATGCCAACGGCAAGTGCCATGTGCCTTTAGGTCTCTTTAACCGAATGACATAGAACGGGTACGGTTCCATCTAACCCGTGCTCACATTGCAACGACAATTTAAGCCATTTGCGCGGGTCAAACTTCCACCGAGTCCCATTTCCATCACAATTCACATAACTCGGTTATGTTCAAGTTGACTCTCAGGCCACCAAGTTGCAAGATCTCGCATCCGCCCAGTTTTTTGGGTGCACCTTTGGGTTAATCCCCAAGGCTCCCTGCTGCAATCTACCGTGTAGAAAACCCGAAAAACAACCAATAGCACGGAGTCTTCTCCGGCATTATGCAATGCAACATCACCGATCCAGACCAACATGTCCGGGTAGGCTTCACACATCATGCCTATGTCCATTCTCGCTTACGGACTCTAAACAGCGGGGACTTCACATATCTACCCGAAGGAACGCCTCCAACTCTCCGCAAACTCGCGAGAGCGGGCTTCCTATGCAAAGAAGGAGAGCTACTCATGCTCAATAAGAGAATCATTACCCTAGCGTTCCTCTTTGGCGCCATGGAAAAGTAAGCGGATGAAAAGCACCGCACTAGCTTTGCCTCCGTGGATCCGGAGTCGGCTCGCGATTTGGAGCTTCGAAGCTCCTCCAATGGCCGGATCTAGCTCCTTCTTCCTTCCTTGGCTCTCCTCTCTCTCTAAGGTTTTAGAAAGATATCCACTCATGAAAAGTGAGGGTTTCTAAGTCCAATCCCGGATATATCCCTTCAGGAACAACCCCCAGCTGTTGTATCATCAATTAAAGAAATGAACGGCTTTGATTCGGGACTGAAATGCCCAATCTGGACCGAACACGGCCTGGCACACGCCTGTTTCCAGGGCCGTGTTCCTCATTCGCCGTCAAAATTGACTCGCCTGGAACAACACAAGGGTATCGAACACGCCCGTGTTCAACCTGACACGCCCGTGTTCCACCTGACACGGTCGTATGGTCGGCCGTGTACCCCCATCATGTTTCCCCGAAAACAACCCGAGCACTGCACGGGTTCTAGGACACTCCCGTGTCACCTCAACACGTCTGGGCCCCAGGCCGTATATACGGTCTCGACACTCGACACTTCATCGAGCGAAGATCGTCGACCTGATGACACAGCCTTGGACACGCCCGTGTCCTAGGCCGTGTGCCTTGTCTCGACATAATGTCGAGACCAAAGTGTCGACTTCCCGGGACGAGTGTCGACACGGGTTGACACGCCCTGCGACACACCCGTGTCGCAGGCCGTGTGCCATGTCTCGACACTTCGTCGAATGCAGAGTGTCGACTTCGCGGCTAAGTGTCGACACGGGTCGACACACCCTGCGACACGCCCGTGTCGCAGGCCGTGTGCCCAGTCTCGACACAATGTCGAGACCAAAGTGTCGACTTCCCGGCTCAGTGTCGACACAAGCTTGACATGCCCTGGGACAAGCCCGTGTCCCAGGCCGTGTGCCTGCAGCCAGAATTCAAAACTGGCCCAAAACGTCCCCCGTCGCTCCTTTGAGTTTCGGGGCATTACACTGCGCAGGCCGCACGGCTGGGATTTTGCGCGTGTGCAGGCTGCGTGCGCGCGGGTCGCGTGTCCTGCAGTGCTCCTTCTATGCGCGTACTTGCGCGGGCTCCCTTTTTCGCATGCTATTTGGGTTGCTTGGTTGTGTTCTTCAGGTGATTCTGAACTTTTGATTTTTTTTCCTGCGCAGGTCTCGAAGCGCTCCTCCGGCCCGATGCGTTTCCGTTCTTGTTTGACTTAATATGGCGTGGATATTTGGAGGAAGAAATACGGGCTCCCTACCGATTTGGAAGTGAGGATCCCGCGCCCTGAGGAGCGGGTTCAAAATCCTCCTCGTGGCTGGCTGACGATTTGCGAAGTTTCTCTGAGGTCCAGCTTCTGTTTCCCGCCGTGCGAGGAGGTTGTCGAGATCTTGAGGTTTTGTGGGGTGCCTATTTCCCAGTTCGTCCCGGCCGGGATTGTTCGGATTATGGGCTTAGTTGCTTTCTTCCGCGAGCATGGAGGACGGTTTTCTCTTTACCAATTTCGGGATTGGTGCGATGTTCGTTCCGATGGTGGCGAGCGTATGGAGGTACGCAGCAACAAGGCCTGGTTGGAGTTTAAGGCCCGAAAAGACCGTCGCCATGGCAACACTTTGTTCGGATATGTCAAGAATTCATGGAGTCTTCCTGAGGTGTGGGATATGCTTCTCGATCGTTGTCGCCGTGTGAGGGGGAAGGAGCGGGACTTTTCCCCGGTGCTTGGTTTCTTTGAGCCTCGTGAGTTGGTCAATCCTCTGTTCAGTATTTATGTTTATGTGGAGGAGAAGCGGTTGGTGCAGTGTGGTATTTTGGCAGACCCATGCCGGCCGGCGGAGACTTCTCGAGGAGGGGATCGCAAGAGGAAAGCGGTGTCAGTGCCCCCTCGCGACCCTGATGTGGCGGCAGCGGTGACCTCTGATGCTTGCCATGATTTGACTCCTGAGGTGTAGATACTTACTTCCCCAGTCCCCCTGGTATCTGTTGGTGTGGCTGCTTCGCGTATGTCCTCTTCCTTGAGGGCGATGAGCGATGCGGTATGGATTTGGTTTATCGTCAAGGCTTTTTTCCTTATTGTTTTTTGCCATAGAGGCTAACTTTTGCTCTTTTCTTTTTTGTGCAGATAGATACCCAGGCGTAGATTGCACTGACCTGGAATGATCATTATGTGAGCTTAAAGGATGGGTACCTTACTCTTCAGAAGAAGCTTCGGTCGACGACGAGTTCACTTGGCTCTTTAAGGGAGTAACATGACAGGGACCTTGCGCGGTTCCGCCGGGTTAGTTCGGAGCTGAAGTCCGAGTTAGAGGATGCTCGTGCGGCCTTGGAAGTGGAGAAGACTTTTGTGGAGAGGACCACTCAGATGTTGAAGCATTCAAAGGAGGAGACTTCAAGCTTGGGGCCCCAGTTACAGGCGGCGCAGCAAGAGGTCTCAGGCCTTGAGACTCAGCTTCGAGCGGCGAAGGCGCAGGTGGAGATGCTGTCCTCTGATGACTACGCGTCAAAGTTGAAGGCTGTAAGGCTCGCGGAGTTCTTGGAGTCGCTGGACTATATGCGAGACCGTAGCCTGATCTTGGAGGAGGTTTGTGACGATATTTGGTCCAAGGAGGTGGAGCCTCAAATGGATGATGTGCACGAGTTGGCGCTCCGACGCAGTGTCTCGAAGGCTTTTCGCTTTGTCAGCAAGAGCCTGGGGTGTGATACCTCCAGTTTTAGTTTTGCAGATGTCTCTGAGGATGAGCATTCCGATGCTGAAGACGAGTAGTGGTGCTCTTGTCTTTGTACGCTTTACATTTGATTGTACTTTGTTTTGCCCCTTATTTGGGTTTTGGTTGTTTTTCTGATGGTAGTTGTATCTTTTCAGCTTTGCCCTGTTATGACATTGTCATCATTTCTATGTCAGTTGGTAGTTTGTTTGCATTGCCTCGCTATTTACCTTGCATAGCTTAGGTTTGTGTCTCATGGTTAGCGAGTGATGTTTGTCGTTGGGCTCACGCGAGGGTTACTCGCGGCTTTGCTTGCGTAAGGGATGCTTGCGGCTTCTTCGTGAGGGGGGCAGGTCCCCAGGGTGTTGCGCATGGGTTGCCCCCACGGTGTTGCACGAGGGTTGCTCGCGGCTTAGTTTGCGCGAGGGTTGCTCGTGGCTTCTTCGTGAGGGGGGCAGGCCCCCACGGTGTCGCGCGAGGGATGCTCGCGGCTTATTCGTGAGGGGGGCAGGCCCCTACGGTGTCGCGCGAGGGTTGCTCGCGGCTTAGTTTGCACGAGAGTTGCTCGCGGCTTCTTCGTGAGGGGGGCATGCCCCCACGGTGTCGCGCAAGGATTGCTCGCGGCTTAGTTTGCGTGAGGGTTGCTCGCGGTTTCTTCGTGAGGGGGCAGACCCCCACGGTGTCGCGCGTGGGTTTCTCGCGGCTTAGTTGCGCGAGTGATGCTCGCGGCTTCTTCGTGAGGGGGTAAGGCCCCCACGGTGTCGCGCAAGGGTTGCTCGCGGCTAAGTTGTGCGATGGATGCTCGCGGCTTCTTCATGAGGGGGCCAGGCCCCCACGGTGTCGCGCGAGGGTTGCTCGCGGCTTCTTCGTGAGGGGGCAGGCCCCCACGGTGTCGCGCGAGGGTTGCTCTCGGCATAGGTGCACGAGGGATGCTCGCGGCTTCTTCGTGAGGGGGCATGCCCCCACGGTGTCGCGCGAGGGTTGTTCGTGGCTTAGTTTGCGTGAGGGCTGCTCGCGGATTCTTCGTGAGGGGGGCAGGTCCCCACGGTGTCGCACGAGGGTTGCTCGCGACTTAGTTTGCATGAGGGTTGCTCGCGGCTTCTTCGCGAGGGGGGTAGGCCCCCACGGTGTCGCGCGAGGGTTGCTCGCGGCTTAGTTTGCGTGAGGTTTGCTCGCGGCTTCTTCGTGAGGGGGGCAGGCCCCCACAGTGTCGCGCGAGGGTTGCTTGTGGCTTAGTTGCGCGAGGGATGCTCGCAGTGAAAGTGATAGATCTTAACTAAGCTGAATAGAGTTATAAATATCACAGCACAAAAACAAAACTAAAATAAGCAATGCAGAAATAAATCAAGCAACACAGAAGAGACACAAGGATTTTATAGTGGTTCCCCAAATCTGGGTAGTCCACTCTTCTATCACCCTGGTAGGAATCCACTCAGGTTTTTGATCAGGTGCCTGATACCAATGGGTTTTGACCAGGTCCCCAAAAACCAAACCTCAAGTCTTTTGGAAGGAGACTTGTGAACCAGGAATCACTTTTGAAGGGAGATGACAACCCTTTATACAGGAGGGGGAAAAGAGTGTGATTTTGTCTTCTCTGTCAACAATCAGAGAGAAGACTTGTGGATTGATGATGTTAGTATATTTGCTCCCCCTGAGATGTAGAATGGTTCAGGGAAAACTGGAGCTCTGCTTCAGGGTGATAGGCCTTCAATCTTCAGGACTGGACCAGAGAAATCTTCAGGAACTTCTGACTGATATGTTGTTTCTTGTCCTTGAAGTTGTCCTGCTGTGATAGGGAAGAAAAAGACTCTTGATAGTGATTAGATGTTCTTCTTCTTCTTATGATTGCTGTCTCCTCTTGTCTAGAGATACTAGTTGCTTCAGTGATATATTGCCCTTTCTGTGTGTTCTTCACTTTCTGTATCTGTTCTTTTTTTTCTGTGTTCTGGTTGTTGTTCTTCTTCTTCCTGTGTATTTGAATCCCGTAGACTTGATGGTGGAAGAAAAATTCCTGAGAGTGAAGATGCTTTGGAAACCGATCCTCACTTAATTTCTCTGTAACTGTCCGTTTGAACAGCTATTTTCACTGGGAATGCTGACTGTAATTAATCCTCAATTAATTCTGCCAACTGTTACTGATTCCACAGAAATCGTCGACCTGAGCATTCGTTGAGTTCATCAATCGTCGACCTGAGTTCGACATTCATCGAACTCAGCTAGATTCGTCGAGCTGAATATCTAGCCTGCATTCGTCGACCGGAGCTTGCAATTCGTCGAGCTGAATATCTTGTCTGTGTTCGTCGACCGGAGCTTGCAATTCATCGAGCTGAATATCGAGCCTGCGTTCGTCGACCGGAGCTTGCAATTCGTCGAGCTCAGTTTCTGTGTTCGTCGAGCTGAGAGAACTGTTGAGTGTCGACATAGTTGCTGTGATGGTGTCGACACAACCTTGCTAGAGTCTTGAGATCGTCGACCTGAGTTCAGAGAAGTAACTCAGAATTCGTCGACCGGAGATCGCCGTTCGTCAAACTGTGTTCGACGATCGTCGATCTGATCTTCTGACTTTGTCTTAACTGAATTTCTTGGACTTCTTTCAACAATTCTGGAGAAACCTTCTGAATGACCTGCCCTAGAAATAATCCTATGACCCATGACTATACATGTTGGGTCAATCTAATATTCCTAACAGTGTTCCTTACCCAAATCAGAACTAGGGTTCCAACACGCGGCTTTTTGGTGAGGGGGCAGGCCCCGATGGTGTTGCGCGAGGGTTGCTCGCGGCTTAGTTGTGCGAGGGATGCTCGCGACTTCTTCGTGAGGGGGAGCAAGCCCCCACGGTGTCGCACGAGGGTTGCTCGCAGCTTAGTTGCGCGAGGGATGCTCGCGGCTTCTTCGTGAGTGGGGCATGCCCCCACGGTGTGGCGCGAGGGTTGCTCGCGGCTTCGTTGCGCGAGGGATGCTCGCGACCTCTTCGTGAGGGGGGCAGGCCCCCACGGTGTCGCGCGACGGTTGCTCGCGGCTTAGTTGCGCGAGGGATGCTCGCGACCTCTTCATGAGGGGGGCAGGTCCCCACGGTATCGCGCGAGGGTTGCTCGCGGCTTAGTTGCGTGAGGGATGCTCGCGACTTCTTCGTGAGGGGGGCAGGCCCCACGGTGTCGCGCGAGGGTTGCTCGCGGCTTAGTTGCGCGAGGGATGCTCGTGGCTTCTTCGTGAGGTGGGCAGGCCCCCACGGTGTCGCGCGAGGGTTGCTCGCAGCTTAGTTGCGCGAGGGATGCTCGCGGCTTCTTCGTAAGGGGTGTAGGCCCCCACGGTGTTGCGCGAGGGTTGCTCGCGGCTTAGTTGCATGAGGGATGCTCGCGGATTCTTCGTGAGGGGGGCATGCCCCCACGGTGGCATGCCGGAGAATGTAAGTACTCAATCCGACTATCGGAGAATGTAGGTGCTCAATCCGAGTGCCAGAGAACGTAAGTGCTCAATCCGGGCATGAAGAGTAATATCAGAGAATGTAAGTACTCAATCCGACCAAACTGTTGTATTAATGAAACATCAAAAATATTGTATTCGCCAGCCTGAGCCTGCGGCTTTTAAAATTTCAAATGAGCCGAAAAAGGTGATGACTCATGGATGAAAATGGCGGGAGCGGGATTGGAAGACGTTCATGAGTGATTGCTGGAGTATTGCGGTGTAGTCGGACTCAGCTTGGATGACTACGAACTGCACGTCATAGTATGCCTGTCGAGATGCTTATTCAAGAGTGACCGGGAGAGTGATGGTGCCCATGACTGGTACCGGGACGTCCCCTGAAACACGTGCGCTGGCAGATGCTAGCTCAAGGTTGCCCGTGGACAGTTTGAGTCGGAGTAATGTGGATAAAAATAGCACATTAACACCCAGCTCTCTGTCCACTAGGACTTGTCTTAGCTCGGTGGATGGCTCACCAATTCTAACGGTTATACATATCATGCCCTGACTAGGAGGCGATCTCTTTTTTGATAAGAATTGATCAACCGCCCCCAGACTGGCTAATCGCTTGATTTCTTCCTTCAGCCGATTGCACCCGTTGGTGTTGTGACCTGGTCCCTGGTGGTACTCGCAGTATTTTGACAAATATCCTCGTCCGGGAGCAAGCGGCCTGGGCCTGTGCAAGGCTGGATGGTCACGAATTGCTTCAAAGATCATGCTCTGAGGGGCGTTGAGTGCCGCAAGCTGGCGCAGCATTTGCTGATTGCAGTTTCTCTTGTGATCAAGGTACCCATTGTTCTCTAGCTTCCTTTTCTGGACCTTATTTGGACTTGGATTTTCTAGTGAGGGCTCTCTGATTGTGGCAAACCTTTTTATAAAGAGAGTTGCGAGCTCGATGTAGCAGCTTATCCTTTCCTCCTATAAAGAATGAACCCAGGCTCGAGCTTCCCCTTTCAATATTTTCGGGAATGTCTGGACCATTAATTGATCCGAAGCATTGCGCGCGTGCATGACAACTTCGAAATATTCAACATGTGACCATGGGTTGCCAGCTCCGCTGAAGTTGTGAATTTCAATGTCGTCTTTCGGGTCTGGTTCTGTCCCGGAGCTAAATGAGTCGCAATTAGGCAGGTGTTTGCTTGGCCCCAGGTTCGTGGCCGAGGCATCGAGTGTCATCCTGCTTCCGGGATTGTCCTCGTAATGAGGACTGTCGAGGTGGCGATCATGCATTTCCTGGAATGGTGTCACGGGCGCAGGAGATCTATTTGTGCTTGAGAACTCTTTCTCTATATCGTACTCCTTATGTGGGCAGTGTCTGGTTGAGGCGGAGGGTTCGCCTGGTGGTCATACGTCGGCATGCTTGAATGGCTGATACGCTCTTAGCAGGTGGGATGTCAGATCCTTCTACATCGTGCCTGTGCGGGCGGTACTCAAAGGGGGATGTTCTTGAAGTGGACGTTGCCCCCTAGTCCCCCGGGGGTCACGGCGATAGTTGTCTTCACGGTGCTTGACTTGACACCGCTCTTCTTGTCTCTCGATGGCTCGTTCCTCTTGTTGCGGAGCTTCTTGGTCCGGATGATAATTAGGCTGCGGCAGGGGGATGACTGGTGCCGCTAATCTTCTGAGTAGAGTGAACATTTCGATCTGTTGTTCCTCCATTTGGCAGACACATCTCTCTAGGGCGTCAACGGTCGCGTACACGGCTTTTGCCACTTTTGGCACGCTCGCTCGCGAGTGGGTGCGTGCTGGTTTGGTGGGTCCTCCGAGGATGACTCATTCAGCAGCGTGGTTTCCTCTTTTTGCCATTGGAGCAGGAATTTGAAGCGGTTAAGCTGGTGATCTAACTCCTTCGAAGGATACTGGGAATCATGTTCCCACAGACGACGCCAAACTGTTGCGGACTAACTCGATGCGCCGGTCGGGCCGAATTTGTTCGGACCGTCTTAGCTCACGAGGCGGTCGAGCGCGCACACAGTCAATGAGAGTAGAGAGTTGACACAAGATATGATGACGTGGAAAAACCCCTTAAACGGGTAAAAAACCACGTGACCAGGTCTGTGCCGGTCAAAATCCACTAGATTTCGGTGTTTACAGTATGTTGGAGAATCGGGTGATAGGCCGCTCCCGTTACAGCTTGGGGAGAGAGAGAGACTACGACTCCCGGCGGGCAACAGGCTGCGCCATGGGAGTAGCTTTGACGTTGGAACGCGTGGGATGGTCTCGGTGCTCTGGCTCTTCTGGTTGCGTTCACTTGCTAGCCGCGGTCATCTTCCTCCTTTGGCTCTTGCGGGGACTTGGACGTTTTCCTGCTGGCTACGCGGTGGTGGAGCGCTGGTAGCCGTGGGTGGCCACTGGTGGTTCACGACGACTCGAGGCCGACGTCGGGAGAGGAGACAGGAGAGCTATCACTTGAAGAAGAAGAAAGCTCCGGGCATCCAAAGGTGAAGAATGAAGACCCCCTGGGGTCCTTTTATAGCCTCCAGAGGATGGTCATGGCGGGCCCCACCACTAACGTGGTGGGTTAGTGGGTGGTTACCCACCCAATCGGACGGCGAGGAGAGCCTTCCCCCGATCGGACGACGAGGGGGCCAGCCATGGCTAAGCTGGCGGCCTGCCGCGGCATGGCCGGCGGCCTGCCGCGGCATGGCCGACGGCCTGCCGTGGACGGGCCGACGGCGGCTAGGCGGTCGGCCGGGCGGCCGGCAGCGGGAGCGGCCGGCCGCGTCGGCCTGCCGAGGGCCGGCTGGCTGGCAGTCTGCCGCGGCTAAGCCGGCGGCCTGCCGGCGCCGGGCCGCCGGCTTCCAGGCGGCCGTCCGCGGCCGCCCTCCCGACGAGGCCGGCGGGAGGCCGGTCGCCGGCGGCGGTTAGGCCTCTCGGTTGGCGGCAGGCGGCGGCGGCGGCGGCGGCGGCGGCGGCGGCGGTGGGCGACCGGCGGCGGTTGACGACCGGCGGCCGGCGGCGGCCGGCGGCGGCCGGCGGCGGTTGGCGACCGGCGGCGGCGGCCAGTGACGGTTTTCCCCCATGGGGTGAGTGGAGGGCCCCGCCCCCAATGATTTCCTCTTCATGAGAGTTCATGGAGGGGGTGGGCCACCCATGACCCATTTTTTGGGGGAGATCATGGGGGGGGGGGGGGGGGCTTTTCTCCAATAAATGAAGGTGGAACCCATCATATATAATATCTATCTATAAAAGAAAAGTTGTGTTTGGTGCAACATTTGCACTACCAAAAATACCCTAACAATTTTTTTAAAATTAACTCTTTTATATCCGAGAGAGACAAAGAAGTGAGTGTGTGAGAGAGAGAGTGAGAGAGAGAGAGAGGAGAGAAAGGGGCAGCTCTCCAGAAAGAAAGAAAAAGAGGGAAGAGAATCATCATTTCACAGGGGAGAGAGAGAGAGGGAAAGAGAGAGAGTGTGCGGGGCAAGGGAGAGAGAGGGAAGAGAGAGAGAGAAAGAGAGGAATAGGAATAGAGAGGGAGAAAATAATTTTTTAGGTAAAATATATATATTTTTTACAAATTAAATATTGTAATATTGATTTAGATTTTTTACGATCATTTTGAGTACTCATATGTATATGTTGCGCGCGCAGTCCGCATGACCCGTCGGGGCAGGCGAAACACGTCGTCGCCGGCCGGGTACTGTGGCGCGTAGTTATCGGGTCGGAGGCCCGTGCCTGTGACTCGTATATATATACCATATATAAAGATATTTGAATGTTATAAAATAAAAATTCATGGAAACAATATCAGATATTAAATTTTTTTTCTTCATTATTCATCAACCATTGATATTTTTCTGATTAAATAATTAAAAATATGTAGATATCTTAAAGCTACTGCCATTGAAGGCTGCGAGAGAGAGAGTGAGAAAGAGGGAGAGAGAGGGAGAGGGGAAGCGGTGGAATTTATATTATATATATTATATTATATATATTAATATACTGTATTGACGAGAGAGAGAGAGAAAGGGAGAGAAAACCGGGAGAGAGAGGGCCGGGGAGAGAAAATAATCTTTTTAGGTGAATATGTATATTTTTTTGCGAAATAAAAAATGTAATAATGATTTATATTTTTTTGCGGTCATTTTTAGTACTCATATATATACGTTGTGGACGCTGCCCGCAAATTCATTAAGCATGGGCGAAGCCCGTGCGGAGGTGGGCGAAGCCCGCCTGAATGCGGCCGAAGGCCGCTACAAAGCATCGAGACTGGCGGGCGAAGCCCGCCATCGCTGACCGGTACTGTGGCCTGTGAATAACATGAGTTTGAAATTCCAGTAGCCGTCGAATCTGTCTCCATAATTCATCAGCCATCCGATTTGATTTAGATCATAACATTTCAGCTGTCTGATCTCCCAATCAATCAAGACCTATCCTACAATGTGAAGTTACCATTTACCCCCTTTAATTTTGAAAAAATATATATAATAGATAGTCGTCGGAGGGCCACTACAATAGTCGCAAGCACAATGTATCACTTTACCACACGTATAGCAGGTAAGTATAACACTTCCTGCTGCTGCTTCAGAACGAGCCTTCATCATCCCTGGAGTACCACTGCACAGTCTCTGACAATAGGGCCTATCTTGCCACAAGCATAAGCATAGCAAATAAGTGGAGTTTGAGTAGTAGTTGTTCCAAAAAATGATAGATGAAGGAGCTGGCCCAGAAGATTTGGATCTCTTCTTCCACCTTCGATATTCAGATTTTTAAGAGTTCTGTCCTTTGAACCGTGCCATCTAGTGGACTTTTGCCAACTCTCACTCCAAAGATCTAGCCGAATCTGTTGGAACATGCGTTTTGCATCTCTTGCTTTGAGAATAACAAATCTCAGTGTGTATTTGATCACGATTGTTGTGTATTTATAGTGTGCAGGTTTACAGGTGTGAAGAATGAAAGAATCAACTTCTGGCACCTACTGTCGCGCGCTAGCGCTACCGGCGAGCGCTAGCCTTGAATTAAACTAATTCTCGGGAACCTACCGCGTGGCGATAGCCTTTACGGCGGCGCACTAGCGCTCTCAATGCATGTCGATACTGTACAACTCGTATTCGTCGAGGGTGGGTCCTACCGCGGCCAGGTCAACAGAAGTCATGGTCAACAAGTCAAGACAGGAGTCAAAGTCAGCATACAAGATCGCGGAAGGCCTGGGCGAGTATAGGCGAGCTCCCCTTGCATACTCGCCAGGTAGGCGACTATGCGAGATACTCTCACAGCCCGTGCGAGTTCCTCTAGAAGTTGCCTAGTCGCTAGGGGGGTGGGGTATAAATATGAAGATCCCCTCCTTGGATTTACCTATAAATAGGACCCTATGGGTACGAGACAAGGAACTTGAAATCCTCTGCAGGATACTCGCGAGTTTCACCTTTGAGATACTAGCCGATTCTTTGGATTCCATTTCCTCAGAGATCAAGTCGCGACCGTGCGACTTCGTCATCAGCTAGTCTCCCTCGTACTCAATTCGGCCATTTTTGGTTGAGAAGGGGCTGCTCCTTTTGAGCATCCGGGTACGTGGTGGGACCTTCCTGTCACAACATCTGGGGTCCTGTTTGACTTGGTTCTTCATCCTAGTCACCCTAGATGTCTGATCTGACCTCTGAACAGGTAACCTTAGGTGGCTTTGGTCGAATTCAAGGTTAGGAATTTTCCTGGCTTCAACACTTGGTGCGGTGAACGTGGATCGTAGTCAAGGAGAAAAGTTTGGTGGTTGAGTAAGATGGCCAATGGTGGCAAGCATGGAGATTTGGTCGGCAACTCGACAGGGGGAGGAGATGCCGCGTGAGGTGGCGAGTATGTGACAGTTGCCACATTTGAAGAGTTTGCGAAGAGGATCGAGCAGACCATTCTCATAGGGTTTGCTCATCGCCCCGATATCACGGCGACTTCACCTCGTCGCGTGACACCGTTGGAGGAGGAAGCGCCGCCGAGGCGAGCTGGAAAGGAGCCCGCTTGGGCAAGAGAAGTGCGACCGATGCAGTCGCGATATCATCCGGTGGGCAGTCAAGGGGTCTGCTTTCGAGATCCGATGTCGCCGACGAGATACAGAGATACTCAGCACTACTGCGAGTATGATGTCTCCAGCGAGGATGAAACTCGCCACCGCCAGGGAGGGAGGAGTCCCTTCTGTGACGAGATCCTCGCGACCCCAATTCTTGAATGGTTTAGAGAGCTCGTCCTCACCTACTACTCTGGCAGGGACGACCCTGTCAGACATCTTCAATGGTTCGAAGACGTCGTCTCCATCCGCAACATGTCCGACGCCTTCAAGTTCCGGTTCTTCTCCATCACCCTCAACGGGAATGCTAGAGACTGGTTCCATCAGCTGCCAGCAGGGTCAGTATACTACTTCTCCGACCTGCGTCGGGGCCTCATGACGAGGTTCACGACATCGAAGAAGAGGAAGAAGGAGGCGACGACTCTCTTCAAAGTCACCTAGTGGTAGTACGAGAGCTTGGGTCACTACGTTGATTGTTTCCATGAGGAGATTTTGGAGGTAGAGGAGGTGGACAGCTTTAGGCTGATGGTAGCCAGGAAGTTCGGGCTGAAGCAAGGTTTATTCAGCATGGAGATGGGGTCTAATCCCCCGCGATCCTTTGAAGAGATAATAGAGAGGGTGAACACCTTTGTTTGCGAAGAAAAGAACAAGGACTTCTTGGCGAGGCTGGATGGAGAGGATTCGAGGGAGAAGGGGAGAGCAGGATCTTTAGGAGCAAAGACGAGGAGGACGCTGGAGAGGCAGGAGAGGAGGAATGAAGAGCCGAGGAGAGAAGAGAGGATGACGAGAGAAGAGCCCAGGAGGGTTGAGGAGAGGAGGGAGGAGAGGCCTCAGAGACAAGAAGAGAGGAGGTCAGCGGAGGCCCAGACAGGAGGAAGAGGGGAAAGGCGATTCCAGTATCCCGAGAATCACCCCTAGTGGAGACCACCAGCAAGGCAACACTTCCAGGAGGAGAGGCGAAACGATAACCGACAGGAGGGAGGCCGAGGAGGAGGAAGAAGGGAGATGATGGTCATCGCTCACCAAGACAACAAACGGCTCCGGAGGGAGCAGCGGGCGATGCATCAGGAGGAGGAGATTCCCATCTACTGCGATATCCATCGAGTAGAGGGTCACGAGACCTTGGCTTGCCCAGAGTTTTGTGAAGCAAGGAGGAGGTTGGAAGCAGGAGCAGCGGAAAGAAAGCAGCAGAGGCAGGAGTCCCCGGTGGGGTAGGTGGCATTCCAAGCTCCAGCGAGGAGGAGGAATGAAGATCAAGTCGACCTGGGAGGTCGTGGAGAAGTGATATATGGCCCGAGAGGTGGGCATGTAGGGGTGATCAAAGGAAGGGCCGGACTCGGAGCTTCCCGCAAGGTAATTCTCCACCAGATCTATCCGAAGAACGTCACCTCGACGTCACAAAACCCAACGCCATTGGAGGAGATCACCTTTCCGGAGGAGGATATGCTGGGGAATGAGAATCCCTTCCACGACGCCTTGGTGATTCAAGCTGCAATCGAAGACTTCATCGTTGATCGTATCCTCGCGGACAATGGTAGCCCAGTGAATGTCATTTTCAAGAGAACCTTTGTCGGGCTTCAGGTGGAAGCATCCCGAGTCTAGGCTATAGATGGACCCATCTTT
This sequence comes from Platanthera guangdongensis, assembly GCA_039583875.1. Lineage (NCBI taxonomy): Eukaryota > Viridiplantae > Streptophyta > Magnoliopsida > Asparagales > Orchidaceae > Platanthera > Platanthera guangdongensis. The sequence continues at coordinate 199,210,150 of CM077163.1, read as the reverse complement.
GGCTTCTCAGGATAGAAGAAAGAGATGGAATGGGCGGTGAAACTTCTGATTACACTCGGCGGGACATCAATCTGATGCCGCTTCATCATCGTCGACGCACCGAGCGGATATAACGCTATCTTCGGATGGCCCCTCATAAACTATTTCAAGGCCGTTCCGTCGTCTTACCACCAGTGCTTGAAGTACTGTCGGGGAGATGTTCACATCAGGATCAAGGGAGATCCCAAAGCCTCCAGGGAGTGTTATCTGAATGTTGTCAGCACCATCAGCTGGATGGGTGACGCAGAGAAGCTTGAGGAGCTGTTGGAGAAGGAGAAGGGGTTGTGTTCTGCGTAAGAGGTGGAGGAAGTGAAAGTGATCTCTTAGGGAGGAGAGCCGGGATTGCTGAAGGTCGGAGGATCCCTGCCACTGGAAGGGAAGATAGAGATGGTCCGCTTGCCTGCAGGACAATGTCGACGTCTTCGCATGGAGCGCCGCTGAGATGCCAGGGGTCGACGTCGATGTTACCTTCCATCGCCTCAACCTGGATCCCGCGGTGGCTCCTGTTCATTAAAGGCAGAGGAAGAGCGATGCCATGTTGGCTGGGCCGATTAAGGAGGAGGTAGAGAAGTTGCTGGATGCAAGTTTTGTCTCGGAGATCCAGTATCCAGGCAGGGTCTCCAATGTTGTAATGGTGAAGAAGCCAGGAGGGGGCTGACGTCTATGTATCGATTTTTCCATGTTGAATAAAGCTTGCCCGAAGGATTGCTACCCCTTCCCTCAAATCGATGCGCTTGTTGATTTCGCCATCAGATTTCCTGTCATGAGTTTTCTTGATGCTTTTCAGGGTATAACTAGATCCGGATGCATCCCCCAGACTATTGCGATATCTCCTTCATAACTAGTGATGGCTGTTATAGCTACAAGATGATGCCATTCGGGCTCAAGAATGTGGGCGCGACTTACCAAAGAATGATGGATCAAATCTTCAAGGGGCAGAAGGGGCGGAACTTGGAAGTCTATGTGGACGATCTTCTTGTCAAGAGCAAAAGTGTTGCGGAGCACATAACGGATCTGGTGGAGACTTTCGCTACCCTGATGAAGTATAAGATGCGACTCAACCCGGCCAAGTGCGTCTTCGGTGCAGGAAGAGAGAAGTTTTTAGGTCACCTCCTCACTCCCAGGGGGGTGGAACCTAATCCCGACAAAGTAAAGGCCATTCTGGAGATGGCGTCCCCAAGGGATCCAAAATAGGTTCAAAGGTTGACGAGAAGGCTGGCAGGCCTTAGCCGTTTTTTGTCCAAGGCAGGGGAGAAGTGCTCTCCATTCTTCAAAACTCTTCGGGGGAATCAGAAGTTCGAGTGGACCGCGGAGAGTGAGGAGGCTTTCAAAAAGCTGAAGCAACAGCTAACCCAAGCTCCTTGCCTCCAAGGCCTGCGAGATAATGAAGATCTCTTTCTCTATTTGGGAGTTGGAGCAGAGGCAGTTAGCTCGGTGTTGGTCCGAGAGGAAGGCAAGAGGCATGTTGGGTATTGTATCCACAACGTACCTGATTTGAAGAAGCCCCTGGACAAGCTAAGGTAAATAGACAATGTATTTGACAAAATATTTCAAGTTGTGCTTGCAGTTATTCCACGCTAAGTGCACACCAATGTCAGGGTGCAGTAGGTCAATATACACGGGTCTGCACGACGTAATCCCTCGTTGAGCAGATCAGTGTGTTGGCCTACGTGTACTCTCTCTATTGGAGTGCACTTAATTTCAAGTACAGGGTTGTGTTAAGGCAAGAGCAGACAAGGAGCAAGGATGGGTCAAGGAGCAGCTATTGGATGGAAAGATGAAAAATCATCCAAGTAAGAATCGACGAGAATCACCAAGTGATTCTCGCCGAATCGGCGAGAATCACTAGTGATTCTCGCCGAATCGTCGAGAATCACTGGCTGATTCTCGCCGGCTAGATCAGCGTGCTATCAAGGCAAATTTGACGAGAATCACTTTGTGATTCTCGACGAATCGTCGAGAATCACAGGTGATTCTCGCCGATTTTGACTTGGCAATTTTTCTGGAACTCCCTGAACCGGATTCTGCCGCTGCACTATTTTGAACCGGATTTCGAGTTTCTACTTGTGGGACCCACAACGGTCATATTAAAAGTGTCTACAGTATATATTCGGGTATTTCTTGAACAGTAATAACACACAGAAAGAAGCCGAGCGAAAGACCTTGACCTAAAATCGCGATCTCCACTCCGCCGCCGCCGTCGCGCTCGAGCTAGTTGGTCGCCGCCTGTGATCGAGATTTCTTCGTGATCTTCCGGCGACAGAAGCTTAGCCAAGCTTAGAGTCTCACGTGTCTATCCAGAGATCCCTTGTCTCTCGATTTGTTGATCGGGAAAAACTTCCCCGCCCGAATCGATCGAGACGACCGATCCTCGTGTGACCGTTGATAGACCTATCTTGCTTCGCTACGAAGTTTGGATCTCCAAAGAACAGCCGTCGCACATCGTTGTTGCCGCCGATCCCGTGAACCTAGCTGCCGCCCATCTTGCCGCCGCCGGTTCCGGGGAGATTCTCTCCAAGAGAGACCAAGGTTGTGGACTCTTTGTAGACTTCAAGATCACGTCGTCAACGAAGAGGGACACCGTAGTCTCCTCACGTAGTTTGTATTTCTTGTACATTCTATTTTACTTTTATTGTAAAGGAACGTTGGTTCCTAGTTGTAAGGGTTGGGTGCAACCCGGTTTGTGGGAGTGTTGACTCCTACGTGTGGAAGGTTTCCTTCTGATAGTGCAAGGATTGGATTTCAATCCTGTTGGTGAAGAGACCGAGTCGTCCCGTGTTGGGAGATAGGTCGAAGGGGGAAAGTGGATGTACCCAAGTCGGGAAACCACTATAAATAGCTTGTGTATTCTGTGTGCTGTGCTGTTTATTTTTATTGTGCAGGTACATATTTAAATTCCGTAAAAACGCTGCACGTCACCTATTCCCCCCCCCCCATAGGTGAAGATAGTTGACACTAGGTGGACTTTCAAGTGGTATCAGAGCCAGGTTGCTCATCAAAAAGGTTAACACCTTGAGTTGAATCCTGCCGCTAGTGTCAAGAAGAAGGCAAGCATCTACTATGGATGGGCTCAAGTTCACTGGCAAGATCCCCGTGTGCACCAGGCTCAACTTTCCTATCTGGAAGGAAAGGATCAGATTCTACATGGAGGCAGTTGATCCTAGACTCTTCATGATCGTGGAGGAGGGACCTTATGTCCCCACTAAGGTATCCACCATTGATCCTACCAAGAAAGTGCCGAAGAAACTTTCTGAAATGGACAAGGACGAGATGGTGCTAGTGGGACTGGACAAGAAGGCGCAGAACATTCTGGTCAGCGCAGTTGATGACTCAATGATGCAGAACTTCTGCAACTGCAGGACAGCACAGGAGATCTGGCATGGCCTGATCACCCTAATGGAGGGGACTGATGAAGTGAGGGATGATCAGAGATCCCTCCTGAACCAGAAATATGAGGCCTTCAGACAAGGGCCTAAGGAAGAGATCGGAGTCACCTACGAGAACTTCCTCAAGATTGTCAATGCCCTCAAAGGATACGGAAGAGTGTTCACTAATGGTGAACTCAATGATAAATTCCTTAGGTCCCTCACTAAGGAATGGGACACAAAGATCTGCGTCATCCGAGAGTTTGGCAGACTAGCTGAAATAGACCCGCAAATTCTGTTTGGAAAGCTAATGTCCTGTGAGCTTCAACTGAACACCAGGAAAGCAGAAGAAGAAGCAGAGAAGGCTGCAGCCAAAGAAAAGACTGTGGCTCTAAAAGCCAATCACTCCAGAAAAGGCAAGGGTGCGGTTTCATACCGTGCCAAGAATAAGGATGAGGAGGAGGACTCCAAGCCATGCTCCTCCAGCTCAGAGCTGTCGGAGGAGGATTTCTCCCTCATCACCCGAGAGTTCAAGAAGTTCCTCAAGATGAGGAATCAAAGAAAGAAAGACGGCTCCTCCTCCAGGCATCAGAAGAAAAATTATTCTTCTGACAGGTATGCTTCCAAACCGAACAAACATCGCTCTTCTGACATTATTTGCTTTGGATGCAATAAGCCAGGACACGTCGTGGCCGACTACTATCAAGGCAAGAGAGAAAAAGGGAAAGGAGAGGAGCACAAATCCTCTAGAGATAAGAAGAAAGAGCGGAGCTACATCGCCAAAAGGCCAAAGACACTAAGTGAGTCTGATTCCTCAGACTCCAGTGATGATGAGGAAGCCTACTTCGGGCTGGTGGGTCGCTCCGACTCAGAAGGAGAATGTCCCCCATTTACTGGGAAGGTAAAAGCTCACACCCCTCTCTTCGACTCTGACTCTGATCCTGAGTCTCAGGATGATGAACCTGAGGATAGCCTTTCGGCCCGTGAAGCTGAGCTCCTCGAGAAGTATGAGCTTCTGCTCAACACTTTCGAGGAGTGCCGTAAGAGATTGAAGGCTGAGAAAAAGGAAGTAAAATTCCTTAAGGGTGAGTGTGTTTCCCTAAGGGAAGAGGTCACCAGTTTTATTTCTCTCCGACAGGAGCACCTTGACCTGACTTCAAAGCACTCAGAGTCCCTTAAGCTCCTTAATCTTAAGCAGGAGGAAGTCGACAAGTTGGAAGAACAACTTGCGGCAGAAAGGAAGATTGTCAAGAGCTTCTTTATGCCAAAAACTGTTCTTCCAGTTGTTGATACCTTCTCTGCTCAGGCCAAAGGTGCTGACTTGGGGCATGTAGGAGTATCTGGTTCCTCATCCAGGAGAAACAGGAACCAGAGGAAGAATAAGGCGGCCAAGAAGGCCTCTGCTGATGAAAAGGGAAAGGCTCCGCTCAGTCCTGTTGCGTTCAGAAAGCCTGGCTTTCCTTGTAACCAACATGACTTTGAATCAACATTTGGCCATCATTTCCGGCCCTCGGTTGCAAAGCCAAAGAGCCGATATGATGGGTGGACCTTTCCCCGGAACTTCGGTGAGAGTGCCTTCAAGGCACCTTATGAGGAAATCCACATGGGAAATTATGGTCACTTCTCTAGCGGCCATAATGGAAAGCAGGCACCAAAGGCCAAGCCTATTATGCAGAAGGTGAAGAAGTCTTGTGACTGCAATCACTGTGAGGCCCCCACCTCCAGATCCAAAGCCCCTGTTGTACCCACCGTTCCCAGGGTAAGGCGGGAGACTAGGAAGAGGTACAACAGATTTGACTGTTGGTGTTGTGGCAAAGTCGGTCACTTTGCCGTGGATTGTTGGTTTAATCCAAGGTATCACGAGACTCCCTATGTTAGCAATGCAAGGCCGACCACTCGTAGGGTTAACCAACCGAGGGGGAGTATGCTAACCAGGAATCTAGGACCCAAGTTCGATTGGGTTCCTAAGGGAAATTAATTTTGTTTTGCAGGAATGTCCAAAGGCCACCAAAACGCCGATCTGGTATTTGGACAGTGGATGCTCCCGGCATATGACTGGGACAAGAAGCCTGCTGCGTGATTACACTCCAGTCGAGAATGGACCCAAAGTCATCTTTGGAGGGTCAGATCGAGGAGTCACCAGAGGTTATGGTATGATTTCCAACGGTATAATATCTATCACCGACGTGGCTTATGTTGAAGGGTTAAACCATAACCTGATCAGTGTAAGTCAGTTATGTGACAAAGGTTATGACGTTAAGTTCTGCAAGGATAAATGTCTGATAATTTCACGTATCTCTACTGAGACGGTATTATCAGGCATTAGGAGCAGAAATATCTTCTGCTTAGATTTTCTCAGTTTAGATTCATCTACCCCCGTATGCCTTGTGGCAACAGGCAGTGCGTCTCTTTGTGAACATTGGCACAAGAGATTGACACATATTAATTTCAAAACAATTAGTATGCTGTTTTCTAAAAACTTAGTAAGGGATGCTCCGGTTATCAAGTGCATCAAAGATAGCCCCTGTCCTGCATGCCAGATGGGAAAACAGACTCGGGCTACCTTTAAGAGCATTGCAGACAAAGACTCTTCCCGATGTCTTTACCTTCTACATATGGACTTGTTTGGTCCAATGCAAGTTCATAGCTTGGGATGCAAGTCCTATACGCTAGTGATAGTTGATGATCATTCTCGGTTTACATGGGTGTTCTTCTTAAAAAGAAAGTCGGATACGTTTGACATATTCACTAGTTTTGTCAAGCAAGTTCAGAACGAATTTAACTGCCCAATGGTCAAAATTAGAAGTGACCATGGAACAGAATTCGAATCTGGTGCTATGACAGAGTTTTGTGAAGAACAAGGTATCTTTCATGAGTTTTCCTCCCCGCGCACTCCTCAGCAAAATGGAGTTGCGGAGAGGAGAAATAGAACTCTCATTGAAGCCTGCACGACAATGTTGAAAGACGCTTCTCTCCCAGAATACTTCTGGGCAGAGGCTGTCAACACAGCTTGTCATGTACAAAATCGAGCATTGATCAACAAGCATCATCGTAAGACGCCTTACGAGCTACTGAAAGGCAGGAAACCAACCATGTCCTACTTGAGGATCTTTGGTTGCAAATGCTATGTACTAAATAATGGGAAGTACCCGCGTACTAAATTTGGTGAAAAATGCTTCGAAGGCATATTCATGGGCTATAGTTCCCACAGTCGGTCTTATAGGGTCTTCCATAAGAAAACCCTAGTGGTAGAAGAATCAATTAATGTTGTATTTGATGAAGGAAGTTTGCTTAACAGCAATTCTTCCAGTGGTATTCTTGAAGATACATGTGCACGACTTGAACAGCTGGATCTCAATGAGACCGCTAAAGATGAAACTCCTAAGTACGTCAAATTCTCCACCTCCACGTCATCTGGGAATGTTGAAGATCAAAATGGAACAAATCTCTTAGAAGGAGGAGAAGTCCAAGAAGTAGTCGAAGCTCCAGACGCCAGACTTTTAGAGCTCCGGCACGTGAGGGATCATCCTAGAGATCAGATCATCGGAGATCCTCGTGTCGGTGTTAGAACTCGAAGAGATACTATTAACGAAGTTTTGCATCTTAGCTTCCTGTCGCAGGTTGAGCCAAAGAAGTTCGACGAGGCGAACAAAGACTCGGCATGGATTTTGGCCATGCAAGATGAACTACACCAATTCGAACGATGCAACGTTTGGACACTGGTTCCCAGACCACACAAGCAGAATGTGATTGGCACCAAGTGGATCTTCAGAAACAAACTGGATGAACATGGTGTCATCATAAAGAACAAGGCCAGACTGGTGGCTCAAGGTTACAGACAGGAGGAGGGGATTGACTTCGACCAGACCTTTGCACCAGTTGCAAGGCTCGAGACAATCAGACTGTTCCTGGCGTATGCTTCGCACAAAGGATTCACAGTCTATCAAATGGATGTGAAATCGGCATTCCTGAACGGAGACCTGAAAGAGGAAGTATACGTCGCTCAACCCCCAGGTTTTGTCAATCCTACTTATCCCAATCATGTATATTTTCTTAATAAAGCTTTATATGGGTTAAAACAAGCTCCACGAGCTTGGTATGAGACTTTATCTAGTTTTCTTCTTGAGAACAAGTTCTCTAGAGGCAAAATTGATAATACATTGTTTCTCAGGGAAGTCAAAGGCAAGATTTTGCTGGTGCAAATCTATGTCGATGACATAATATTCGGGTCAACGAACAACAATCTTTGCAAAAAGTTTTCCAAACTTATGCAAGGAAAGTTTGAAATGAGCAGTATGGGAGAGCTCAAGTATTTCTTGGGACATCAAGTGAAACAGTCTGAGGATGGAATCTTCATCTCTCAGACGAAGTTCACAAATGAACTCCTTAAGAAATTCGGGATGGAGAATGCAACCTCTATGAGGACTCCAATGAGATCCACTATGTCTCTGGATAAGGATGAGAAAGGTAAACCTTTCGATGATACCAAATACACAAGCATCATTGGATCCCTTCTCTACCTTACTGCCAATAGATCAGATATTATGTTCTCCACATGTGTCTGTGCCCAGTATCAGGTGAACACTAAGGAGTCTCACTATGTCGCTGCAAAGCGAATTCTAAGATACCTCAAAGGTACTCCCAATCTTGGCTTGTGGTACCCGAGAAACAATGATGTCGAGCTAATAAGCTTTTCAGATGCTGATTTTGCAGGGAGTAGAGATGACAGGAAAAGCACTTCCGGGACGTGTCAATTCCTCGGAAGAAGGCTTATCTCTTGGAACAGCAAGAAGCAGAATTGTGTAGCTACCTCCACTGCAGAGTCTGAGTACATCTCGACTGGCAGTTGTTGCGCACAACTCCTATGGATCAGAAACCAGTTAGCCGACTACGACCTTCAGTTCAAGGAAGTGTCGATGTACTGCGACTCCTCCAGTGCTATTGCGATTGCCAACAATCCGGTATCGCACAGCAGAACGAAGCATATTGAAGTGCGCTACCACTTCATTCGGGAGCACATGGAGAACAAGGACATCTCTCTCTGTTATGTCCCCACGGACAAGCAGATTGCAGATATATTCACAAAGCCCTTAGGCGAAGCCAAGTTCAGTCTTTTCAAAACTGAATTGGGCATGCTCAACTATGAGGAATGAAGACTGCAGAAGCTCCAAGCTCGTGCAAGAACTGAGGGGGAGCAAGGGACTCAAGTGTGAGCACAGATGCAAGAACTGAGGGGGAGCAAGGGGTCAAATACTACAGACCCAGATTTGCAGAAGCCGAAAAGGGGGAGATTACCCTCTCGGCTAAGGCTAAGGTGGCTCTAAAGTTTGCTCGCTCGGAATTGGTATCGATAATGAATACCTCACTCAACTCAATTTCAAATATAGGATTTTCTTTCCCATATGATCTATTCACCTTAGCTTATAGGGTTTAGGCTTCTTCAAATAGGGGGAGATTGTTGGGTATTATATCCACAACATACCTAATTTGAAGAAGCCCCTGGACAAGCTAAGGTAAATAGACAATATATTTGACAAAATATTTCAAGTTGTGCTTGCAGTATTCCACGCTAAGTGCACACCAATGTCAGGGTGCAGTAGGTCAATATACACGGGTCTGCACGACGTAATCCCTCGTTGAGCAGATCAGTGTGTTGGCCTACGTGTACTCTCTCTATTGGAGTGCACTTAATTTCAAGTACAGGGCTGTGTTAAGGCAAGAGCAGACAAGGAGCAAGGATGGGTCAAGGAGCAGCTATTGGATGGAAAGATGAAAAATCATCCAAGTAAGAATCGACGAGAATCACCAAGGGATTCTCGCCGAATCGGCGAGAATCGCTAGTGATTCTCGCCGAATCGTCGAGAATCACTGGCTGATTCTCGCCGGCTAGATCAGCGTGCTATCAAGGCAAATTCGACGAGAATCCCTTTGTGATTCTCGACGAATCGTCGAGAATCACTTTGTGATTCTCGCCGAATCGTCGAGAATCACTTTGTGATTCTCGCCGAATCGTCGAGAATCACCCTTGATTCTCGACGATTCGACGAGAATCACAGGTGATTCTCGCCGATTTTGACTTGGCAATTTTTCTGGAACTCCCTGAACCGGATTCTGCCGCTGCACTATTTTGAACCGGATTTCGAGTTTCTACTTGTGGGACCCACAACGGTCATATTGAAAGTGTCTATAGCATATATACGGGTATTTCTTGAACAGTAATAACACACAGAAAGAAGCCGAGCGAAAGACCTTGACCTAAAATCGCAATCTCCACTCCGCCGCCGCCGTCGCGCTCGAGCTAGTTGGTCGCCGCCTGTGATCGAGATTTCTTCGTGACCTTCCGGCGACAGAAGCTTAGCCAAGCTTAGAGTCTCACATGTCTATCCAGAGATCCCTTGTCTCTCGATTTGTTGATCGGAAAAAACTTCCCCGTCTGAATCGATCGAGACGACCGATCCTCGTGTGACCGTTGGTAGACCTAGCTTCTTTCGCTACGAAGTTTGGATCTCCAAAGAACAGCCGCCGCACATCGTTGTTGCCGCCAATCCCGTGAACCTAGCCGCCGCCCATCTTGCCACCGCCGGTTCCGGGGAGATTCTCTCCAAGAGAGACCAAGGTTGTGGACTCTTTGTAGACTTCAAGATCACGTCGTCAACGAAGAGGGACACCGTAGTCTCCTCACGTAGTTTGTATTTCTTGTACATTCTATTTTACTTTTGTTGTAAAGGAACGTTGGTTCCTAGTTGTAAGAGTTGGGTGCAACCCGGTTTGTGGGAGTGTTGACTCCTACGTGTGGAAGGTTTCCTTCCGATAGTGCAAGGATTGGATTTCAATCCTGTTGGTGAAGAGACCGAGTCGTCCCGTGTTGGGAGATAGGTCGAAGGGGGAAAGTGGATGTACCCAAGTCGGGGAACCACTATAAATAGCTTGTGTATTCTGTGTGCTGTGCTGTTTATTTTTATTGTGCAGGTACATATTTAAATTCCGTAAAAACGCTGCACGTCACCTATTCCCCCCCCCCATAGGTGAAGATAGTTGACACTAGGTGGACTTTCAAGGCAGCTCCCTGTCTACTATGTGAGTAGAGTGCTGCGGCAGGCGGACACGAGATATCCTATTTTGGAGAAGTTAGTGTTTTCTTTGGTGGTCTCAGCTCGGAAGCTCCGTCCATATTTTCAGGCTCACTTCATCAGGGTCTTCTCCGATCATCCTCTGCGTAGTATCCTGGCACTACAAGAAAATTGATATTTAGTGACAAAAATTTGGTCACAAAATATTGCGGTTTAGTCACTAAAGATATTTAGCAACCAAATTTGATCTGTCACAAGGTGGTTGCAAAATGGGCGTCACAAAATATATTTAGCAACAACAAAAAATTTCGTCACTAAATGTATATTTATAGTGACAATTAATTTTAGTCACTCAATGTACTCTTTCAGTGACCATTATTTCCTTCACTAAATGTACATTTTTAGCGACAACTAATTTCGTCACTAAAGGTATATTATTAGTGACAACTATTTTTCAGCACTAAATATACATTATTGGTAATTACTTTTTAATGTCACAAAATAACTTTAATGACCAAACTTATTAAATCACTGTTTGTGCAACACAATAATGATTTTTTTACAAATATTATTTACTACATCATTAAATACAACAATAAACATAATATTCATTTGCTAAAAAAATCTCATAAATGAAAAGAAAATGTTTCTTCTAAATTTATTAATTATAAAAGGTGGGAGATAGCTCAAACCTTTTAGTATACACCAATAGAGCTTTTAACTCTACTAAACTCAATACATAAAAAAAATTCTATAAGAAACAAACATTACATAATTATTTATTTACATGTAACACAAAATAGATAAATATATTGTGGTTTATCCATCCTCTCCATGCTCCCCTGTCTTCAAGCTCATCAGAAGTTTTAGTGAGAAAAACTATTTTGTCACAATTATTTCGTCAATAAAAGCCAGTTTTCTTATAGTGTGGATGGAGTGGAGCATTCTGGCAGACTGGCAAAGTGGGCGGTGGAGCTTAGCGAGTTTGGTATCTCTTACTCTCCAAGGGTAGCGATCAACGCGCAGGCGGTGATAGATTTCCTTGCCGACTTCTCAGCCGAGGTTGAAGGGGAGGAAGGCTCTTCTAGCTTAGTTTCATGGAAGATGTTTGTAGATGGGGCATCAGGCAGATACTCAGTGGAAGATGGAGTCGTGCTGGTGAGCCCCTAGGGAACCAGGATCGAGCAAGCAGTCGAGATTCTCTATCCAGTTACAAATAATCAGGCAGAGTATGAAGCCATGGTGGCTGGCTTGCATCTCGCCAAGAAGTTGGCAATTCGAGATATCAGGGCCTTCACCGACTTGATGGTAGTCGCGTCTCAGATCAAAGGCTAGTTCGAGGTGAATGATCTGATTCTGCAGAGATACCTAATCAAGGTAAAAGGTCTGATCGGGGGGTTTCAGTCCTTCTTCATCGAGCATGTACCCCGAGAAGAGAATTCAGAAGCTGACTACCTTGCCAAGTACGGTCCCCGGGCAGGGGGTACCGTGACTGAACTTTTTCGACCGTCCATCGAAGAGGGGGAGATGATGGAGTTCGAGCAGAGGACATCCTGGAGGGACCCGTTTATGTCCTTTTTTACAACAGGTCAGGTTCCTGCCAGCAAGGGGGAACAGAGGAAGTTCTGTTACAAACACTACAACATTTTTGGTGTTTAGCAACACCTGACTTGTCAACAGTTATAAAAATGTTGCCTAAACTTTGTTAGAAAACAGTTTAGAAGTGTTGCAATAGATTAACATGTTTAGTCAACACTTTCTGTGCAACATTCAGAAAACTGTTCTCTATTCCCTTATATGGAACATTTTTGAAATGTTGCCCATGAGGATTCATTTTAGACAACAATTATGATATGTTCAAGTTGTGCAACAATTATGCTAGTTTTCTATATAGCGACATTTTCTATATAGTGACCTTGTTAGATTTCTAAATTTTGTTAAAAATCATGACTCCACATTTATTGAGACATTTTAAAAAGGGTCATCGTTGTTAGTTTTCTATGTACCTACTCGGGATTTTAATTAACTTATATCGGGATTTAAATTTGTTCAAGTTGTGCAACACTTTCCAGTTCTCTTATTTCTCACACCGGTTTTGCCCATGTGAGCTTAGAGGAATCGAAGTGTGAATCCCTCCGACATATCCGACGCCGACGACAGCGGGTGTCCGGGGGCGGTAGCCCCCGGCGGAGGTCGGGGGCAACGCCCCCGAAACAAAATCAATTTTGGGTTTCCCGGGTGTGAGGATATCTGCCCGTTTTTCGTTCGAATAAAAATTAAGACTTTAAATTAAATTTATAAAAATGATTCTTTCAAACACCCAGCAACCTTCCTCCTTTACCGATTCCCAATACCTTCCTCTTTTCCCGATTCTGCAGAAGGAAACCCCATCGCCGGAGCCGATTGAAATTTCCGGAGCCGATCGAACTCACCGGAGAGCCCCTCGACGCCCTCGACGGCCTTCCCCCACGCCGTGAACGCCACTCCTAGCCGTTAGACCATTCTCTATGCAGTCGGCTACTACCCCTAGGGCACGCGAATTTGCGATCTCTACCCATGAAACCCAACCCTTCTCTTTTTTGAAGCTATCTGATATGAAGCCCTAGATTTATCCTTGTCTTCCACTGATGGATCTACCGTCGTCAGTTTGGGTTAGGGATTCTCGACCTACAGGTGATACCATTGACTCTTTCTTTTAAGCTATCTGAAATGCAACTTGATCTCTTTGTTATTATCAAGATTATCTCTCATGCTTTATTAGTTCATATCTAATTTATATCCCTTGAGAGATTTATGAAGGTTATATTTCTACATATTAGCGTTCAGGTTTGTTACCCCATTATCAATCATGCCTTAGCAACTATATTGATAATGACTCAGGAAATCCTCCATTACATCAATTACCTTCGTAAGTTCCCCTGTTTAGTTATCCTTAGATTCATCCCAACACAAAACATAGCATTATATTTTTGATTTAGTATTTTCCCATTACTTTTATATTTTTAATTAAATGGTCTAACCTACTTATAGATCTAAAGAGTTCATTTTGGAACAATCGCAACGTGTTCTGCTCGGAGTCGAGAATTCACAGGCGGTTTGACCTCAAAGGATCGTCGTATGGCCAGACTATTAGGAAGACCGAGGAGAAGGTGGATGAGACCACCACCTTGAAGGACTTGGATCTCAACTTGGTGTTCCACCTATAAAAGCCTTTGTTCAATAAACTTACCTGGTATTATTAACATTTGATTGTAGTTTGACTTTGGAGTTTCATGGATTCCATTTTTGTTGTTGCAATGAGTTATTTTCTCCAGGCAAATTGACAAGGATTGTGAGTTTTTGGAGGCAGAGAGCATCATGGATTATATAGTCTTTTGGTTGGACTCCATTTCATTGATAATAGTAAGTTTATGCCATTGAAATATTTTTTTGGTCCCCTCAATTGAATCTAATTCATCAATAAATCATTTTCAGAAATTGCTGGTATGGATGATTCCTTGTTAGAAACAACTAAATTCATGGATGACGACAGGTATGTCATTTTCAGAAGAGCACACGCAGTTCGTTGAATTTCAGCGAACTGGACGTGCAATTTGCTTAATTTCAGCAAAGAACACGTGTCGTTGTTTGCGATCTCAACATCCCCAAGTGCAGCTGCGGAAGCAGAAGACAACTTAGCCCGCAATAACTGATTGGCTTCCATTCCATTCCTATAATGCAGGAATCAACAGTAAGCATCACTAAAACAAAAGGGATATAAAATATTGTTTAACAAATACTATGCCATCTACTAGGCTCCGGGTTATTTGTGTTATAATATCATATTTTTTAATGACGCCAGTTGCTTAATTGGTCCTCATCTTTAGGTACCATTTTTTGAAATGCATATTTATGTTAACATTGGCCAAATTTGGTGGCATATAGAGAACCAACTGACATCTATGAGATCGCATGCAATCACAAATAACATTCAATTAGATCTAATTAAATACTACAACAACAACACTCAAGCCTTTATCCCACCAGTGGGGTCGGCTATATGGATCCATTGTCACCATTGCACCCTATCTTTAGTCATAATCTCACTAATATCTAAGTACTAGATCTGTTTAATAGCACTAATATATTGTTAAACCACCACACTCATCTTTAGTCATAATCTCACTAATATAAGAGTGTCGACAGCTGTTTGGACCTATATTAAATTAAACAAAAAGCTCCAGATTATGCAACCAGCCAAAAATACTGACTTAAACAATACTAGTCAATGAACATAATTGCAAGCTGTTGAAGGAATAAGGAAGATAAAGATGCTGAAAGACATGATCAGCTATTACAATAAGACTTTCAAATTGGCAGTTCGCTTAGACATTAATGAGATTATTACTAAAGATAGGGGAGAATGATGACATGCACCTGCAGCTCGCTGAATTCCAGCGTGCTGCACCTGCAGCTCGCTGAATTTCAGCGTGCTGCACCTGCAGCTCGCTGAATTTCAGCGTGCTGCACCTGCAGCTCGCTGAATTTCAGCGTGCTGCACCTACAGCTCGCCCTTGATTTCAGCAAATGCTGGTGCAGCACGCTGAATTCCAGCGTGCTGCACCTATAGCTCGCTCAATTCTAGCATGCTGCACCTGCACCTCGCTGAATTCCAGCGTGCTGTAGGTGCAAGCCCCTGATTTCAGAGAGCTGCATGTGCAAGCCCCTGATTTTATATGTTTACAATTTGTTATTTATATTTGATCTTGATGTCATTGTATTTATATATATATTATTTTATTTTGTGCAGAAAGTTCTTGATGATGGCCGGGAAGACAAATGAGGAGTTGCAATATGATCGATGACCCCATATCATGAAGATCATTTGATGTTTAAGTTGATTTAGATAATTTTGTTTGTGTACTGTAATATTTAAATATTTTGATGTATTTTGGTAAATTATGAGGCTACTAATGACTTGTTAATTTAATGATAAAACATGTGCAAAATTGTTATATATTTATGTGTTATAAAAAATGTCTCATGGTATTGGCTCCATTTGGGAGGATTTATTTTCACCGGTCAAGCGGTTACGACCGCATGAATTGGACCGTAATTAAGGTCCGGTTCATGCGGTCATAACTGCTTGACTGGTGAAAATAAGTCCCCCCAAACGGAGCCATAATCTGTTTGATTTTGAAGTTTTAATTTATTTTCATGTTTTTTAAAAAAATTATATTTTTTTATTAATTAAATAGTTTTGGCAACATTTATTAAATGTGACTCTAAACATTTTGAAAATGTTGCAATAGATCCATGTAAAAACTGTTGCCTTTACTAGGGATATAGGTAACAGTTTCAAGTAATGTTGCCTAAACATGTGAAAACTGTTGCCTTAGGTCTTTGGTAACACGGGCATAGACATACACCCTTATGGCAACCATTTTCAATGTTTTGGCAACGCTTTGCAGTTTTAGGCAACATTTTTAAAATGTTGCTAAAGACCAAAAATTTTGTAGTGAAAGCCGCATAATACTTACTCCAGGAAGGAGAGCTCTTTCACAAAATCATCTCAGGCCCTCTAGCCTACTGCTTGTCGGAGATTGAAGTCCCCCGTGTCCTGGAGGAGATCCACTCTGGAGAGTGTGGCAGCCACTCAGGGACTCGCACTCTTGAACAAAGAATCCTAAGACACGGGTATTTCTGGCCCACCATTTGGAAAGATGCGGAAGCCTTCTCCAAAAATGCCTCCAATACCAGCTCTTCGCGTCTCTTCAACTATAGCCAGATCAGCATCTGAGCTCGATCACTGCTCCATGGCCCTTCGCCATCTGGGGGATGGACTTGATCGGCCCTTTTTCGCAGGCCAGTGGACAGAGGAAGTTCATCCTCGTCATGATTGATTATTTCTCCAAATGGATCGAGGCAAAAGCTCTGGCCAAGACCACGTCGTATATTGTAAAGAATTTTTTTGGGGAGAGATTGCATGCAGGTTCGAGATTCCTCTCGCCATAGTCATCGATAATGGGCCACAGTTTGTCAGCTTGGAGTTAGAGGACTTCTACAAGTAGCTAGGGACGGATCTTTGATTTGCCCTTGTGCATCATCCTCGCAGAAACAGACAAATGGAAGCCGACAACAAGTTAATCATCAACCTCCTGAAGAAGAAAGTCACCAACTTGAAAGGAAATTGGGCAGAGCAGCTCCCCACTGTCCTCTAGGCTCTTAGAACAACTCCGAACTCGGCCACGGGGGAAACTCCCTTCAAGTTGTCCCACGGCTCTGAAGCACTCATCCCAGTGGAGTTTGAGGTTCGGAGCCCGAGAGTCATAGCAGCTGGAGACGGCAGCGAAGAATGGCGCTAGGAGAATGAAGACGCTCAAAGGCTCTCGCTGGATTTCGTTGAAGAGCTCCGTGACTTGGCATCCATCCGCCAAGAGGAGATCAAGCGGCGCATGGCGAAGCACTTTGACAAGAATGTCTGCCTAAAACATTTCCTCGCTGGGGATCTGGTCATGAAGAAGGTGGACGCCGCAGGAAGAGGAGCAACAGTTATCAAACGCATCCTAATTGGGAAGGTCCCTTCATCGTCCAAGAAGCCTTGGCCACCGGAGGCTATTATCTCCAGGATCAGGTTGGAGAGCAACTGGGAGGTACTTGGAGCAGGGACGACCTGAAAAGGTTCTATCCCTAGTGATTAATGATGTATTTTACTTGTACATGTTTTCATACACATATATATATATATATATATATATATATATATATATATATATATATATATATATATATATATATATATATATATATATGACAATTGCTTGGCTTCTCTTTTATGCTTTTTCATCTCAGTTTTCTGTGGACTTAAGGTCCTGCTCCGAGATCGATCCGATAAATCGGCTGTCGACCCGTTCCTCCTAGATTTCCCAGTGCGGACGATGGGACGATGCCTCAGAATATAAGCTCCCGTGTAAGGCCGGACCCCTGCATTGACGGCCGAGATCAGCTCCCCCTTACATGTCGGCCTAGCTATCCCCAATTTCATCTCTCCTCCGATTGGAGGAACTAGTAGGTACAGGTTTGTACTCCAACCTCTTAGATTCGAGGAAGGATCGACCTTTTCAAGCTCTCATTTGGGCAACGACCCCTCATTATCTTCAAAGGCAGGATAACTGCCCGAAGAGCAGGGATAGGCCCAATGGAATATGTTAGTCGCGAGTGCATCCTGGAGTACCCTCGGAAGAATATTACCCCTCGCTCATGCGTTCATGGTCGTAGCAAGGTGGCAAAGCTGAAAATGATTTCAACAGTTGGATTGGGAAACATGCCTTCGACCTGTTTCTCCTAGATAGCCAAGGGCGGACGATGGGACGATGCCTCGGGATATAAGCATCCTTGTAAGACCAGACCCCTGCATTGACGGCCGAGATCAGCTCCCCGCTTGCATGTCGGCCTAGCTACCCCTGATTGCATCTCTCCTCCGACTGGATTAACTATCAGGAATAGGGTTGGATGCCAACCTCCTAACTCAACGTCAGCGAGATCATCGCTCTCTTTATAATTTCTTCGTCCTCAAAGATATTGATGCACTTGGTTCATTGTCAATCTCTTAAGCAGTAGGAAAATACTGCTCCAACAATGCATCAAGACCTCGAGTGGTAGTGTCGATGTAAGTCCAAGTCCCTGCACGAGCTTCTCTCCTGCATATTGGCCAAAGTCCTCCTCGAGTGAGATCGAGATCCTCGTTGGAGTGATGCCGTAGTTTGAGATATATGTACGAGCTCCTCTCCTGCAGACTGACTACTTGCCTCCCCAAGCCGACTTACACCACTCTAGTTGAGCAAGGCTCCTGAGAGCTGTCGACTCCAACTGTGCATCAAGACCTCGAGTGGTAGTGTCGCCGTAAGTCCAAGTCCCTGCACGAGCTTCTCTCCTGCATATTGGCCAAATACCTCCTTGAGTGATATCGAGATCCTCGTTGGAGTGATGTCGTAGTCTGAGATCTCTGTACGAGCTCCTCTCCTGCAGACCGACTACATGACTCCCCGAGTCGACTTACACCACTCTAGTTGAGCAAGACTCCTGAGAGCTGTCGACTCCAACAGTGCATCAAGACCTCAAGTGGTAGTGTTGTCGTAAGTCCAAGTCTCTGCACGAGCTTCTCTCATGCATATTGGCCAAAGATCTCCTCAAGTGAGATCAAGATCCTCGTTGGAGTGATGTCGTAGTCCAAGATCTCTGTACGAGCTCCTCTCCTGCAGACCGACTACTTGCCTCCCCGAGTCGACTTATGCCACTCTAGTTGAGCAAGGCTCCTGAGAGCTGTCGATTCCAACAATGTTTCAAGTCCTCGAGTGGTAGTGTCGCCGTAAGTCCAAGTCCCTACACGAGATCCTGTCCTGCATATTGGCCAAGGACCTGCTCGAGTGAGATCAAAATCCTTGCTGGAGTGATGTCGTAGTACGAGATCTCTGTACGAGCTCCTCTCCTACAGACCAACTACTTGCCTCCCCGAGTCGACTGATTCCCGCGCCCAGTTGAGCTTGGCTCCTGTTGGGTGTCGACCACTCCCAAGCACCAACCAAGCTCAGCTCCTCATAGGGTGTCGGCTCTGGTCTTCGAGCCAGTCAGAAATAACTCCAGAAAAAATAAATGAATTGTGCGGGTGCGGGCAGGCATTGATGAGAATGCGAGCACAAGATGGCAAGCGTGTGAGTATGTTATTGCGAGTATAAACACAAACACAGGCGAGTATCGAGAAGCGAGTCGTTGGAACGACTAAGGTCGTGCGAGTAACTGCGCGACTATAAACGATGCCGACGTGTGGGTAAAGCATCACAAACACTCATCCTCCCCATTCCTATGAGCCTAGCGAGCATCAGCAAACAACACATGAAAGTAAAGAGAAACAATGCGGTAATTTAAACTTGTATCAATATATATTTCAAAAATTTTACAAGTTACAAAAGTCGGCTGTTACAAAATTTCTCTAACTGCTATATGCGAGTATGCCAAATATCGGCGAGCAATTAGGACTCATCGTCGCCAGTATCAGGCTGATATTCCTCATCTCCAATATCAGCATCCTCCTCTTACTCGTCGTCATCCTCACTCTCCTCCTCACCACTGCTGCTGCTGCTACCGCTGCCACTACTGTTGGAGCCCGATGATGGAGAAGGAAGGCGATCTAGCCAGATCGATTCATCAGCGAGTAGTTCGTGGAGAAGCTCGTCGACAGTGAGCTCCTTATCCCCCTCAGTGAGCTGGCCGTTGAGGCTTAGCCTTGCGAGCATGACATTCCCTGCAGCGCGAGCTATCTCGCGGCGGTCGAACAACCTTTCCTTACAGAGAGTGCGAGATCACTTGATCGAGTAGTGAGGGTCGTCCTCCGGTTGCGACGCTTCTTGCCGAGGAGCTGAAGAACTCGCGTCGCCTTCAAGAGCAGTCATGTGACTCTCCATCTCAGCAGCGCAGACTTGGGCTGCCTCCAACTCCGCCTGAGACTTGGCGAGTTTCGACTCGCACTCAGAGAGCTTCTTGGCAGACTCAACCTTGGCAGCCTGCGACAAAGAACAAAAAGTCAGCGAAATGAATCCAAGTCCAACACCAGCAAGGTCGCGCACAGGAAGCAACTTACCTCATATTCTCTCCATCGGACAGACTCGATGTCGATATCAATTGCCTTCTTGGTGATGACTTTCAGGGCCTTAGTCATCTCCAACAGTTTCCTCGCTGAGTAATGGCCCAGCTCGACAGCTCGCGCAAGCGAGCATGATGCCTGCTGGGCGAGATCCTCCGCGCTGAGCTCTAGCATTGACTCAGCGTCGGCTCGCCCATACAGCGCGTGGAGGATGGCGAAGGCCTCCCCCTTGTCCTCCCAGTCCGCCGACCAGGAGGGGAGGTTGGTGCTCATCGTCACCAAGTGTTCATCCTCCGACCAGGTCACCAGCGGGCGACCATAGGCATCCCCCGCTCCCAGCCCCAAGTTGAAGTTGGGGTGGAAGTTGGGAAGCCGAGCATCTGGCGATGATTCGTGGTCATCAGGTCGCGGCAATGACACCTTCGCCTTCTTGGTCGTGGGGCCCGACGACCTGGCCTTCCCCTTTCCTTTGGCGAGCCTTTTCTTCTCGCCGACATCGGGCGGAGTGTTGGGCTCATGAAGCGAGGTGGAGACTTCCTTCGTCGGGGGCAGCGACTTCTCTGGGAGCTCGCACGACAGTACAAAATGCCGAGCAAATATCAGTATTAAGCTATAGCTAGAGAGGCGAGTATGCAAGAAATGATCCTCATGCCAAACTTACCCTCGTTGGGATGGATCTCCAGCAGAGTGTTGACATTTAGTCGCCAGAAGATAACATTGAACCAGCGACCACGGAACGACTCGACCAGCTGCTCGCGGACGCCCTCCAATATCGGCGGGAGGAAGGCGACATTGGCAGGTTGATATGGCCTTTGCAGGAAGCCCGCGAAGTCGCCGTAGACGACTATGAGCTACTCGCTCCAGCGGTGGACTTTGTTCGCCGTCCCCACCAGGGTGCAGACGTGGCTGCTGAAGTAAACACCTCCCTCGGCAGTCACGGCGAAGGCGAATATTTTGCGAAAGATGGAAAGGTCGAAGACGACCCTCTCCTCCCACAAGTAGCAGAGGAACCCCATGATGATCGCCACACCATTGAGGTTGATCTGCGCAGGGATGATGATGAAGTACCGTAGGATCTTGCAATACTCCGACCAAAGAGGAAGTCGCAGGCCGGCGTCAAAGTGATGGAGCGGCAGGACCAGCGCACCCTCGATATGGGTATTTAGTCGCTCGCTGCGACTAGGGAGCCTTGCTGAGTATCCTTCGAGCAAAAGCCTCTCCCTGAAGCTCTCCAAATCTCGCTTGGTTGTTATCGAATTCTTGAATGCCGCATCAGCAAAGTTGGCGGCATGGGCTTGTCGGCAAGCACTGGCGTTGTCTCCCACCATTTCTGCGAGATTGGCGAGCTGAGAAAGGAAGTGAGGCGAGAAAGGCGGAGGGATCGAAGCGCTCGAGCAGAGGAAGATACTCGCGAGCTAAGGATCGAAAATCGCAACAACGTATTTATGTCCTACCTGCGCCCTCTATTTATATGCGAAGGCAAAAGGGGGGGGGCGGGTGTATATCACTGCCCTGGCGAGTATTGTCCTAAGTCGCCCTCTGAGCGAGCGAGTGGATCTCAGCACCTATATCGCACGACATCGGGAAAGGATATCACGGCGATGATCAGAACCTGCATAATAAACTTGGCAAGACGCAGAACAAGATATCGTAAAAACATCAACAAGAAGACATCATAGGAAACAAGTAAAATGGGAGATACAAACTCGTTTATTACAATAACAAATGATTGTTCATTACAACAAGTCGCACAAGGCGAGGTTCAAATAGAAGAAAGAAAAAATTTAAGTCCCTAAGTCCTAGAAGGTCTCTCCGGTGGACGAGGATATCTCCCAGCCCAGCCAATCTCTTGTGGCCGCCGATAATACTCCGTTTCCACCGACATCACATCGTCACCAAGTCACATCTTCTCCTCCATCCTCATCAGCCGCCCGATGGAGCCCATACTCACGCGAATGCCGGCAAGCTCTTCAAGGACGAGCTGAAGGCGATGGTTTTTAATCGCCAGCTGGCGATCATTCTCCTTCATCATGTGGAAGCAGGCTTCATAGCTCTCCAGAGTACTCCAGAGCTCTTCAATATTCGCCACCCACACTTCGAGAGATGATATCCGCCGATGTGGTTCGCAGATCGCCAGCTGGTCAAACTTGTTCTCCAGCTCCAAGTAGGCGCGAGCAGTGGCGTGGCGGTACTCACTGCCTGACAACCCGATGACGTCGATGAAGGCCAACCCAGGAGTCGTCGGGCACTCTGTCAGAACAAGAAAGTCACTAGATTAGTAATATGATACTTAGTTGCCAAATATAGCACCAGTGACGGCACTTACTGCGGCGAGGATAAGGGGCACGAGTTGGAGCATCTCGCCGGTCAGAAGATGGGCCACCAGCGTGCTCGGCCGCCTTGCCCTGCACGCGACCTCCACGACCAGAATCCCCCACTCTCGGCGGGATGTAGCTCGGCCGCGGCTTGACCGGATTCCCGACCATAGGCCGCGATGAAGGCGGCGGGGGCTGCGACGAACTCGCCAGCTGAGGCGAAGTCTTCAGCGGAGGAGGCGGAGGAAGTCGCATCATAGTAGTTTGTGGAGGCGCGACAGGAGGCGGCGACAGCAAAGATACACTCACTGCCGGGATAGCAGCGACGTTTGGCGACGACGGAGGTAGGGAGCTCGCCGCTAGTGGCGAAGGATCTCGCGTAGGGGCAGGCGGGGCCTTACTCGCTGGAAGGTCCTTACTCGTCAGTGCCACCTTCTTTGGCGGAGGATCCTTCAGCGACGGTTCCTTGCACGCCGCGGGAATTGAGGCCTTAGATACCCTCTTGGTGCCAACATAGATTCAGACCGTGCGCGCGGTCCTGACTAGTCTCTCGGCAGAGAGGGCGAGCAGCGGCACGGAGTTCAGTAGGGCGACATTCAAAACCATGTCGGCGCCCTCTACTGGAGAATCTGTGAGTATCAAAACAGTGTCAGCGAGAAATATAACAATGGCCAACATGAAAAATAATATCTCGGCAACACGGCGACCTGGTAGGGAGACGACTTCGACCTGCTGCGGCGCTAGGGTGGAGGCGAGTTCCGGGATGTCCAGTGAGTCGAGGAGGCTCGCGTCAAGGGCGACTACATTGGGGATGTCATCAAGCCCGAGATCGCTGAGCAGCTTCAGAGTGCTAGCAGAGCGCGCGGTGTTGCTAGTCAAAGCCGCGACTTGTGCAGGTGGTGGCGGCGAATCAACCGCGTCAGAGGTGGGTTTCTTCTTGGATTTCTTGGTCTTCTTATTTTTGAGGGGGGGGGGGGGGGGGGGGGGGGGTAAGTCGGCGACGAAGTCTTCTTCACGCGGTCTTTTGGGTTAAGCAACGTAGAGAATACCAGTTAGCGCGGCGAGGCTGTCTTGAAGAAGTTTCTCGGCATCCGGCATCATGCACGTGCTCTAAAAATGCGGCTGAGAAACCAGCCCCCCTATTTATAGAGATCGGCAGGCAGTTATCAAGTGCGAGCAACCACGATACTCGGTATAGTAGCTCCCCAAATAAGTGTTGGATGATTCTTTTCGAGCTCCTACATCGCTCCAAAAGAGCGGGGATTGTGTACAACCCGTATTCGTCGACGGTGGGTCCTACCGCGGATAGGTCAGCAGAAGTCAAGGTCAACAATTCAAGACAGGAGTCAAAGTCAGCATACAAGATCGCAGAAGTCCTAGGTGAGTATATGCGAGCTCCCCTCGCATACTCGCCAGGTAGACGACTAGGAGAGATACTCGCCTAGCCCGTGCACGTTCCTCTGGAAGTCGCCTAGTCGCTAGGGGGTGGGGTATAAATATGACCCCCACTCCTTTCATTTGCCTATAAATAGGAACCCAGGGGTACGAGAGGAGGCACTTGAAATCCTCTGCAGGATACTGGCGAGCTTCACCTTTGAGATACCAGCCTCGTCTTTGGATTCCATTTTCTCTGAGATCAAGTCGCGACCTTACGACTTCGTCATCAGCTAGTCTCCCTCGTACTCAGTTCAGTCATTTTTGATTGAGAAGGGCCTGCTCCTTTTGAGCATCAGGGTACATTGTGGGACCTTCCTGCCGCAACATCTGGGGTCTTGTTTAACTTGGTTTTTCATCCTAGTCACCCTAGTCATCTGATCTGACCTCTGAACCGGTAACCTTAGGCGGCTTTGGTCCGAATTCGAGGTTAGGAATTTTCCTGGCTTCAATAGATACGATTCGTCGAGGAGATTGAACTACCGCCAGACGATAGCTTGGTACTGCGCAGCGCTAGCTCACTCAACGAGCATCGAGACGGATGCGTTGAGACAGAGCTATAGCCGAGTGATAGCTTGGCACCGCGTCACGGTAGAATTAAAAAGTGGAAAAATATTTTCTGGGATATTTTTCCAAATCTGCTGGACAACTATCACCTTCGCGTGCATCAACCTACTGTCGGGCTGTAGCTCTACTGCTGGCGGTAGCTTAATTTAAAATGTCTATTCAACTGACTAAGGAGCGGAAAAGGAATGAGCTTTTGCAGTATCAAGAAACACCAAATATATCATGATTTGATTGAGAAGTTAATTAGTTCATCAAATATCAATGGGAAGGCAATGGTATATTTCATTTTCATGACGAATAACCTATTTCTAAGGATGAAGGCAAAATCCACAGAATTGAAAAAAAAAAGGAAGAATTTTGTTCTCTGCGAGCTACCAACAAAGCTACTGCCTAACGGTAGCTTCCAGCACAACTCTCTCTATTTAAAACAGCCCGAAATTGAGTTTATGTTGATGGTTTTTCACAAAATTTTAAAGGGGGAGTTCGCACTAGCCGTCTAAAGGGAAGGAAGGGGTCATCCCAACTCATTGAGGAGGAGATTTTTCAGAGGAGATCAAAAGGAATTCATGCACAAAGATTGAAGGCTACCAACATGATGATCAAGAAGCCTTCATCCTAATATTCACGTGAAGGATTCTTGCTACGAAAAACTCATATCAAGCGCACACCTTCATGGATCTGAAGAATGTTGAAGAGGAAGACTCTCATGTCATAAAGAATGAACCTTTGCAAGCAAATCATCAACATCAAGTGTTCTAGTTAGAGGGGAGTTTTTCTCTTATTCATTGTATTTTACTTTAAACATTTTTTGTCTAGTTGTTTGTGTGAGGGAGATCGATCAGATGGTCGACGAAATACGGGAAGGGTTTTATGAGAAATCGACCAGAGTGTTGTCGGAATCCGGGAATGATTCCGTGAGAAATCGACCCGGGGAAGGGACGTCTAGATCGGGAGATTTAGCGGGGCTCTAAGACACTTCCTTGCGTGAAGGTGAAGAGCCGGCTCGAAGACCTTTCTTGGAGGGAAAGGGTGACAGCCAACCCGTCCGATTAGTGGGTCGGTATAGAAAACCAAAGGAGATTTGATTTTCACCGTCTCCGATCTCCGGCGTCTTGGAGATCAAACATTTGTAATTGTAAAACACCTTTTGATTTAGTATGAATAAAATCATTTATTGTTCTTTATTCTGCGTGAAACGTCGTAGGTGTTAGCCGGTGGATCTCAGAAGGGTGTGTACATCTTCAGTGATAAATTTGCCCAGGAAAACGAGATCTGTGACCTACCATCACGCGCTAGCAAGCTAACGCCCCGCACTAGCGTCCAGAACAAGTTTTTTTGTATCAAAATAATTCGAATTCCCAATAAATGTCCAAAACCGTATTCACCCCCCTCTAAGGTTGGACACTAGATCCAACAGACTCCACCAATATCCGGAATCCCAATACTTTTGGTCCCATCACAAAAGTCATAACTCATTATGCAGACCATTATAAAATATATTGATCCTTGTCTCCTCACCCTCCAACACAAACCTTGTGCGGTGTCATATCACAACAATGGCAAGCAAGTATTCGTCAATTGTGTGGGCTCCCTATACCAAACACATGTTTAAGTGTTGGTCTGAGGCTCTCCTAATCCGCTCAAGTACACCATCTGGCATCGAAGCCACTACAGGGGCAGGGGGCTACACAAGCCTTTCAGGTTGGGCATTGATCAATGTGAGGACCACATTAGATATCAAACAAACTGTTTCTGCAGAAGTAGGTGTAAGCACCTCAGTTGGTGCATTACTCTCCGCCAAGCGTTGGGGTTTATGCTACCTCGCACCACTTCTAGTCACTTATAATTGTGAAACACACAATTTAGCGACTAGGCATATTGCCGAAAAGCAATTATAGGAACACGCAAGTTCCTCAAACATGTGTATTTTCATTCCTAAGTGGACATTCATGGGTTCTTTTATGTTATAATAGTAGCGCACATACACATGTTCACTACCCCTTAAAAGAATTCGACCACAAATTCGAATAAGAATGATTGACACCCCAGTTTGATACCAAATTATAATACCCCCATCCGTCTGGTCGGATATAACAGAAGGTTTGACCAGGGCCCCATATCATATACTACAGACAGCTAATGGAGTTACATATTGAGACCATAATTCATTTAAGCATCCTAAGTCAGAGTGCATTCTAGCTAAAGTTAATTAAATTGCTTAGAAACCAATCAAACGAATATCCACTAAACCAAAGTAGGAATGATAACATAAATACACAAATTGTTATGACCTTAAGGCCTTACAACTTTTTCCTCAAATATAAGCGCTTTACAGACATCAGCACGCATGCCAGCCACACATGAAATAGTAACACCACGCTTCACCTGGCCTTCGAGGGGTGGCACAGTAAATAGGGCTTCAGCCCGCTACTTCCCACTTAGCTCAGATATACCTGCATAAAAGCATTCCAACCCAACGGTAGCAAACAAAGCAATAATCAACAATAGCTGACCAAATTATAACGACCCTACCCCTCACCTGGGGCGACAGTGCTCCTTCCCTGCAGGCAAAACAACATGTATAATAATGGTAATAGAACGTGCAATATAAGCATCATTCACCACAAATGTTGGCACTGTTGGCCACACGTCTCGTGCACTCAGGGCACATTATCGGTGTACTAAGATTCAAGCCACGCCACCATTTTCAAGACGATATTTTTGAGCATTACTAGTCTTTCAGGCCCAAAGCCTAAGACTCTCCCTATGCTACAACAAAGTCATGCTGACATTCAAGCTATTGACTCACTCCAAGCCAAATGCCATAAGGTCGGTACAGGTTAGCCACAACCCGTTGCTCAAATCGTCAGGCTCGCAAGCGACGATGTGGGTCAGCCTTCCCTTGCCCATTCACATAATACATAACCAAGTTATGTTCCAAGGCTAGCTCTCACGGCCACCGTAAAAGGAGCAAACTAAGCTCACAGTTCAACATACAGACCCCCAAGTCTCCACGTGACAGGCCTCACAATCATTGATCACTGAGATCTACCACCAGCGGTAGCGCTACCACCGCGCTGTAGGGGAAGATTATCATTTCTTTCCCCAAACAAGTGTTTTTTTAGAGATCTACTTCAGTACTCTCACTGCAGCAACCTGCATACCCCGTGACCTCGTAACTTACATGTTTACCACAGAGTCTTCTCCAGCATACAAAATAATCATCACCAATTCAAATCAATATGTCGAGATGGCCTTCACACAACATGCCTAATCCATACTTCGATTCCAGATTATAAATGCAAAGGTATCAGGGATACAACAGATCAACCCGTCGGGATACTTGCTTCCACGTGTTCATGGATCGTCTACCTTCTCATGCCAAAACAAAGGACTTCACATGTCCAAGGAGGAAGATTGTTACCCTTGAAGTCCTCTTTGGAGCCATTGATCAAAATCCAAGCGGATGAAAAGAACTACGTCGAGCCGCTCTTTGCAATCTGGACTCGGATCTCGATTTGGGGCTCCAAAGCTCCAACAACGTCAAGATTCCCCTTCTTCTTCCTCTTCGTTGCCCTCCATTCTCTCTAACTCTTAGAGAGAGAGTGCCTAGGTTTAGAATGAGAGAAATCTCGCATCCAATGGACTTAAGCCAGCAGCAATCACAGCCCACCATCGGATCTCAGTGAATAGACACGATTTAAAACACTCCTCTGTACAGAGCGCTACCGCCACGCGGTAGGAAGATACCGACGCACGGTAGCCTCACTCGATAGCTTCTTTGCAAGCTACCGTTCGAAATCTCCAATCATAGGCCAACATGTGGCCGCACTGTAACTGTCGTGCTACTGCCGTGTGGTATAACACTACCGTCGGGCGGTAGGGGAATCGTCTTGCCACGAAATGCCTACGACGAATAGCTACTACCACCATGCGGTATTGCTACCACCACACAGTATTGCTACTACCGCGCAGTAGCTCACATAGAGCCACTCCAAATAAATCGACCACGCTATCGTCAACACTAGTACTGCTGTCGGGCACTAGCTCTTAAAGAGCTAAGCCTTGTGAAAATTGTGGTGTTATATGCTGCGTGTGCGAGCAAGTACCACGCATGCGCCGCAGCACTGTGCGTGCCCGCACACCGGCGACCCACCACCTCCAGCTGTCAATGCCTCCTCCGACTGCCGCCACTACCTCCGACAACCGCCAATCATTTCCTCCATCGGGCACCCTGCCCGGGCTGCCCGGATCGCTCTGGGGGGGGGGGGGGGGGCACTTTTGTCTTTTTGTAACATTTGGTGATCCAGGTGACCGAAACGGAGCGACTTCATTTGGTAGCACAAATTTCTCCCCATAGTAAATGCCGACGTATCCCTCTAGAAAATTATAAATAGGCCCATCGGCCTTACTTTGAGGACAAGCAACTCCATAGTCTAGAAAGAGCTCTAGGGTTTTTCGGTGAGATCATGGACTTCGGCCGATCCTCCGGTCAGGATTTCGCTCCACTCTTCTCCAAGCGCAAAGGATCCATCATGCTTCAAGGCTCAGTGGATTTCGAGATTTCACCCTACCGAAATGCTTCCAACGAGGTTTTGAAGACTTAGCCAAATTTCTAGGCCGAAACACTTCCATCAAGGTTCCGTGGACTTAGCTAAATTTCCATGTCAGAACGCTTCTATCGAGATTCCGTGGACTTAGCCAAATTTCTAAGTCGGGGAGCTTTCATCGAGGCTTCGAGTACTTAATTTATTTTTCATCTTTTTCGCACTTTGCACTTGTAATGGAGAGGTGACCTGTCACCCTCTGAGGAATCATCTCATAATACTCTTGTAATATCCAATGATATAGTAGATTTTTGCCCAACACAGATTCAGTCACATGGTTTTTCACCCTTTTCGGCTTTTCCACGTAAAAAAATCCTTTTGTCATTTATTGATGTTTTTATTTGACTCTTTGCGCGCCCAGTTTGACTCCAAGCTAAGTCAGCCTGATTCTCTGGAGCGGAGAAAAACCGGGCGACCCACAACATACACATACACGGGGGACAAACATTGGGCTTCTCCCGTATTGCCAATCGCAAAAGTATCTCGACTACGATTGGTTCAGGGCTCCGCCCATATCAATAAATTATTACAGCTTAAAATAAATACAATATTAATTAATATTGATTTGATGACAGCTCCTCAAAAATACCGATGATATGCCTAATGACAAACTTCCCCGAATAGACCCTTGACATGCCTAATGATAGCCTACTATAGTAGGTGTAAGAGCTCTACTAGTGTTTTTGGTTTTAATGGATTTTTATTAATTTTGGGATAGTGTAATTACTTGAATGGACATTGTACTTCAATTTTTTTGAAATAGATTATAATATATGTCAAGTCATTATAATATGAAAATGAGGGCATAATTGGCATTTTTAAATGTTTCACCAAAGACAACTTTGCCCTTTTAATATTGTAAAGATATATATACCACACACACACACGAGTGAGAGTGCACATGGGACTCCCATGCGACCGCAATAGTATCCCGACCATGACAGTATCCCTATCTACGACAGTGCCATAACTATAATAGTCCCTCTGCTGTGGACACATGCTCGCGAACGCACCCAATTTGCCCATGCACAATGGTATTCCTGCCGCTCAAACTACCACCAAGCGTTCTGCATCAATTGTCAGCCGATATCCAATCATGCTCAGTGGAAGTGTGAGCGGCAATCCTACCATTGTGCACGGGCGACCCAATTACCTTCACGAGCATACATCGACGACAAAGCAGATGGTGTCCCGGTCACGACATTTGATTTGTCATGGATGTCCACGACGAGTCTGCTTAGGCTGTCCAAAGGGGAATTGTCTCCATAGACAAAAAATTTGTAATCCAAGTGACTGAAATGGTGCATCCCTATTCACCCATTCAATTCCCAAGGGAGTACAGTTACCAATGCACTCCCATGAAAACTATAGAAAGGAACTCGGTCATTCATTTGCAGGGACAAAAGAAAAAGGAGAGAGCAGAGCTTTGAGGTTTTCTGACAAAATCTTGGCTACCATTCCTTCTTATGTTCAACATGTGCTTCAGTTGTGACGCTTCTATTTTGGTGACTGCTCCGGCGAGCATTACTAAACACTTTACTTTTAATCAAGAGACTTATGAAATGGTGTAGTGGTGACCCTCATAAAGAAACTCATAATTTCTGTAAACATCTACAGCTAGCGGATTTTGTCAGAACTAAGTATGACATGTTTCTTTTCCTTTATGTGTTTTCCAATTAAAAATAATATTGTCTGATGTTGGTTCATCTTTTTGACTGTTTGCGCGATTGGCTCACTCTTGAGCTAGGACAGTCCGACTCTTTCAAACTGTTGGAGCACTAAGCGATCCATAAAAGTTTGGCGTCATCCGTAGGAAGGGTGTTTCAGAATACTCTAAAGATCTTTTGAAGACAGTACATGCTACGTAGAGTACTCTCGCCTGACATCAATGGCAAGAAAAAGTGCTTGTGCGGCCAGTGGAGCGATCGTTCCTGGGGAACACATCGATCTAGCCACCACTAAATTACCCACTAGCAACATGCAGCTTCTCAAAGTAGTCGTAGCTGCATTATCGATGTCTGTAGAAGTGTGTGCGCCTCATGGAGGAATGCCAGGTTGAGGTGCTCACAGTGCTAAGGGATTTAAGGGCCTCCCACACCCCAACCCAGTCGTCGCACAAGTGGTCGACTACCACTGGACCTAAACCGCATGTTGCCCAAGGGCTCTATTCTCTTTGACGATCCTGCTGTGGACAAGTTTTTTTACGCAACCAAATCCACGCATCTCTGGTATGCCAAAAATTGCACTCGTTTGTTAGAAGTAGATGTTAGACATGCTAATAAAAGGATCACTCGCTAGTGAGGAACATGACTGAAGAGGAATACATGCATGGTAGGCGCCTGGTCATAAACACAAAATGACCCTTTCACCATGGATCTCTGCTGGCTCCACAAATTCTGGAACATCCTATTCCACATGGCTTCAAGATGGCAAATATTGAGACTTTGATGGGATAGACGATCTGATCGAGCACATCAACCACTTATAAATGTTTGTTTTAGGATTGAGAATGAACTAGAGAGGGGTGAATAGGTCCAATTTAAACCTTGTCTACCTTTTTAAATCTGAGATGTACTTTCTTTGTTAATTTTCTCAGTAAGATAAAACAAAATAATCTTATCAGCAATTTAAAAAAAACTAACACAACATAGTAATCACAGCAATCACAACACACACAATTTTATAGTGGTTCCCCAATTTATGGGCACATCCACTTTCCCCCTTCGCTTATCTAACAATGAACTAGATTCGGCCAAACTCCTTCTTCTCCATTTACTCAGATCCTTAGATATTACAGCATAGAGCCCAACTGGCCCCTATAACTCAGACTTTACAAGTCTTACCACTCAGATCACCAAGATCCTACACCTCAAGTTCTTCCCAAGAACTCTACCTCAGAATGTATCCACACTCCTACTCCTCAGGCAAACCCTGCCCTACAACTTAGAGAAATTCCCACTTCTCCTACCTCAGGCAATCCCTGCCCTACCTCATCCTTTATAACACATGCTTATAATCTCAGAGAAAATGATTCTCCTATACTCAGATCTACAGGTAGATCCTATAAAATTAATAAAGGTAAAATAAATTGATTCAGAATTAGTTACCCAGCTAGAGAGAAATGGGTGACTGCTTCTTGATCCAGATCTGTTTGCTTCCTTTAATCTTGTAATGATGGATCTGATCCAACCATTCTTAACTTTTCAAAGCTTCTTGAAGTTGAAATTAAGATAGATCTAGGCTGGAGAATGTTGAAGACGATTCTTGATTCGGCCTCTCTCCACCTTCTGAATTCTAGCTGATTGCTTCTTAGATCTGGTCTTGCCAAATTTTTCCTTCTTTTTTTTGAAGTTTTGATCCCTTTATATAGGCTTTGTCAAAGGTAACCGACTGATCTGGTTGATAACTAACATCTGACAGTTCTGACAGTTTTGACAGTTGTCAGTACCTCTGGCTTGATTTCTGTACTTAGGAATCAAATCTGCTTGAAGTGTTAAAACTTGTTTGTTGGAACAAGACTCCTAGTAGTCACTCCTAGCCTGATATTATGATCACTAGGTTTAGGAACAAGACTCCAAACTTTGCATCTCTCAAACTGATTGAGTTCTTCTTGCATAGCCATAATCTAGTTGGGGTCCGAATTGGCTTCCTCAAACTTTTTAGGTTTTACTTGGGAGAGAAAGCTTGAGTATAGAACCTCATTGTGATGTCTACTCCTAGTAGTCACTCCTAGCCTGACATCACCTATTATTTGATCAATAGGATGATCTCTAAGATGTCTAACTGCTACTAGGAGGTGTCTACCATCACCTTGTTCTACAGGAAGATTAGGATGATTCTCGTCCTCCCCTTGGGCAGTTATTGTATCTTCTATAGGAATTTCTACATTATCTCTAGTGTATAACTCTAGATCAGGTGAATCACCTATATTTAACTTTTCCATCCTAGAGTCTACATCACCTAGACTAGAGTTATTAGACATCTTATTATATAAAATAAAAATTTCATCAAAACTACATTAATTGATTCTTCTACAACTTGATGTTTCAAGTTATAGATCATGTATGCTTTGCTATGTACGTTATACCCTACAAAGATTCCTTCATAGTATTTCTCCGAGAACTTAGTTTGATAAGTTTTCCCATTGTCCAATACATAGCACTTACTACCAAAAATTTTAAAGTAAGACATATTTGGTTTTCTGCCTTTCATTAGTTCATAAGAAGTCTTGTTGTGAGTCTTGTTGATCAATGCTCTATTCTGAACATAACATGTTGTGCTTACAGCCTCAACCTAAAAATATTTTGGGAGAGATGTATCACTCAACATTATTCTAGCTGCCTCAATGAGAGTTCTATTCTTCCTCTCAGCAACTCCACTTTGTTGTGTTCTTAGAGAGGAGAACTCCTGAAAGATCCCTAGTGTAACATCCCGACTTTTATTGGTCCGCCAGAGCCTTAGTGGGCCCAATAAACGTGACATGAACCCTACCCATGACCCTATGGGAGATAACACAAGACGGGAAATAGAGCTAGAGAACTCCGAATTGAGTTCTGTCAGTTCCTGTGTCCTCGTATAGTCGATACGAGTGCATCAAAATTCGTTCAGTTGGTCCTTGAGATTATATAGTGGATGTGACCATTCCTCGTAAAATGCATCAAGAGCGAGATTTTGTATATCGAGCTAGAGAACTCCGAATTATGGTTTGTTGATTCCTGTGACCTCATATAACCTAGACAAGTGCATCGAGACCCGTCACGACACAATCTGAGATCTAGCAATAGATTTAGACACTTTGACCGTTTGAGCGCGCTACGACGCGCAAATTTTGAACTTTCACCAAATGGACTCTGATTCAACCCCAATCAGTGGCGTTGGACTTGTGTGCTCAATACAAAGTCAACGGAAGTCGTCCCAGTCAAATTCGACAACAATTGGTCAACTCGTGGTCAAATCAAGCATGGTCGTGCATAGAAAAGCGCGCGCACACCAATTGTGACACGACACTCGAACTTTGACCTGACCCTAATGACTTGGACCCACTTTGACTTTGACCAGCAAGGGGGACCCACCCTAGGGTTGACTTGGTCAAACCCCCCTAAAAACCCATTTTTTGGATTTTTCGCCAAGTAGGTGCCCACCTCCTCTCCAAGGGAGGATAGCCCATGCCCCATCACTCTTCTTTGGGCCCCGAACCAGCAATCAGCCATTAGGAATGGAAGCCCATCCTACCACTCCTCTCCTCTCTTTTCCCCCCTCTCTTACATAAAAGGCCCAAGCCCATAAGGGCTTCGTCTTCTTTTCCCCACATGGGGAAACGATAGGGCCTTCAGCTGTCCTTAGACAGCTAGAGGGTGGGGATTAATCCCTCCCTAAGGAGGGATTAATCCCACCTTGGATAGGGGAGGAGAGCCCCCCTCCCCAAGCCTATAAAATGCCCCCTCCCCCTCTTCTTCCCTTCAAGCTTCTGAGCAAACCTCTCCCCCGCCCCTCTGCCCGACCCTTGTCGGAGCCTAGGTGGCCGAAAAAGGCAAGCTGAGGCCTCCCCCCCATCCACCACCGCCAACTTGGCATGGCCGACCAGGCCGGCCCCTCCCAAACCCACCAGACCCAGGTGGAACCTTTCTCCCTCCCCCTTCCCCGATCTGGAAGTGCTTCATGTGCCTCCCGGCGGCCGGAGCGTCGTCAACAAAACCCGAGCTTTGTTCCAAGCTGGGTGGTGCACAAGGAGGAAGGCTCCTCCCCCAGCACCGGTCGTGGAACTAGGGGAGTGCTATACCACTGGGGGCGGTGCCCCCCAACGGCGGAGAGCGGCGGTGCCGTCGGAAAACACGGTTCTGGCAACACCTGCAAAAACAAAGCACAGCTCTGTTAAAGATGGCGGAGGAGACCGGCGGTGCATTGCCGCTGGACCACCACCGGCGAGAAGCCAGACCCCCAGCATGTCGGCCAGGGGTGGACAGGAAGGCGGCCAACCTCCCGAGGAGCGGGGGTGGCGCGGTGGCGCCGGGAGCAGGGCCATCGCCACCCTAAGCTCTCGTGTTGAGATTTCCGGTGGCGGCCGGCAGTGCTAGGCCGCCGGACCACCGCCCAGAGTGTCGTCGACCCCCGACGAGTTGATCGGGGCTAGAAACGATGGCTGGAAGGGGCTGCCACTCTCCACACCGTCGGTAAGCAGCAGCGACCGTCCGATCTCAAGATGAGATCGGACGACCCTGATCTTCTTATTCCCCGCCTCCGCCTCAACTTTAGCGCCCCACACAGCGGATCTGTGGTCGATCTGCTGTGGGGATAAAAATACAACACATGTCCTGCGGCTCAATCTCAGCCGCAGGATCTTGCAGATCTGCTATAAGCAGACCAAAATCAAAGGGCGGTAATTGTAAATTTTTTGGGGCCAAACCTAGGTATCTAGGAGAAATCAAAAATGTTCCCCATGACGAGAGCTACCTCCACAAAAATTTTGAGAATTTTTGAAATTGATTTATTATTTCTAAAAGCCAAAATAAAATTTATTTTGCTAAATTAAAAGACCAAAATACTTCAGAAATTTATAAAATAATTTCTAGGCTCATTTTAGGCCCTCATAAGGATTGTATCGAAATTTGGGGTCATGAGGATAAGTTTTGATATTTTCCTAAAATATTGGAATCCTAGGGCCGCGCCCGGATCATTTTTCTGCCCATTTTCCCTCGAAGGTGGAAATTGGAGCGTGCGACCCCCCTTATAATCAAATAAGTATTTCAATACATCTCCAGTCTCGTACTGGTCGAGCCCATATAAGTATTTCAGTACATATTCAGTCCCGTACTAATCGAGCCTATTTAAGTATTTCAGTATATCTCTAGTCTCGTACTGGTCGAGCTTATTTAAGTATTTCAGTACATCTCCAGTCTCGTACTGGTCGAGCTTAGTTTATTATTTTAGTACATCTCTAGTCTCGTACTGGCCGAGCTTAGTTTATTATACCAGTACATCTTCAGTCTCGTACTGGTCAAGCTTATTCTAGTACTTTCAATTCAGCACAACTCCAGTCTCGTACTAGTCAAGCTTATTTTAGTACTTTCAATTCAGCACAACTCCAGTCTCGTACTGGTCAAGCTTATTTTGTTTTTACTCCAGTCTCGTATTGATCAATCTTTTCTCAGTACTTTCTATTCAGTACAACTCCAGTCTCGTACTGGTCACATTTCAATCCAACACTTTAAATAAGCAGCTTAAACACCACACTTGTCCTCATTGCAATTTACTCTTTTAATCTTTGGTCCTGCTCTAACGAGCAGTCATCGCTAAAGTTGAGCCATAGTTGGGGATAACCGGAGTTGAAGTAGTCCTCCAGGTCTAACCCCAAATATTGTTCTCCCACGCTCCTTGTTGAAAATAAATCTAAGTGCCGACGCCCGAAGACTAAAAGCATAGTAGGGCAGGACGACGTAGACCCGGTGTATATTATGTTTGCCCTTCTGTTTGATTGTTTGTAAATTGATTGCAGTGAAATAGTGGCGGGTCAGTCCCTTTCGCAGACCGTTTGTACCGGTGCGGGAAGGTCTACGACTCAAGGTGACAGGGAGATGAGTACCACGGGTGACCGGCTGTTATATTCCCCGCCGGGTCTTCCTCCGCTGGTCGGCCAAAACGATTCGCCGGATGTCGCTCACATCTAAGAGTACACAAGATTGTACGTTCAGGCCTGGGGTTGTGCAGTACGAACACCCCCAGAAGTGGCAGGACTGGCCACTATCACTGAAGGCCACATCGGTGAGGCCCGAGGGGCTCGCTACCCTGCTGGAACAGAAGCGGTCCAAACTATGTCGACATAGGGTTTATGTGCGCGGCTATGAATGCCTACGGTGTGTGCACGACTATGAATGTCTGTGGTGTGTGCGCGGCTGTGAATGTCTGCGATAGAATTCAGGATATGAAAACATGATGTGCTGATGAGCTAGTGGAGCCTTGTTATAGCTGATTTATATTGCTACTACTTTTCTTTTCAGTTATACTATCCTACACTCTTTTATAATTGCTCCTAGCTGTACATATATGAATTATTATGGTAACCCTCTCTTGCTTCGACTATTTAATTTTGTTATGTGGGTGTGTGCTCGTCCCTAGGATATGGATCCAGGGAGGAGATTTATTTCCGCTTAGTTCTGTGACTAACAGTTATCTAAATAACCATTCACAGGAAATGGAGCATCGTAGTGACTCGCTGTCGCAAGAGATTATGCCAGCGGCTAGGACTACTATAGCAGATGCACCCCGCCTTCCCCAGAGTTTAGAGATGTGAGTACCGCCGAGCAGCATAGGGAGAGAGAGTATGGGGGTCATATGTAGTGCATGTATAGCCCACGGGCTTATATAAACGCTTAGAATTCAGCCCTAGAACCTCTGTATTAACTTGATGTGATATATATATCTATAGTGGTTTCCTGTTAATGCTTTTGCTATACTTTGATGGGTTTTGAATGTTATGATTCGAGCCGAGCAAGGCGGCCATCTAGTGCTTATATAGGGTGGATCATTTCCCTTAAGGTGCACTGGGTGGACGTCTTGGGCTAGTAGTACCCCTTCGACCCGACCCGGGCAAAGGTTGGGGGGAGGGGGGGTTCTACACCTAGTTTCTTATAGAAATTTGTCATCTTTTCAGATTGAAATTCTTTACCATGGTCACTTCTCAATTTGACCACAAAACATATCATCTCATTCTGAACTTGTTTGACAAAAAAAGGCAAGAATGTCTATTATTTCAAACTTTCTCCTTAGGAAGAATACCCAAGCAAACCTAGAGTGATCATCCACAATCACATATGTATAGGACTTCCTACCCAAACTAAGAACCTGCATAGCACCAAATAGATCCATATGAAGTAAGTAGAGACACCTCTCAGTGTCTTTGGACTGAATGCTCTTAAAGGAGATTTTTGTCTGTTTGCATTTTGGACATGCAGGACATAAGCCTTCTTTGGAGCATTTGAGCAGTGGATTGTTTTAACTAAGTCCATAGAGAATAGTTTGCTCATTACTTTATAGTTTAAATGATCTAACCTCTTGTGTCATTGTACACACAAAAAGTCTTTCTCACTAGCTACTAGGCATACAAGTGATTTCTCATTTACACTTAAAAATTTAGAAAATAAATATTCCCACTCCTAATGCCTGACAAGATGATCTCTTGATCACTTAGATTCCTTATCAGACACTTGGCATTGTGGAAGACAATTTCATAACCTATGTCACAAAGCTGACTTATGCTTATCAGATTGTGATTCAATCCTTCCATATAAGCCACTTTTTGTGAGGGTAACTAGGCCATTAGAAATATTACCATATCCCTTGGTGAGTCCTTTCTCTGACCCTCCAAAACTGACTTTTGGTTCATTCCTAACTAGTGTGTAATTCCTTAGCAAACTCCTTATTTCAGTCATGTGCCTGTAACAGCCACTATCCAAGTATCATATTGGTCTTCCAGTGGTACTTGGTTCCACCTGCAAACACAAAATTAGTTCCCCTTAGACACCTAAATAGTTTTGGGGCCATGGTTCCTATTAGGATTTGCTGTGTGAAACACAACAGACTTTCTAAACAAACCTTATTAAGTCATATATGAAGGTGTTGTTGGGTTATACTAACAATTTAGGGCAAAATGCTCAACCTTCCCACAACACCAACACTCAAATCGGTTATATTTTTCTTTGGTTGCATATTTGAAGTCGTTTTTGTGCAACTTGGATTTGGCATCCAACTTCCAAGGTAGTGGTGCAAAGTTTACACCCATACCATTCAGGTTTTGATGTGGTGCATTGGGACCAACTCCAAGAATTCCTTGGCTACTTGGATTGATCACCCTTTGTGGTGGTTTTTGGCCTTTATTGCCTTTGGATGTCTGTCCCTCCCAACAAGGCTCTTTATTGACTTTGTTGGTAGTGCACTAAGAACTTATGTGTCCAGGAACACATATATCATTGCATTTGTTAGAAGTCAGATGCTTGGGAGGTAGCTATTTGGGCTTTAACCTTAGATTCAGACTTCTTAAAAAACTTTTTTTTTTCCATAACCTACACCACTTCTAAATGGTACAAAAAATGTATCTATGATAGGTAGCACTGAATTTGGCTTTAAGAACTGAGTTAGGAGCTGTCTTTCTTGGGTAAGCTTTACTTCCGGGTCCTTGATAGTCTTGACTTGTTCTACTATTACTTCTGCCAGGCTATCTATTTTGTTAGTTAGTTTTATAAGTTTCAGTTTTTGTAAGTCCAATATTATATTGTCCCTTTCCAACTAAAAAGATACTCCTCTTAAAGATTCTAATTCACTGGCCTGATTCTTAGCAAGCTCTTTGCTTGCAATCAAGGCCTTTAGTAATGTAACATCCCATGTTACTTCTATGCCCCCTTCATTTAGATTGGGTTAGACATGGGGTGGGTGATAGGGAATTTAGCTAGGTTTGACCCTAGGTAGTGGGTTGCAGCCATGTGGGCCTACTAAGGGGCCAAAGTCAAACTAGGTCAACTATCCTAAATAGGAACCCTAGCCACACCATGAACCCACCACATTACCCTAACCCTAAAACAATCTAAGTGGACCCTAGGGCATGCCATTAGGTCAACCCTTTGACCCTAGTTGACCAAAATTAACCATGACCATAATTTGGTCAAACCTATACCTATAGGCCCAATTAGCCCAAGTAGGGCACCACATTGACCCAACCCAAGTTGGGTGGTGCCCTTAGACCCATGACCACCAAGTGGGGTCAGCCCACTCATCATGGTTGACCAAGTCAACCCAAGTCAACCCAAGTCAACCCAAGTCAACCTAATTAACCTAAAGGAGAAAATGAGGGCTAAGCCCACTCCCCTTGGGCCAAGCCCACCAAACCTGATCCATGGCGAACCCAAATGGACAATGACCACCCCTACCCTCTGGTTTTGAATAGGGGAACACATGCATGAGGGTAAAGTGGGAATTTTAGGAGAGAGAAGGTGAGTTAAGAAGAAGAGGCCATTTGGCCTTGGCTCCATCAGCCTAAATTGTGCTGGCTGGCCTCCTCAGAGAATTTCCAGAGAATTTGGCAGCATGGGGGCCACTTGGCACCAAGAGTGAAGCCTACAAAGCCCCAAACCGAGCTCACCTTGATGGTATCACCCTATACAATCACCTTCAGCCCAATTCGACCACACCATCACCTTCAGAGGGTAGAATCGAGTGGAGGAGTCCTGGAGCGAAGCTTTTGGTGGAGAATCGAGTATTTGAGCAGGAGATCGCCGGAGCAGCTCATCCATGGCCAACCGCCGCCAACCTCGCTGCC
Organism: Platanthera guangdongensis; assembly: GCA_039583875.1. Classification (NCBI taxonomy): domain Eukaryota; kingdom Viridiplantae; phylum Streptophyta; class Magnoliopsida; order Asparagales; family Orchidaceae; genus Platanthera; species Platanthera guangdongensis. The sequence goes on along the minus strand of CM077163.1, from coordinate 199,169,829 downwards.
GTGCCGCCATTCAGGTTCGTTTCGCCTCCCCTCTACTCGTACTAGGTTTCTAGATCTTTAGGGAGAGTCATTGGGCTCAATTGAGCCCGATACCATGAGAGGAAAATGAGATTTTCCCGAGTTTTATTTCTTGCTCGGGTTCGCCGGAGGAGCCAATTTCGGCGGCCTCACCGCCGGAAACTGCTAGCCTCCACCTCAGTGAAGGTGGTGGCGACATCCGCCGGCGGTGGTGGTGGCTCAGCTGGCCGGAATCAGCCAGCAAAGGTGGCCGGCCAGATTCAATCTGGACCGTTGGCCATTTGGGGACGATGACCTGATTCCATTTATATTACTTTAATATTCGTGCTCAACAGTAATTTAAATCAAATGTATAAACTATAGTGTATAAATATATATCTGTCACACTATTTTAGTCACCTTGCATGGATATTTTAAGCCCCTTAGAGACATTTACAGGTCATGCTCCTTAAATAAAATTTGTAGCTTAATGTCTTAACTTTACATTGCCACCTTAAACATGTAATTTGGTGCAGTATACTGCCCTATAGGTCATTTTCCTAGGACTGGTCCTAGGCAAGGGCAGAAATTAAAACTAATGCCCAAGCCAAACCAGTAATCCACATGACCCCAAATTTTGGGTGCATGCATGTTTAGGGCATATTTAGCCCCTGCCAAAAATTGGGAATTTTTTGGGAAAACATTTTCTATAGTTTTATTCATAATACACAAAATCAAATAAATGAAATATTTGGAGGGTTATGGCTCCAAATGGCCCCCAATTGTGGTGGCATGTCCTTGGGGACTACTCTTGTGCATGGTAAAAATTTCAGCACATTTGTACCACTGCATATTGGGTAAATCCACTTGCATGTGTTTATTATATATAGGCTTGGGGTGCAAATAGCCAATTTTAATATATTGTGTATTAGGCCTATTTGGAACATTCAAAATTCATGGTATTGATATCAGAGGTTCACTAGGATGAATTATACCCCACATTGTAATAATGAGATTTTTGGAAGCAAAAATCTCATTATTTGGAATTTTTGGAATAATTGGACTTTTTGAAAAATAAATGTAAGAATAGGTTATCATGGAGATAAAACCCCCAATTTTTGTAAGGTCAATATTAGGTTAGATTTAACTCCTTAAAATTTTTATGTCTCTGTTTGAACAATTTTGATATGAGTTATGTGGAAATTACCTTTTTACCCTCATCTTACTTAATTAGCAAATTGGTGAAAATACTTAGTAGAAAATTTTGGAAAACTTCTTGATGATATATCTGAGTATGAATAACCTTTTATGATTTTCTCAGCATTTTTGGATTACTTAGTAATTTTTAAAACCTTATAATGACATTTTGGTAAATTATTAAGAATTGAAATTTGTAGGCCATTACATTGTAGATGTTGATAAAACTCTGCCATTAGCCTTAAATTCATGATATGCATGCTCTGAAATGTTCCTAGAATTTTTAGAAATGTATTCCTTATACTTCATTTGGAAAATGATAATTATATGAATTTTATATTAATTAAGGAATAAATAGAAATAACCAAAGGAAAATTATAAATATTGGTAGACAGTAATATTTCACCAAGATATAACTCGGGAAAAATTCCTTAGGTCAGTGGACTATAAATTGTCATACTTCATGTATTAAATGACCTAGGGGATTAATTAAATGATTTAATTAGAGGCCTTAATGACTTAGAAAAATTATGAAAATCAATAAGCTCACTTCATTAGTGTTAGGTACATTGGAAAATATGTACCAGATTTGAAAAAGCCTCACCTTACTCAATGATATGCATAAGGTGTATTTGATGTTATTTTGAGTTTATATGTGCAGGTTAAGAAAATGCAGGAATGCAGAAAAAAATTTATAAGTACATGAGTCGACACCAGAAAAGCTGTGTCGACACTTATGAAGGCTTGTGTCAACACTGGAGAAAAGCTGTGTCGACACCTGGAGTAAATTATGTCGACACTTGGAAAGGCTGTGTCGACACCAGAAGAAACTATGTTGACATACAGAGGCAGTGTCGACACACAGAAAAGATTAGTCGACAACAACTGTGTCGACACACAGAGGCAGTGTCCGACACACAGAAGACTTTGTCGACATCAACTGTGTCGACACACAGGACTTGTGTCGACATATAGTAGAGTTTCAACAAAGTTAATTTTTGTGAAGAGAAGAAGTGACTGTGTCGACACACAGAACTAGTGTCGACACATTCTACAGAAGCTATGTCGAGAAACAGTGTTAACACCAAGGGAGCTGTGTCGACACCACCAAAGCTTGTGTCGACACTTAGTCTACTTGTGTCGACACATGATGAAGTATAGTCTCGACACTTTGCTGACAGAGATAGAGTTTCAAGAAGTGACTGGGAGACTTGACAGCTGCCATAACCAACCGGTCTACTGTAACTGTCAGAGCTATCAGAAGTTTGTTAGAAACCAGATCAGCTGGTTACCATGGAGAAAGTATATATAAAGATATTATCTATCAACAGAAGTGATGTAACACACACAGATTTACAGATACATACACTTAAAAAACAGAAGTAGATTTTCAACAGAAGATCTAAGAAGACATTCTCAGGTGGTGATCTACTCAGAGTTTGTCAAGTAAGTAAAAGAAGAATTCAGAAGAATCTTCGGAATAATTTGGAGAGAGAGAGCTCCATCTATTCAAGTGAAGAAAGAGACTTACATCAACAAGTCTCTCAAGTGCAGATTCTGAACCAGACTGCCAAGAAGGATTCAGATTAATTTTTGAATTTCAAGAAAGAAGCTGATTGAAGATCGACTTCAAAGAAGATCAACCCTACTGGGTTCAAATTCAAGAAGCTTTGAAGAAAGCTAAGACAGGTTGATCTCTATTATCAGATTCATTCAAGAACTGATCAAGAAACCGTCCATCCTTTCTCTCTCAACCAGGGTGGTGGTAGATTTAAAATTAACATCTATTTTCTGTAGGATCTTTTTAAGATCTGAGTTGTAAACCTGATTTATAAAGGCTGAGTTGTAGGAGAATAAGTTCTCTGAGTGGTAGGCCTTATTGAAGGCTGAGGTAGGGCTGTGAGCCTGAGTTGTAGGAGATTTTGATCTCTGAGTTGTAGGCCTTGTTGAAGGCTGAGGTAGGGCAGATTGTCTGAGTTGTAGGAGTGTGGACTCACTCTGAGTTGTAGGAGGCTTGTCTTGGTTCTGAGCTGTAAGATCTGAGGATCTGAGGAGAAGGAAAGAAGTTAGGCCGAATCTAGCACACTGCTAGATAGGCGAAGGGGGAAAGTGGATGTACCCAGACCTTGGGAAACCACTATAAATTATTGTGCAATCTGTGACTATGTGTGGTATTATTATTTCTGTGCTGTGATAGCTGTAGAACTATTTGTTTTTTTTATTAATTAACTGCATTAAAGTTCTGCCTTAGGAGAAAAAGGAATTGCACATATTCACCCCCCTCTAGGTGTTTAGGAACCAATTCTTTCAAGTGGTATCAGAGCCAGGTTCCTCAAAGAAAGACTTAACAGTCTGAGTAAGATCTGTAAGGCATAATTAAGTTAAAGAAGATGGGTTCAGGAGAAAACCATAAAGAGCTTGGTTCAATGAAGTTGCCTATCTGCAGGAAGGAAATCTTTGGAATATAGAGGGAAAGGGTCAGACTATTTATGGAGGCATCTGATCCTAGAATTTATATAATAGTTCAGGAAGGACCATATATTCCAATGAAGGTTTCTGTTCTTGATGCTAATCAAATGACTCCTAAGGATTTTTCAGAAATGACTAAGGATGAGATCATCTTGGCTACAATGGATAAAAGAGCACAAAATATTATAGTGAGTGTCATAGATGATTCAACATTACAGAATCTAATTCACTGCAAAACCTCCAAGGAGATGTGAGACACATTGGTTGTCTACATGGAGGGTTCTGAAGAGGCTGGGGAAGATAGAAAGTCTATGCTTAATCAAGAATATGAGAGTTTCAGACAGGCCAAGTCTGATAGTATAACTGAATGTTATAAGAAGTTCTACAGAATTGTAAATGAACTGATGTCCTATGAAGGAATCTTCAGTACATATGAGCTGAATGACAAATTCCTTAGGTCTTTGACTAAGGATTGGGATATAAAGATCTGTGTCATAAGGGAAGTAGCCAGACTGGCAGAAATTTCACCTCCAACACTGTTTGGCAAATTGTTGTCTTATGAAATGCAGCTGTTAGCTAGAAAGGAGGAAGAGAAAAATACAAAGGGTGACTATAGAGAAAAGTCAGTGGCCTTTAAGGTAGAAGCCACAAGTAAGAATAGGAGGATGTCTCCAACTTCTCCTAAGAAAGATGCAGAAGTGATCACAGAAAATTCTAATAATCACAGTTCAGAAAACAGTAGTTTAGATGAAGACTTTGCAGCTTTCACAAGACAGTTTCAGAGATTCTTAAAGAAGAAGCAGTAGAAATCTAAGCCATCCTCATCTCAGTCCAAGGATGACTATTATCAGAAGAGGAAATCATCCAGGAAGGACAGGAGTGGGACAAAGCCCAGCAAGTCAACTACATCAAAGATTATTTGCTATTGCTGCAACAGACCTGGACATGTTGTGGCTGACTGTCCATACAAAAGGAAGGAGTCTGCTGATAAAAAGAAGTCTCAGCACAATAATAAGAAGGAGAAATCCTTGGTAGCTAAGAAAGAGAAAAGTTGGACAGACCAATCAACTTCAGAGTCTGAATCTGAGGTTGAGGCTTATATTGGTTTGTTTGCAATAGAAGAAGAGGATGAGTTTCTATAATTACTGGACTCTATCTATGAGCAAGAAGGCCATCAATGCAAAGTACTGATGGCTATGTCTGAAGAAGACCAGTGTCAGGATCAACCTGGCCCCAGTAAGGTAAAAAGTTTATCTGTAGATTCTGATTACTTCACTGGGTCAGAATCAGATGCATCTGCATCAAGAGATATGGATGGGTCTGAATCTGAAGGAGATATTCATCAGCTTATAGATGAATATGGGGATTTGTTGCATGCACTCATGAGAAGCAAAAACCTGGCCAAAAATCAGGCTAAGGAAATTGCAGCTCTTAAGTTGGCTGCCTCTAATTCAGAGGAGCTGCTGGATCAGAAGATAAATGAGATTGCCAGGCTGAAAAACATAACTGTTATTCAGATGGGTACAATCATATTAAAAAATGATCAGATCAAAAGTCTGGAAGACAGACTTCAAAAAGAGAAGGAGATAGTGGCTAGTTTCTCTAAGCCAAAATCTGTCCTACCCCTAATTGATAACTTTGTGTCTCAAAAGGGTAAGACAGGATTAGGCTTTAAGGGAACTGCATGGGCTGCACAGTCCAATAATAAAGCCAAAGGCCCAGCACAAAATAAAAGATGTGCTACAAACAATACAACTATGATTGTACCTAAAAAGAGGTATAATAAGTATGAGTGCTGGTGCTGTGGCAAGATAGACCATTATGCCTTAGACTATTGGCACAATACCAGTGTCAGGAAGGATAGCAGTCTACCTGTTAGAAGAGCTGCACGCAGATTTGTCAAGTTTCAGGCTAACTTGAACCAAGTACCCAAAAGTTATTTGGGTTCTTAGGTTAAGTAGTCTTTGTTGAGGTGAGTCCAAGTTGTCATGCCCCTATATGGTACTTGGACAGTGGATGTTCCAGGCACATGACTGGAACAAGAGGATTGCTGAAGGACTACTCACCAATACTGAATGGGCCTAAAGTAATCTTTGGTGGTTCCAAAAAAGGAGTCATCAAAGGGTTTGGTAACAGTTCTAACAACTTAATCACTATTACTCAAGTGGCTTATTTGAAGGGTTTGAAACACAACCTAATAAGCATAAGCCAGCTGAGTGATCTTGGATATGACATTTCATTTATCAATAATGGGTGTCATATCAAGAGGTCAAGTGATCAAAAAGTCATATTGACTGGCTATAGAAATAGAAATGTGTATTTCCTAAATTTTGAGTGTGAGAATAAAAATTCTCCTATCTGTCTTGTGGCTGATGAGAAAGCCTCTCATTATGTCAAATGTCACAAGAGGCTAGCTCATCTTAACTACAAGACTATTGGTCAACTCTTTAGTAAAGAGTTAGTGAGGAACGATCCTCAAGTTAAGTGCTTTAAGTATGTGATATGCTCAGCTTGTCAAAAAGACAAGCAGACCAGATCCTCCTTTCATAGCCTAGAAACCAAAGACTCAGTGAGGTGCTTATACCTCTTGCATATGGATTTATTTGGTCCTATGCCAGTTCGTAGTCTAGGTAGGAAGGTCTACACTTTTGTGGTTGTAGATGACTATTCTAGATTTTCATGGGTATTCTTTCTGAGGCAGAAATCTGAAACCCCAAATGTTTTCTGCAATTTTGTCAAACAAATTCAGAATGAATTAGATAGTTTAGTGGTCAAAATCAAAAGTGACCATGGAACTGAATTCCAATCTGAAAGTATGACAATGTTGTGTGAAGAATTTAGGATTCATCAGGAATTCTCCTCACCTATAACACCTCAGCAAAATGGCATTGTTGAAAGAAAGAATAGGACATTGATTGAAGCTGGAAGAACACTATTAAGTGACACTACTCTCCCAGATTATTTCTGGGCTGAGGCAGTAAACACTGCATGCCATGTGCTCAATAGGGCTTCCATCACCAAAAGCCACCAAAAGACACCCCATGAGGTTATGAAAGGCAGAAAACCAAACTTATCCTATTTTAGGATCTTTGGTTACAAGTGTTATGTGCTTAACAATGACAAATTTCACCTAACTAAGTTTGCTGCCAAATCCCAAGATGGGATATTTGTTGGGTATAACAACAATAATAAGGCTTATAGGTTCTACAATTTGGCTACTCAAGTTGTAGAACAGTCTGTTCATGTCATATTTGATGAATCTAGACTTATTAACAGTGAGTTGCCTAGTAGTTCTTGTAGCTCCACAGGTATACTGCAGAAGATGGACCAGCTTACTATCAGAGAAGATCCAACTGCAAAACAGGATGAGGAAAATGGTAGTTGCTGTCCAGGGGGAGTACAAGACACTCAAGAGGAAAATGAAGACCACGAGGTGCAGCATAATGAAGAGATTGAAGAAGGTCAAACTGTTGATAGATTACCTCCAGCAGTTAGACATTTAAAGGATCATCCTGCACACCAGATCATTGGTGATCCAAGACATGGAGTACAAACAAGAAGCAGGAACTTAAATACAATTCTTTGCTCAAGCTTCTTATCTCAACTAGAACCCAAGAGATTTGAAGAAGCTATACAAAACCCACACTGGATTGATACTATACAGGAGGAGTTAAATCAATTCAAAAGGTGCAAGGTCTGGGAGTTTGTTCAAAAACCAAAGGGACACAATGTTATAGGGACAAATTGGATTTATAGAAACAAGCTTGATGAGAGTGGGATCATAGTGAAGAATAAGGCAAGACTAGTTGCCAAAGGATATATGCAGGAAGAGGGCATATACTTTGATCAGAGTTTTGCTCCAGTGGCAAGGTTGGAAGCAATCAGGCTATTCCTAGCCTATGCAACATATCAAGACTTCAAAGTGTTCCAAATGGATGTTAAGTCAGCATTCTTAAATGGAGACTTAAAAGAGGAGGTCTATGTAGAACAACCCTCAGGTTTTGTTGATCCACTCAAACCTAATTATGTTTATAGACTTAGGAAAGCTTTATATGGGTTGAAACAAGCCCCAAGGGCTTGGTACGAAACCCTGTCTACTTTCCTCATTGAGAACAAATTCTCAAGGGGGAAAATAGACAAGACTCTATTCCTTAGAGAATCCAAAGGAAAGATCATCCTAGTTCAAATATATGTTGATGACATAATATTTGGTTTTACTGAAAACAACCTTTGTAGAAAGTTTGCAAAACTTATGCAAGAGAAGTTTGAGATGAGCAGCATGGGAGAACTTAAGTTCTTCTTGGGACTCCATATAAGATAGACTGATGATGGCCTGTCCATATCCCAGTCTAAGTTCACCCAGAAGTTAATTAAGAAATATGGTATGGAGTTATCCACTACCATGAGAACTCCAATGAGGACAAGTATGTCTCTAAGCAAAGATGATGCAGGGAAACCTGTAGATGAGTCTTTGTATAGAGGGATAGTTGGCTCACTCCTTTAGCTGACTGCTAGTAGACCAGACATCATATATGCTACATGTGTTTGTGCTAGGTACCAATCCTGCCCTAAAGAATCTCATTATACTGCTGTCAAAAGGATTTTGAGATATCTCAAGGGCACACCTAATCTAGGCCTTTGGTATCCTAGGAATAGAGGTTTTCTACTAATGAGTTATTCAGATGCAGACTTTGCAGGATGCAAAGTAGATAGGAAAAGCACAACAGGCACATGTCAATTTCTAGGAGGAAAATTGGTGTCATGGAGCTGTAAGAATCAGACTAGTGTGGCAATTTCCACAGCTGAGTCTGAGTATGTTGCTGCAGGAAGTTGTTGTGTACAGCTGTTGTGGATACAACATCAGTTAGAAGATTATGGTATTCAGGTAAGTAGAACTCCATTATTATGCGATTCTACTAGTGCTATTTTTATTGCTCATAATCTTGTTTCTCATAGTAGAACAAAGCATATAGAAATAAGATATCATTTTCTTAGAGATCATGTAGAGAAAGAAGATATTTCTTTAGAATTTGTTAATACAGATTTACAAATTGCTGACATATTCACTAAGCCATTAGACGAAACTAAATTCAATAATTTCAAAATTGAATTAGGAATGTTGAACATAAATTAGTTTAACAAATTTGGCTAAGTAAAATTGTGTCGACACAAAAAGTTGTCTGTGTCGACACATAGTAGTTGGTGTTGACATTTAAGGAAAGTGATGTCGTCACATCTAGAAAATCGGTGTCGACACTCCAGGAAAGTGGTGTCGACACATCTAGAAAAAACAGGTGTTGACTCTTCAGAGAAGTTGTGTCGACACATCCAGAAGTGGTGTCGACACTTAGAATCAACACACAGATTTCGTCGAGCGCAGAATCAACTGATCGTCGAGCGCAGAATCGACACATATCGTCGAATTCACGGGCTCTTCATCGAACTCAACCAAGACAAATAGAATTGGTGTCGATACATAGAAGTCAACACTTCTGTCGAGACATTAAAAGTCTGTGTCAACACATTTCAACTGTGTCGACACATTAAGAGAATTTTGACGTGACTTTTGACCTTCAGTATTTAGAAGGGTATAAATAGGTCAACAACATATTCTGTCGACACACTCTCCATATTGTCGAGACCAAAACCCTATGTCGACAAATTCTCACTTCTCCATTCAAGATTTCTCTCAACCCTAATGACGCCAAAGCTTGAAGATAATGTCAACGAAGGCTATGAGCTGGTTCACAATGCTTTTGATAATACGAAACCCAAGATTAAAACAGTAGTAACCCTAATTGCAGAAAATGGTTTGGAATTTCTAGTATCCAAACCTACAAAGATATGGAAGAAAGAAATACTGGAATTCTATGGCGCAGCTACTTTAGATTCGACTGGACTTAAGATCAAATCTACAGTTCAGGGAGCTAAAGTTAAACTTACCTTGAAGAGCTTGAGGAAAACTCTTCAACTCCCAAGAACTTAAGAAGAAGAAGAAGTACCCTCTACTAAGACTAGGGGAGCACTTCAGTGGTGTGGATTGGATCCCACCATGAAGATTGGATCTGCAATGAACAGAAAAGGGATGAATCTGCAAGGAAAATTTCTTTCTAAAGTGGTTGGAATGGTCATTCTCTGCAAGACAGGGGGACATGATAGGGTTTCAGCCTATATGTTTAGCCTGATGACCAAGATTATCTTCAGATTGAACACAGATTGGTCTGCAGTAGTCTTTGAAAAGATAAAGGAAGGTATTAAGAAGCCAAATCTGGGAAGAATCGTGAGTCTATACTTGGCTGGAACAATTCCAGAAGTAATGGAACAGACTGCTGGATCCAAGATTAATCATATGAGGAGAATGGATCTAAGGATAATCTCTAGATGGGACAGAGTACTAACAAAGGACATGCCTGATGAAGAGAGGCCAGAGATTCCTGAAAAATCACCTGCTCAAGACATTACAGCTGGTACTCAGGTATAGGGGGAGCCTCATCTTGAGAAAGAGCCAACACACTTAGACAGTGAAATGGCTACACAAACTATTCTTGAGGTAATCCATGAAGTAAATCAATCAATTTTCAATAATGAGGATGAATCACTAACTGTGCCTTTGGTTGATGTTAACCAGACCACTCAACTCAACACTCATGCACAGGATGTTATCATGGAGGATACATCTACAGCTGCTGATGCTCCAGAGTTAAGAGTATCTCCAGTTTATACTCAATAAGAGTTTACCTAGAAGAGTTATTCCCTGATATGGAGCAAGGGACTCAGGGGGAGAAAGCAAGAACTGAGGGGGAGCAAGCTAACATTGAGGGGGAGCAACCTAGGACATAAAAGGAATTGCCTACTAGTCTTAAGGAAAGAGTTGATATTGCAAGTACCTCAGCTTCTGAAGATGAAGCAGAAATACAAGCAAAAAAGAGAAAGCTGATGGTTTTCAAAAGGAGAAGCCAAAGCTATAAAAGGGCATTGCAAACTGCTCCACAACCTGCTCCAGCCACAGATTATAGCTCTTTGTTGGTATCCTTGCAAGTCAAGTTAGATGAACAAAGGATAGCCATGGAGAAATATATGGATGAGACCCATAAAGATCTGCAATTCTCCTTGGCTCAAGATATCAAATCCATAAGATTTGAAGTAAATCAGAACAAGAAGGAAATGACAGATTGTTTCCACAAAGGTGGCAATGATGTAGTCTATCTTGCAAAACAACAAGTAGACATAAAGACTCAAGTTGATGATATAGCTGTTAAGCAATGCTATATCCTAGAAAATCAACTAAGGATGAATGACAATCTGACTGAATCACATAACGTGATTGTTACAGAATTAAAGAATAGTGCTGCTGCCCAGACTGAGGCAAGGGTTAAAGACAAGTCAGATTTTGATAAAAAAATTCCAGGAAGAATTAGCTGTTGTACAAACAGCTATTAAGACTTCACAAAAGATCATTTCTGATCAGCTACTAAAATTAAGGTCATTTTATAAAGATGGTGTTAATTATCTAGATGAACAAGTAAGATTTCAGAAAGATGACCTCAAAGATCATATTGAAAGAGAAGTCATAAAGGCGGGAGAGAGTATTAGTCAAAGCAGGCTCAGATCATGCTAAATGGATATCTAATAGCATCAGAGCCACCCTTGGATATCCACCCCTCTGTGATGATGATAATGTAGCTGAGTTAGGTGTGCAACCTGCTTATTTTGAAGGTAATCAACCTGAAGTTGCTCAGGTCATTTACCCTCCAGCAAATTTTGATATGATTCAGCAAGAAGTACAGTCAATTTACAGCCCTCCAAAGGGTACTAAAAATGTTATCCGTTAGAAGGTAGAAATGTCAGAAGCAGCTGTGAATAAGGAGCAAGAAGCTCAACTTTCAAAGAAAAGATTCAGAGAACATGCAGAGTTGAAGCCTGATTTTGAGCAGTGGAGTCCTACTTTCAGGAATATTATCTTGATTGCCTGAAAAGCTGTAAAGGACAAGACTCATGATAGGGGCAAATAGTACATTGAGCAAGAATGGCAAAAGCATGAAGCTAGACATGAAGCCATTCTACAATATAGAAGAAAGGCAAAAGATGGGAAGCTACCTCCTAATGCTCAAGAGTCTAGCAAGTATTTCACAAAGTCTTTTCACTATTTTGAAAGGCAAAGGATAAGGGCTGAAGAACAAAAGAAGAAAGATTTAAAGGGCAAGAAGCCAGCTGAAGATACTTAAGCTCCAGTATAAGCCAAGATCCAGTCAGGGAAAGACATAGTCATCAAGGAGCCTGACCAGCCTTAGAAGAGATTAACTAGATGTTACAACATTATAATCTTTAGTTTTAAAAAAAAACTATGTAAACTTTTGTTAAGAAACTTTTGAAAGTTTGAACAAAACAATGATTAATGCTCATCATGTTGGCATCATTATTCTGTGATGATATTTTACACAAGTATTGTTTATAAGTTACCCTGTCATGTAATGTTATTATACATCATAATGTGTGTTTATTATGAATGGTGTATATCATTGACTAAGGGTTATGACTTCTCCAAATAGGGGGAGATTGTTGGGTACATTGGAAAATGTGTACCAGATTTGAAGAAGCCTCACCTTACTCAATGATATGCATCAAGGTGTATTTGATGTTATTTTGAGTTTATATGTGCAGGTTAAGAAAATGCAGGAATGCAGAAAAAAGTTTCTAAGTCCATGAGTCGACACCAGAAAAGCTGTGTCGACACTTATGAAGGCTTGTGTCGACACTGGAGAAAAGCTGCGTCGATACCTGGAGTAAATTATGTCGACACTTGGAAAGACTGTGTCGACACCAGAAGAAACTGTGTCGACATACAGAGGCAGTGTCGACACACAGAAAAGATTAGTTGACAACAACTGTGTCGACACACAGAGGCAGTGTCGACACACAGAAGACTTTGTCAACATCAACTGTGTCGACACACAGGACTTGTGTCGACACATAGCAGAGTTTCAACAAAGTTAATTTTTGTGAAGAGAAGAAGTGACTGTGTCGACACACATATCTAGTGTCGACACATTCTAAAGAAGCTGTGTCGAGAAGCAGTGTCAACACGAAGGGAGCTGTATCGACACCACCAAGGCTTATGTTGACACTTAGTCTACTTGTGTCAACACATGATGAAGTACAGTCTCGACACTTTGCTGACAGAGACAGAGTTTCAAGAAGTGACTGGGAGACTTGACAGCTGTCATAACCAACCGGTCTATTGCAACTGTCAGATCTGTCAGATGTTTGTTAGAAACCGGATCAGCCGGTTACCATGGAGAAAGTCTATATAAAGACATTCTCTATCAACAGAAGTGATGTAACATACAGATATACAGATACATACACTTAAAAAACAGAAGTAGATTTTCAACAGAAGATCTAAGAAGACATTCTCAGGTGGTGATCTACTTAGAGTTTGTCAAGGAAGTACAAGAAGAATTCAGAAGAATCTTCAAAAGAATTTGGAGAGAGAGAGAGCTCCATCTATTCAAGTAAAGAAAGAGACTTACATCAATAAGTCTCTCAAGTGCAGATTCTGAACCAGTCTGCCAAGAAGGATTCAGATTGATTTTTGAATTTCAAGAAAGAAGCTGATTGAAGATCGACTTCAAAGGAGATTAACCCTACTGTGTTCAGATTCAAGAAGCTTTGAAGAAAGCTAAGACAGGTTGATCTCTATCATCATATTCGTTCAAGAACTGATCAAGAAACCGTCCATCCTTTCTCTCTCAACCAGGGTGGTGGTAGATTTAAAATTAACATCTATTTTCTGTAGGATCTTTTTAAGATCTGAGTTGTAAGTCTGATTTATAAAGGCTGAGTTGTAGGAGAATAAGTTCTCTGAGTGGTAGGCTTTGTTGAAGGCTGAGGTAGGGCTGTGAGCCTGAGTTGTAGGAGATTTTAATCTCTGAGTTGTAGACCTTGTTGAAGGCTGAGGTAGGGCAGATTGCCTAAGCTATAGGAGTGTGGACTCACTCTGAGTTGTAGGAGCCTTGTTTGGGTTCTGAGCTGTAAGATCTGAGGAGAAGGAAAGAAGTTAGGCTGAATCTAGCACACTGCTAGATAGGCGAAGGGGGAAAGTGGATGTACCCAAACCTTAGGGAACCACTATAAATCAATGTGCAATCTGTAACTATGTGTGGTATTATTATTTCTGTGCTGTGATAGATGTAGAACAATCTGTTTTTTGTTAATTAACTGCATTAAAGTTCTGCCTTAGAAGAAAAAGGAATTGCACCTATTCACCCCCTCTAGGTGTTTAGGAACCAATTCTTTCAATTAGTCCATACCATCCTAGGATAAATAACTAGGGGCAGGTGGCCCAAGGAATTGGAAGTTCCATTTCGGGGTGGTATTAGGTCATGGGTTGCGCATAGTGTAAGTAGGTCATGTTATAAGGACCACCGGGGGATAGATCAATAAATGAGTTAGAGACTTCAATTGGAATATGACCCTGGTGGATAGAGTTGTCTTAGTGACGAGAGTAAAGTGCAAGCCTTGGATAGCATCTAGAGTGGAGGCCGGCGGAAGACCGTCGTCCTTCGAAGAACACCTTAAGTCATTAGGATCACTCAAGAGTAATAATGAGAGCTGGGGGTGAATATTGGGTAGCCATCAACTAAAGTAAATATCCTTGAGAAAGGGAGCTTTGAGCGTAATCCCATCGTAGTTCCTAGTGCCCCTGAGAGCACTTCACTATGTATACCCTGGGCAGTCCTGGGATTAACCTTAAATCGCTAAGTATAATAATCCGTAGACAAGAGTAGTCTAATAGGTTAGGACATTGTGGTTCATTCTCGTCTGTGTAGGGTTGGAGGGATTGTGATAAATGCTCACCCGTGTAGGGTTTGAGGGATTCAGGACAGGTTGGTCCTGCGAGCTGGAGGCTCGGGATGAAATACTTGCATGTGCATAAATTTAGTGGCGGGGCATGCAGTACTGGCCGTTCGTCACACCGATGGCAGTACGGTGCACCAGGCGGGTGTGAGGGTTTGAGGGGCTAGTGGGTTATTTTACACTGCGGTCTGTAGGACGATCCCCAATAACACACACCCGACCCAACAAGACTGACGAGTTGTCAGCAAAGTACGTACGCATAGACTCTAGAGTGCACATTGGACGTATACAGAGGCGTATGAGAGGGGTCTAAGGTTTGGTAGTGTGCATACCGGCCTAGAAGTGGAGATTCCGGCTCCGCTGCTACCGTAGCCACATCGGTGGTACCCGAGAGTGAAGCTAGCTCTCAAAAAGTGGGAACTAAAGGTCTGTCATCACAGAGTCGTTATGTGTGAGTTGCACTTGCCTGTGCATAAATTGCATCATAAACATTCATTCATATTAGGTCATACACTTCATAGATCGTTATCATATAAATTAGTATGAGCTCTTTTATATGATAAGTTACATTTCCTGGTAACCGTAACTTATAAATTTGTATGGGCATTTTTATAAGTTAATGTACGATTTATGATGATGGAGTAGTGGTAGCTTAGTTTACTTTCCTGCTCTTACCTTCTGTTCTTTTACTTACTTTACCGTACTGCACTTGTTCTACTTACTCAGTTTATACCTTACTTACTGTACTTGTTCTTCTTACATAGAACTGCTAGAGTAGAACTACTATTACTCCTCAATTACTTGTTAGCATAGTGCCACTGCCGCCTGTTTATACTTGATACCCCTTGTTTTCCTCCGCTTCATCCTCCCACACGGTGCCTAGGAGTTGTGGGGCGAGGTGTGGAGGAAACGACTTAGTCTTTTTGACTAATGGTCAGTGACCAAATTATTTTTAGGAGCTCGAGGAGATGGAGTACCAACACGACTAGCAGGACGGGATGGCAGGACATGAGGAGCTGATGCCACCACCTACTACTATTACTACGGCTACAGAGTTACCTCAGGTGGGATGACTTGGTGATGATAGATATCTTCCGCTATTAGAGTTTAGAGAGAGATTTGATTTGATGTACTGGGCATAAGCCCTTATTACTCTTCATTTTATTTTATATACTCATTTGGATTGATGTCTTCTTTTCATATATTATATATATGTGATGTGACTGTAGACTAGCTGTGTTGAACTTTGCTATGTATTCTTCTTTTCTCATATTGGCCTACAGGTTTATGATCGTACTAGTCGGCAGAATCGGCGTGTTGCAGTGTCGACTAACCCGTGCGTTAGTGTCATCGTAAGACGGCGGTTCTGGGCATAAGACCCGGTAGCCCCCTTGGTAGGGGGGGTCTTACAAACTGGTATCACTTGACAAATGATCATATGAGAAAGAAGTCCACAACACTGGACCACCCCGCGCGAGCATTAGTTTGCGGACAAACTATGCAGCCGAAGCAGTGGTGTGCCCATGTGTAAAAAGTCACATAAACAGTCCATTAAGTACAATGAGTTAGGCCAGTTTTGCTTTAACCTTACCTTTATGCAACCTCCACAGGTCGCCGCGCCACAAAATGTGGTTCCTACCCCTCCAGCTGCCACTCCATTTCTATAGACGGAGATGGGGTAGACTTTGACGACGTTCCTGGATGCCTTCAAAGCCCAGCAAGTCCCGGCCCCGCAGCCAAATCCGGGGTCAAGCTGGCTAAGTGCCTTCGAAAGCCTGTCCCCACTGATGTACCATGGGACAGAGGATGCTGTAAAGACGGAGGAATGGATGGAGTCCATACACGAGATTTTGGCAGGTATCAGCTGCCCGTTCGGCCAGGCAGTACCTCTAGCCACCTTTGCACTAGAGGCTCATGCAAAGAGATGGTGGAAGTCAGTACGAGAGTCTACATTTGCTGATTGGGAGCTGTCAGACATTTCTTGGGAGGAGTTCGGCGACGCATTTTTGGATCACCTCGTCTCTACTACAGATAGAGATGCTTTGGAGGAGAGGTTTTTGGACCTCAAGCAGGGGAGCAGATCAGTGATTGAGTACCAGAGGGAGTTCTTCCACCTTGCCAGGTTCGCAGGGATACAGGACACAGACGATAGGAGGTATGCCAAAATGTTCTATCGGGGCCTCAGAGACACCACCAAGCTCCCCAGTCTCGGTAGCGAAATCCGCATCTTGGCGCAGGCGTGCCATAGCTCCAAACACACTGATCCCTGCATTACCGCCGCCTCCTCTTCATCCTCGATCGTGTTCAGATCGATCGTCATGCTCCACTCACCTTGTTGCCAAGGAAGCAAAAATAATAATTTCGAACGCAATTAACGCCGTCGGAGAATCAGAGCTCCATTACCGGGGTGGCTGAGCTTTATCTCCCACTTAATAAATTGACATCAAAGCCGGCATGGGTGGACTGGGGCGTCGCCGTGGAGCAGTAAAGGAATCTGTATTTTGAATTGTTGGTAAAAACATTTTGCTGGGTTGGACCACTTCTTCTTGCGCCTGTAATATAACATCAGCTTTGTTAAAAGCGGGGAGTCAAAAGCGACCGCCTAACCATTCCTCAGCCGTACCACCGTCTGTCATTCTATGTCTTCTCCGGCTCTCCCTCCCCCTCGAATCCAGCTGATACTGCTGCCATCCTTGCCCTACATCGCCTTATCCCTACTCTGCTCTTCATTATTGATTTAACTAGGGAAGGGAGGTAGGGATTAGGATTGGTGATGTTGCATTTGATATGTTTTGCCGGAGAAGACTCCGTGCTTTGGGTTTTTCGGGTTTCTACGCGGTAGATTGCAGTAGGGATCCTTTAGGATTAACTCCAAGGCGCACCCGAAAAACTGAGCGGAAATGTGTTCTGCTAACTTGGCGGTCAGGGAACCGGCCTTGAACATAACTGGGTTATGTGATTGTTTGGAAAAGTTTTGGGATCTGAGAGAAGCTTGGCTCGTACGTACATCTTAAAGTGATTACGTGGTGTGAGCAACAGACAAGTGGAATTGGATCTAGGCTATATGATTCGGTGTGAGAGACCCGAAAAAGGGACTGGTCGTTGGCATAGTCGGGAGCCTTACACAGTGGTCAGAAAGGCTTAATGCTCACATGGTTTGCCATATTTGGGATGGTGGTGAAGACGCTGAAGTGTCAGGATTCACCGTTAATGTGCCCTGAGTGGACGGGGTGTTTGGCCGTGCGAGCCTACACATGTGGCATAGTATAATTGCGTTTTATTATTTTACTGGGCTAATGATTTGCAGGGAAAGAGAACCGCCGTCCCGAGTAAGGGGCAGGGTCGTTATAATTTGGTCAGCTTTGGCTGACCGTTGTTTTGTTTGCCACCGTGCGGTGGAATGTTGCTTGCAGGTGCTGCAGAGCCGAGTGATAGATAGCGGGCTGGAGCCCATGTTGCTGTGCTGGCCCTCGAAGGCCGTAAAGAATAGTTGTTTTTATTTTATCATGTGTGGTCGTCCTGCGAGCCAATGTATGTAAGACACTATTTTGTTAAGTGAACATTTGTAAGGCCATAAGGCCGTGTACCCTTTCAGTGTATTTGGTTTTCATTCCAGTGGTGTGGTTGTGGACATTCATGATTATTGGATTTAAGTTTTGGGTTCTTTCAACTTTTAAAAGCTTCCGATAGAATGCTCTGTGTAGGACGAGTAGTCTTAATTGGATAGTTTGAATATTCTTATGCAACCCTTCCGACTGTCTGTGGTATATGGCGTCGGGTTCCAGCTGGACCTTCTGTTATATGCCATGCGACGGATGGGGGTGTTACAATTTGGTATCAGACTTCTGGTTACGGTTAGGCTTAACTGAATTCGTGGGCGAATTCGTTTAAGGGGTGGTGAGCACATGTGTGCATCATCGTTATAACATTAAAAAGAACCGATGAATGTCCACTTAGAAATGAAAAATACTCATGTTTGTGGAACCTGCGCGTTCCTATAATTGCTTTATGCTATTTTGTTTGGTCACTTATTGGTGTTTTGTACGACTATAGGTGACCGGGAGTGGCGCAGAGCCGACAGAACATCTGGTTTCTGAGGATTATAGTGCACCCAGTGGCATGCTTGATACCCCTCCTTCGTTTGAAACCATAAGAAGGATCGTTGAAGTGGTGCTCGCTATGACTAGTGCACAGCAGGGAAGCAATGTGCAACCCTTTGTCCCTGAGATGACTTCAATGTCGGGTGGTGTGTTGGATTAAGTGACATTTAGAAGGCCATCAGGTCAGCCGTTCAACATGTGCTTGGTGCAGGGTACGCACTCAGTTGATGAGTATTTACAGGCGTTTCTTTTGATAAGCCGCTACCCATGCTTTGAGTTGGAGAACGAGCGGTCTATAGTTGATAAATTCTATAGTGGTCTGCATGACGAACTGCGAATTCTACTTCTAGGACCAAAACTATTGGGATTCCGAGCCTTGGTGGAGTCGGCTAGATCTTTGGAAGTGGATATGGTAAACATTCACCAGATACCGGTGAGTAGGGTATCGAACTCTGCAATTCTTATAAGGGGTGCATCTCGCAAAACGCTGAAGAAGAAGGTTAGATCATCGACTTGCAAGGTTACTTACAACTGTCATACTTGTGGAAAGAAAGGGCACTTTGACCGAGATTGTCATAATGACGCACAAAAGGTAAAGAAAGCTAAGACAGCAGCAACCATTGGGAGGAAGGCAACTACATGTTTTAACTGTGCGAAGTCTGAGAAGAAATCTGGAGATATCTATGAGGAGAAGGGCAAGGGGTCGGAGGCAACCGCATCGCACTATGCCCCAACCCAGCCAAAAGTGTACAACCTTGGCCAGCAGGAGGCCACAAAGCAGTTTAACGTGGTGACGGGTATGCATAGCAGGTTAGCTTTAAATATTTGTTTCCCTATGCATTTTAGCCTATGGCTGATCGTGTTAGGCTTGTTTAGATTATCGATTGTCCGATGAGAGCACTGTTTCGTGCGGAAGTTTCGCATCCTTTCTGTCCGAAGAGTTTCTATCACGCATCAGAGTACTTCCTTCGATGGCAAAGGTCAAATTTGATGGGCTGCTGCCTATGGGTTCCCTTTGCGTGCGGATAGAGCTTGTGGCGTTAGGGTAAGGCGTGGGAGTCACGTCGATGACTTGAGAGCGTCGCTATTGCTGGTAGTTGCATGCGATGTGATCTTTTCTATAGGCTGGCTCTCGGAGCAGCAAGCGTGCATTGATCGTACTTGCAAGGAGGTCAGTTGGGAGCTAGTCGTGAGATGGCATATGCGGGCGTGAAATGGGTCGAGCAAGACGTAGACGTCTACCCCTCAGGGGATCAAGGTAGTTCGGTCTGGGGCAGAGATGTTTGTCACTCTAGGGCAGACTTCGACGCCTAAGCCAAATCTTGATAGTATCCCAGTTATGTCCGAGTATCCGGATGTGTTCCCAGATGATCTCCCAGTAGCCCCTCCTCGACGGGAGATTGATTTCACTATTGAGCTGCTACCGGGTGCCAAACCGGTGTCATGCTCCCTGTATCAGATAGGGCCAAGAGAGATGGCAGAGTTAAAGGTGCTATTACAAGAGTTTCTGTAGCAAGGGTATGTGCGCCCAAGTTCGTCGCCTTGGAGCGCACCGGTCCTTTTCGTCAAGAAGAAAGATGGGAGTTTGCGACTTTGCATTGACTATCGGGAATTAAACAAGATTACGGATAAGAACAAATATCTGATCCCCTGGATTGACGATCTATTTGATCAGTTGGTTGGGTCAACGGTATATGCGAAGTTAGATCTGAAATCCGGTTACTACCAGTTGAGGTTAAGGGAGAGCGATATCCCAAAGACAGCATTCAGTACGCGGTTTGGGCATTATGAGTTCACGGTCATGCCGTTTGGTTTGACCAATGCGTCATCCGTGTTTATGGATCTGATGAACAGGACGTTCAGAGAGTACCTGGATCGTTTCGTGATAGTATTTATCGATGATCTGGTGTACTCACAGTGCGAGGAGGATCACTACAATCATCTACACATGGTGTTGGAGACATTGAGGAGGAACTAGTTGTATGCTAAGTTCTACAAGTGTGAATTCTGGTTATCCTCGATAACGTTCCTTGGTCATGTTGTTAGTGAAGAAGGGATAGCTGTGGATCCGGCGAAGATAGTGGCGATACGAGAGTGGCCTGCATTGACTACAGTGGCAGAGGTCCGTAGTTTTCTGGGGCTTGCTGGCTACTACAGGCGCTTCCTAGAGAACTTCTTGCAGATAGCGCTACCACTCACGACGTTGACAAGGAAGGATCCGAAGTTTGTGTGGTCTCCGAAGTGCGAACAGGCTTTTGAGGAGTTGAAGAGGCAGTTGACCACGACGCCTATTTTATGTTTGCCAAGTGGAACCGAAGGATTCGAAATCTATAGTGATGCTTCAGGCAGTGGTTTGGGTTGTGTTCTGCTACAGCATGGGAGTGTGATAGCCTACGGTTCATGAAAATTGAAGGCTCACGAGAGGAATAATCTGGTTCACGACTAAGAATTAGCGGTCGTGATATTTGCTCTAAAGCTGTGGAGGCACTATCTGTACGGTGTGAAGGTAGATATTTACACCGATCTTAAGAGCTTGAAGTACCTGTTAGATCAAAAGGATCTGAACATGAGGCGGCGGAGGTGGATGGAGTTCTTAGGGGACTACACCTTCAAGATTCATTATGTGTCTAGGAAAGGAAATGCAGTGGCGGATGCATTGAGTCGCAGGACTCCGGTGCAGGCCAACTGGTTATCGGTACATGATGATAGATTATTCCATGAGTTGGAGGCTCTGGAGATATCTTGCGTCGACAAGCAGTGTAGTACTAAGGTGAAACTGTTTTGGACCGAGGTACAGTGTGACCTAGCTGATAGAGTTCGGCGGGCTTTGATTCAGGATAACAACATGAAGCGGATCTTGGATGAATCATTGGATGGGTCAAATTCCCAGTTTGCTGTTGAGGATGGGTTGTTAAGGAAGGACAGTCGCCTATGCGTTCCTAGTGCGGATAATCTTCAGGAGAAGTTGATGTACGAGGCTCATCATACCAAGTACTCGATCCACCCGGGAAGCATGAAGATGTATAGAGACATGATGAAATTGTTTTGGTGGCCAGGATTGAAGAAAGATGTAGCACACTATGTGGACAAGTGCCAAACTTGTGCCTTGGTTAAGGCGGAGTGCCAGAAGCCCGGAGGTTTCCTAAAGTCTTTGCTTATCCCAAAATGGAAATTTGACGACATATCTATGGATTTTGTGCATGGTTTGTCGAAGTCGCAGAGGGGAAATGACGCCATCTGGGTGGTCGTAGATAGGTTGACAAAGGTGTCGCACTTCATCCCGATTAGGAAGGAAGATCCGATGGAAAGGTTGGCCAAACTCTATGTGGAGAATATTGTACGGTTGCATGGTGTGCCCCACAGTATTGTTAGTGATCGAGATGGACACTTCACGTCGAATGATTGGAGGTGGGTGCATAGCTTGTTGGGTACTAAGCTAAAGTTCAACACAACCTTTCACCCGCAGACGGATGGCCAAACCGAGAGGGTCAACCGGACGTTGGAAGACATGCTTCGCATGCGCGTCCTAGATTTTGGAAAGAAGTGGGAAGATCACCTATACGTGGTGGAGTTTGCGTACAACAACAGCTTTCAGGCAAGTATTGGATGGCGCCTTTCGAAGCCTTGTACGGGAGAAAGTGTCGCACGTCGTTGTCTTGGTTGGAGACGGGCGAGTCGAAGCTTTACAAACGTCAAGCGGTGGAAGATGTCATTTCAGTGATACGAACAATTCAAGAATGGTTGAAGATCGCTCAGGACAGACAGTTAAAGTACTATAACGCCAAACATAGGAATGTGGAGTTCAATGTTAGCGACTGGATATACTTAAAAATTAAGCCGTTCAAGGGTGTCTCGCGGGTTCGACGCTTGAAGAAGTTGAGTCCGAGATACCTTGGACCATTTGAAATCCTGGAGCGTGTTGGCGAGGCGGCGTATGGATTGAAGCTGTCGGAGGAATTGTGTGGGCTACATGACGTGTTCCACGTGTCGGCGTTACGTAAGGTGGTGCAAGAGCCTTCGCAGATCATTGCGGACAATCAAGTACCGTTTGATTTTGAGTTGACGACAAGGGTCAAGCTAGTACGTATTGAAGATGTTGAAGTCAAACGACTCCGCAACAAGGAAGTCCGAATGGTTAAAGTCCGTTGGGATAATTGCGGACGTGAGGAGCTTTCTTGGGAGCGAGAGTAAACTATGTTGGAAGAATACCCCGAGTTATTCCGTTCAGGTAACTTGTAATTTTGTGTACCTTTACTTAATTTCGGGACGAAATTCCTTAAGTGGGTGATATTTGTAACGCCCCAAAAATTGTATTTGAGTTGGTCGCGTAAAAAGGGATTTTTGGTGCCGGTATAGGGGTACACGGTCTAGGACACAGGCGTGTCCAAGGCCGTGTCTGGCTGGGGTTTTGGCTGTTTTCATCCCGAGAAGGACACGGCTAGAAACACGGCTAGAAACACGGCTGAATGACAATGACGTGTCATTTGACACGGGCGTGTGCCTAACCGTGTCTGTACCCGTGTTCCCAAAAGCCGATTGAGTTCGACGAAAAGTGTTCGGGAGGAACACGCCAGGCGACACGGGCGTGTCGGGAGGGCGTGTCCCCCTGCGTTCGACGATCGACGAACGGCACTCGACGATTGTCGAGTGACCGTCTGCGTTCGACGATCAACGATTTTTGCTCGACGATTACCGAGTGACACGGGTGTGTTCATACCCATGTCCCTACCCGTGTTCAGTTGGGTCGTGTCCGTTGTCGTGGCGGTTATATGTTACATGCCCCTAGTCACGGGCGTGTCGAGGATCCGACACGGGCGTGTCAAGTTGAGACACGGGCGTGTCTTAGCCCGTGTGGTTTTCTGTGTTCGACCATCGTGCCTCGATCGAGGCACACGGTCTGGAACACGGCCGTGTGCGAGGCCGTGTTCGGCCCAGGTCTGGGGATTTTTGTGCAGATCTGAGCCGTTTATTTTCTTTAAGTAAGATCCAATGTCTAAGACGGTTTCCTGCTCTGTTAAGGTCGGGAATGGGGGAGTTAACTCTTCATTTTCTCCAAGCCATTCTCTTTCCAAGGAGTTAGAGAGTGGAGGAAGAAGGAGGAGGATTTCGGCCACCAACGGAGCATCGGAGCACCGTTTGGAGAACCGAGAGCGGATCCGTGGAAGAAATTCCGTTGCGAAGACTTTTATCCGTGTAGTTTTTCTATGGCGCAAAAGCGGACTACAAGGGTAATGATTCTCTACTTGAGCATGTGAAGCTCTCTTACTTTTTGCATAGGGAAACCCGCTCCCGCGAGTGTGCTGTGAGTGCATGGTATTCCATGGGGTTGATGTGAATAGTCCCCCTTGTGTTGCATATAGAGTCTGGAATCGAAGTACGAGCATAGGCATTGTGTGTGAAGCCTACCCGGATGTGTATTGTCTGGATCGGTGATGTTGCATTTGATATGTTTTGCCGGAGAAGACTCCGTGCTTTGGGTTTTTCGGGTTTCTACGCGGTAGATTGCAGCAGGGATCCTTGGGGATTAACTCCAAGGTGCACTCGGAAAACTGAGCGGAAACGTGTTCTGCTAACTTGGCGGTCAGGGAACCGACCTTGAACATAACTGGGTTATGTGATTGTTTGGAAAAGTTTTGGGATCTGAGAGAAGCTTGGCTCATGCGTACGTCTTAAAGTGACTACGTGGTGTGAGCAACGGGCAAGTGGAATTGGACCTAGGCTATGTGGTTCGGTGCGAGAGACCCAAAAAGTGGACTGGCCGTTGGCATAGTCGGGAGCCTTAGATAGTGGTCAGAAAGGCTAAATGCTCATGTGGTTTCCATCTTTGGGATGGTGGTGAAGACGCTGAAGTGTCACGATTCACCGTTAATGTGCCCTGAGTGCACGGGGTGTTTGGTCGTGCGAGCCTACACCTGTGGCGTAGTATAATTATGTTTTATTGTTTTACTGGGCTAATGATTTGCAGGAAAAGAGCACTGCCGTCCCGAGTAAGGGGCGGGGTCGTTATAATTTGGTCGGCTTTGGCTGACCGTTGCTTTGTTTGCCACCGTGCGGTGGAATGTTGTTTGCAGGTGCTGCGGAGCCGAGTGCTAGATAGCGGGATGGAGCCCATGTTGCTGTGCTGGCCCTCGAAGGCCGTAAAGAATAGTTGTTTTTATTTTGTCATGTATGGCCGGCCTGCGAGCCGATGTATGTAAGACACTATTTTGTTAAGTGAACATTTGTAAGGCGATAAGGCCGTGTACCCTTTCAGTGTATTTGGTTTTCATTTTAGTGGTGTGGTTGTTGTCATTCATGATTATTGGATTTAAGTTTTGAGTTCTTTCAACTTTTAAAAGCTTCCGATAGAATGCTCTGTGTAGGACGAGTATTATTAATTGGATAGTTTGAATACTCTTATGTAACCCTTCCGACTGTATGTGGTATATGACATCGGGTTCCAGCTGGACCTTCTGTTATATGCCATGCGACGGATGGGGGTGTTACATGGGGGACGTCGTCATCCCAACTACAGGCAGGATCAGGGGCCTCCTCCAGCATTAGCTCCCCCACCTGTACAAGTGCATGCTCCGAGGATTCAGGATGACCATGGACACCGGCCGGTAGTCTGTTACGGATGCCGCCAGCTCGGGCACATTAGACCGGAGTGTCCACATCGATTCCACCCTCCTCCTCCTCCACCTCCAGTGGCCCTAGTACAGCAGGGCCGAGGCCGAGGATGAGGCCGAGGCCGGGGATATCACGGTCGAGGACGCAACCAGGAGCAGATGTACGCTTTGGACCTCACGGAGTAGAGGAACCCCGAGGAGGTGATTACAGGTACTTAATTATTTTAATTTAGAAATTTCAACCTTAGTAGTGCCTTGAAAACCATAGAAATAATATCCATTATACCTCAAATAAATCTCATGCATAGTTATGATCAGCGGCAAGCCCGCACATACCCTCTTCGACGTGGGTGCTTCCCACTCATTCGTGTCGGACACTTTCATTGAAGGACTAGAGGGTATGGAGAGATTCCCTGGCACAGAGATGAGGGTGCGTCTTCCTGATGGCTCAGAGCTACGGACCACAGATAGCTGCAATTTGGAGGTCGAGATAGGAGGCAAGACATTCGAAGCTCCGGCGGCGATCTTGAGATTGCCAGACTTTGATTTGATTTTAGGCATGACCTGGCTTCATTAGAACTATGCCCAGATCGACTGCCCCTCTGAGAGGATTACGCTCAGGCATGGAGACTCCTATATTACTATCGAAGGTATCTGACTTATCCTCTATCTATCATTATCTTCTGTACAGGCTGTCAAGGGCAATGAGCAGGGGGGAAGAGGTGTACCTCATCTGCTTCGAGATGGTGGAAGCGGAGAGTTCTACAGCTGATATCCCAGTGGTTCAGGATTTCTCCGATGTATTCCCGGAGAAATTGCCCGGACTACCACCAGCTCGGGACTTGGATTTTAGGATATAGTTGGTGCCGGGGGCGAGTCCAGTGTCCCGGGCACCTTACAGGATGGCTCCCAGAGAGTTGGCAGCATTCAGAACTCAGCTTCAGGAGCTTGTGGACTCAGGGTTTGTGCGGCCGAGTTCGTCGCCATGGGGAGCACCAGTTCTCTTTGTAAAGAAGAAAGACGGATCTTTGCGGCTGTGTATTGATTACAGAGAGCTGAACCGGTTGACGGTCCGGAATACCTATCCACTGCCTTGGATAGACGAGTTATTTGATCAGCTTCAGGGGGCCTTCTGGTTCTCTAAGCTGGATTTGAGATCCGGTTACTACCAGCTGCATATCCGAGAGGAAGACATCCCTAAGACGGCTTTCAGCTCACGTTATGGGTTATACGAGTTCACGGTGATGCCTTTTGGGCTCACGAATGCCCCTGCCGCATTCATGAGTCTAATGAACCTTATGTTCGAGCCCTTATTGGACCGCTTCGTGATTGTGTTCATCGACGACATTTTGATCTATTCCCGGACTCAGTAGGAGCAGACACAACATTTGACACAGGTCTTGCAGAGGCTGAGGGAGTCCCAAATGTATACAAAGTTTTCAAAGTGCCAGTTTTGGATACAGGAGGTGGCCTTCTTAGGGCACACAATCAGTGGAGCTGGATTGACGATGGATCAAACCAAGATAGAGACAGTGAGGGATTGGCCACGGCCGAAGACAGCATCCGACATTCGCAGTTTCTTGGGACTAGAAGGTTATTATCGTAAGTTCGTGGAGGGGTTCTCGAGGATAGCACTCCCCCTCACGACCTTGACGGGGAAGGATGCAGAGTTTATATGGACAGAGCAGTGCGAGATGACATTTTAGGAGTTGAAGGACCGACTTACCTCATCCCCTATCCTTGCACTCCCATATGGGAGTGAGGGATTTCAGATTTACACGGATTCCTCATACGAAGGGATGGGTGCTGTACTGATGCAGCACAGACATGTTATCGCTTATGCTTCGAGATAGTTGAAGAAGCACTGATTTGGAGCTTGGGGCTGTTGTATTTGCACTAAAGATGTGGCGGCATTATCTGTATGAGATTCATTGTGATATTTTCTCAGATCACAAGAATCTCAAGTACATCGATACGCAGAAGGATCTAAACCTGAGGCAGAGGAGATGGCTCGAGTTTCTCTGTGACCATGATTACCAGATTCACTACCACTCGGGGAAGGCAAACACAGTAGCAGATGTATTGAGCAGGAGGGCCGGCACCTCTGGACCAGAGCCTTGGATGATGGCTATGGAGCTGATACGGATGATGAATGACATGCATATTACTATGGTTTATGAGGCTGAACCAGTTGGATACCGAGAGTACCTGAGCTCTATGATCAGTGATGATGACATTCAGGAGCGCATTATGGCGCATCAGAGGCTGGATGCTGCATTAGAGCCGATTTTCAGTGCCCTGGAAAGGGGCGAGGTTGAGGACTACACGCTGCAGGATGATCTCCTTCAATTCCGTGGACATATTTATATACTAGCAGGGGGCGGTATCCGGGATGATATACTTAGAGAGGCACATTGCTCCAGATACTCAGTACATCCCGGCATCACCAAGATGTGGGCAGATTTACGGAGGACTATGTATTGGCCTGGGATGAAGAGGGAGATCACCCACTTTGTGACACATTGTGAGACGTGCCAGCGTGTTAAGGCGGAATGCAAGAGCCAGGGAGGTTTATTACAGCCATTGCCAGTCCCAGAGTGGAAGTTCGAGGACATTGCTATGGATTTTGTGCACGGACTGCCTCGCTCCCACTCTGGGCATGATTTTATATGGGTCATAGTAGACAGACTAACCAAGGTGGTATACTTTATTCCAGTTAGGAATGATGCTCCAGTTGCAGTTTTGGTGAGATTATTTGTGGAGCAGTTTGTCAGATACCATGGCATCCCCAGGACGATTGTTTTGGACCGTGATGGTTGGTTCACTTCGAGCGAGTGGAAGGCTGTGCATGCTTACTTGGGCTCTCGGCTTACTTTTAGTACCGCCTTCCACCCGCAGACCGATGGACAGACCGAGCGGACCATCCGGACCATGGAGGATCTACTCCGCTTGTGCATGTTGGATACGGGGAAGCCTTGGGAGAAGCTGCTACCACTGATGGAGTTTTCCTACAATAACAGCCACCAGGCTAGCATCAGGATGGATCCTTATGAGGCACTTTGTGGGAGGAAATGCCGGACATCGTTGTCATGGGTTCAGGATGTGGATACCAAGGCTCTTAGTTCTGATTATATTAAGGATACGGAGGCTCAGGTACATTTGATCAGGGATCGGCTGCTAGTGGCCCAGAGCAGACATGCGAGGTATTATGATGCTCGGCACCGGAAGGTGGAGTTGAAGGTTGGAGACAGAATTTTCTTAAAGATACATCCGGTACACGGTGTCTCTCGGGTGCGGAGGCACAAGAAGCTCAGTCCTCGATACATGGAGCCATACTTGATCCTGGAGCAGATCGGCCCCTTAGCTTACCGACTGCAGCTGCCACCGAAGTTGGGTTCCCTACACGATGTCTTCCATGTCTCTTCCTTGCGAAGAGCTCTCCTTCGGCCGAAGCAGCATGTTACTACTACAGCCGATCCGATAGCGCCAGATAGATCTGTTAGATTGGAGCCGATCCGGATTGATGATATAGATGTCCGTGTGTTGCGGAAGAAGAAGGCCCCTCTCGTGAAGGTGTTGTGGTCCAATCATGGACAAGAGGAGCACACCTGGGAGCAGAGGGATCTAATGTTGGAGCGACACCAGGAGCTGTTCACTTCAGGTATACTTTAGTTTATATGTTTAAAATTTCTTATAATTCTTACAAGTAGAACCCCGTAGACCCGAACTTAAATTTCGAAGACGAAATTATTTTCTTGTTTATTGGAATTTGTAACATCCCATGTTACTTCTAGACCCCCTTCACTTAGATTGGGTTAGACATGGGGTGGGTGATAGGGAATTTAGCTAGGTTTGACCCTAGGTAGTGGGTTGTAGCCATGTGGGCCCACTAAGGGACCAAAGTCAAACTAGGTCAAACTAGGTCAAACTAGCCTAAATAGGAACCCTAGCCACACCGTGACCCCACCACATTACCCTAACCCTAAAACAATCTAAGTGGACCCTAGGGCATGCCATTAGGTCAACCCTTTGACCCTAGTTGACCAAAGTCAACCATGGCCCTAATTTGGTCAAACCAATACCTATAGGCCCAATTAGCCCAAGTAGGGCACCACATTGACCCAACCCAAGTTGGGTGGTTACCTTAGACCCATGACCACCAAGTGGGGTCAGCCCACTCATCATGGTTGACCAAGTCAACCCAAGTCAACCAAAGTCAACCAAAGTCAACCTAATTAACCTAAAAGAGAAAATGAGGGCTAAGCCCACTCCCCTTGGTCCAAGCCCACCAAACCTGATCCATGGCCAGCCCAAATGGACAGTGACCACCCCTACCCTCTGGTTTTGAATAGGGGGACACATGCATGAGGGTAAAGTGGGAATTTTAGGAGAGAGGTGAGTTAAGAAGAAGAGGCCACTTGGCCTTGGCTCCATCAACCCAAATTGTGCTGGCTGGCCTCCTCAGAGAATTTCCAGAGAATTTGGCAACATGGGGGCCACTTGGCACCAAGGGTGAAGCCTCCAAAGCACCAAACCGAGCTCACCTTGATGGTATCACCCTATACAGTCACCTTCAGCCCAATTCGACCACACCATCACCTTCAGAGGGTCGAATTGAGTGGATAACGAGTCCTGGAGGGAAGCTTTTGGTGGAGAATCGAGGATTTGAGTAGGATATCACCGGAGCAGCTTATCCATGGCCAACTGCCGCCAACCTCACCATCGTGCCGCCATTCGGGTTCGTTTTGCCTCCCCTCTACTCGTACTGGGTTTCTAGATCTTTAGGGAGAGTCACCGGGCTCAATTGAGCCCGATACCATGAGAGGAAAATGAGATTTTCCCGATTTTTATTTCTTCCTCGGGTTTACCGGAGGAGCCAATTCCGGCCGCCTCACCGCCGGAAACCGATAGCCGCCACCTCAGTGAAGGTGGGGGAGACATCCGCCGGCGGTGGTGGTGGCTCAGCTGGCCGGAATCAGCCAGCAAAAGTGGCCAGCCAGATTCAATCTGGATCGTTGGCCATTTGGGGACGATGTCCGAATTCCGTTTATATTACTTTAAGATTTGTGCTCAACAGTAATTTAAATCAAATGTATAAACTATAGTGTATAAATATATATCTGTCACACTATTTCAGTCACCTTGCATGGATATTTTAAGCCCCTTAGAGGCATTTCCTGTCACAACCCGCATTTTCTACGAATTTGAGAAGTATCAGAGTATGAGAAAACACACGTCGTGATGCCACGTCGAGCAGGGGACAACTGTCGATGCTCTGGCAAACACCATCTAACTAGACTATGAAATTTCATAAGTTTAATGATTAGAAAAATCAGTTATATTTTAAAGGATGTATCCCTCAGCTCAGTGGATCACCTAGTACACAGTTTAAAAACTATACTTATACGCAGCGGAAAAATACTTTATTTATATTTTACATCCTATAAGAGTGCATAAGTGTCCCCCGAGGTCCACTTATACTATGCAAGGCTCTAGATTTATTTTATATTATAGGTAGGAAAATGATCTTTTTATGTTACTTGGAAAGTAGTGCATTAATTTTATAAACATGCTGATCATGAAATATACTTATTATAGTGTTTTTAGGTTTAAAAATAACTAGCAACCTAGCATAAATCTTCCCAAGAGCAAATAGACTATCTCCAGAAAGGTAGCAGTAAAAGAAACATATCTAGTATCATAAGTAAAAACCATCAGCGGGCGTCAACAACCTGACACGAACTCACTGGCGAGCATGTATGTCTGTAAGAAAAACAAAAAACTACCTCACAAAATCAAGAAGGAAGATCCAACCAACCCAAGGGATCCATAACAATCACCAAGGAAAAAACCAGCTGCTAAACCGGCTATTGCTCTAAACCTGAGGCATCCAAAGAAAGAACACCTCAGCAAGTATAACAAGAAAATATGAATTAGAGCATAATATAAAAATGGAATGAAAGATAGTAAGTAAACATGACAGTAAAAGCAAATGCTGTCCAAGGTAAGCCAAAGTACACCAAGTACAAGGAAACAACAACAAGCCCTGCTCAAATCCTGCAGAGGCTACAAGGCAAAAAAAAAGAGAACTTCCCACAATAAGCTGCATTCTACAAGGAAGAAACACCTAACAATCCTAATTTGTGAGTTAATGGCAGTAGTAAACAACATGGACCTGAGTTGGTGACCAAAAACAGTTCCCCAAACAAAACAGTTCCTACTTAAAATTCACTGTATCAGCACAAGGACACCACATACCCAGCCCGTACCTGGGATTAAAAGGTGGTGGCTACGGCAATACCCAGCCCGTACATGGGATTAAAAGGTGGCGTCCACGGCTCGCACACAAAACCATCCCACTCCTTTAGAGTGTCAAAACACCACTACCTACCATAACCCATTATTCGGCGTTCAGAAAAATAGCCGACAAACAACCCCAAACCCAACAGGATTCACTCGGGAAACAAGGGAAGACAAAGGGAAAAAAAATCTTCGAACACAGATTACAGGATTCACTCAGGGCGTCGGCCACCACATTGGCCCTGCCCGGATGATACTGTATCACCACATCATAATCGGCCACATACTCTAGCCACCGCCGTTGGCGCAAATTCAACTCCTTTTGAGTAAACACGTACTTTAGACTTTTATGATCTGTGAAGATCTTGCACTGAGCACCACAAAGTAGATGCCTCCACAACTTTAGCGCATAAATCACCGCTGCAAACTCAAGGTCATGCGTTGGGTAATTTATCTCATGAGTCTTTAGTTGTCTTGACCCATATGCAATCACTTTCCCAGCACTTTTTATTGTAACGCCCCTAGCCGATCCAACGTGATAACGTCATGGCTCCGCTCTAGGCGACACTACCGGGCTGCAGCCCAAGCACCCCAACCCCTCTCCCTCCACAGGCGGGTTGTTGGTGGCCACAACCTCCCTTTGATGAGGTAAACTCGATAGTCAAGCCCGCACTACGGGGACTTCCCAGGAGGTCACCCATCCCAGTACTACTCCAGCCCGAGCACGCTTAACTATGGAGTTCTTTCAACTCTCATCACCAATTGAGCTGCAGCTCAATTGGTGATGAGAGTTGAAGGAACTCCATAGTTAAGTGTGCTTGGGCGAGAGTAGTACTGGGATGGGTGACCTCCTGGGAAGTCCCCGTACGGCCCAGCTTAACTGTCGAGTTCGCTCGTCAAAGGGAGGTTGTGGCCACCAACAACTCGCCCGTGGAGGGAGAGGGGTTGGGGTGCTTTATTGTTACGACCCTAGCCGATACAACGTGACGGTGTCACGGCTCCGCTCTAGGCGTCGCTACCGGGCTGCAGCCCAAGCACCCCAACCCTTCTCCCTCCACAGGCGGGTTGTTGGTGGCCACAACCTCCCTTTGATGAGCAAACTCGACAGTTAAGCTGGGCCGTACGGGAACTTCCCAGGAGGTCACCCATCCCAGTACTACTCTAGCCCGAGCACGCTTAACTATGAAGTTCTTTCAACTCTCATCACCAATTGAGCTGCAACTCAATTGGTGATGAGAGTTGAAAGAACTCCATAGTTAAGCGTGCTCGGGCTAGAGTAGTACTGGGATGGGTGACCTCCTAGGAAGCAGCTCAATTGGTGATGAGAGTTGAAAGAACTCCATAGTTAAGCGTGCTCGGGCTGGAGTAGTACTGGGATGGGTGACCTCCTGGGAAGTCCCCGTACGGCCCAACTTAACTGTCGAGTTCGCTCATCAAAGGGAGGCTGTGGCCACCAACAACCCGCCTGTGGAGGGAGAGGGGTTGGGGTGCTTGGGCTGCAGCCCGGTAACCGGAACCGGTTCAGGTGGAAATTAGAGTACACGCTGGGGAGCGGGGACGTTACAATTAAAAGTGCACTTTTATTGTAACGCCCCGAGCCGATCCAACGTGACAACGTCACGGCTCCGGTCTAGGCATCGCTACCGGGCTGCAGCCCAAGCACCCCAACCCCTCTCCCTCCACAGGCGGGTTGTTGGTGGCCACAGCCTCCCTTTGACGAGCGAACTCGACAGTTAAGTTGGGCCGTACGGGGACTTCCCAGGAGGTCACCCATCCCAGTACTACTCTCGCCCAAGCACGCTTAACTATGGAGTTCCTTCACATCTCATCACCAATTGAGCTGCAGCTCAATTGGTGATGAGAGTTGAAAGAACTCCATAGTTAAGCGTGCTCGGGCTGGAGAAGTCCTGGGATGGGTGACCTCCTGGGAAGTCTTTGCAGTGCGGGCTTGACTATCGAGTTTACCTCATGAAAGGGAGGCTGTGGCCACCAACAACCCGCCTGTGGATGGAGAGGGGTTGGGGTGCTTGGGCTGCAGCCCGGTAGCGTCGCCTAGAGCGGAGCCTTTTTATTGTAACGACCCTAGCCGATCCAACGTGACAACGTCATGGCTCCGCTCTAGGCATCGCTACCGGACTGCATCCCAAGCACCCCAACCCCTCTCTAGCCCACTGGCGGGTTGTTGGCGGCCACAGCCTCCCTTTGATGAGCGAACTCGACAGTTAAGCTGGGTCGTACGGGGACTTCCCAGGAGGTCACCCATCCAAGTACTACTCTCGCCCAAGCACGCTTAACTATGGAGATCGTTCAACTCTCATCACCAATTGATCTGTAGCTCAATTGGTGATGAGAGTTGAAAGAACTCCATAGTTAAGCGTGCTCGGGCTGGAGTAGTACTGGGATGGGTGACCTCCTGGGAAGTCCCCGTAGTGCGGGCTTGATTATCTATCTCTTGATTCGAAATGGGAGCAGGCAGGTTTGAAAAAGGATCTTAGAGTGTCTACGGTTGGGCCAGTAGGGTCTCTTAACGCCTTCTTTTTTATTACCATCGGAGTTCACAAAGACTTGACGTGGTAAGGGAGAAGGGGGAAGAATCACACCTGAAGAGCGCATTACAATGGAGAGTTGTATGCCGCGTTCGGGAAGGATGAATCGCTACCGAAAAAGAATCTATTGAAGCTCAACTGGTGATGAGAGTTGAAAGAACTCCATAGTTAAGCGTGCTCGGGCTGGAGTAGTACTGGGATGGGTGACCTCCTCGGAAGTCCCCGTACGACCCAAATTAACTGTCGAGTTCGCTCATCAAAGGGAGGTTTTGGCCACCAACAACCCGCCTGTGGAGGGAGAGGGGTTGGGGTGCATGGGCTGCAGCCCGGTAACCGAAACCGGACCAGGTGGAAATTAGAGTACACGCTGGGGCGCGGGGACGTTACAATAAAAGTGCACTTTTATTGTAACGACCATAGCCGATACAACGTGACGGTGTCACGGCTCCACTCTAGGCATCGCTACCGGGCTGCAGCCCAAGCACCCCAACCCTTCTCCCTCCACAGGCGGGTTGTTGGTGGCCACAACCTCCCTTTGATGAGCAAACTCGACAGTTAAGCTGGGCCGTACGGGAACTTCCCAGGAGGTCACCCATCCAAGTACTACTCTAGCCCGAGCATGCTTAACTATGGAGTTATTTCAACTCTCATCACTGTTGGGTACATTGATTTAAATGTACCTGATTTGAAGAAGCCTCACCCAACTCAATGATATACATCAAAATATATTTGATGTATTTTGAGTTACTTGTGCAGGTTAAGTATTTGCAGGACTGAAGCAAAAAGTTTCTAAGTCCATGTGTCGACACTTAAGAAGACTTGTGTCGACACCCAGGCAAGCAGTGTCGACACTTGGAGTCATTGTGTCGACACCAGGGATGCTGAGTCGACACCAGACAGAAAGTGTCGACACAAGGAGCTGTGTCGACACTCAATGAAGAAAAGTGCAGTGAAGCAGTGTCGACACTTAACAGTTGTGTCGACACCCAGTGAAGCTGTGTCTACATCAGAAAGTGTCGACACTTGGAGCTGTGTCGACACTCAACAAAAGTTAGCAGAGACTAAGTGTAAGTGTCGACACCCAGAACAATGTGTCGACACTCAACAGAAGAGTCAACACTTAAAGAAAGTGTCGACACCCAGAACAATGTGTCGACACTCAACAGAAGAGTCAACACTTGAAGCAAGTGTCGACACCCAGAATAATGTGTCGACACTCAGCTGAAGACTCAACACTTGAAGAAAGTGTCGACACATGGAGCTGTGTCGACACTTAGCAAAGATCAGCAAGATCAACAAATTATTCTAAGTACATGTGTCGACACTAAGGGGATGTGTCGACACCCAGCTGAAGTCTCAACAGAAGAAGAAAGTGTCGACACAAGGAGCTGTGTCGACACTCAGCAAGTATCAACACTGAAGACTATGTGTCGACACCAAGAAGCAGTGTCGACACTTAACAGATTCAACACATGAAGATGTGTCGACACAAAGTAGATGTGTCGACACTTAGAAGAATTCAGCAAAATACAGAAGTACAAGTACTTGTGTCGACACTCAATTTCAGTGTCGACACCTGAAGAAGAAGCTTTATCGAGATAAAGAATGAACAACACAAGGAGTTGTGTCGACACCTTGTAGACTAGTGTCGACACTTAGACAACTTGTGTCGACACTTGGTCTATAAGTGTCGACACTTAAAGACAGAAAGTCTCGACACTTTCAGACAGTTAGAGAATTTTCAAGAACTGACTGGATGACTTGACAGCTGCCGTTCCAGCCGGTCTACAGCACCTGTCAGAGTTGTCAGAAAACAGTTATGGACCGGACCAGCCGGTTACCATGAAGAAGGCCTATAAATAGGCTTATACAGTCTACAGAAATGGTGGTTGAGAGGATTGAAAACAAGTTCAGATCATTGATCAAGTGTTTAAACAAAGAAGATCGTGCTATCAAGTACAGATCTAAGAAGTTGGAGAGAGAGAGCTCCATCCAAGAAATCAGTTGTTGGAACCAGACTGAGAAGAAGGATTCAGATTTATTCTGAATCTTAAGTAGCAGAGATCAAGGATCAACTGCAGAAGGAGTCAATCTTATTGAGTTCTACTTTCAAGAAGCTTTGAAGAAAGCTAAGTCAGATTGATTTCAGCTGAGTTCTTCCAAGAACTCATAAAGAAACTCACATCTCATCTCTCTATTCTCTGAGTTGTTGAGTTAACATTATTGTAATCATTTTTATCTTGTAGGATCCTTTGGATCTGAGTTTTGTAAGCCTACAATTATAAAGGCTGAGGGTAGGAGAGTTTTATCTCTGAGTGTAGGCCTTGGTGGCTGAGTGTAGGCCTTGGTGGCTGAGTGTAGGCCTTGGTGGCTGAGTGTAGGCCATTGTGGCTGAGTGTAGGCTTTGTGGAAAAGCTGAGTTGTAGGGCCTTGGGCCTGAGGTGTAGGAACCAGTTTTGGGTTCTGAGATAGTGGAGAAGTTTGGCCGAATCTAGTACACTGCTAGATAGGCAAGGGGGAAAGTGGATGTACCCAAACCTTGGGGAACCACTATAAAACTGTGTGTCTGCTGTGATTGTGGTTTGCTATGAATACTGTGTGATTGCTGTGCAATAGTAGCTTAAATTCTGTAATTATAAGTTGCATTCTGCCTTAAAAGTTAAAAAGAATTTGGTCACCTATTCACCCCCCCCCCTCTAGGTGTTTAGGTACTATATCTTTCAAGTGGTATCAGAGGCAGGTTTCTCAAAAAGGACTAACAGTCTGAGTAGATCCTGTTGGCAGATTCAATCTAGGTCAAATTACAGATTCAAGAAGATCAAGAACCATGAGTTCCTCTCACAAGGAATTGGGATCCATGAAATTACCCATATGCAGGAAAGAGATATTTGGGATATGGAAGGAAAGGGTGAGACTATTTATGGAAGCCTCAGACCCTAGGATTTATATCACAGTAAAAGAAGAGCCATATGTGCCCATGAAGGTTTCAGTCTTGGATGCAAATCAGAGAACACCTAAGGATTTCTCTGAAATGACTAAGGATGAAATTGTTCTAGCCACTATGGATAAGAGGGCTCAGAACATAATAGTGAGTGCCATAGATGATGCAAATTTTCAGAATCTGATACACTGTAAGACAGCTAAAGAGATGTGGGAAACTCTTATTGTGTATATGGAGGGTTCTGAAGAAGTAAGGCAAGACAGAAAATCCTTGCTAAATCAAGAGTATGAAAGTTTTAGACAAGGAAAAGCTGATAGCATAACTGAGTGCTATAAAAAGTTTTACAGGATAGTGAATGAGCTCATGTCCTATGGCAGAGAGTTTAGTAATTACGAACTCAATGACAAGTTTCTAAGATCCCTAACTAAAGATTGGGACACCAAGATCTGTGCCATTAGAGAAATGGCTAAGTTGGCAGAAATTCCTCCACATACACTATTTGGCAAACTGCTGTCTTATGAAATGCAGTTGATAGTGAGAAAAGAAGAGGAGAAATCAACAAGAGTTGAACATAAGGAAAGGACAGTGTCCTTCAAAACAGAAGCCCCCAAAAGGTACAGAGGTAAGTCACCAACTCCACCTCCAAAGGTTGCTGAAACTGAGTCAGATGAGTCAGCAAGTACAAAGTCTGAAAGCAGTGAAAGTGATGAGGACTTTGCTGCCTTTACAAGACATTTTCAGAAGTTCTTGAAGAAGAAACAGTGGAGGACAAGGCCTTTTACTTCACAGGGAAAAGAAGACTTTTATCAGAATAGAAAGTCTTCAAAGAAGGACAGGAAAAATACTAAGTCTAGCAAGGCAACACTTTCAAAAATAGTCTGCTATTGCTGCAATAGACAAGGTCATGTTGTTGCAGATTGTCCTGAGAAGAGAAAGGAGTCTAGTGACAAGAAGAAGACTCATTTCAAAGGCAAGAAAGAAAAGTCATTTGTTGCCAAAAAGGAGAAGACTCTGTCAGATATTTCTTCATCAGAAACTGAGTCAGATGCTGAGGCATATATAGGGTTGTTTGCTGAAGAAGAAGAAGAAGAAGAAGAAGAGTTCATGCAGATTATGGATTCTATATATGAACAAGAAGACAGTCAATGCCAAGGGCTAATGGCATTGACAGAAAGTGACAAAATCCTGGAGCAGCCAGGACCTAGTAAGGTACAACATTGTTCTTCCAGTTCAATTTCTTGTGCAAGTACAGAATCAGATTCATCTTCATTAAGTGATGAGAGTGTATTTGAGTCTGAAGAAGATATTCATCAACTTATAGATGAATATAAAGTTCTGTTGCAAGCTTATAAGAAGAGCAAGTCCCTAGCTAAAAGTCAGGCAAAGGAAATTGCTAGTCTCAAAGCTATGGCAACTGATTTTGAGAAGTCTTTTGATCAAAAGCTTAATGAGATAGCCAGATTGAAGCACATAACAGTGATTCAGATGGGGACTATATCATTTAAGAATGATCAAATCAAGAGTCTGGAGATTAATCTTCAGAAGGAGAAGGACTTAGTTGCTAGGTTTTCTAAACATAAGTCAGTTTTACCCATAATTGATGAATTTGTTCATCATAAAGGTAAAGCTGGACTGGGATTTACTAGACCTGCAAGGACTATTCAGTCCAAGTCCAAGTCCAAGGGCAAAGCCCCAACACTCAACAAGTCAGCTGTAGATAAGACAGCAAAGACAGTACCTAAGCAAAGGTACAATAAGTTTGAGTGTTGGTGCTGTGGCAAGGTTGGCCACTTTGCAATGGACTGTTGGCACAATGCTAGTGCCAAAGTGAGTAACAAACTGCCTATTGGAAAACCAGTAGGTAGCTTTGTCAGGTTGCAAACTAACAAGTACCAAGGAACCAAGAATTCTTTGGGTTCTAAGGTTCATTAATCTGTTTTGCAGGTGAGTCCAAGTGGTCATGCCCCAACATGGTACTTGGACAGTGGATGTTCCAGACATATGACTGGAACTAGAGGATTACTAAGGGACTACATTCCAATCAAAGATGGTCCAAAAGTCACCTTTGGTGGTTCTGAAAAAGGAATCATCAAAGGATTTGGTAACATTTCTAGCAACTTGGTTACCATTACTCAAGTGGCTTATGTTAAAGGGTTGAAACACAACCTAATAAGTATAGGTCAATTAAGTGATGTAGGGTATGACATCTCATTTGTTAAAGATGGTTGTCATATCAGGAGGTCAACTGATCAAGAGATCATTTTGACTGGTTATAGGAAAAGGAATGTCTATTGCTTAGACATTATGGTTGAGAACAATGGTTCTCCAGTATGTCTTGTAGCTGATGAGACAGTCTCTCAGTGTGTCAAATGGCACAAGAGGCTAGCTCATCTTAACTACAAGACAATTGGCAAACTCTTTAGCAAAGAGTTGGTGAGGAATGGTCCTCAAGTTAAGTGTGTTAAAGATGGTATTTGCTCAGCTTGTCAAAAGGGCAAGCAGACTAGATCCATCTTTAGAAGCATAGAAAACAAAGATGTTGTGAGGTGTTTATACCTCTTGCATATGGATCTTTTTGGTCCAATGCCAGTTCACAGCTTAGGTAGGAAGGTCTATACCTTTGTAGTTGTAGATGACTACTCAAGGTTTTATTGGGTGTTCTTCTTAAGACAGAAATCTGAAACACCTAGTGTCTTCTATAGCTTTGTCAAGCAAATTCATAATGAACTAGATAGTACAGTGGTCAAGATTAGAAGTGACCATGGTACTGAATTTCAGTCTGATAGCATGACAAAACTATGTGAAGAATTTGGGATATTTCAAGAATTTTCTTCACCTAGAACACCTCAGCAAAATGGCATTGCTGAGAGGAAGAATAGGACCTTGATTGAGGCTGGTAGGACCCTATTAAGTGATACATCACTACCAGAATATTTCTGGGCTGAAGCAGTTAATACTGCATGCCATGTTATTAATAGGGCTACCATAACTAAAGGCCTCAACAAGACCCCCTATGAGGTTGTGAAAGGCAGGAAACCAAACCTATCCTACTTCAGGATCTTTGGTTGTAAGTGCTTCATACTTAACAATGGTAAGTCTTACTTGACTAAGTTTGCTGTCAAGTCCCAAGAGGGAATTTTTGTTGGGTACAGCAACAACAGTAAGGCTTATAGAGTCTATAATTTGTCTACACAAGTTGTAGAAGAATCTGTACATGTAGTATTTGATGAGACTAAACTTATTAATATTGAGTTGTCTAGTAGTGTATGCAGCTCCACAGGTATAACAAAGAAGATGGACAAGCTCACTATAGAAGAAGATAGTGGCTGCTGTCCAGGGGGAGTACTACATGTACCTGATGCAGAAGAAGTACAAGGAGTGCAGCAAGATGTAGGAACTGATGAGGTTCAACCAGAAGTCAGGATGCCTCCAGCCAATAGGCATCTTAGAGATCATCCAGTTGAGCAGATCATTGGTGATCCAAGACAAGGGGTACAAACAAGGAGCAGAAATCTGAATGCAGCAATTTACTCCAGTTTTCTATCTCAAGTTGAACCAAAGAAGTTTGAAGAAGCCATTCTAGATCCACAATGGACTGAAGCAATGCAAGAAGAACTGAACCAGTTCAAGAGGTGCAAGGTCTGGGAACTTGTTCCTAAACCTAAAGACCACAATGTAATAGGAACCAAGTGGATCTACCGGAATAAGATGGATGAACAAGGTGTCATCATTAAGAATAAAGCAAGATTGGTTGCTAAAGGATATAGGCAAGAAGAAGGTATTGACTTTGATCAAACCTTTGCTCCAG
Organism: Platanthera guangdongensis; assembly: GCA_039583875.1. Classification (NCBI taxonomy): domain Eukaryota; kingdom Viridiplantae; phylum Streptophyta; class Magnoliopsida; order Asparagales; family Orchidaceae; genus Platanthera; species Platanthera guangdongensis. Next base: position 199,129,006 of record CM077163.1, on the reverse strand, counting down.
TAGCCAGATTGGAAGCCATAAGGATGTTCTTAGCCTATGCAACCTATCAAGGATTCAAGGTTTACCAAATGGATGTCAAGTCAGCATTTCTGAATGGTAATCTTAAAGAGGAAGTCTATGTGGAACAGCCATCAGGTTTTGTTGATTCAACTCTACCTAATCATGTCTATAGACTTAGGAAAGCTTTATATGGGTTAAAGCAAGCCCCTAGAGCTTGGTATGAAACCCTATCTAGTTTCCTCATTGAGAACAAGTTCTCAAGGGGGAAAATAGATAAGACTCTATTCCTTAGGGAATCTAGAGGCAAAGTTATTCTAGTCCAAATATATGTAGATGACATTATATTTGGGTCTACTGAAAGCAGCCTTTGCAAAAAGTTTGCAAAACTTATGCAAGGTCAATTTGAGATGAGTAGTATGGGAGAGCTAAAGTTTTTCTTGGGTCTCCAAGTTAAACAAACTGAGAATGGTTTATCCATATGTCAGTCCAAGTTCACCCTAGAACTCATAAGGAAGTATGGTATGGATTCATCCAGTACCATGAAGACTCCTATGGGGTCAAGTATGTCTCTTAGCAAGGATGATGCAGGGAAACCTGTAGATGAAACCTTGTATAGAGGGATAGTTGGCTCCCTATTATACTTGACTGCAAGTAGACCAGATATCATGTATGCTACATGTGTCTATGCTAGGTATCAAGCCTGCCCTAAAGAGTCACATTTGACAGCAGTCAAAAGAATATTGAGATATCTAAAGGGCACTCCCTATCTAGGCCTCTGGTACCCTAGGAATGGGGATTTTGAACTAACAGGTTATTCAGATGCAGACTTTGCAGGATGCAAAGAGGATAGAAAAAGCACTACTGGAACCTATCAATTCATAGGTGGGAGACTAATTTCATGGAGTAGCAAAAAGCAAACAAGTGTGGCTATCTCCACTGCAGAGTCAGAATATGTGGCTGCAGGAAGTTGCTGTGCTCAACTTCTGTGGATACAATATCAGCTTGAGGACTATGGAATTCAGGTAAGTAGAACTCCACTCTTTTGTGATTCTACAAGTGCTATTTCAATAGCTAATAATCCTGTATCCCATAGTAGAACAAAACATATTGAAATTAAATATCATTTTCTTAGGGAGCATGTAGAAAGAGAAGATATTTTACTTGAATATGTTAGAACATATAATCAACTAGCTGATATGTATACTAAGCCCCTAGAAGAAGCTAAGTTCAATTGGTTTAAAATTGAACTAGGAATGATAAACTTAGAGTAAGTTTACAGAATTGGAAATGGCTAAGTAAAAAGGTGTCGACACATAGAGATTTCTGTGTCGACACAGATAATAGGTGTCGACACTTCAGGAAAAAGGTGTCGACACATCTAGGAAGTTGGTATCGACACTTCAGAATATTAGTGTCGACACATGTCAAGTAGGTGTCGACACATTCAGAGTGGTGTCGACACTTAGGTTTTACTCAGAATTCTCTAAGTAAAGTCTCGACTAAATGTCGAGTTGAGTGGTGTCGACACATAAACAAGTGTTGACACATATAATCTGTTGACTAAAATTGTGTCGACACATATGTGTCGAGACATTATAAGTCAGTGTCGACACTTATCGCCAGTGTCGACACAATTTAAGTTAGCTGCCCGCCTGTTTATCTTCAAATCTAGAAAGGTATAAATAGGATTTTGCCTTAGTCTGTCGACACGCTTTCAAAAGTTTCGAGACCAAACTTCTGTGTTGACACCTCTCTTCTCTCAAGTCAAATTCTACAAACCCTAATGGCGCCAAAGCTTGAGGAGAACATCAACGAAGGGTACGAGCTGGTGCGGAATTCTTTTGATGAAGCCGACCAAGAAATCAAGACAGTAGTAACCCTAGTAGCAGATTCAGGGTTAGAATATCTTGTTTCTGAACCTACTAAAATCTGGAAGAAAGAGGTACTGGAATTCCTCAATGGAGCTGAAGTGGACGAATCTGGATACAAGATCAAATCCAGAGTTCATGGAGCAAAGGTTAAGATTTCACCAAAAAGTCTGAGAAAGGTACTTCAGTTGCCAAGAACTAAAGAGGAAGCTGAGGTTACTACTTCAAAGACCAGGGAAGCTCAAACATGGTGTGGTCTGGACTCTAAGATGAAGATTGGTTCAGTGTTTCTTAGAAAGGGCATGAATAGCCAAGGGAAATTTCTTTCTGAGATTATTGGAAAGGTCATATTAAGCAAACCAGGAGGGAATGATAGGATATCTGCCTCTATGTTCAGTATTATGACCAGGATTATCTTCACTCTGAACACTGACTGGTCAGTTATAGTGTTTGAGAAAATCAAGGAAAGCCTGAATAAGCCCAACCTGGGCAGAATATTAAGTCTTTACCTTGCTGGTGTTATACCTGAAGTTATGGGTCAGGCTGCTGGAAGTAAAATAAATCATATGAGGAAAATGGATCTGAGAATATTCTCTAGATGGGATAGGGTGTTGTCAAAAGAGATGCCAACACCTGAGAAGATCACTTCTGAGAAGGAAATTCCACTAAAGAAGAAGAGGAAAACTGCTCCAGTGGCTCAAGTGTCCACTAGCAGCTCTGATAGTGAAGAACAAGTTGTCTTCACACCTGATGAGAATGAAGAAGAGACTGCTGTGAAGTCTCCAGCTCCTCAAAATATTGCTGAGATCCAGGGGGAGCTACCTCAAGCTAGCCCCATACACAAGGATCAAATCCAGGGGGAGCATCTAATTGTAGAAGAACCAACTACACTAGAAAGTGAACAAGCAACCAACATCATCCTAGAGGTACTCTCTGAACTAAATGCTTTCAATTTTCCTATAGAGGATACTGATTTGTCTGATGTTCATCAGCAAATTCAGCTGGATAGCCAAGTCCCAGATGCTGTCATGGAAGACACATTTGTTGATATTGTTGTTACTGATCCAGTGGTTGAAGAGCCAAGAAGTTCTCCACCTCATTCACCACAAGAGTTTATTATGGAAGATTTATTTCTAAATCTGGATCAACAAGACTTTGACAAGGACAATGCTGCTGCTGAGGGAGAAAATGCTCCAGTTGAGGGGGAGCATGTTGTAATTCTTAAAGAGACTGCAAGACAAGAAACTGTGAAGGCACCAGATGTGCAGACTGAGAGGCCCCCAAGTCCTAAGGAGATGGTTGAAATTGCTAGCTCCTCAGAATCTGAAGATGAGGAGGCTACAAGGGCTAAGCAAAAGAAATTTCAAGTGTTCAGAAGAAGAAGCCAGAGTTACAAGAAGGCTCTCCAAACTGTTGCTCCACAGCCTATATCACAGCCAGCTCCAACTATTGATTATAGTGCTTTAATGGTTGCAATGCAAATTAAACTGGATGAACACAGGAAAGCAATTGAGAAGTATGTGGATGAAGGGCAGAAATCATTGCAGTTTGATCTGGCCCAAGATATCAAGTCAATAAGATTTGAAATGAATCTTAATAAGAAGGAGATGACTGACTGCTTCCACAAGGGTGGGAATGCAGTAGTCTATCTTGCAACTCATCAAGAAAAGATTAAGGCTCAAGTAGATGACATAGCACTGAAGCAGGGGTATGTTCTAGAAAATCAAATCAGAATGAATGACAATTTGACAGCATCTCACGATGTTATTGTCACAGAAATGAAAAACATAGCTGCTGGACCTTCTACCTCAACTGCTACTGTTAAAGCTGAATTTGACAAAGTATTCCAAGAAGAAATCACTGCTATTAAGACTGCCATTCAAGAATCTCAAATGATTATCACTGACAAACTTCAAAGGTTAAAACCCTTCTTTAAAGATGGAGTTAATTATTTGGATAATCAAGTGAGATTTCAGAAAGATGATGTCAGAGATCATATAGAAAGAGAAGTCATAAAGGGGGAGAGGGTTTTAGTCAAGGCCAGCTCTGATCATGCCAAGTGGATATCAAATTCTATCAGAGCTACACTGGGTTATCCTCCTCTTTGTGATGATGATAATGTTGCTGAATCTGGAATTCATCCTGCCTATCTAGTAGGGGAGAAACCTGAAGTAGCTCAAGTCATCTACCCTCCTACAGATTTTGACATGATTCATGCAGATGTACTGTCCATGTATAGCCCACCTGGGGGTAAGGACAATGTCATTATTGAAAAAGTTGTTCAGCCAATTTCTGAAGCTATGCAAGAGGCACTGCAGAAGGAAGAAGAGACTAGATTGTCTAAGAAGAGGTTTAGGGAACAAGCTGAACAAAGACCAGACTTTGAGCAGTGGAGCCCTACCTCAAGAAATATTATTTTGACTGCCTGGAAAGCTGCCAAAGATAATGTGCATGACAGGAACAAATGGTTTTCTGATGCTGAATGGAGAAAACATGAGTCAAGACAGGAGGCAATAGTTCAATACAGAAGGAAGGCCAAGATGGGAAAGCTGCCTCCTACTGCCCAGGAGCCTAGCAAGTACTTTCCAAAGCCATATCATTATTTTGAAAGGCAGAAGATTAAAGCAGAAGAGCTTAAGAAGAAAGACTTGAAACGTAAGAAGCATGCTGATGCTGAAGTTGCTGATTCTCCTGTTCAAGCCAAAGTATAAGCTGGAAAAGGAATAGTGATCAAAGAGCCTGAACAGAAATAGAATTAGAATTTTCTTATAGTTTGCTATGTAATCTTTGTGATATAAAACATTTTGTAAACTTCTGAAAATGAACATGACAGATATTAGAACAATGTGTTAAATCTATTTCATATTTGTTCTGTGATGTTTTTCTATGTATACATGTGTGATTGATACATGTTTATGTTTACCCTGCTATATATTTAATCCTGCTTTACATCATTTTGTAATTTAATTATGAATGGTGTATATCATTGACTAAGGGTTATGACTTCTCCAAATAGGGGGAGATTGTTGGGTACATTGGTTTAAATGTACCTGATTTGAAGAAGCCTCACCCAACTCAATGATATACATCAAAATGTATTTGATGTATTTTGAGTTACTTGTGCAGGTTAAGTATTTGCAGGACTGAAGCAAAACGTTTCTAAGTCCATGTGTCGACACCCAGAGGGAAAGTGTCGACACTTAAGAAGACTTGTGTCGACACCCAGGCAAGCAGTGTCGACACTTGGAGTCATTGTGTCGACACCAGGGATGCTGAGTCGACACCAGACAGAAAGTGTCGACACAAGTAGCTGTGTCGACACTCAGTGAAGAAAAGTGCAGTGAAGCAGTGTCGACACTTAACAGTTGTGTCGACACCCAGTGAAGTTGTGTCTACATCAGAAAGTGTCGACACTTGGAGCTGTGTCGACACTCAACAAAAGTTAGCAGAGACTAAGTGTAAGTGTCGACACCCAGAACAATGTGTCGACACTCAACAGAAGAGTCAACACTTAAAGAAAGTGTCGACACCCAGAACAATGTGTCGACACTCAACAGAAGAGTCAACACTTGAAGAAAGTGTCGACACCCAGAACAATGTGTCGACACTCAGCTGAAGACTCAACACTTGAAGAAAGTGTCGACACATGGAGCTGTGTGAACACTTAGCAAAGATCAGCAAGATCAACAAATTATTCTAAGTACATGTGTCGACACTAAGGGGATGTGTCGACACCAAGCTGAAGTCTCAACAGAAGAAGAAAGTGTCGACACTAGGAGCTGTGTCGACACTCAACAAGTATCAACACTGAAGACTATGTGTCGACACCTAGAAGCAGTGTCGACACTTAACAGATTCAACACATGAAGATGTGTCGACACAAAGGAGATGTGTCGACACTTAGAAGAATTCAGCAAAATACAGAAGTACAAGTACTTGTGTCGACACTCAATTTCAGTGTCGACACCTGAAGAAGAAGCTGTGTCGAGATAAAGAATCAACAATACAAGGAGTTGTGTCGACACCTTGTAGACTAGTGTCGACACTTAGACAACTTGTGTCGACACTTGGTCTATAAGTGTCGACACTTAAAGACAGAAAGTCTCGACACTTTCAGACAGTTAGAGAATTTTCAAGAACTGACTAGATGACTTGACAGCTGCCGTTCCAGCCGGTCTACAACACCTGTCAGAGTTGTCAGAAAACAGTTATGGACCGGACAAGCCGGTTACCATGAAGAAGGCCTATAAATAGGCTTATACAGTCTACAGAAACGGTGGTTGAGAGGATTGAAAACAAGTTCAGATCATTGATCAAGTGTTTAAACAAAGAAGATCGTGCTATCAAGTACAGATCTAAGAAGTTGGAGAGAGAGAGCTCCATCCAAGAAATCAGTTGTTGGAACCAGACTGAGAAGAAGGATTCAGATTTATTCTAAATCATAAGTAGCAGAGATCAAGGATCAACTGCAGAAGGAGTCAATCTTATTGAGTTCTACTTTCAAGAAGCTTTGAAGAAAGCTAAGTCAGATTGATTTCAGCTGAGTTCTTCCAAGAACTCATCAAGAAATTCACATCTCATCTCTCTATTCTCTGAGTTGTTGAGTTAACATTATTGTAATCATTTTTATCTTGTAGGATCCTTTGGATCTGAGTCTTGTAAGACTGCAATTATAAAGGCTGAGGGTAGGAGAGTTTTATCTCTGAGTGTAGGCCTTGGTGGCTGAGTGTAGGCCTTGGTGGCTGAGTGTAGGCCTTGGTGGCTGAGTGTAGGCCTTTGTGGCTGAGTGTAGGCTTTGTGGAAAAGCTGAGTTGTAGGGCGTTGGGCCTGAGGTATAGGAACCAGTTTTGGGTTCTGAGATAGTGGAGAAGTTTGGCCGAATCTAGTATACTGCTAGATAGGCGAAGGGGGAAAGTGGATGTACCCAAACCTTGGGGAACCACTATAAAACTGTGTGTCTGCTGTGATTGTGGTTTGCTGTGAATGCTGTGTGATTGCTGTGCAATAGTAGCTTAAATTCTGTAATTATAAGTTGCATTCTGCCTTAAAAGTTAAAAAGAATTTGGTCACCTATTCACCCCCCCCCCCTCTAGGTGTTTAGGTACTATATCTTTCAATCACCAATTGGACTGCAGCTCAGTTGGTGATGAGAGTTGAAAGAACTCCATAGTTAAGCGTGCTCGGGCTGGAGTAGTACTGGGATGGGTGACCTCCTGGGAAGTCCCCATAGTGCTGGCTTGACTATCGAGTTTACCTCATCAAAGGGAGGCTGTGGCCACCAACAACCCGCTCATGGAGGGAGAGGGGTTGGGGTGCTTGGGCTGCAGCCCGGTAGCGACGCCTAGAGCGGAGCCGTGACGTTGTCACATTGGATCGTCTAGGGTCGTTACAATAAAAGGTGCACTTTTATTGTAACGCCCCGAGCCGATCCAACGTGACGACGTCACGGCTCCGCTCTAGGCGACCCTACCGGGCTGCAGCCCAAGCACCCCAACCCCTCTCCAGCCCACTGGCGGGTTGTTGGCGGCCACAACCTCCCTTTGATGAGCGAACTCGACAGTTAAGCTGGGCCGTACGGGGATTTCCCAGGAGGTCACCCATCCCAGTACTACTCTCGCCCAAGCACGCTTAACTATGGAGATCTTTCAACTCTCATCACCAATTGAGCTGCAGATCAATTGGTGATGAGAGTTGAAAGATCTCCATAGTTTAGCGTGCTTGGGCGAGAGTAGTACAGGGATGGGTGACCTTCTGGGAAGTCTCCGTTGTTGAAACCGGCATCCGGTCTCCTGTGGAGTTCGACCCTTGGGGAAGGGGTGACTGCGCACCTACTACCCTTAAGCGAATGATCTAGGCACAAGACTAGGAAAACAAGGGATAGACCCAAGGTCTCAGCGTGGAGGTCCCGCCGCATACCCGGAATACTAACAAACTCTTCCCCTCCCAAGCCAAGGGCTGAGCTAAGGCACCTTCGAAGGGCTCTCTTGGCCGACCGGAACATCTGAGGAGGATCTCAAGATCCACTCCTTAACTAGAGGTGTCACCTCGGGTTTATGTAAAATGTTCCCCGCCTGCCTTACTATTGGCGCAAAACCGCCCAGCAGCCCTACTCTACGCAGCCCCAATTGGGCCGCTAACAACGGAACTCCGCTATTTTGAAAGGATGACAACAGGCCATCAGGGGCTTCCCGACATCTATTCCTTGGGGCCCACACGGGGGGAGCGGTTCACGAACACGCCGCTCGCCCAAGACAGGAGTAAACTACATATTCACAGAGCATCACAGATATGAAAAAATATTACAGGAATATAAATTCCATACTCAGCACGCAGGCCGGCAATATAAACAAAAAAGGCCTTCGAGGGCCGGCACGAGCTCGGGCTTAAGCCCGCTATTCCCCGCTTGGTACTGCAACACCTGTACGCCAACGTCTCGACGAGCGGCGACCAACTAGTCATCAGTCGGCTAATATAAGCGGGCCAAACATATTGCGCACACCCCCTTTTTGGGGCTATGGTACGCATTCCCTGCAAGCGGCTAAATAAACAACTTCCTCGGAGTCTTCTCCGGGAACCCCAGAACATCACCAATCCGGCTCACACGTCCGGATGGGCTTCACACAACATGCCTAAACCCGTACTCACGCTTCCAGGCACTAATGCAATTAACTGCGGGGACGTACACGTCAACCCGTCGGAAAGCTCCCTTCCCCCCACCCGTTGGTGGAGAGGGGCTTCCATGCGAATATGTAAACTGAAGGCTTCACCTGCCCAAGTTGAAACATCGTTACCCTTGTCGCGTGTTTGGCGGCGGGGGCGGGAGAGGAGCTCCGGGTCGATTCTGCTGCGTGTGGCCGTGTCGGTGGTCGATCTCCACTCCAGGCCGAGCCTTGCTCCAAGCCGAGCCTCGCTCCAGGCCGAGCCTCGCTCTAGGCTGAGCCTCGCTCCAGGCCAAGCCTCGCTCCAGGCCGAGCTTGCCGCCGGGAGAAGGGGAGGTCGAGGTGTGCTGCTCCAGGTCGGGTAAAATAGTGGATCGGTCGGGGTGCTCCAGGCGGCTGGAAAAAGAGGGAGATCGGGGTGTGCTGCTGGAGATCTAGGTCGGGAAGAAGTGGGAGAGGGGGGGTTATGCTTGCTGCTCTAGGTCGGGAAACAGATGGAGAGGGGCAGGGTTTTGGTGCTTTGCCGGCGACGGGAGAGAGAGAGGAAAGGCGGTCGGGCTCTAGCCTTGCCGGCGACGGGAGAGAGTGAGAGGGGCGACGGCGGTTGGGCTCGAAATCCACGGCTAGGGTTCCTGTTTTCCATTTTCTCCCTGCTTCTATTTTCTTCCTCCTCCCCCGCTGTACCGAGCCCCGATTCTTGTTTTTCTTCTTTCTTTTTTTTTACTCCCCCCCTGCTGTGTCCCGAGCCCCCCTTGCCTCATCCCCCCTTTTTTATTTTTTCCCCATCTATATAACTTATTATATATATTATATAATATCAAATATATATAACATAATATCATATATATATATAACATACATATATATATATAAATTCTACACCTATGAGCATGAAACCTCCGCACACACGCACGCACGAGGACCCGCACGCCTCCGAACAAGGTCGCACCAACTCGTCGCCCACAACACGCCCCCTAGGCTGATATTTGGGGAGGGTCCCACTCGCCTGGCTACGGGGTTGTACACAATACCCGCTCTTTTCGAGCTTGGCACAAGATCTGAAAGAATCATCCAACCCAACGTATCCGGCGAGTGGGAGCCGACCCAAGGATGACACCGAGTGACTTCCAGCCCTGCCAGCTAGGTGAGAGCCTGACAGCGGGATCTGCTCGGGGTCCACTACTACCACCATCGAGTGACTTCCAGCCCTGCCAGCTAGGTGAGAGCCTGACAGTGGGATCTGCTCGAGGCCCAAGGATGACACCGAGTGACTTCCAGCCCTGCCAGCTAGGTGAGAGCCTGACAACAGGATCTGCTCGGGGTCCACTACTACCACCATTGAGTGACTTCCAGCCCTACCAGCTAGGTGAGAGCCTGATAGCGGGATCTGCTCGAGGCCCAAGGATGACACCGAGTGACTTCCAGCCCTGCCAACTAGGTGAGAGCCTGACAGCAGGATCTACTCGGGGTCCACTACTACCCGACTTGACTTTGCTTGAGATGGAGACATCTTATTTACTTAAGAGGTGCTGGAGAGTTAATTACACCGATGCTTTTACAAATGGAGGACGCATTCTTTTCATAAGAGATACGATCTGGAAGTCGTCAAATCGGGAAGCTGGCGCCCGAGCCTGTTCCTAATAATTCCTCCAATCGGAAGAGAGGTGCAATCGGGGGGACATAGGCCGACGTGCAAGGGGGGAGCTGATCTCGGCCGTCAGTGCAGAGGCTCGGCCTTACAATAGCGCTTAGAGTCCCGAGGCATCGTCCCATCATCCGAATTGGGCTATTTAGAAGGAACAGGTCGGCGGCTCGTATCCTGATCTAATGACAAAGATCACTTTCCGCCATGTCACTCGTGATTGCTTGGAGAGATTGGCCCTTTATCAAATCTAGGAGGGTAGCGTCTAGGCTCGTTCCTGATAATTCCTCTAGTCTGAGGAGAGGTGCGATTGGGAGGACATAGGCCGACGTGCAAGGGGGAAGCTGATCTCGGCCTTCAGTGCAGAGGCTCGGTCTTACAATAGCGCTTAAAGTCCCGCGGCACCGTCCCATCGTCCGAACTAGGCTATTTAAAAGGAACGGGTTGGACGTTTGGCTTCCGGAGTCGATCGTGAGGCTAACCCTTGAAGCCCTCAGAAGCTCGAGGCGAATCGGTAATAACGAGAAAACTTGACCGCTACTGAATTACAAGGAAGAGTTAACATATTACCGTTAGGGAGGGAACCCTTTCAGGTCACCCCGGCTTCTAATACCTCTCAGCTGCTCTCCTACTTGATCTTGAAGATAATAACCTCCAAGTTTCTCGTTGATGCAATAAGTGGGGATACACGGGTTTCCACGGGTAGAAGCGCTTCAAATAGGTGCAAATCTTACTTCGAATGCTATGGGATTCAAACAACAGCTATGGGAGGGGACAACTCTGAGTGTGAGGACCTTACACACAAAGTGTCAACGCATGACCGTGGTCGTCACCTGGTTCCACTTCTATAGCCATGATGTTCGCCCGAGTTCTTCTGTGCTGGTCACACTCCACGCTCACCGCACCAAAATGTTGAAACCGGAATCCGGTCTCCTGTGGAGTTTGACCCTTGGGGAAGGGGTGACCGCGCACCTACTACCCTCAAGCGAACAATCTAGGCACAAGACTAGGAACACAAGGGATAGACCCAAGGTCTCAGCGTGGAGGACCTGCCGCATACCCGGAAGACTAACAAACTCTTCCCCTTCCAAGCCAAGGGTTGAGCTAAGGCACCTTCGGAGGGCTCTCTTGGCCGACCGGAACATCTGAGGAGGATCTCAAGATCCACTCTTTAACTAGAGGTGCCACCTCGGGTCTATGTAAAATGTTCCCCGCCCGCCTTACTATTGGCGCAAAACCGCCCAGCAGCCCTACTCTACGCAGCCCCAATTGGGCCGCTAACAGCGGAACTTCGCTATTCTGAAAGGATGACAACAGGCCATCAGGGGCTTCCCGGCATCTATTCCTCGGGGCCCACACGGGGGGAGTGGTTCACGAACACGCCGCTCTCCTAAGACACGAGTAAACTGCATATTCACAGAGCATCACAGATATGAAAAAATATTACAGTAATATAAATTCCATACTCAGCACGTAGGCCGGCAATATAAACAAAAAAGGCCTTCGAGAGCTGGCACGAGCTCGGGCTTAAGCCTGCTATTCCCCGCTTGGTACTGCAACACCTGTATGCCAACGTCTCGAAGAGCGGTGGCCAACTAGTCATCGGTCGGCTAATATAAGCGGGTCAAACATATTGCGCACACCGCCTTTTGGGGCTATGGTGCGCATTCCCTGCAAGCGGCTAAATAAACAACTTCCTCGGAGCCTTCTCCGGGAACCCCAGAACATCACCAATCCGGCTCACACGTCCGGATGGGCTTCACACAACATGCCTAAACCCGTACTCACGCTTCCGGGCACTAATGAAATTAACTGCGGGGACGTACACGTCAACTCGTCGGAAAGCTCCCTTCCCCCCACCCGTTGGTGGAGAGGGGCTTCCATGCGAATATGTAAACTGAAGGCTTCACCTGCCCAAGTTGAAACATTGTTACCCTTGTCGCGTGCTTGGCGGCGGGGGCGGGAGAGGAGCTCCAGGTCGATTCTGCTGCGTGTGGCCGTGTCGGTGGTCGATCTCCCCTCCAGGCCGAGCCTTGCTCCAGGCCGAGCCTCGCTTCAGGCCGAGCCTCGCTCCAGGCCGAGCCTCGCTCCAGGCCGAGCCTCGCTCCAGGCCGAGCCTCGCTCCAGGCCGAGCCTCGCTCCAGGCCGAGCCTCGCTCCAGGCCGAGCTTGCCGACGGGAGAAGGGGAGGTCGAGGTGTGCTGCTCCAGGTCGGGAAAAATAGTGGATCGGCCGGGGTGCACCAGGCGGCTGGAAAAAGAGGGAGATCGGGGTGTGCTGCTAGAGATCCAGGTCGGGAAGAAGTGGGAGAGGGGGGTTTATGGTTGCTGCTCTAGGTCGGGAAACAGAGGGAGAGGGGCAGGGTTGTGGTGCTTTGCCGGCGACGGGAGAGGGCGGGGAAGGAGCCCGTGCCCTAGCCTGGGCGGTGGCCGGAGAGAGAATGGGGGCGGGCGGCGGCGGCTGTTGCTTTGCCGGCGACGAGAGAGAGAGAGAGAAAAGGGGCGGCCATGCCCTAGCCTTGCCGGCGACGAGAGAGAGAGAGAGAGAGAGAGAGAGAGAGAGAGAGAGAGAGAGAGAGAGAGAGAGGGAAGGGCAGGCTGCTGCTTTGCCGGCGATGGGAGAGAGAGAGGAAACGCAGCCGCGCTCTAGCCTTGCCAGCGACGGGAGAGAGTGAGAGGGGCGGCGGCGGCTGGGCTCGAAATCCACGGCTAGGGTTCCCGTTTTCCATTTTCTCCCTGCTTCTATTTTCTTCCTCCTCCCCCGCTGCACCGAGCCCCGATTCTTGTTTTTCTTCTTTCTTTTTTTTTACTCCCCCCCCTCCTGCTATGTCCCGAGCCCCCCTTGCCTCATCCCCCCTTATTTTATTTCTTCCCCATCTATATAACCTATTATATATATTATATAATATCAAATATATATAATATAATATAATTTATATATATATAACATACACACATATATATATATATATATATATATATATATATATATATATATATATATATATATATATATATATATATATATATATATATATATATATATATATATATATATAAATGCTACACCTATGCGCATGAAACCTCCGCACACACGCACGCACGAGGACCCGCACGCCTCCGAACAGGGTCGCACCAACTCGTCGCCCACAACACGCCCCCTAGGCTGATATTTGGGGAGGGTCCCACTCGCCCGGCTACGGGGTTGTACACCCGTACGACCCAGCTTAACTGTCGAGTTCGCTCATCAAAGGGAGGTTGTGGCCGCCAACAACCCGCCAGTGGGCTGGAGAGGGGTTGGGGTGCTTGGGCTGCAGCCCGGTAGGGTCGCCTAGAGCGGAGCCGTGACGTCGTCACGTTGGATCGGCTCGGGGCGTTACAAGAAAAGTGATTGCGTATGGGTCAAGGCAATTAAAGACTCATGAGAGAAATTACCATACGCATGACCTTGAGTTTGCAGCGGTGATTTATGCGCTAAAACTGTGGAGGCATCTACTTTATGGTGCATAGTGCAAGATCTTCACAGATCATAAAAGTCTAAAGTATGTGTTCACTCAAAAGGAGTTGAATCTGCACTAACGGCGGTGGCTAGAGTATGTGGTCGATTATGATGTGGAGATACAGTATCATCCGGGCAAGGCCAATGTGGTGGCCGATGCCCTGAGCCGGAAGACGTGGAAGATCTTTAATCTCACTACCGATAGTTTGGTGCAAGAGTTCCTCCTGATGGATATTTCTGTGGGACGCTGTGACATGCAGAGCAGTTTGGCAGTGGCAGAACCGTCTTGAATTGCACTTACCAGGTTGCACCAGAAGGATGATCCGGATCTTCTGCACTTATACCTCAGGACTGAGAGAGGGGAGTTGCCAATTTTTTCTATCGATGATACGGGTACCTTGAAGTACCACAACAGGTTTTGCATCCCCGCTGTTGGAGAAATCAGGCGTCTGATTTGTAGAGATGCTCATGGATCCAGTGTTGCCTACCATCCAGGATCTACAAATATGTATCATGAATTGAAGCAGATTACCTGGTGGTATGGGATGAAGGGTGATATAGCCCGATTTGTTGCTGAGTGCCACACTTGCAAGCGTGTGAAGGCCGATCATGGAATTCCTGGTGGCAAGTTGACTCCGTTGGAGATCCCGCCTTGGAAGTGGGAGAGTATTTCTATGGACTTCATTACGGGCTTACCGAGATCTCCAAGGGGATTTGATTCAGTTTGGGTGATCGTGGACCGATTGACGAAGTGTGCGCACTTCGTACCCTATAAGATAGATTACCTGATGAAGAAGATAGTAGAGCTGTACTTGAACGAGGTCATCAGATTACACGGTGTGCCAGGTAGCATCATTTTGGATCGAGACTCCCGTTTTACATCTCGCTTCTGGAGGAGTCTGCAAGAGGGTTTGGGTACAGATTTGAGGTATTGTATAACTTACCACCCGCAGACCAATGGTCAGACTGAGCGGGTGAACCAAATAGTTAAGGATATGATCAGGTGCTACATCTTGGACCACGGAGGGGCGTGGGATGAGCGTTTGCGGATTATGGAATTTGTATGCAATAACAATTACCAGGAGAGCTTGCAAATGACTCCATTTGAAGCTTTGTATGGGATGCGCTGCAGAACTACCTTGTTTTGGACCGAGGTCAGTGAGAGGCCTGTGCTGGATCCGGATGCGCTCGAGGAAATGGAAGTCGCAGTGAAGCTTATTCGAGAAAAGCTTCATATAGCTTAAGAGAGATATGAGAAGAACGCCAACCGGCGTAGGTCTGACTTGGAGTTTTATGTAGGGGACCTTGTGTTTCTTAAGGTTTCCCCGATGGTTGGTGTTAAGAGGTTCGGTAAGAACCGGAAATTGGATCTGTGGTATGTGGGCCCGTTTAAGATTGTTGAATGGATTGGCGTGTCAGCATATAGATTGGATTTGCCAGCAAATTTCCCAGATGTTCATAATGTGTTTCATGTGGAAGTGTGTGCAAAGCAGTGGGCAAGTCTTGTATGTTGTGCCCCAGTTGGAGCCTAATCTTTCATATGTTGAGGAGGTGCCGGTCCGCATCCTGGATACTCAAGATCGGGTGTTGCGGACAAAGTTTATCCCGATGGTGAAAGTTCTATGGAAGAATCAGGATTTGGAAAGCGCGACTTGGGAGCTAGAGTCGGCAATGAAGGAGGCTCACCCTCATCTGTTCCCTTAGTTTGATTTGTACGTTTTCTTTCTAGTAGCTCTTGTTTTGTTACTTTCCTTCTGTAGTAGTTATGTACGTAAAATTTCGGGACGAAACTTTCTTTTAGGGGGAGTGACTGTAACACCCCCGATATTTCTACGATTATTTAATTCTCGTTTGGCATTACGTTGACGCATTTCCGGCATGTGTCGTTTGTTAGAGCGTGGTCTTAGCTCTTTAGGTTCCTTATGTAGTTGTTGGTAGCCTTTTTGGCAAGATTTCCTAGCAAGCCGGGTCTGTTTTGGTGACCGGTGAGGCCTCTCGGGGGATGCTTGTATTTTGGCTTCGGTAGTGATAACCCGAGTTTTGTTCGTCAAAAGTTGATTTCGACTCCGCCGTTGCGTTCGTAGCGTGGGTATTTAGCTACGGTGCAAATTTCGTCGAATTCTGAGGATGTTCGGGTTTCACATCGTTTTGTTTTTTTTATATTAATGCAATATTATATATTATATATAGATATTTCGTTTAGATACTAGCAGTTATGGTGAATAGGTGGTTGGCAGCGTTTGGATTGGCTAAGAATAGAAAATATTTGGGATTTAGCCGCTATCTATATATAGCCTTATTTAGAAAAGCCACTGTGGATGTTCTTTGTCTTTTCGGAATACAACCGCCGTCCTTGTGCAAGAGAGGAAAACCGGCGGGCTGCCCTTGCCTTCCACCGCCGATTCCCGGAGTTTTAGCGGGCGGAATTCGATTTCAATGGCGGATTTGGATTGCTCTCGCCTAGACCTACACTCCTACGAAATGTCCGTCTTGTTCTTTGCCGTTGGTGCCGAGTGGGAGGAAGGGGCCGACCAAGCTTCGCTGGAATTTGAGGCAAGTGGTGCTCCTACCCTTGCCAAGTTTTTCTCCTTTTATGTTCACATTTACAGTTATCATACATCTTCCAGAGATCATTTATTTTGCCCTGTTTTCCCGTCAAAATCATCGGATCTAGAACCATGAATGTCCCTCTATGTTTTTCTTCTTCTTCTTACTTTCTCAAGTTCTGGAACTCCAGGTTTTTCGCCGGGCCGCTGTAGTCTCGATTTTTTTATCAAATTGTTCCTTATTAATCTCGGATTGGGTAGTATTTAGCCTTCTTCTTATTCCTTCCTTGCTGTTAAGTTTGCCCAGTTCGGGTGATGGGGTAGTGAAGATGAGTGCTGGAATTGACCTTCATGTTGGTAGTCATTGCTCAGTAAGTTAGGTAGCATTAGATTTTAATGTTTGCAGAAGTTCTGTGGGTAGTGTTGACAGCGTTGAGTGCACTCAACGCTGCCAGATCGACGAAGATCATCGATCTGAGTTTGACGGAAATCGTCGAACTGAGATCAATGATCTCCAGCTGCCTAAGATTGACGATCTTCGTCGATCTAAGGCAGCCGAAGATCGTCGATCTGGCAGCATTGAGTGCACTCAATGCTGTCAACACTACCCACATAACTTCTGCAAACATTAAAATATAATTCTACCTAACTTACTGGGCAACGACTACCAACATGAAGGTCAATTCCAGCACTCATGTTCACTACCCCAGCACCCAAACTGGGCAAACTTAACAACAAGGAAGGAATAAGAAGAAGGCTAAATACTACCCAATCCGAGATTAATAAGGAACAATTTGATAAAAAAATCAAGACTACAGTGGCCCGGCCAAAAACCCGGAGTTCCAGAACTTGAGAAAGTAAGAAGAAGAAGAAAAAAAACATAGTGGGACATTCATGGTTCTAGATCCGATGATTTTGACGGGAAAACAGGGCAAAATAAATGATCTCTGGAAGATGTATAATAATTGCAAATGTGAACATAAAAGGAGAAAAACTTGGCAAGGGTAGGAGCACCACTTGCCTCAAATTCCAGCGAAGCTTGGTCGGCCCCTTCCTCCTACTCGGCACCAGCAGCACAGAACAAGATGAACATTTCGTCGGAGTGTAGGTCTAGGCGAGAGCAATCCAAATCCGCCTTCGAAATTGAATTCCGCCCGCTAAAACTCCGGGAATCGGCGGTGGAAGGCAAGTGCAGCCCGCCGGTTTTCCTCTCTTGCACAGGGATGGCGATTGTATTCCGAAAAGACAAAGAACATCCACAGCGGCTTTTCTAAATAAGGCTATATATAGATAGCAGCTAAATCCCAAATATTTTCTATTCTTAGCCAATCCAAAAGCTGTTAGCCACCTATTCACCATAACTGCTACTATCTAAACGAAATATTTATATATAATATATAATATTGCATTAATATAAATAAAATATAAAACGACGCGAAACCCGAACATCCTCAGAATTCGACAAAATTTGCAGCATAGCTAAATACCCACGCTACGAACGCAACGGTGGAGTCGAAATCAACTTTCGACGAACAAAACTCGGGGTATCACTACCCGAAGCCAAAACACAAGCATCCCCCGAGAGGCCTCACCGGTCACCAAAACAGACCCGGCTTGCTAGGGAATCTTGCCAAAAAGGCTACCAACAACCACACAAGAAACCTAAAGAGCTAAGACCACGCTCTAACAAACGACACATGCCGGAAACGCGTCAACGTAACATCAAACGAGAATTAAATAATCATAGAAATATCGGGGGCGTTACATTTCCAGGTCATGCTCCTTAAATAAAATTGTAGCTTAATGTCTTAACTTTACATTGCCACCTTAAACATGTAATTTGGTGCAGTATACTGCCCTGTAGGTCATTTTTCCTAGGACTGGTCCTAGGCAAGGGCAAAAATTAAAACCAATTCCCAAGCCAAACCAGTAATCCAAATGACTCCAAATTTTGGGTGCATGCATGTTTAGGGCATATTTAGCCCCTGCCAAAAATTGGGAATTTTTGGGAAAACTGTTTCCATAGTTTTATTCATAAAACACAAAATCAAATAAATGAAATATTTGGAGGATTATGGCTCCCAATGGCCCCAAATTGTGGTGGCATGTCCTTGGGGACTATTCTTGTATATGGTAAAAATTGCAGAACATTTGGACCACTGCATGTTGGGTAAATCCACTTGCATGTGTTTATTATATATAGGCTAGGGGTGCAAATAGCCAATTTTAATATATTCTGTATTAGGCCTATTTGGAACATTAAAAATTCATGGTATTGATATCAGAGGTTCACTAGGGTGAATTATACCCCACATTGTAATAATGGGATTTTTGGAGCAAAAATCCCATTATTTGGAATTTTTGGAATAATTGAATTTTTTGAAAAATAAATGTAAGAATAGGTTATCATGGAGATAAAACCCCCAATTTTTGTCAAGGTCAATATTAGGTTAGATTTAACTCCTTAAAATTTTTATGTCTCTGTTTGAAGAATTTTGATAGGAGTTATGTGGAAATTACCTTTTTACCCTCATCTTACTTAATTAGCAAATTGGTGAAAATACTTAGTATAAAATTTTGGAAAACTTCTTGATGATATATCTGAGTATGAATAACCTTTTATGATTTTCTCAGCATTTTTGGATTATTAGTAATTTTTAAAGCCTTATAATGGCATTTTGGTAAATTATTAAGAATTGAAATTTGTAGGCCATTACATTGTAGATGTTGATGAAACTCTGTCATTAGCCTTAAATTCATGATATGTATGCTCTGTAATGTTCCTAGAAGTTTTAGAAATGTATTCCTTATACTTCATTTAGAAAATGACAATTATATGAATTTTGTATTAATTAAGGAATAAATAGAAATATTCAAAGGAAAAATATAACTTTTGGTAGAAAGCAATATTTCACCAAGATATAACTCAATAAAAATTCCTTTGTCAGTGGACTATAAATTGTCATACTTCATGTATTAAATGACCTAGGGGATTACTTAAATGATTTAATTAGAAGCCTTAAAGACTTAGGAAAATTATGAAAATCAATAGGATCACTTCATTAGTCCATACAATCCTAGGATAAATAACTAGGGGCAGGTGGCCCAAGGAATTGGAAGTTCCATTTCGGGGTGGTATTAGGTCATGGGTTGCGCATAGTGTAAGTAGGTCATGTTATAAGGACCACCGGGGGATAGATCAATAAATGAGTTACAGACTTCAATTGGAATATGACCCTGGTAGATAGAGTTGTCTTAGTGACGAGAGTAAAGTGCAAGCCTTGGATAGCATCTGGAGTGGAGGCCGGCAGAAGACCGTCATCCTTCGAAGAACACCTTAAGTCATTAGGATCACTCAAGAGTAATAATGAGAGCTGGGGGTGAATATTGGGTATCCATCAACTAAAGTAAATATCCTTGAGAAAGGGAGCTTTGGGCGTAATCCCATCGTAGTTCCTAGTGCCCCCAAGAGCCCTTCACCGGGTATACCCCGGGCAGTCCTGGGATTAACCTTAAATCGCTAAGTATAATAATCCGTAGACAATAGTAATCTAATAGGTTAGGATATTGTGGTTCATTCTCGCCCGTGTAAGGTTGGAGGGATTGTGATAAATGCTCATCCATGTAGTGTTTGAGGGATTCAGGACAGGTTGGTCTTGCGAGCTGGAGGCTCGGGTGAAATACTTGCATGTGCATAAATTTAGTGGCGGAGGCATGCGATACTGGCCGTTCGTCACACCGATGGCAGTACGGTGCACCAGGTGGGTGTGAGGGTTTGAGGGGCCAGTGGGTTGTTTTACACTATGGTCTGGAGGACGATCCCCGATGTTGAAACCGGAACCCGGCTTCCTGTGGAGCTCGCCCTTGGGGAAAGGGGTGGTCTCGCGCCTACTTCGCTCCTGCAAGGAAAAACAACAAGACAAGGAGAAACAGACCCAAGGGCTCAGCGGGGAGGTCCCACCACAAACCCGGAAGATCTTAGAGCGCTTCCCCTCCTTAGCCTGAAGCCGAGCTAAGGTACCCTCAGAAAGCACTTAAGATTTTGGGGAGAAGAGCACAGGAAGAACCTGCTCTCTGGGGTACCCCTTGGGTCCTATTTATAGTTTTTGAAATCCGGACTGCCAATAACCAGAATAACTGACATGAAATTACCAGAAAACCCTCGGCTGGGTCTGCCAACAGCCAAACTCCGCTGTTTTGAAGGGCTATGGGCAGACCAGCAGGGGTAAAACAGTAAAAAGTACCTCTGACACCCAGGCGAGCTGGGAGCTCTGGCCACCTCGGCATGCTCTGCTCGCCCGCTGCTGCCGAGCTCCACTGCGAGGGCGCGAGTTGCAGCCCGCTCGGCGAATGCCGAGCTCAGGGTCGCCGATCGACGATCTCTGGCCGACGGACGCCGAGCTCAGCCTCGCCCCTGCCGCTGCCGAGCTCGCCTGCTGCTCCCAGTCTGATCTGCTCGCCCCCTGGTGACCTTGCTCGCCGGACACGGGGTTATACACAATCCCCACTCTTTTCGAGCTTGTCAAAAAAGCTCGGAAAGAAACATCCAACCCGAAGTGTGCGGCGAGCTCTGGCTGGCGAGTTGGAGGGAATCTTTTAGTGGGGGCCACCTGCGGGTATATATATGCACCTGCTCTACTGCCTGGCTCTTGTCATTCCCCCTGTTGCCTTGCCAAGATGCCCCTTCCTAAGGAGATTCAAGAGCGCATAGACCGAGCTCGCCAGGCTTCCGCGGCTCGCGTTGCCGCGCTGACGGCGGTCCCCGCGAAGGTTCCCCAAATTGATTCCGCCGAGCCGAGCTCCAAGAGGACAAAGCCATTCCCCGAGGCGGCCGAGCCCATCTTCCACGACCTGAGGGCCCCACTGGCTCGCGAGACCGGCTCTTCTACTCGAACTATTCTAGAGAATGATAGGGAGGTCGTTGTTGTCGGCGACGATCAGGGCGGCCTACTAGATGGCGAGGGCACCGCGCCGCGGGTCCCCACGCCGCGAGGCGAGGTCACGCTCGCCACTTCGCGACTCTCGGCACCGGACAGCCATCCCCGGGATCCACCGATCCTCTTCGGGATCCTGCCTGTGAGCTCGCAGAGGCCAGCTTCACCACAGGGCTCCCCTCCTCGGTAAATTGATGCGGTCGCCGGGGGAGGTCTGGGGTCCATTCCTGTCCCGGGCTTCGAGCTCATCTCGCCGGGGGCTCGCGGCGCAGGTCGCGGGAAGGACCTGAGGTTCATCCCTCCCTGCATCTCCTTTGAGCCGCCGAGTTCTTCAGGTCTGCCTCGCTCAACCCTGTGCTTCACAAGCTTTTGCTCCGCTGACATCTGCCTTTACAGCTCTTCCCAGTCAATCGGTTGCCGAGGAGTCCTCGCGGGTAGCCCACCATTCTCCCCTCCCGTCTCTGAGCTCGCTGGACTCTTACTTGGGTCCGGAGGTGGATCAGGGCGAGCTGTCGAGGAGGGAGGTCAAGCTCCTCAAGAAGCTGGTGTGCGGACTGCGCGAGGTGCAAGGAGTCAACGAGACGCTGCAGCGCGACTACGCGCGTCTTGCTGAGGAGGTGCGCCTCGGCCGAACTGGCGAGTTGATGTCTCCCTCCCGACTCCTGGATGAGATAGACGACAGTCTCTTGGTTGCGCAAAGGAATTCCGGAAGGATCCGCGAGCTACTTCGCGCGCGGCAGCCTGGGGGGCGGGGGTCGCGAGGCCGGGGTAGGTAAGTCTGCGGGCTCCCCTGCCGAGCCGACCGGCGCTCGCATCCCGGTGCCCTCCCTGCTCGCGCGCCCCGTTTTCTGTTCTGAACTTTCCCCTTCTGTGATGAATCTTTCTTAGAACATTCTTAATTATGTTATTTAAATAAAAAGCCGTAATGTTTGACTTAGCCTTAGTTGGGATGCGTCAGAAGTCGGCGAGCTGGGGTGGCGAGCTGGGGTGGCGAGCTGGGGCGGCGAGCTGCGCCGATGTGACAGCCTGCCTCAGATTCCTTTTCCTATAAATAGCCCCCCCCCTCACCTACCCCCGTACCGCCTTTATTGCTTTGCCTTACCTTCCTTGCTTTTTCCTTTCCCTGCTCGCGCTGCGCTTCTTCTCTGCGATCATGGGCAAGACCAACCCGGACGCCGATAGCCGCTCCAAATGCGCGCAACACTTCGCAGATTACTGCTTCTTCGACGGCCACACCAGCGAGGAGGAGCTCGCAGAATTCATAGCCCTTTATGTGCCGCCGGGCTTTGAGGCATGCAGGCCGGGGCCGGGCGAGGCCATTAACACATTTTACGAGAACGAGCTCGCCTTCCCCATCTCGCACTTCGAGGTGGGGCTGCGACTTCCCTTGTGGCCGGAGATCCGGCAGATCCTGAAATACTACGGGGCCGTCCCCGCGTAGCTGAACTCAAACGCCATCGCCATGATGGTGGCGTTCGCGAGCTACCTCCGGCGGGAGAGGATCGAGTTCAACCTGACGGTGTTCAGGAAACTCTTCTCCTATAAGGCGACGACGGACGGGGTCGCCTACTTTGGCGGCTCCTTGATCAAAGTTCGCGAGATCGCGAACAAGCACCATACCTGGATGACCAAGATCGCCTTCATCAAGGGCGATCTCGGCAACATCCCCTACTCGCCGCAACAAAAAGGCGAGGAGGTGTACCGCCCGCCGGCCGTGTCTGGCAACGACGCCGAGCTCCACAAATTCTTCCTCCATAAAGATTTCGAGGTCTCCTTCCTGCGGAGGGGCCTCGACGCGCTCCCCCCGGTTCTGCCCGGCGAAGGTATGCTCTCCTCATCTTGCCGAGCTCGCCTACTCGCCGAGCTCGGCACATCATCATATCTGGAATCCCTAACCTTTCCAAGTGTTTTTCTGCAGGGGAGCGAATAATCCCCGCGAACCCGCCGTTTGCGGACCCGGGGCTTGATACAGACCCTCTTGCCCGCGAGAGGGCGGCGGCGGCATGCCGAGATGAGGCGGCCCTCTCGCAGCCCTCTTTCGGCAAGAGGCGATCTGAGGACGCGGGGTCGAACCCGCCATCCGGCCCCCGTCAGATGAAAAAGATGCGGAGAGCCCTGCTGGCTCCGCGGGGGCAACAACAACAACAACATCAGTCCAGCCCCAAGTACATCAGCTCGTCGGAGACTCCTCCCAACGCGTCACCGAAGAGCCCGCTGAAGGAGATGACCAGCAAGGGCCGAAATGGTGGCAAGGGCCCTTCTTCCTCGGCTGCGATCTCCCCTCCTCCTTCGGCGAAGAGGGCTGCCCGCGAGCGCGCACCGCCGAAGCAGCACCCCCTCTTCAACTTCGGCGCGCGCTGGAAGGATTCCGTGGGCAAGCCCATGCTGCAGTGGGACGAGCTCGCGCATCGAGTCTCCGTCTCCACTCTGCACCCGTCCTGGCACGACCGCGAGCCCGCCACCGGTCACGCCTACGCCCTCGGCTTCGGCCTTTATGGCCGGGAGGATGTCGAGGCCTACAAGAGGACGACCCTCCGGCAGCTCGGCCATGAGGGTCTGCAGTCCCACCTGCGGACTCTGGAGCTGCACCACATGCTGGAGCGTCGCAGCTTCGCCCTCAGCCACCAGCTCGAAAAAGCCGAGCAGGCTCGCGACCTCGCCAAGGAGCAGGTCGCTGATCAGGCAAGGCGGCTCGGCATCGCGGATAGTCTTCTCGCCCAGACTGCTGGCGGGCTGGTAAGTGTTACGCACCGCTCTCTTTTAGAAAGCTTTGTGCTGCTGCTAAATGGGCTTTTTTCCAGGATGTCAAGGCGGCGGGCGAGCTCCAGGCTCGCAATACTGAGCTGGGGGAGGAGGTTAGCCGGCTGCGCGCGCAACTGGACGCGGATGCCGATGCTGCTGGGGAGCTCCAGGCTCGCAATGCCGAGCAAGGGGAGGAGATCGGCCGACTGCGCGCACGCCTTGGCGAGCTGGAGGGTGCGAACGCGAAGCTGAAGGGGGAGAACCAGCACCTTCTCAGCGAGGTGTGTCGCCATGCGGAGATCTTCTTCCCGTCACACGACATCGATCCCACACTCCCCTACAAGAGCCCGCGCATCTTCGGCGAGGCCGACCTCGTCGAGAGACTGCGGATCAACTCAATCCAGACCGCCGAGTGCACCCTCGCGATGATGAAGGACTCTGGGGTGCTGGTGGAAGGATGCGGGGAGATCTCTGCTCGGGACCTGATGCCGAGTCTGTTTCCGGCGATGCCGCCCAGCGAGAAGGAAGATAGCCTGGACGCAATGTTCGGGAAGAGCTTCCAGGACCATTCGGGCGACGACGAGGACCAGTCCGGCGGAGGGGGCGAGGCCAGCTAACAGCTTTGTATTTTTTTCTTTTTTCGTTTTCTTTTCTGACTACTCGCCGTGGCGAGCTCCCTGTACATTTGTGAATAATCAATGAAAGTTTTTTGATCATACCGGTGTTCTCTTTACTATGCTTGTTGTGCTCTGAATGTATGCGAGTGCTTCCTCCCGCGTCCTCGCAGAGACAGATTCCGTGAGTAGAGTGATTATGAGAGCGTGCACGCGCTTTGAGTGTTCGCCGAGCCCCAAATGATTTCGGGGCGAGTTTCTCTCCGCCCATATCACGCCGCCATTACTCGCATGCGGGCCATCCAGGTTGGGCCCGACAGAAATTTCTCAAGTGTAATGGGCGATTGGGGCGAGGTGTCCCGATCTGGCTTGATTCCTTTGGCGAGGCCCGGGCTTGCAGCCTACTCGCCAATAGCGAGCCGGGATTGGCGAGCCCAAATTCGCCCATGCAGAGCCCTCCATCCCGGCCTGCCTTCCTGATTATGCTGGGCTGAGCTTGCCGAGCCCGAGCTCGCCCTGACAGGACCCTTTCCCTTTGCTCCCTGCCATAGACTTTGGCCTGCACCTAACGACTTCAAGGTCGGCACCATCGAGTGACCTCCGGCCCTGCCAGCTAGGTGAGAGCCTGACAGTAGGATTTGCTCGAGGCCTGGGGATGACACCGAGTGACCTCCAGCCCTGCCAGCTAGGTGAGAGCCTGACAGCGGGATTTGCTCGGGGTCCGCTACTATCACCATCGAGTGACTTCCAGCCTTGCCAGCTAGGTGAGAGCCTGACAGCGGTATCTGCTCGAGGCCAAGGATGACACCGAGTGACTTCCAGCCCTGCCAGCTAGGTGAGAGCCTGACAGCGGGATCTGCTCGGGGTCCGCTACTATCACCATCGAGTGACTTCCAGCCCTGCCAGCTAGGTGAGAGCCTGACAGCGGGATCTGCTCGAGGCCAAGGATGACACCGAGTGACTTCCAGCCCTGCCAGCTAGGTGAGAGCCTGATAGCGGGATCTGCTCGGGGTCCAAAATACATCACCATCGAGTGACTTCCAGCCCTGCCAGCTAGGTGAGAGCCTGACAGCGGGATCTGCTCGAGGCCAAGGATGACACCGAGTGACTTCCAGCCCTGCCAGCTAGGTGAGAGCCTGACAGCGGGATCTGCTCGGGGTCCGCTACTATCACCATCGAGTGACTTCCAGCCCTGCCAGCTAGGTGAGAGCCTGACAGAGGGATCTGCTCGAGGCCAAGGATGACACCGAGTGACTTGCAGCCCTGCCAGCTAGGTGAGAGCCTAACAGCGGGATCTGCTCGGGGTCCGCTACTATCACCATCGAGTGACTTCCAGCCCTGCCAGCTAGGTGAGAGCCTGACAGCGGGATCTGCTCGAGGCCAAGGATGACACCGAGTGACTTCCAGCCCTGCCAGCTAGGTGAGAGCCTGACAGCGGGATCTGCTCGGGGTCCAAAATACATCACATTCCATCATGCAGGCTAGTTACAACAATATCAGAGAGCTTGAAGGAATCTATTATAATCAAAGTGCTGCTTACATGTTTCAGGGAAAAAAGCGTTTGAGGTCGTCACCACTCCAGGTGAGACTCAGGGTCTCGCCTTCTACATTTTGGAGTCGATAGCCCCCCGACCCCAAGGCTACCTTTATAATGAACGGTCCCTCCCAGCTGGGATTGAGCTTTCCCACGGATGCTGACCTCCCTGCTGCATCTACTTTCTTCAGTACCAAGTACCCTTCCACGAACTGCTTGACTCTGACATGCTTGTCGAAGTACTTGGCCATCCTTCTCTTTACCTCTTCCTGTCGGATGGCAGAAAGGTCTCTTACTTCTTCCACCATGTCAAGGGAGAGCCTCAGTTCCTCCTCATTCTCCGCTTGCCATTCCTCACGGCCTTCTTCTGCTGCCAGGATTCGCGGCGTTTGGACTTCGAATTCAATGGGGAGCACTTCCTCGCACCCATGGGAGAGTTTGAAGGGGTCTCTCCTGTGGCTGTGTTGGGGGTGGTCCTCAGGGCCCAAAGAATCGCGGGAAGCTGCTCCACCCAGCTCCCTTTCAGATTCTCCACCTTCTTCTTGAGGAGGTTGACGATGATCTTGTTCGCGGCCTCGACCTGCCCGTTACTCCTGGGGTGATGGACCGAGGCGAACCTGAGGTCGATTCCAAGCTGCTCGCAGAAGCTGGTGAACTCGGCACTGGCGAACTGGGGCCCATTGTCCGTGATGATGGCCTGCGGCAGCCCATGGCGACAGATGATCTCCCTCCAAACAAAATTCCTGATCACCTGGGAGGTCACTTTGGCCAACGCCTTCACCTCCATCCACTTTGAGAAGTAGTCTATCATCACTAGGAGGAACCTTCTCTGGCCGCTGGCTTGGGGGAACGGCCCAACCAAATCCATTCCCCAAATTGCGAAGGGCCATGGGGCCGTGATACTTCGGAGCCGCTGGGCCGGTTGCAGCTGGAGAGGGGCAAACAGATGGCACTTGTGACATCTTCTTGCGAACTCCGCAGCGTCCCGGCCTAGGGTGGGCCAGAAATAACCTTGCCTGACTATCCTCCCTTCTAGGGTCCGACTCCCGGAGTGACTCCCACATTCCCCGGAGTGAACTTCCTCCAAGATCCTTCGCGCTTCTCCCTCGTTTACACAGCGGGCCAGCATCCCCGAGAGGGTCTTCCTGTATAGCTGCCCGTCCTGGAGGAGGTAGTATGCTGACTTATGCCTCAGCTTCTTCTTGTCTACCCCCTCCGGATACTCTCATGTGGAGAGAAAAACCACCACTGGATCCATCCATGAAGCTTGTTGATCGATTTCCATGAGTTCTCCTTCTTCGACGGAGGGGCGGAATAGGTCGGTGATGGTGCCCCCCCACCTGGGGACCGTGCTTAGCCAACTGATCGGCTTCTTCGTTCTCTTCCCGGGGCACATGTCGGATGGTGAAGGTTTGAAAAGTGCCAATGATCCCCTTTACTTTGGCCAAGTATGATCGCAGGGTGGGCTCCCGCGCCTCGAACTCCCCGTTGATTTGGGAGGCTACTACCATGGAGTCTGTGAGGACCTCCACATCCGACACTCCAAGTTCCCTGGCCAGGCGAAGCCCTGCTATCACGGCCTCGTACTCGGCCTGGTTGTTGGTGATGGGAAAGTGTACCACCACAGTCTGCTCGATTCGGGTCCCTTGAGGGCTTTCTAGGATCACCCCTACTCCTAGGGAATGCCTTCCCGAGGCTCCATCCACCCTCACCTTCCAAGGGGCCGGGCGAGTGAGCTCTTCCTCCGCCACTTCAACCACGTAGTCAGCAAGAAAGTCGGCCATCGCCTGGGCTTTGATCGAGAGCCGCAGAACGAAGGAGACGTCGAACTTGCTCATCTCCACCGACCACTTAGCCAACCTGCCTGAATGCTCCACCCCCTCAAAGATGTTGTGGAGGGGGTGGTTGGTCACCACTCGGATTGAGTGTGCTTGGAAGTAAGGTCGCAGCCTCTGAGCCGAGATAATCAGTGCGAAGGCTAGCTTTTCCAAAATCGGATACCTGAGCTCGGCCTTCTTTAGGACCCGGATCACGTAATAGATTGGGAGCTGCCTCTTCCCCTCTTCACGAACCAGGACCGAGCTCAAGGCCTCCGTCCCGACCCCCAGATACAAGAACAGGTCCTCCCCCTCCTTCGGCCCTTGGAGCAGCGGAGCCTGTGTCAACTGCACCTTGAGGGTATGGAATGCCTCTTCACACTCCTTGCTCCATTCAAACCTCTGACCCCCCCCCTAGCATCTTGAAGAAGGGGGAGCACTTTTCTCCTGCCCGTGAAAGGAAGCGACCCAGCTCTAGGATAGCTTTGACCTTGTCTGGATTCGGCTCGACCCCTGCAGGGGTGAGGAGGTGCCCCAAGAACTTTCCCCTGCTGGCCCCAAAGACACATTTCAGTGGATTCAATTGCATCTTGTACTTGCGCAGGGTGGCGAAGGTCTCCTCCAGGTCCCGGAGGTGGGAGTCCACATCCTGGCTCTTGATCATGAGGTCATCTACATACACCTCCAAATTCCTTCCCCTTTGCTCCTTGAAGACCATGTCCATCATTTTCTGGTAGGTAGCCCCAGCATTTTTCAGCCCAAAGGGCATCATCTTGTAGCAGTAGCATCCATCCCCGGTGATGAACGAGACATCCTTGATGTCTGGGGGTGCATCCTGATCTGATGGTAACCTGAAAAAGCATCCAAAAAACTCATTACAGAAAAACCGACGGCTGAGTCAACCAGCGCGTCGATCCGAGGCAAGGGGTAACAATCCTTAGGACAAGCTTTATTAAGTAAGGAAAAGTCGATACACATCCTCCATCGTCCATCCCCTTTTTTAACCATAACCACGTTGGAGACCCAGCCGGGGTACTGAATCTCAGACACGAAGCCTGCCTTGAGGAGTTTCGCCACCTCCTCCCGGATGGGCTCCGCCAGCTTGTCCGCGGTGGACCTCTTTTTCTGCTGAACGGGGCGTGTTCCCGGGTCCAGGTTGAGGCGGTGGCACGCCACATCCGCATCAACCCCCGGCATCTCCGCGGCGTTCCAGGCGAAGATATCCACATTCTTCTGGATGCACTTCAGCATCCTGCCTTGGTCCCACGGGGTCAGCCCCCCGCTGACGCGGATCTTCTCCATCCTTCCTCCTCGGGTGAGCACTTCCAGCTCCACCACCTCCTCTGCTGCCTCCAGCCTGGATTGCTCCCCCCATCCCTAGGCATCCCCTTCCTCCGGAACGGGGACCTCTACCTCCATCTCCTCCCTCTCGGCCCTCACCTCGGTCACCTCCTCCAGATCTCCTCCTGTCGCCTCCTCTGCGCAGCTCTTCTCTCCCAGCTCCTCCCTTCCTGCTTCCTGGTCGACCTCCTCCATCCTTCGCCCCATCTCCTCGGCTCCCTCCTGCCAGGAGATGGTATTCACCGCAGTGACATAACACTCCCGCGCCACCTTTGGGTCTCCCCTAACCCTGACTTGGACCCCCTCGGCGTTGAACTTCAAGCATTGATGAAAAGATGAGGGGACGTAGCGGAAGGCGCTGATCAGGGGCCTCCCAAAGATGGCGTTGTAGCTGCTGGGGGCGTCCACAATGACGAACTTGCAGTTTCGGGACTGCCCCCACCCAAGGTGACATGGAGTCCAACTCCTCCTTCTACTTCCTTCCTCTCTCCTGAAAACCCGAACAGGGGGCCATCTGAGGCCAGCACCCTTCTTGCCTCCACCTTCATCGCATCGAACGCCTTTTTGAAGACGTCGTTGACGGAACTCCCGTTGTCCACGAGGATCCGAGAGACGGTGAAGTTCTCGATGGCCGCCTTGATGACCAGCGCATCGCAGAACGGATCCTCGTGGTCTGGCATATCACTACTGGAGAAGGTGATCCTCTCCTCCGGAGGTGGGGTTTGGGATGTAGAGGCGACGCTCCGCCGGTACATGGTGTGGAGACTGGCCTTGCGGGAGGCCTCGATCCCTACTCCCCCGTGGATCATCCTGATCCCCCCTCGGGTCCCCACATCCACCCGGTCCTCGCACCGATCCTCCTCCGCCCGAGGTAGGACCTCCTCAATCCTCACTTCCTGTCTCCCTTGCTGCTGCTGCTGCTCCCTGTTTCCCCTCATCTCGAGGAACTCCGGACAGGTGGCCGTTTCATGCCCCTCTTCCTGATGGAAGTCGCAGTAGGGCAGCTCCACCCTGACATCTCTTCTCCTCCTCCTCCACACTCCTCTCCTGGCCCCCAAGGCTATGGCCATGGCCTCTTCTTGATCGGGGAGCCGGGGCCTCTGGCCCTGCCTCCAGCCCAGGGGGTGGAGTTGGTCTTGCCTCCCCTGAAAGTGACCCCTTCCGAAGTTCCCCCTCTGTGGCCCCTGCCCCTGCCACTCAGGCCTCCAGCCCAGCCGACGGTCGGGCTCCTGACACCCCCACCCCGGTTGTTGCGGCCCTTGGAGCTGCCTCTGCTCCCTCTGCCTGGGCTCCCCTCTTCTCTCCTCCTGTCCTCTTCCTCCCTGCGACTCCCTCTCCTCCTCTGTGGCCCACCTGGCCAACTTCCTTGCAAACTCCGGGTTTGACGCCTCCCCGTCAACCTCTCTCGCCGCCCTTTCCATCAACTCCTCATAAGAGAGGGGAGGAACTCTTTTCAGCTCCATTCGGAAGAATCCCTGCTGCAGGCCCAGGTTAAAAACCATCATCAGACTATGGACCGGCATCTCCTGGACCTGAGTAACATCCTCCTGAAATCGGTCCACGTAGCTCCCCAACGTCTCGTTCACCCCCTGCTTGATGTGAAACAGAGACTCGGACTCCTTCTTCCTCTTCTTCGAGGTGGTGAATCTCAGCATGAATCCTCGGCGCAGGTCCTCGAAGCAGTAGATAGAGCTGGCCGGTAGCTTGTGGAACCACTCTCTCGCCTTTTCCCGGAGCGTGATGGCGAAGAGCCGGCACTTGAATCCGTCCGACATCTGACGGATGGAAACCACGTCCTCGAACCATTGGACATGCTGGACCGGGTCTCCCTTCCCAGTGTAATAGGACATCTCGGGCTCCCTGAACCCATCTGGAACCGGAGCTGAAGAGACTAGCTCGCTGAAAGGGCTCCCTCCCCCCATTGGGCGAGCTGGCGAGTCTCGCGAGCCCAGCTCGCCGAAGCGACCTCGGCCTGCCGAGCCGGGGAAGAGCTCGCGCCCGGGGAGCTCGCACACTCGGCCTTCCTCAGCCACTTCCTTCCCAGCTCGCCTGCCGGGAGCGTCCTCACCCAAGGAGGGGGCCGCCGCGATCTGGATCGCCGGAGTCGAGCACTCGACCCGCGTGCCGAGTGCGAACTTGACCCGGGTCAGCACCTCGTTTCTGAAATCTTCAAACATCCCCACCGTCGTGAGAGGCGGGGGGGGGGGGGGGGGGGGGCGGCGAGCTTGGCCTATCGGATCCTTGTCCCGTCATATAGCTCGCGGGCACTTTTCTGTACTGACCACTCTCCACGCTCACCGCACCAAAATGTTGAAACCGGAACCCGGCTTCCTGTGGAGCTCGCCCTTGGGGAAAGGGGTGGTCTCGCGCCCACTTCTCTCCTGCAAGGAAAAACAACAAGACAAGGAGAAACAGACCCAAGGGCTCGGCGGGGAGGTCCCACCACAAACCCGGAAGATCTCAGAGCGCTTCCCCTCCTTAGCCTGAAGCCGAGCTAAGGTACCCTCAGAAAGCACTTAAGATTTTGGGGAGAAGAGCACATTAAGAACCTGCTCTCTGGGGTACCCCTTGGGTCCTATTTATAGTTTTGGAAATCCGGACTGCCAATAACCAGAATAACTGACCTGAAATTACCAGAAAACCCTCGGCTGGGTCTGCCAACAGCCAAACTCCGCTGTTTTGAAGGACTATGGGCAGACCAGCAGGGGTAAAATAGTAAAAAGTACCTCTGACACCCAGGCGAGTTGGGAGCTCTGGCCACCTCGGCATGCTCTGCTCGTCCGCTGCTGCCGAGCTCCACTGCGAGGGCGCGAGTTGCAGCCCGCTTGGCGAATGCCGAGCTCGGGGTCGCCGATCGACGATCTCTGGCCGACGGACGCCGAGCTCAGCCTCGCCCCTGCCCCTGCCGAGCTCGCCTGCTGCTCCCAGTCTGATCTGCTCGCCCCGTGGTGACCTTGCTCGCCAGACACGGGGTTGTACACCCGATAACGCACACCCGACCCAACAAGACTGACGGGTTGTCAACAAAGTACGTACGCATAGACTCTAGAGTGCACCTTGGATGTGTACAAAGGTATATGAGAGGGGTCTAAGGTTTGTTAGTGTGCATACTGGCCTAGAAGTGGAGATGCCCACTCCGCTGCTGCAATAGCCACAACGGTGGTACCCGAGAGTGAAGCTAGCTCTCAAAAAGTGGGAACTAAAGGTCTGTGATCACAGAGTCGTTGTGTGTGAGTTGCACTTGCCTGTGCATAAATTGTATTATAAACATTCATTCATATTAGGTCATATGCTTCATAGATCGTTATCATATAAATTAGTATATGCTCTTTTATATGATAATTTACATTTCCTGGTAACCTTAACTTATGAATTTGTATGTGCATTTTTATAAGTTAAGGTACGATTTGTGATGATGGAGTAGTGGTAGCTTAGTTTACTTTCCCGCTCTTACCTTCTTTCCATTTACTTACTTTACCGTACTGCACTTGTTCTACTTACTCAATTTTATACCTTACTTACTGTACTTGTTCTTCTTACATAGAACTGCTAGAGTAGAACTACTATTACTCCTCATTTACTTGTTAGCATAGTGTCACTGCCACCTGTTTATACTTGATACCCGTTATTGTCCTCCGCTTCGTCCTCCCGCACGGTGCCTAGGAGTTGCGGGGCGAGGTGTGGAGGAAACAACTTAGTCTTTTTGACTAATGGTCGGTGACCAAACTATTTTTAGGAGCTCGAGGAGATGGAGTACCAGCACGACCAGCAGGACGGGATGGCAGGACGTGAGGAGCTGATGCCACCACCTACTACTACTACGGCTGCAGAGTTACCTCAGGTGATATGACTTGGTGATGAGAGATATCTTCCGCTGTTAGAGTTTAGAGAGAGAGATTTGATTTGATGTACTGGGTATAAGCCCTTATTACTATTTATTTTATTTTATGTACACATTTGGACTGATGTCTTCTTTTCATATATTATATATATGTGTTGTGACTGTGGACTAGCTGTGTTGAACTCTGTTATGTATTCTTCTTTTCTAATATTGGCCTACTGGTTTATGATTGTACTAGCTGGCAGAATCGGCGTGTTGCAGTGTCGACTAACCCGTGCGTTAGTGTCACCGTAAGACGGCGGTTCTGGGCATAAGACCCGGTAGCCCCCTTGGTAAGGGGGGGCTTACAAATAACTTCTCATATCTATTGATAAGGGTGTTGAAATTAAATTCAGTGTCTGAATCATGTTCTCTATTATTAGAGGAGTAAGAACATGATTTATTTTCTGATCGTGAAAAAGAAACTAATGTAAACCTAGGAGAGGTTGATTTTACCTTAGCAGGGCTTAAACAATCCAGTCCTTCTTCTCCTGATTGAGTTTCCTCAATAGCCATCAGGCCTATGAGAGCCTCCTCCTCTTCTGATTCTGATGAATCAGATTCACTATCAGACAGTGTAGACTGTTTCTTTGCCAAAAGGCTTTTGTCAGCCTTCTTGTGTTGTCTAGTCTTCAAATTCTCTGACTTTTCTCCTTTCTTTTTGTTGGGCAATCACCTATGACATTCTCTTACCTGTTGCAACAATAACACACAATATTAGTCTTAATATATTTATTCTGTGAAGAACCATACCTGTCCCCAGATTTCTTCTTCTTGGGTTTCTTTGGATGATTAGTCTTCTTGAGAGATGAATCTCCAGCTGGACCCTTCCAGCTACCCTGCCTTTTTATCCTCAACATCTTCTTGAACTGTCTAGAGAACAGAGACAGTTCCTCCTCAATTAGGTCTCCTCCTGATGAGGATGATTCTATACACTCAGAGGTTGTGTCTTATTTCTCTGAGAGTGTTGACTTCTCTCTAACCTTTCTTATAGTCTCAGCCTTTAGGGCCAAGGATTTTTCTATACTGTGTGCTCTAGCTATTTCTTCTTCATACTTCCTGAGATTTAACTATAACTCATGGGACAGTAGCTTGCCAAATAGAGTCTGGGGGTCTATATTGGCTAAATTGCCCATTTCTCTTATTGCACAGATCTTGATGTCTCATTCCTTGTTTAGGGACCTCAAGAACATGTCATTAAGTTAATAGTTAGTAAAGCTCCTGCCATAAGTTCTCAAGTTATTTACAATTCGGAAGAACTTTTCAAAACATTCAGCCACTGTGTCTTTCTTATCCTATCTGAAGGCTTCATACTGTTGGTTTAGCAGAGATTTTTTTATCATCTCTGATCTCTTCAGTTCTTTCCATATAGACAATCAGTGACTCTCACATTTCTTTTGATGTTTTACAATGAATAAGATTTTGAAAAGTGGAATCATCTATTGTATTGACTATAATATTCTGAGCTCACATGTCCATAGTGGCCAGAATAATTTCATCCTTATCCATCTCCATGTAATTCTTGGGTGTCTTGATGTTTGCATCAAGAAATGACACTTTCATGGGAATGAAAGGTCCTTCAATCATTGTGATGTATATTCTTGGATCTACTGCCTCCATGAATAATCTGACTCTCTCCTTCAATATTCCAAAGTTTTCTTTGGAGCAGACCGGGAGATTGATAGAATTGTTTTCCCTCTGAGCCATGATATATCTTTTTTTGCAATCCTTTGGATTTTCACAAGTCTGTTATACCTTTTTCAGTCAACCTCCCTCTGATACTAATTGTAAATATTTGTTTTAGGATTGAGAATGACCTACAGGGGGGTGAATAGGTCCAATTTAAAACTTGGCTACCTTTTTAAATCTGAGATATACTTTCTTTGTTAATTTTCTCAGTCAGATAAAACAAAATAATCTTATCAGCAATATAAAAAAACTAACACATCACAATAATCACAGCAATCACAACACAAGCAGTTTTATAGTGGTTCCCCAATTTATGAGTATATCCACTTTCCCCCTTCGCTTATCTAGCAATGAACTAGATTCGGTCAAACTCCTTCTTCCTTTACTCAGATCCTTAGATCTTGCATCTCAAAGCCCGGCTGGCCCCTACAACTCAGACTTTACAAGTCTTACCACTCAGATCACCAAGATACTACACCTCAAGTTCTTCCCAATAACTCTACCTCAGAATGTATCCACACTCCTACTCCTCGGGAAAACCCTGCCCTGCAACTCAGAGAAATTCCCACTTCTCCTACCTCAGGCAATCCCTACCCTACCTCAGCCTTTATAACACAGGCTTATAATCTCAATGAAAATGATTCTCCTACACTCAGATCTATAGGTAGGTCTTACAAAATTAATAAAGGTAAAATAAATTGATTCAAAATTAGTCACCCAGCTAGAGAGAAATGGGTGACTACTTCTTAATCCAAATCTATTTACTTCCTTTAATCATGTAATGATGGATCTGATCCAGCCCTTCTTAGCTTTTCAAAGCTTCTTGAAGTTGAAATTAGGGTAGATATAGGCTAGAGAATGTTGAAAATGATTCTTGATTCGACCTCTCTTCACCTTCTGAATTCTAGGTGATTACTTCTTAGATCTAGTCTTGCCAAATTTTTCCTTCTTTTTTTTGAAGTGTTGATCCCTTTATATAGGCTCCATCAAAGGTAACTGACTGATCCGATTAATAACTGACATCTGACAGTTCTGACAGTTCTAATAGTTGTCAGTACCTCTGGTTTGATTTCTGTACTTAGGAATCAAATCTTCTTGAAGTGTTGAAACTTGTTTGTTGGATATGTCGACACCAGTCCTTGATGTCGACACTACTCTTGTAGTGGTGTCGACATACTTCTGAATATGTCGATATAATCTTCACTTTGTCTCGACACAGATGATGTAGAATGTGTCGACACTAGTCCTGAGTGTCGACACTATTCCTGAGTGTCGACACTGCTAGCTTCCAGTCTTGACCTTGCTTGTGAAGTGTGTCGACACTAGTCCTGATTGTCGACATAGTTGCCTTCAGTCTCGACACTGCTTGTATAGAGTGTGTCGTCACTTGTCCTTAGTGTCGGCACATCTTCTCTTTATCTCGACAAAACTTGTTCAGTGTGTGTCGACACTAGTCCTGAGTGTCGACACATTTGCTTTCTTATATCATAGTGTCGACCCGAGTTCTGGGTGTCGACACAACTTTCTCCTTGTCTCAGCACTTCTTGTTTAAGTGTGTCGACACTAGTCCTGAGTGTCGACACAGCTTTCTCTTTGTCTCAGCATAACTTTGACAAAGCTGTCGACACTTGCCTAGTGTCTCAACACTTTTGTACTTAGCTTAATTTGCCTGCACACAAGAACTTAACATTCATCAAATACAACTATGTCTATATCATTGAGCTAAAAGGACTTCTTCAAATCAAGTACATTGTGACCAATGTACACAACACCACTTCATGATCATAATTCAGATTTGGAACGTCCCCAATCAACTTATATGCCAGGTGTTCCAAGTGACCCTAAAAGGGCATGCTTGCACCTAATTTCATTCTTTGAGGGATGGGGATACACAACTTTGTAGAGTTAACTCAACTGTTCACTAATCAGTTTATTGCCAACCGCCAAATCATTCGAGACTCTCTCACCTTTTACGGATTCACCAAAATGAGGTGGATACGCTTAAGGATTTTTTGTACAACCTCACTATAAAGGCAAGAAAAATTTCAGGTGTTGATCCTAAGCTTTTGCACAGTGTTTTCCTATGGGTAGGGGGTACGACCCTGTGGTTTCTGCTCCAAGTTGATGAGAAAACATTGTCCAACTACCCTAACTGAAAGTTCTTATTTTCATGGAAGCTAGCAACCTATAAGGAGGGGGGGGGGGTGAATAGGTTTGTCTAAGTATTTTGAGTTTCTTTTATTTCTTCTTGAGTTACTATGTGATTGAATAGATGAAATCCTTTTATGAACCTACATACAGAAAACAATCACAGAAAAGCACACAAGTATTTTTATAGTGGTTCTCCAAAATTATGGGTACATCCACTCTCCTCCTACCTTGCTAACTTCCTATTAGTCTAGGCACTTCTCCAAAACAATGCTCCAAGAAGCTTACACCTCAGATCCCTCGGGATCTCTCAGTCTCCTCCAAGACTTACACCTAAGCCACAAGAGCCTACACTCAGTGATATAAGTATCACCTACCTCAGGCAATTAAGCCCTTCCACACATGCTATGGAGGATAACCCTACCTCAGAGCAAACTTGCTCCTACAACTCAGAGAGATACACTCTCCTACATCTCAGGCAATATTTCCCTACTTCTCAGTGATTAAAACTCACCTACCTCAAATCCCAGCAGGATCCTACACTCAGAGAGGAGCTCTCTTCTACAGCTCAGGCAAATTTGCCCTACCTCAGGCTCAAGGCCCCTTCAACAAGAAATAATTTAATTAACTTTGACATAGAGAAATTTCTCTGTGTCAACAACTAGAGCTGAGAAATTTCTGCTCTATCTCTCCTCACAACAGAGAAAAACTTTGCTGGAGGAACTCAGAAGCTTACTCCTAAACTTGTTGTAGAAGACTAAAGATTCGTTGATCTTGAGTCTGTAAGCAGCTAACAGAACCGGCCGAAGGCTGAAGGTTCTTATTTCTTCAGAACTACTTCTGATTTTGCTGTGGCAGATGGATACTGCACAGCTATTTGAACTTTTTCTTGCAGGAGAGCTTCAAGCTTTTTGCATGCAGCAATGACGAAGAAGATGAAGTTGGATGCTAACTTTTGAAGTTGATGATGCCCTAAAAGTTGTCTTGTGTCTTAGCCCATCTCATCCTTTTGTAGTTCACTGGTCAACAGCTCTTAGATATTAGTGTGTCCCACCAGCAGCTTCCAGCTGCACCTTGTTTTAACGGAAGAAGACGTACAATAGCTTCTCGACAAAGTTTGTCGTGTTCTATAGCTTCTCCGTACTTGATTTGAACTTAGTTAACTTTTTCGATTTTGCTGACTTTGTCGACTTCAGCACCTTCGGACCTAGACAAAATCAAACATTAATAGAATAAGCGTTGAGTGAATGAGCTTCACTCAATGCCAAAGTACATAGACAAATCTGTCTATCTAGGCGTTGACAGCATTGAGTGAGTAATGCACACTCAATGCTTTTTGCCTTAACCTTTTCTACAACCTCTTTTTCATGCATGGCATTGAGAGTGTTGAGTGAACACACCTCACTCAATGCATTGAGCCTTAGCCATTTCTGCTTCTTCAACATCTAAAGCGTTGAGAGTGTTGAGTGAGCATACCTCACTCAATGCTTTTTTACTTTAACTAATTTTGTATCATGGCGTTGAGAGCATTGAGTGACCACGCCTCACTCAACACTTTATGCCATAGCCAGATTTTCTGTATCATAATTCAGTTTGAGTTCGACGAACTCAGAACATGGTTCAACGAACTCTGAGCTCAGATCGACGAATAAGTAAAAACTCAGTTCGACGAATTTAGAGTTCAGCTTGACGAATAAGTGAAAGCTTAGATCAACGAACTTAGGGCTTAGTTCGACGAACTATGAGCTTAGCTATTCAGCAATTGTGAAGCTAAGGCATTTAGTGAGTGAGCTACACTCAACTCCTGTGGACTCAGTCACTTTTCAGATCATTTCTCTTTAGGCTTTGACTGTATTAGCTTGACTCACAGGTTTTTGTTGTATGGCGTTGAGTGAGTTGACTTCACTCAACGCCTGTGGACTTAGCCACATTCTAAGCTTTCCACTTCATGGCTTTGATAGAATAGGCTTCACTCAGCGCAATACGTCATCTGGCGTTGAGTGAATGATCTTCACTCAATGCCTGTGGATTTGACAGTTTTCTGTCTTTCCACCACTTAGGTAAGAACTTACCTGACTTAGCTACTTAGGTTATCTATCCCTTCACTATCAACTACAACTATACGT
Source organism: Platanthera guangdongensis (assembly GCA_039583875.1). NCBI lineage: Eukaryota > Viridiplantae > Streptophyta > Magnoliopsida > Asparagales > Orchidaceae > Platanthera > Platanthera guangdongensis. The sequence goes on along the minus strand of CM077163.1, from coordinate 199,089,969 downwards.
ATATTATTGATAAGATTGACTTCCTCAAATCTAGGATATTGTGGGCAATGGACCCAACACTAACCTCATTCACCAGGTCGTGGATCAAATCATAATGGATGATACTAGCAAAGCGCACCAACATCAGTTTGAAGGAAGTTCAAAGATGGAGAGGGAGCATAAGCCACCGACAGCTCCCAAGAGGAACATTGAGCATCATGACAACCGCGTCGAGACCAAGGTCCTCTCCAACATCAGAACTACACTCCCTTGAATTCTGCCCAAACCAATGTACTCCAGGTCATTCATGATAATGACGCGCTCTGTAGGCCAAAGCTACTTGTTCCAAACAGGGAGAGCGATCTCCGCATTGTGAATTCCATCAGGATATTGTACTTAGTATTGAATACTGCACCAATTAGAACGGTAGTTCGAGCACCTTGTTCGCTAAGGGCTCCTTAGAAGGTTCTTACTAAATCAAGTTCTGAATCGGCCAGTGCCACATGAGCCAACAAGAGATCAACCTCATGCACATCAGGGTGCCCAGGAAGGCAGGTATCATACGGGGAACCGAGAGGAAACCTTCTCCTACTATGTACAATAAGTCCAATAAGGGCATGTAACTGCTCTTAGCATTGATGCAGTTGGACCATATAGTAAGCCCACCCCACAACATGATGCTCTAGTAACAGGCCTCGCGAAATCTTAATACAAACCAGCCAGGGGAATAGGGTGAAGAGATTATCCATCCTATCAGAGTGTGCAGCGTCTGCACCTCAACTATCAAGAATATTCCCTTTTTCGCATTAAGACAATAAGCTGTAAGCTTAAACATGCGCATAAATTTATGATAAATTAACCTGATGTTTTCAAACTTTATTTATAATGCAGGTCTCCGGAAATGAATATATGAAGGGTAAGACCACGACCTCTGGTAAGAAAGGGGCCAGCCAGCACCCCCCCCCCCCCACAGACACACACACCGAGAAATAAGCCCAGTCCATAAAACCTTGGAGGCTATTTATCCCTCTATGATGTTGTGGTAACTAGGTTACCCTTCGAGCACTAACCTTGGGTAAGAAACATGCAATCACCCCATGTTGAGCAATGAGCTCATAATCTGAGCACCAACCTCTGGTAAATAAGGGGTAAGCCACCCCCTCCCACACACACACCCAACAATGAGCTCATATTCTGAGTGTCAACCAACAGTAAGAAAGGGGCAAGCCCCCCACATATTGTAGTAATATCATGATCTAAGTGTCAACCTCTAGTAAGAAAAGGGAAATCCCTACACCTCCACCACACTGAGAAACAAGCTCACCATCTAAGTGTCGAACTCTAGTAAGAAAGGGGCAAGTACCCCCAACACCGAGTAGTGAGGCAAAACCCTCCTCCCCCGACAGTGAGCACCGATATCTAAGAAGAAAGGGGCAAATTTGTTGGATCGTGCGGCCAACCTTAGAGGGGGTGAATAAGGTTTTATGAGTTAATTAAAATTCGAATTATTTTCTGGTCCAAAAATACTAGATCTGGAAGCTACATGAGGCACTAGCTTGCTACCGCGCGGCGGTAGGTCACAGACCTTGTTTTTCCCGAACAAATTTCTCCTTAGAGATGCAGACACCCTTCAGAGATCTACCAACAAACAATCACAATGTCACACGTAGAATGAAGAGCACGAAATACTTTTATTCAATCAGAAACAGAAAAAGGTTTACAATTACAAACACGAGATCCCCATGACACCGGAGATCAGAGGTGGTGAAAGTCAAATATCTTTTTGTTTTCTATACCGACTCACTACCCAGACTGGTTGGCTCTCTCTCTTTCCCTCCAAGAAAAGTCTTCGAGCCGGATCTTCACCTTCACACAAGGAAGTGTCTTAGTGCCCCACTAGATCTCTCGATCTAAACGTCTCTTCCCTGGGATGATTTCTCATGGAGTCCTTCCCGGATTCCGACGACCTTCACCGGTCGATTTTCCTCACCCACAAACAATTAGAAAAGAGAAAAATACAATAAGAATAAAATAATAAGATAAAACTCCCCTCTAACCAGAACTCTTGATGTTGACGATGATTTGCTTGCAAATGTTCGATCTTTATGCTTTGAGAGTCTTTCTCTTTGATGTTCTTCAGATCCGTGAAGGTGTGCGTTTGATGAGAGTTTTTCGCAGTGAGTATCCTTCACGTGAATATTAGAATAAAGGATTCTTTATCAGCATGTTGATAGCCTTCAATACTTGTGCATGAATTCCTTTTGATCTCCTCTGAAGAACTCCCCTCTTCATTGAGTTGGGATGACCCCTTCATTCCCTTTAGACGGCTAGGACGAACTCTCCTTTAAAATTTCATGAATAATCATTGCCAAAAACTCAATTATGGGCTATTTTAAATAGAGAAGGTTGTGCGGGAAGCTACAACGCAGCGATAGCTTTGGCGGTAGCTTCGACGGTAGCTCGTAGAAAATAAAATTCTTCCTTTTCTTCTTTTCAATTTCGTTGATTTTTCCTTCATGCATAGAAATAAGTTATTTCTCATGAAAAATAAAATATAACATTGCCTTCCCATTGATATTTGATGCACCTACTGACATCCCAATCAAATCATAATATATTTGGTATTTCCTGATACTGCGAGAGCTCTTTCCTTTTCTGCTCCTTAATCAGTAAAGATTAGCAGGATTTTATAGTCATTTTAAATTAAGGTACCACTAGCGGTAGAGCTAGCGCCCGACGGTAGGTTGATGTGCGCGAAGGTGACAGTTGTCCAGCAGATTTGGAAAAATATCCAAAAACATGTCATCTTTTTAATGCTACCGCGGCGCGGTACCCAGCTATCTTCTGGCGGTAGTTCAATCTTCTTGACGAATCATCTCGACACTCGTTGAGAGCGCTAGCCCACCACGGTAAAGGCTAGCGCCACGCGGTAGGTTCCTGAGAGTTCATTCAGTTTAATTCAAGGCTAGCGCTCGGCGGTAGCGCTAGCGCGCGGCAGTAGGTTCCAGAACTTGATTCTTTCATTCTTCATACGTATAAACCTACACACTATAAACACACAACAAAAGTGATCAAATACACATTGAGATTTGTTATTCTTAAAGCAAGAGAGGCGGAATGCATGTTCTAACAAACTCCTACTTTTGATAATAACAAATCTACTAAGAAGAAATACTACATAATAGTGTTTGTCTTTATAGTAAATGATAAGCATTCAATGTGTACTCCCCCTAGATGGATATTACTCCTATATAGACTCTTCCTAGTTGAGATATTTCTTCAAAATCATTCTTCCCCTTTTGGTATTATCAAAAGAGGGTGGGATAGAGCATACTATCAAGTAGAGCTTTTTTATGATACCACGGGTTGATTACTATAAGTTTACACTTGTGAAAAAACATATTACCACTTGTTAAGATAATTATCATGATCAGGCATAAGTATCAACGTCCTATGATTACTCCTCCTACATAGATGCTTTCTATAAAAAATTTAATGTACTCCCCCTGAATTAAGAAATTGATGCATGATATTCTCCCCCTTTTTGGTAGAATAGAAGGAGGGTAGAGGTGAGTGTATGCAATGAGAATTAAAAAAGATCTATGTTAGAATAGAAAAAATGGGATGTAATGAGCAAGGTCATAGATAACTCTTTGTCACTTATTGGGCAAAATATATGCAAGATTGAATAAAATAGAAAAATAGCACTTGTTAAGCACATAATACCACGTAGTACTCATAGTTTACCACTTGTTGAGAGAGTAAATATTCATGATTAAGCACAAGTAGCACGCTTAAAAATATGTACGTTAAGCACTATTAAAATAAACATCCATTTTTTGGAAAATATGATCATATTAAGGATGTGGAATTTTAGGCCTAATAAGAAGATGTTTTCAATTCAATTCAACTCCAAGAGATGTTATATCATTGAAATTTTTGCAAGCATGATTTCAAAATATCAAAGAGAGATACAAACCACATTGTGAGCTAATTTGCATTTCAAGTAAAAAATAAACATTGTAGAGGTCATGCTTTACTATCTAATTCATTTACCTATGACTTTAAAGAGTAATATAGATATGCATTAGAATCCAATTCTCATGAGTAAAAGTTTTATGAGAAATAATGATGTGTATAAATAGTATTTTGATAAAATGTTCAAGTGAATTAATCAAAACACATGACATATATAATGAAAAAACATAACATTAAAATACAAAAATAATATTACTTCCATTATTTTTCTATGCACATGAGTAAGAAGTACAACTACCACGGTGCTTTACACACACAATGCATATTAATATTTATCAGGGAGTAGAGTACTGCTTGGAGGATCACATTTATGTCTTTAGTAGTATTATTTTTATTTTTGTGATTTGGTGTACGTACTAAGAGAAATGGTGAATATTTGTTTTGCTACAAGACAATTTATAATTCTTTTTCCAAAGTGCTCAGCCTCATAATGCTCATCAAGACTTATCAGGAGGGTGAGTAGTGCTTAGTGGAGTCTGTAACGCCCCGAAACTCAAAAGAGGGACGAGTGGCATTTTGAGCCAAGTTTGAGACTTGGTAGGGGTCACACGGCCTGGGACACGGGCGTGTCCTAGGGCCTTGTCATTCTTGGGTTCGACGATCTGGCTGTGTTATCAATGAAATTACAGTCGACGATTGTTAAGATATCGAACACGGCCTGAGACACGGGCGCGTCCCAGGCCGTGTCCTGCTCGGGCTATGAGTTGTGCTGTGTCGGGGGTGGAACACGGCCTGGAGCCCAAGCGTGTTCAGCCTGACACGGGCATGCCAAATTCGACACGAGCGTGTCGAGTACCCGTGTTCTCTTCGGGTTGGTTTTGGTCCTGCGTCGATGGAGGAACATGCCCCGCTACGCGGGCGTGTACTGGTTGACACGGGCGTGTCAAGCCTGACACGGGCGTGTCAAGCCTGACACGGGCGTGTCGAGAGCCCGTGTTCTTTTCGGGATGCGACAATTTCGGCGTTGATTAAGGCATACGGCCTTGGACACAGGCGTGTCACAAGCCGTGTTCGGCCAAGGTTTTGGATTTTAAGCACGAATCGTGGCCGTCCGTTTCCCTCTTTTGGGATCCAAGGGTCCTGGCTAGTCCTGACAGTGTTTAATTCGGGAATAGGGTTTGGATACCCTCATTTCATTCAACCTTTCTCTTTCTAATGTCTTAGAGAGAGGGTAGAGCAAGGAAGAAGGAGGAGAGTTCCGGCCGCAGGTTGAACTTCAGAGCCCCAAATCGCAAGCCGAGTTCGGATCTATGGAGGCAAGGTCGTTGCAGTGCTTTTCATCCGTCTAGATCTTCATGGCGCCGAAGATAAATGCTAGGGTAACGATTCTCATCTTAGACATGTGAATTCCTCTTTCCCTTTGCATAGGAAGCCCGCTCTCACGAGTTTGCAGTGAGTGTGAGGTGTTCCTTCGGGTAGACATGAATAGTCCCTGTTATTTTGTATGTAGAGTTTGCAATAGAGAAATGGACATAGGCATGATGTGTGTAGCCTACCCGGACAAGTTGGTCTGGATCGGTGATGTTGCATTGCATGAATGGCTGGAGAAGACTCCGCGCTGATGGTTGTTTTTCGGGTTTTCTACGCGGTAGATTGCAACAGGGAACCTTGGGGACTAACTCCGAGGTGCACCCGGAAAACTGGGCAGATACGTGATTCTGCCAACATGGTGGCCGGGGAGCCAACTTGCACATAACTGGGTTATGTAAAGTGTGTGATCGTATTGGGACTCGGGGAAGCTTGACCCGCGCATATGGCTTAAATTGACGTTGTGGTGTGAGCAACGGGTCAGGCGAAACCATACCCACTCTCTGTCGTTCGGTTAGAGAGACCTAAGGTATGTGATACTCGCCGTTGGCATAGATGGAGGGTCTTAGGCATAGGCCAGAAAGACCATAATGCTCACAAGAATTGTCGTCCAAGGGGCGGTGGTGAGACCGCAGATTTTGACCGGGTTCACCAAGAATGTGCCCTGAGAGCACGGGGTGTATGGCTGTGCGATCCTACGCCTGTGATGATGTGTAATTTCGCAACTGTTAAGCTATGCTAATAAAGTGCAGGGAAGGAGCATCGCGACCCCGAGTTTAGGGGCGGGGTCGTTATAATTTGGTCAGCTTTAGCTGACCATTGCTTTTGTTTGCCACCGCTTCAGTGGATTGTTACTTGCAGGTGCTGTGGAGCCTAGTTGTAAATAGAGGGCAAAAGCCCTTGTTGATGAGTCGGACCTCGAAGGCCATTATATGAATGTTTACTTTTATTCTCATATGTGACCGGCCTGCGTGCCGAGGTTTGGAAGACATTATTTGTATAAGTAAACTCCTGCAAGGCCATAAGGCCAAGTACTTATGTATTTGTGTGCACATTCCATTTGGGTTGTTATTGTAGTGGACATTCATGTTGTTGGCTGGGTTCTTAATTTGCAACTTTTAAATTGATTCCGCTAGAATGTACTCTGTGTAGGACGTTGGTTATTGTCAGGATGGTTTCATTGCGTAACCCTTCGGTTTGTTTGTGGTACATGGCGTCGGGCCCCGGCCGGACCTACTGCTATATACTATGTGACGGATAGGGGGTGTTACAATTTGGTATCAGACTACTGGTTTCGGTCAACCTAAATGAATTCGTGGACGAATTCTTTTAAAGGGTGGTGAGCACATTTGTGTGTGTCATCGTTATAATATAAAAGAACCCATGAATGTCAACTTAGGAATGAAAATACACATGTTTCGGGAACCTGCGTGTTCCTATAATGCTTTTTGCAATTTTGTTTGGTCATTTAACGGTGTTTTGTACAACTATAGGTGACCGGGAGTGGTGCAAGGCTGTCAGAATGCCCGATTTCTGAGCCAAGTAGTGCACTGAATGATGTGCATACAACACCTCCCTCGGCAAAAACCATACGATTGGTGGCTGAAGCGGTGTTTGCTATGATCAATGAGCAGCTTGCAAGGAAAATGCAGCAGCCTGCTCCTACGGTGGACAGGTACAGCTTCAAGCAGTGGAACCGAGAAGGGTGGAGCAAGTAGTGGTGGAATCTTTGGTGCCTAGGAGAGCAACTGAAAGGCAGCTCAAGCATGTTTTGGGCTTCAATCCTATGATGTTCTTGGTGATGGGAACCACATCCCAAGCTGAGGATTGGCTCTCCTGTGTAAAGAGAGTCTTGACAGCTACTAAAACGGAAGAGTGGCAGATGACCACCATAGCTACATTCCTGTTGTATGGAGATGTAATGTTGTGGTGGGAAGGTCTAGAGCTACATCATCTGAGGGGAAGGCAACCCACAGATGTCTCGATGGAAGAATTTTCGAGACTATTCTTGGCAAGGTACCTTCCCTAGGCTCAGAGAATCGCGTTAGAGAATGAATTCTAGAAGTTGACGCAAGGAGAGAGTAGCATGGATGAGTATCTCCACGAATTTACATGGTTGGGTCGATATGCCAGCTCTTCGTTTGCGGATGAGGAGCGTAAGACAAACCGTTTCTATGAGGGTCTGAGGGATGACCTAAGGCTACTGCTCTCGGGGCCTATGATGCAGGGCTTCTTGACCCTGGTCAATACGGCCCGATTTTTGGAGAAGGATTTGAGGAATGTGCAAGCAAAGAGATACTCTGGGGCTAAGAAGTCATAGTTTAGGGTGTCGACTAACACGAAGACTGGTTATCATAAGTTCAATAAGAAGGCTAGGACTTCGGGTGCAACCCCTTCTTCAGGTGCATCGGGGGCAACTTCAAGCCGAACCCCGGGCGCATGCTATAATTGTGGGAAGCCGGGACACTTTGCCCGAGACTGTTGGAGCGGACGTCCAAAGTCTGAGAGGAAGCCGGGAGCAACCTATGAGGAGAAGGGCAAGGCGGTGGAGTCAACCGCATCCCACTATGCTCCGGCTCAACCTAGAGTCTATAACCATGGCCAGCCGGAGGCCATAAAGCAAGCAGATGTGGTGACAGGTACGTTTTAAATTTATAGCAAGTTGGTTTCTAAATACTTGTTACATTGTGTTTGTTACCTTACTACTGCTTGTATAGGCTTTGTTTTGATTTGTGATAATCCGGCGAGAGCACTCTTTGATACGGGAGCTTCACACTCCTTTTTGTACAAAGGATTTATATCGCGCATCGGAGTACCTTCTTCGATGGAAAAGGACAAACTGGATGTGTTGTTGCTGATTGGGTGTTCGGTGCGCGCGGATAGAGTCTGTGGCGTAAAGATTTGTATTGGGAGTCAGGAGTTCGATTTGCAAGCATTGTTACTGCCGCTAGTGGAGTTTGACGTGATATTTGGTATGGACTGGATCTCGGAGCAGCAGTCATATATTGATGTTCACCGCAAGGAGGTTAAGTTGGGAACGGGTCATGAGACGATGTTTGTAGGCTTGAAAGGGTCGAGCAAGACTTTGATGTCTGTACTTTAGGTGGTTAAGGCAGTTCATGCTGGTGCAGAGCTGTTCTTCACGCTTGTGGAGACTTCGAAGCCTAAGCCTGCTTTGGACATCATCCTAGTGGTATCTGAATACCCTGATGTGTTCCCTGGCGATCTCCCTAGAGCCCCACCTCAACGGGAGATAGACTTCACTATTAAGCTAGTGCCAGGTGCGAAACCTGTGTCATGCTCTCCGTATCGGCTAGCGCCTAAGAAGATGGCAGAGCTGAAGGTACAACTTCAAGAGATTTTGGAATAGGGTTACGTGCGTCCAAGTTCGTCGTCTTGGAGTGCACGGTTCTTTTTTTGAAGAAGAAGGACAGAAATTTGCGGCTCTGTATCGATTATCGAGAGCTGAACAAGTTAATGGGGAAGAACAAGTACCTGATCCCAAGGATTGATGATCTGTTCGATCAGTTAGTCGGGTCATCGGTGTACTCGAAATTGGATCTTAAGTCTGGTATTATCAGCTGAGGATAAGGGAAAATGATATCTCCTAGAAAGCTTTTAGCATGAGATACAGGATTTATGAGTTTACGGTCATGCCGTTTGGACTGACAAATGCGCCGCCAGTGTTCATGGATCTGATGAACAGGACTTTCAGAGAGTACCTTGACCACTTTGTGATCGTCTTCATCGACGATATATTGGTGTACTCGCAGAGTGAGGAGGATCACTTTAAGCATCTGCATTTGGTGTTGGAGATGCTGTGGAGGAACCAATTGTACGCCAAGTTCTCCAAATGCGAGTTTTGGTTGTCCTTAGTAGCTATAACACCCCCTATCCGTGGCACAGCATATAGCAGTATGTCCGTCCGGGGCCCGACGCCATATACCACAGACAGACCGGAAGGTTACTCAATGGAATACCATCCAACTAATACCACTGTCCTACACAGAGTCATTCTAGCGGAAGCAATTTAATAGCTACAAATTTAGAACCCAGCCATAAGCATGAATGTCCACAACTCAAAACCACAGGAATGAAGGTACAAAACACAAGTATAATGGCCTTAAGGACTTACAATTGTTTACTCAAATAAAATGTGTCTTCCATACCACGACACGCAGGCCGGTCACACATGAATAAAACAAGTAAACACTCAAAATTTGGCCTTCGAGGGTCGGCTCAGCAACTTGGGCTTTAGCCTGCTATTTACCACGCGACTCTGCAGCACCTGCAAGCAAAAATCCACCGCAACGGTGGCAAACAAAAGTAACAGTCAGCTATTCTGACCAAATTATAATGATCTCGCCCCCATAATCGGGGCGGCGATGCTCTTTCCCTACACTTTGTTAGCATAACCAAGCAGTATAGTGAATAAACACTTCATCACAGGCATGAGCACACATGGCCTCACACCCCGTGCTCTCAGGGCACATTCTCGGTGAGCCAGTCAATGTCACGTCAATTTAAGCCATAGACGTCTCGGTCTCACTACGACCACTAGGATGACCAATCTTGCGAGCATTTTGTCTTCCCGGCATGGGTCACGTCAATTTAAGCCATAGACCACCGAAGACCCTCATCTATGCCAACGACTCCTACCGAATGACATAGAGCGGGTACGGTTCCGCCTGACCCGTTGCTCACACCGCAACGTCAATTTAAGCCATAAGCGCGGGTCAAACCTCCCCAAGTCCCGTTTCCATCACACACTTCACATAACCCGGTTATGTTCAAGTTGGATCCCAGGCCACCATGTTGTCAGAATCACGCATCTGCCAAGTTTTCCGGGTGCACCTTGGAGTTAGTCCCCAAGGCTCCCTGTTGCAATCTACCGCGTAGAAAATAAGAAAAACAATCATTCGCGCGGAGTCTTCTCCGGACATTCAAGCAATGCAACATCACCGATCCATACCAACTTGTTCGGGTAGGCTTCACACATCATTCCTATGTCTGATTCTCGATTACAGACTCTTGATGGTGATTTTATAAGTTTTGAAAATATCCAAACTAAAATCTCAAACTAGGCAAGTGCACCTATCGAAATTTAGTCTAGGAAATATCGTATTTAAACTCGAGGACCGTTGAGTACTTGTACTCACAAGGAAGAGCTACTATTTTATCGACCGAAAGTTGGTTTGTGGAAAAGGAAACGTTAAACTTAAGAGGAGAAATGCGATGATAGGAAAGCTAGCACTTGATCTAGAATCCCTTTGGGTTAGAATAAAATTCCAAGAAATGAGAATAAGCACAAGCATCTAGATTAAAACTTTAACCGCGGAGGTTCCAAAGCTACGAAGCACCTCTCTCGAGAATACGCATTCGACTAACCTTAGGTTGATCGATTAAGACCTCTCGGCCTAGTCGAAAAACCTAAGCTTGCTTTAGGCGGTGAACCTCTCTAATGGAATTGACTCCAATGCGGAACAATTTTGCCTACCTCTCTCGAGGGGTGCAAGAAACTCTCTTTATCCTTGAGTGATCTACTCGTGTCCACAACCTCTCGGTAAATCTAGGATACGGATCTAAATTTTAATAAACATAATTTGCAACTTATGAATTCGAAGGCATGAAAATCAAGATAAATCAAAGTATATTTGAAAAGGAGTGCTTGATAATTGGAGACAAAAATAAGAATTTTATTCCATTTCAAAGTTCATCATGATCAAGTGCTAATTGGGAAATTAGCTACTCATCATGATGGGAGAATTACATGAAAGCTTAAAGAAAGACATGATTAAAGATAGACTTGAAAGTAAAGGTACACTATGAAATTAGAATGCAAGAAAAACAGTAAACAAAACAGAACTAAGCTCCCAAAAATCTCCTCCACAGCTTCTAGAATTGCCTGGAATTTATAGGCAAGCTTGCTAGTTGGTCACGCCCCTAGGTCACGCCCGTGACCTAGGGTGTGTCAGTCTCGAAACCTTCGTCTTGAAACCTCGGGAATGTTGGATGAGAAACCGCCAAAATCTGTTAACTGACGGGTCACGCCCCTAGGGCATGCCCGTGACCGAGGGCGTGTCAAGGCTGTTTCTGGAAAATGGCGGGAAGCTGAAAATGACGGGAGTAAACTGTTCTTGATGGAGGCATCACGCCCCATGGTCACGCCCGTGACCGTGGGCGTGTCAGGTTGCAACGGATTCTGGCGGCAACGGCACACACGTCTCTTTATTGACTGGAAAACGCACATGACACGCCCTTGGTCACACCCATGACCCAGGCATGTCAATTTAATTCGTCATGGCACGGTCTAGCAGTCCTTCACCGGCTGTCACGCCCCGTGTAAGTGTAACACGGGCGTGTCGCTGAACTACACGGGCGTGTCAGAGGCCGATCGATGTTCTTCGGCCGCAGGTTGACGATTTACACTGACCTTCTTTGCACGTGGGTGTCACGCCTGTGGTCACGCCCATGGAGGGCATGTCACCGGGCATGTGTAGGCCGAAAAGGAGAAATTCCTTTTTGCTCCAAAATATTGATAGATCAGCCCTGCAAAATTGAAAATAATATTATTAGAATAAATAAATATAAAATATAGAAACTAGTTAATTATAAACTTAATATTATAAAATTGATGTAAAATATCTAACTATTAATATAAAATAGTAAATAAAAGGATAGAAATAATTAGAGTTATCAAATACCCCCATACTTATTCGTTTGCTAGTCCCGAGCAAACAACTTCCTATAGGGAGTAGAAAAATTTTAAATGCTAGAAAAGAAAATTGAACCTAAGGAGTAAAATGTGAAGTCTTATGCATATGCTTGTAGCTATTTTGGTAGAAAAACTCACTCAGCATACAAGTTAGGTTTTTATTTTTCTTAAAATGTGTTTCCATTATTATTTTTACTTTTAAAATGAAAATCCGATAAATCTTAAAATTATATTCAGGGAGAGTGTAGCGTGTGTACTAAGATAACATTGCATGAACGAAGATCAAGATACCCTCCAAAGAAATCCATGAATGTTGATGGCCATAGACTTGCCCTTTCACACTCTCGCCACGACACTAGTTTAACTTATAAACATAAATCAGAAGGACTTAATTAGATAGAAACGTAGGCTTAGGTTTTTGGTTAGGATGGTCAAAGATAAAAACGATGACTAGTCACACCAAAACCTAGAGAAAGCTTGCACACAAAAATTTGCTATGGCTTTAAGAATGCAGCCAAAATCCTAATCCTGTTTTTTTCTTTCTTATTTTTTGAACTCTCACATCATGTTGAAAATTTTCTGCTACCTCTTCATTTTTTTACAATAATTTTTTTCTTTTTTTTTCTTTTTATTTTGAAGAGGAAAGAATAAAAATCAACTTTTTTTAATAAGAAAAGAGCCACCAACAATAAAAAGACTCATAATCACTCACAAACCGTGTTTGTATATCTATGTGCAAGCTTCGTCTTAGGAGCGCAATTAGCTTGCTTTTTAGGCTTTGGTAAAATATTTCGTGGAGCTAAAATAAAAAGATAAGATAATAGGCTCAAAATGGCTTAACAAAGATAAGATTTTAAGTAAGGGTGCAAAGTCTCAAACTGGCCAAAAGATGTGCCTAAATCATATCTATGCTAATGAGTTTAACCTATGCAAAGTCTTGAGAATAGTTAGAGGGCAAGTTCTAGACATCGAGAAAGAATATCTCTTTCTTGATCAGCGAAATATCTCTCTAGTAAACTTCTACTTACTCACCTAAAGTTTTTCAGATTTTATCGGTTTTCAAAGTGAAAGTAAAATAAAATATTTCCACGCATTTAGAAAAATGAAAATCTAATTATATGCTAAATATTTAGATATACATAAAATGCTACTTACACGTGCACTTGACTAGAAACACAGCATGACCAACAATTTTACTCCAAAATTCAAATTTCAATTTAAACATCAAAATTCTCTAAACACTATACAAAAGTTCAATGAATAGGAATTTTGCATGTGAATAAATAAGGAAATAATGACTTCTCTAATTAAAAATTAAACCTAATTTTTTTTTTTGTTTTTTTTTGAAAAACAAAATTCATAACAAAATATAACTATTGAAAATTTTGAAATAAAAAAGTTTTAATATACTTTTTCTTTTTGAAAAACAAGTTTTGTTTTTTAAATATTTTGCTTGAGAAATATCCCTCCCCCATACTTAAGCAATACATTGTCCCCAATGTAAAAATGAAGAAAAGTAAAAAAAGGGAACTTTCCTGAGAATGTCAAACCAGCATCAAAAGATACCTGTAAGATAGTAGCCAAGCAAAACATGATATTTTAGAGATTTTTTTTATCATAAAAAAATACAGGAAAAGAAAAACAAAGATACAGGATACAAAGAGAGGCGACCCTCTACTAGTCCAAAGAAAAGAAAAGATAGCTACTCCTGGTGGGGAGGGTCTCCGTGCTCCTGATAGAAAGTCCGCAGGTTCGCGAACTAGCGGGCAATATGATCCACGGAAGAAGCATGGCTCTGCTCGAGCTTGGTAAAGCGCTCATCAAATGAAGCGAAACGACCGTCAAAATGGGTCTGCAGCTCGTTTATGCACGTATGAATTGACCCAAAATGATGATCCCAATAATTTTGAGGGTCGGGCGTGGGGGTAGAGGGCACACGAGGTGGAAGAATCGGGGGAGAGTGAGGAGCACCACTGGGACTGACACCGAAATCAAGATCAAGATCCCCGCCACCGACTGATGGGGGAATAGCCTCAAACTCGCCCTCACATCGGCGCGCTAGGCCAAGTGCCTGAAAGGTCGGGAACTGGAGAGCCTGTGGCGTTTGCATGCAAGTGAGCCGCGGAAGGGCATCCCAAACGCTGGTCTACTTGGCTAGGAAAGTAATAAAATTTCCTCCATGAACCGCCCCCAACCTCACATTTTCAGCCTGATGACGGAAGAAGATTGTGAGCATATAACCAAGGTTGAGTGGGGTCCGGAAAAACATACTATATAAATATAGTAAGTCGGCCCGAGTAACCACGCCATGGCTATCGCCGTGGGCGGAAAGAGTTGAGGAGGTTATGGAGGATACACAAAGCAGGGGAAATGAGGTGGCTACTCTTAGATTTCTTTGGGGTGTAGGGGGCGACGTCATTACTAATTTCCAACCAAAATGCAAGGAGATTGAAATCAGAAGGAAAATCAGTTTTGAGGTCGAGATAGGAGGGAGAATGGGAAAATGCCTCCGAGCAAAAGCCCATGGCGACATTGAGTTGGCGGATGGTGAGCTGGTACATTATCCCACCCATGCGAAAAACGATAAAATCGTCTTGCCCTGACCAGCGGAACTCAAAAGACGCCAAGAACTCGATGGTGTGCTCAAGGAAGGCTGGCTCCGAAATGGAGAAAAGGGGAGCCCATCCTGGGGTGGATAGAAACTCCCGAACCAAGTCCGCTGCTCTGAAGGTGGCGAGGATCGCCTAGTCTAAAATCCAAAAAACACCAAAAGGTTTGGTGCGCAATCGCTCGGACCTATCCTGTTGGGTGGCATTTTCGAAGAGGAGCATGGCCTCTGTGGCGGCGGGATCTGCGGGATGCTCGAAGGAAGAAGTGAAGGAATGAGGGCGGTGGCGAGGCATGCTGGAAGGAGGGAGGAAAAAGGGGTTTCCGGGTTGGCTAAGGAAAGGAGGAGGGCTGGAGGTTGTGGAGGAAAGAAAAGGGAGAAGAAATCCTATTTATAGGAATTTCGGGTTGGTCACGCCCCCATGTCACGCCCCCATGTCACGCCCGTGACATGGGGCGTGACAAGCACGGGTCAAAGCGAAAAGGATTCTGAGGTAGACTGCCTCGGATTCGCTGTACACGCCCAGGAGGCACGCCTGTGACTCTCAGAGTCACGACCGTGACTCTAGGCGTGTAATGGGAATCCAAGATAGGCGCGTGGGAATCCGAGGTGCTGGCCTCAGATTCCACTGTCACGCCCCAGCATCACGCCCGTGACTCGGGGGCGTGTCGGCCAAATCGAAAATGGCGCAGGGAATCCGAGGCAGACCGGGTCAACACCTCGGATACCCGCGACACGAGCATAACACGCATGTGACCAACCTTGGTCACGCCCGTGTCATGTCCGAATGACGAGCTATGCACGAAAACATCCGCGAGTTTCGTAAGACGAGCAAGACACGCCACTAACACTGACGTGACCCTTTGGTCACGCCCGTGACAGGGGCGTGTCCGAGAAAAAATACAATTTTTTTTAAAAAGTTTAGTTTTTGGTATTTTATGTTTTTGTTTTTTTCTTTTTTTTTTGATTTTGCCTCTTTTTTTTACGTTTCTAAAAAAAGAGAAAATAAATAAATAAAAGTTACCGACTTGAAGAATGACGTAGACTTGACGTTCGTCCCCGACCGATTGTCATGCATCGATGTCCTTCAAACCTGTAAAAACTCATCAAGAAAAATTTTAAAAAAATAAATAGAAAGAATATTCATGGGATGCCTCCCACGAGCACTTTGTTTATGGTCGGTGAGCTCGACCATAGTGAGCACTAATTTATGGGTTCGGGAGGTTAATTTCCTCTCGTGCTCATTAGTAGTATCACAAGCGAAAAATAATTTCAGTCGATGCCCGTTCACCTTAAATTCGCCTTTTTCCGGGTGCAAGATAAGGACTGTCTCGTAGGGCCACACCTCTTTTACAATAAAAGGGTCGGACCAACGGGACTTAAGTTTCCCCGGAAAAAGTCGTAGGCGTGAATTATAGAGGAGCACTTGGTCTCCCGGCTTAAAATTTTTGGGGTGCTTAATTTTTTTATCATGATAAAATTTTCTGTGCTTCTTATAAAGTTTATTACTTTCGTAGGCGAAGGAGCGCCACTCATCGAGCTCGTTAATTTGAAATTTCCGAAGCTCGGATGATAAATTTTCATCTAGATTTAAAAATTTAAGCGCCCAAAAGGCGCGATGCTCAAGTTCAACCGGTAAGTGACATGCTTTCACATAGACCAATTGGTACGGCGTACAACCGATTGCGGTCTTGTACGCGGTCGGATAAGCCCAAAGTGCATCGTCAAGCTTAACCGACCAATCCTTTCTATTTGTAGAAACCGGTTTTTCTAAAATTCGTTTAAGTTCACGGTTTACTACTTCTACTTGGTCACTAGTTTGAGGGTGATAGGGGGTGACCAACCTATGCGTAACGCCATATTTAGAAAGAACTTTGGCAAATTGTGTGTTACAAAAGTGAGTTCCCCTATCACTCACTATTGCCCGCGGCGCTCCAAATCGTGAAAAGAGTTTTTTGAGAAATTGGGTCACGACTCAGGCATCATTGGTGGAAAGGGCTTGTGCTTCCGCCCACCGTAACACGTAGTCAACCGCTACCAAAATATAACGATTTCCAAAGGAAGTGGGTAGCGGGGCGACAAAGTTGATTCCCCATAAATCAAAAACCTTAATTTCGAAAAATGAATTCAATGACATTTCATTATGGCGGGAAATATTACCTGAGCGTTGGCATTGTTCACAACGACTTACATGTGCGTGAGCGTCTTTGAAGATACTCGGCCAATAGAAGCCCGCCTCAAGTACTTTCCGCGCCGTCCGATTTGCTTTATAGTGCCCGTCGGCAGGTCCCTCGTGGCAATGTTTCAATATTTGGGCGCCCTCCTCATGAGAAACACATCTCCACACTACTTGGTCCACACAAACTCGAAAAAGAAACGGATCCTCCCAAAAATAATTTTTCAAATCAGAAAAGAATCTCTTCTTTTCTTGGTAAGAAAAACCTTTTGGGAGAAATCTTGCGGCACGAAAGTTTGCGAAATCGGCGAACCACGGGATAGGGAGAGTCATTACCTTATATAAAGTGAGAAGGCGATCCTCGGGAAATTTATCATCGATGTCCTCTTCGATAAGCTCCTCCAAGTTGGGATTCTCCAACCGAGAAAGGTGATCCGCCGCCAAATTCTCCGCT
The DNA here is from genome assembly GCA_039583875.1 of Platanthera guangdongensis. NCBI lineage: Eukaryota > Viridiplantae > Streptophyta > Magnoliopsida > Asparagales > Orchidaceae > Platanthera > Platanthera guangdongensis. The sequence continues at coordinate 199,072,691 of CM077163.1, read as the reverse complement.
CCTCTTTTGTCCCGGATCTCCAAGTCAAATTCTTGAAGAAGCAATATCCACCTAATCAATCTAGGCTTTGCATCTGTTTTGGTTAGTAAATAACGCAAGACCGAATGATTGGTAAAAACAATGACTTTGGATAAAGTGAGATAAGAACGAAATTTATCAAAAGCAAAAATAACGGCAAGAAATTCTTTCTCGGTGGTTTTGTAATTTTCTTGTGCGGTGGTTAGTGTTTTGCTCCCATAATAGATAGGATGAAAATTTTTATTGATGCGCTGTCCTAAGACCGCACTAACGGCAAAACTACTAGCATCGCACATGATTTCAAATGGTAGATCCAAATTGGGAGCTATTATGATAAGTGTGTTTATTAATTTTTCTTTTATAATAGAAAAAGCACGTAAACAATTTTCATCAAAAATAAACGACGCTTCTTTTTCTAACAAGTGTGTAAGGGGCTTAGTTATTTTAGAAAAATCTTTAATAAACCGGCGATAGAAAACGACATGCCCCAAAAATGTACGAACGACCTTTACATTTGAAGGGGGAGGTAGCTTTTCTATAGTTTCAATTTTAGTTTTATCTACCTCTATGCCCTTACTTGAAATTTTTTGACCTAAGACCAAACCTTCCCGTACCATAAAATGATACTTCTCCCAGTTTAAAATTAGGTTCGTGTCCTCACATCTTTGGAGTACACGGGAAAGGTTTTCAAAACATAAATCAAACGAATCTCCAAAAATGGAGAAATCGTCCATGAAGACCTCCATGATATCCTCCACTAATTCATCATAGATCGCTAGCATACACCTTTGGAAGGTTGCCGGCGCATTGCACAAACCAAAAGGCATCCTTCGATAGGCGAAGGTGCCAAACGGACAAGTAAAGGTTGTTTTCTCTTGGTCCTCGGGTGCAATTGGGATTTGGAAATATCCCGAGAGACCATCAAGAAAACAATAAAAAGCATGACCGGATAGCCGTTCAAGGATTTGGTCAATGAACGGTAAAGGAAAATGATCCTTTCGGGTTGCATCATTTAATTTACGATAGCTGATGCAAACCCGCCATCCGGTAACGATTCTAGTAGGGATTAATTCATTTCTATCGTTAGGCACTACCGTTAATCCTCCTTTCTTGGGCACCACTTGGACCGAACTAACCCAAGTGCTATCCGAAATCGGATAGATGATGCCCGCATCTAATAATTTAATAACCTCCGCCTTAACTACCTCCTTTATATTAGGATTTAGTCCGGCGTTGAGGTTGAATAGTTTTGTGAAAATTTTCTTCTAGTAAAATTTTGTGCGTACAAAAGGAGGGATTAATATCTTTTAGATCCGTAATTTTCCACGCAATTGCGCGGCGATGGCGTTTTAAAACATTTAATAATTTAAATCTTTCTTCATCAGATAAATACGCCGGCACAATAACGGAAAGTTTTGAACCCTCCACTAAAAAAAGTATTCTAAATGATCTGGCAATTATTTTAGTTCTAAGGTTGGAGGTTCATCGTAAGAAGTTTTTAATCGGTCACTTCCTAATTCTAGAATTTCAAAAATAGGCTCTTGTGTGTCTGATTGATTATCACTAATGTCATGAGAAATGAGATCTAAAGTTTCAAAATTTTCTTCAGGATCAATAGAGGAATAAAGATTGTCAGAAAATAAAATGGAGTCTTCTTCGAGAGAAGCCTCCAAAAAGAAACATGAGTCGTCGTTAGCAAGCGTGTTTTTCATAGATGATTTGATAGTAAATGTAACTTCTTCATCTCCGACTCTAAGGAAAAGTTTACCGTTACTAACATCTATAATAGCCCGTGAGGTGGCGAGAAAAGGGCGACCGAGAATAAGCGGAACCTCGGTGTCCTCTTCTATGTCAAGGATGACAAAATCTATCGGAAAGATAAATTTGTCAAACTTGACAATCACATCCTCAATAATACCCATAGGGTATTTAATAGTCCGATCCGCCAATTGGATGCTCATTCGTGTTGGATTAGGCTCTCTTAATCCTAATTTTTTAAATAACGAATAAGGCATTAAATTAATCGAGGTGCCAAGATCAGCCAACGCATGTTTTACCAATAAATCGTCAAAGAGACAAGGAATAGAGAAACTACCCGGGTCGGTTAGTTTCTTAGGCAATTTATTAAGTAAAACTGCCGAACATTCCGCGTTCAATTGAATCGTGAAAATTTCCTCAAGTCTCTTTTTATTTTTTAAAAGATCCTTGAGGTATTTTGCGTATTTCGGCATTTGCGCTATGTCTTCATAAAACGGTAAATTAATATGAATTTGCTTAAATAATTCTACAAATTTACCGAAATGATCATCCGCCCGCTTTTTCTTTAATTTGGACGGATAGATAAGAGGCGGTTGATATTCTTTAATTTTATTTTAATTAAAAACTTTAGGAGGAGGAGGAGGTGATGTAGAATTTGTTACCACTTGTTCAACCGGATTTGAAGAAGAATGTACCTCTTTCCCGCTCCGTAGAGTGATAGACTTCGCTTGCTCCTTTGGGTTGGGCTCCGTATTGCCCGGTAATGCTCCTTGTTGGCGATCGGAGAGCATTTTAGCAATTTGCCCAATTTGGTTCTCCAAACTACGAATAGATCCGGTGAGATTCCGGTTATTGACATCATTTGATGTCGTATATTCGGTGAACAACTCCTCGAGATTGGGAGCTTTGGGAGCTTGTGGCGGAAAATAACTAGGTGGAATTATGTTTGGTGGGCGAGCCGCGTTCCCCGGATTACTCCAAGAGAAGTTGGGGTGATTCCTTAAACCCGGGTGATAGGTATTACCAAAATTATTACCCAGATTATAAGGTGGCCGATTCGGATTACCCATGTAAACACAATGCTCGGCAATAGTAGAAGGCTCCCAATATTGGGGCTCACAGGTAGGTGTAGACGAGGAAACAGACATATCGGCTACTTGTTTTTGTAGTTTCTCAACCTGGAGAGGCAAACTTGAAACCGTATCAATTTCATACATCCCGGCCGGTTTAGGTGGACGAGACCGGGGTGTACTCCATTGATACGTGTTCATGGCCATTCCTTTTATAAGCTCTTGGGCGACCGCCGGTGTTTTGTTGTTTAACGTTCCACCGGCGGCGGCATCAATATGTTGCCTCGTTTGTTGATTGAGGCCATTATAGAAGGTTTGGATTTGCAACCAATCGGGGATTGCATGATGCGGACATTGGCAAAGCAATCCCTTAAATCGCTCCCAAGTATCATATAACGTTTCGTATCAACTTGGGAGAAATATGTAATATCATTGCGCAACTTGGCCGTTTTTGCGGGCGGAAAATATTTCGTGAGAAATTTTTCCGTCATCTCGGCCCAAGTAGTGATGGATCCTCTTGGTAATGAGGTCAACCACTGTTTTGCTTTGGTGCGCAATGTGAAAGGAAAAAGCCTTAGCTGGATGGCATCATCCGAAACCCCATTAATTTTAAAAGTGTCACATATTTCTAAAAAGTTAGAAATATGCGCGTTGGGATCCTCATCTTGAAGCCCATCGAATTGTACATATTGTTGTAACATTTGGATGATGCTTGGCTTCAACTCAAAATTATTGTTCGCAATAGCGGGACGAATAATACTTGATTGAGCATTATCCAAATTTGGTCGAGCATAATAAGACATAGTCTGTTGATCGGCCATATTTGGATTTGGATTACCCAAATTAGAAGAAAATTGAAAGGGGGAATAAGTAGAAGAAGAAGAGGAAGAAGTAGAAGAAGAAGAAGTAGAAAAAAAAAGAAGTGTCACCGATGGATTCCTCAACCAAATCTGGAGAATTGATATCGCAGAGTCTTAGACGTCGCCGTAAGCTTTGCTCAATCTCCAGATCCAAATCAAGTAGATTTGACGGATTCCCTCGGGTCATACAACAAAATAAAAACAAAATAAATTTTTTTATTTTATTTTGATTTTTTTTAAAACAAAAGAAAATGATAAAACTAATAAATCATTGGTTTCAAAATATGAACACAGAAAATGTTCCCGGCAGCGGCGCCAAAAACTTGATGGTGATTTTATAAGTTTTGAAAATATCCAAACTAAAATCTCAAACTAGGCAAGTGCACCTATCAAAATTTAGTATAGAAAATATCGTATTTAAACTTGAGGACCGTTGAGTACTTGTACTCACAAGGAAGAGCTACTATTTTATCGACCAGAAGTTGGTTTGCGGAAAAGGAAACGTTAAACTTAAGAGGAGAAATGCGATGATAGGAAAGCTAGCACTTGATCTAGAATCCTTTTGGGTTAGAATAAAATTCCAAGAAATGAGAATATGCACAAGCATCTAGATTAAAACTTCGACCGCGGAGGTTCCAAAGCTACGAAGCGCCTCTCTCGAGAATACGCATTCGACTAACCTTAGGTTGATCGATTAAGACTTCTCAGCCTAATCGAAAAACCTAAGCTTGCTTTAGGTGGTGAACCTCTCTAATGGAATTGACTCCAATGCGGAACAATTTTTCCTACCTCTCTCAAGGGGTGCAAGAAACTCTATTTATCTTTGAGCGATCTACTCGTATCCACAACCTCTCGGTAAATCTAGGATACGGATCTAAATTTTAATAAACATAATTTGCAACTTATGAATTCGAAGGCGTGAAAATTAAGATAAATCGAAGTATATTTGAAAAAGAGTGCTTGATAATTGGAGACAAAAATAAGAATTTTATTCCATTCCAAAGTTCATCATGATTAAGTGCTAATTGGGAAATTAGCTACTCATCATGATGGGAGAATTACATGAAAGCTTAAAGAAAGACATGATTAAAGATAGACTTGAAAGTAAAAGTACACTATGAAATTAGAATGCAAGAAAAACAATAAACAAAACAGAACTAAGCTCCCAAAAATCTCCTCCACAGCTTCTGGAATTGCCTGAAATTTATAGGCAAGCTTGCTGGTTGGTCACGCCCCTAGGTCACGCCCGTGACCTAGGGCGTGTCAGTCTCAGAACCGTCATCTTGAAACCCCGGGAACGTTGGAGGAGAAACCGCCAAAATCTGTTAACTGACGGGTCACGCCCCTAGGGCACGCCCCATGGTCACGCCCGTGACCATGGGAGTGTCAGGTTGCAATGGATTCTGGCAGCAACGGCACACACGTCTTTTTATTGACTAGAAAACGCACATGACACGCCCTTGGTCACGCCCGTGACCCAGGCGTGTCAATTTAATCCGCCGTGGTGCGGTCTAGCAGTCCTTTACCGGCTGTCATGCCCCTTGTAAGTGTAATACGGGCGTGTCGCTGAACTACACGGGCGTGTCAGAGGCCGATCGACGTTCTTCGGCCGCAGGTCGATGATTTACACTGACCTTCTTTGCACGTGGGTGTCACGCCCTTGGTCATGCCCATGGAGGGCGTCTCACCGGGCGTGTCTAGGCCGAAAAGTAGAAATTCCTTTTTGCTCCAAAAAATTGATAGATCAACCCTGCAAAAATGAAAATAATATTATTAGAATAAATAAATATAAAATATAGAAACTAGTTAATTATAAACTTAATATTATAAAATTGATGTAAAATATCTAACTATTAATATAAAATAGTAAATAAAAAGATAGAAATAATTAGAGTTATCAACTCTACAAGTACACAACGGGGACTATTCATGTCTACCCGAAGGAACGCCTCAAACTCCCCGCAAACTCACGAGAGCGGGATTCCTATGCAAAGAAAAGAGGACTTCACATGTCCTAGGATGAGAATCATTACCCTAGCGTTTTTCCTTGGCGCCATGGAAATCTATGATGATGAAAAGCACCGCAATCTCCTTGCCTCCGTAGATCCGAAGTCGGCTTGCGATTTGGAGCTCCGAAGCTCCGCCGGTGACCGGATCTAGCCTCCTTTCTTCTTCCTTGCTCTACCCTCTCTCTAAACTTTAGAAAGAGAATAACCCAAGTGAAATGGGGTTTTCAAAGCCCGAAACCCGGGTATATCTCAGCAGGAACAACCCCCAACTGTCAGATCCTAAAATAAGGAAACGGACGACCACGATTCGGGCTTGAAATGCAAAATCTGGGCCGAACACGGCCTGTGAAACGCCCGTGTCCAGGGTCGTGTTCCACATTCGCCGTCAAAACCGACGCGTCCCGAAAAGGACACGGGTACCTGACAAGCTCGTGTCAAACTTGACACGCCCGTGTCAAACTTGACACGCCCGTGTCATCCAGAACATGGTTGTGTACTGTGCCGTGTTACTCCATCGACACAGGACCGACACCAACCCGAAAATAACACGGGTCTTGGACACGCTCGTGTCCCATTTGACATGCCTGTGTCTACCCGACACGGCCCGTGTGCTGACCCCGTATAACAACCACGCCACAGCTCGACTTCAACCCGTGAAGGATATGGCCTGTGACACGCCCGTGTCCCAGGCCGTGTTCGCTGCTCGACGATCGTCGACTCCACAAATTCATCAACCTCTCAGCCAGATCGTTGACCCGAGCACGACACGCCCGGGGACACGCCCGTGTCCCAGGCCGTGTGACCCCTGCCAAGTTCCAAAATTGGCCCGAAACGCTACTCGTCGCTCTTTTGAGTTTCGGAGCATTACAGTAGCATTCCTTGGTCACATAGTCAGTGGAGAGGGAATTACGGTGGATCCGGCAAAGATTGTTGTTATACGAGAGTGGCCTGTGTTGTCTACGGTAGCGAAAGACCAGAGTTTTTTGGGGATTGCCAGCTATTACAGGCGCTTTGTGGAGAACTTCCCGCGGATAGCGTTACCCCTCACGACCCTGACGAGGAAAGAGCAGAAGTTTATTTGGACGCCTGAGTACGCACAATCTTTCGAAGAGTTGAAAAGTCGGTTGACCACGATGCCTGTTTTAAGTTCGTTGAGTGGGATCGAAGGCTTTGAGATCTACAGCGATGCTTCGGGCAGTGGATTGGGCTGCGTTCTACTGCAGCATAGAAGTGTGATAGCTTATGGCTCACGTCAGCTGAAGGTGCATGCGAGGAATTATCCGGTCCATGACTTGGAGTTAGCGGCCGTGATATTTTCCCTGAAGCTGTGGAGGCATTACTTGTACGGGGTGAAGGTCGATATCTATACCGACCACAAGAGCCTGAAGTACTTGTTGGATCAGGAGGATCTAAACATGCGACAACGGAGATGGATAGAGTTCCTGGGGGACTACACATTAAAGATTCATTATGTGCCTGGGAAAGGCAATGCAATTGCGGATGCGTTGAGTCGTAGGGCCCCAGCTAAAGCCAACTGGCTGTCGGTCCATAACGAGCGTTTGGTTCGGGAGTTGGAGGCGTTGAAGTTCTCATGTGTTGACAAGCAGGCTAGTGCTAAAGCGCTATTGAACTGGGCAGAAGTTCAGTATGACCTGGCTGATCGGATTCAGCAGGCTCTGGATTTGGATGGCCACATGAAGCAAATCATGGTTGAGGCTTTGGATGGGTCAAATTTCCAATTTGATGTCGTGGATGGATTGTTATAGAAGGACAGTCGGCAGTGCATCCCAAATATGGGCAAACTGCGGGCAGAATTGATGTACGAGGCTCATCATACCAAGTACTCGATTCACCCGGGGAGCACGAAGATGTACCGTGATATGAAAAAATTGTTCTGGTGGCCAGGACTTAAGAAGGATGTGGCACTGTATGTGGCGAAGTGTCAAACATGCGCCTTAGTGAAGGCGGAGTGCCAGAAGGCTAGAGGTTTCTTGAAGTCCTTGCCTATTCCGGAGTGGAAGTTCGACGATATTACTATGGACTTTGTGCATGGGTTGCTAAGGTCGCAGAAGGGAAATGACGCCATCTGGGTGATCGTAGATCGTTTGACGAAAGTGTCGCACTTTATTCCGCATAGGAAGGATGATTCTGTGGAGAAATTGGCAAAATTATATGTGGATAACATTGTTCGGCTTCACGGTGTGACCCGCAGCATCGTGAGTGACCGAGATGGGTGGTTCACGTCCAATGATTGGAGGTTGGTGCAACAGATGTTGGGAACAAAGCTGAGTTTCAACACGATCTTTCATCCGCAGACGGATGGTCAGACCGAGAGAGTCAACAGAACAATGGAATACATGCTTCACATGTGCGTCTTGGATTTCAGGAAGCAGTGGGAAGATCACCTGTACTTGGTGGAATTCGCTTATAACAACAACTACCAGGAGTGCATCCAAATGGCGCCCTTCGAGGCCCTTTATGGTAGAAGATGTTGTACGCCGTTGTCATGGTTGGAAATGGGCGAGTCGAAGCTATACAAGTGACAAGAAGTGGAAGATGCAACCTCGTTGGTACGAACCATTCGAGAAAGATTGTTAATCGCTCAGGACCGGCAAGCTAAGTACTATAATGCCAAGTATATGAACATGGAGTTTGATGTAGGCGACTGGGTGTACTTGAAGATTAAGCCATTCATTTGTGTCTCACGGGTATGGCGCTTGAAGAAGCTAAGCCTACCTTGGACCGTTTGAGGTTCTGGAGCAGATTGGCGAAGCAGCTTATCGATTAAAGCTATCAGCGGAACTGGGTGGTCTATACGATGTATTCCACATATCGGTGCTGCGGAAGGCGGTGCAAGAGCCTTCGCAAGTGGTCGTCGTCGATCAAGTACTGGTTGATAATGGGTTGACGATGAAGGTCAAGCCCATTCGCATTGAGGACTTAGAAGTCAAGCAATTGCGTAACAAAGACATCAGAATGGTCAAGGACCGTTGGGACAACTGCGGTCGGGAGGAGCTCTCGTGGGAGCGTGAGTAGACCATGCTTGAGGAGTACCTAGAGTTATTCCACTTAGGTATCGTTTAAGTTTTGTATATCTTTTCCTTTCTGTAATTTCGGGATGAAATTCTTTTAAGAGGGAGAGACTTGTAACGCCCAGAAACTCAAAAGAGGGACGGGTGGCATTTTAAGCCAAGTTTGAGACTTAGTATGGGTCATACGGCCTGGGACACGGGCATGTCCCTGGGCCGTGTCGTGCTTGGGTTCGACGATCTGGCCGTGTGGTCGACGAAATTGCAATCGATGATCGTTGAGACATCGAACACGGCCTAAGACACGGGCGTGTCCCAGGTCGTGTCCTGCTTAGGCTGTGAGTCGTGTTTTGTCGGAGGTGGAGCATGGCCTGGAGCCCAGGCGTGTTTAGCCTGACACGGGCATGTCAAATTCGACACGGGCGTATCGAGTACCCGTGTTCTCTTCGGGTTGGTTTTGGTCCTGTGTCGATGGAGGAACACGCCCCGCTACACGGGCATGTACTGGTTGACACGAGCGTGTCAAGCCTGACACGGGCGTGTCGAGAGACCGTGTTCTTTTCAGGATGTGACGGTTTCGGCATCGATTGAGGCACACGGCTTTGGATACGGGCGTTTCACAAGCCGTGTTCGACCCAGGTTTTGGATTTTAAGCACGAATCGTGGCCATCCGTTTCCCTCTTTTGGGATCCAAGGGTCCTGGCTGGTCCTGGCAGTGTTTAATCCGAGAATAGGGTTTGGATACCCTCATTTCTTTCAAGCTTTCTCTTTCTAAAGTCTTAGAGAGAGGGGATAGCAAAGAAGAAGAAGGAGGAGAGTTCCGGCCACCGGTGGAGCTCTGTAGTCCCAAATCGCAAGCCGAGTTCGGATCTACGGAGGCGAGGTCATTGCGGTGCTTTTCATCCGTCTAGATCTTCATGGCGCCGAAGAGAAATGCTAGGGTAACGATTGTCATCTTATACATGTGAAGTCCTCTTTCTCTTTGCATAGGAAGCTTGCTCTCACGAGTTTGCGGTGAGTGTGAGGTGTTACTTCAGGTAGACATGAATAGTCCTCGTTGTTTTTGCATGTAGAGTCTGTAATTAAGAAACGAACATAGGCATGATGTGTGAAGCCTACCCGGACAAGTTGGTCTGGATCGGTGATGTTGCATTGCATGAATGGCCGGAGAAGACTCCGCGCCGATGTTTGTTTTTTAGGTTTTTTATGCGGTTGATTGCAACTGGGAACCTTGGGGACTAACTCCGAGGTGCACTCAGAAAACTGGGCAGATGCGTGATTCTGCCAATATGGTGGACGGGGAGTCAACTTGCATATAACTGGGTTATGTAAAGTGTGTGATCGTATTGGGACTCGGGAAAGCTTGACCTGTACATATGGCTTAAATTGATGTAGCGGTGTGAGGAACGGGTTAGTCAGAACAGTACCCGCTCTGTATCATTCGATTAGAGAGACCTAAGGTATGTGGTACTCGCCGTTGGCATAGATGGAGGGTCTTAGGCATAGGCCAGAAAGACCATAATGCTCACGAGAATTGTCGTCCAAGGGGCGGTGGTGAGACCGCGGATTTTGACCGGGTTCAACGAGAATGTGCCTTGATTGCACGGGGTGTGTGGCCATGCAAGCCTACGCCTATGATGATGTGTAGTTTTGCTACTGTTAAGCTATGCTAATAAAGTGTAGGGAAGGAGTATCGCCGTCCCGAGTTTAGGGGCAGGGTTGTTATAATTTGGTCAGCTTTAGCTGACCATTGCTTTTGTTTGTCACTGTTTCGGTGGATTGTTACTTGCAGGTGCTGCGGAGCCTAGTGGCAAATAGTGGGCAAAAGTCCTTGTTGCTGAGCCGGCCCTCGAAGGCCTTTATATGAATGTTTACTTTTATTCTCATGTGTGACCCGCCCGCGTGCCGAGGTTTGGAAGACATTATTTATATAAGTAAACTCCGGTATGGCCATAAAGTCAAGTACTTGTGTATTTGTACGCTCATTCCATTTGGGTCGTTATTGTAGTGGACATTCATGTTGTTGGCTGGGTTCTTAATTTACAACTTTTAAATTGCTTCCGCTAGAATGTACTCTGTGTAGGACGTTGATTATTGGTAGGATGGTTTCATTGTGTAACCCTTCGGTCTGTATGTGGTATATGGCGTCGGGCCCCGGCCAGACCTACTGTTATATGCTATATGACGGATAGGGGGTGTTACAGAGTCTTTCTTGACAATTTTTATTTTAGTGACAAGGACTCTGAATTCACTTGTTGCGCAAACAATAACATTTTTTAAAGACACCTTTCTTCAATGAATAAGCGCATGAAAAATAAAGAATTGAAATAATCAATTCAATGTAGTGTAGGTAATCTATTTATGCATTTTACACTATTATGTTATTATACTACACAATCATCCTAGTATATGATTAAGACCACATGTAGGTTATCAAAAATAAGTGAGTGAGTGAATCATTATTAAACATAAAACATTACTTATGCTTAGAGGCATGCTAAGCAATTCTACACATTTTCTACATTCAATTCATTGCCCATAACAAGATACTTTTCAAGACATGACATAAACAAAATAATGTTTTAAAATTCTTGAAAATTAAATTACACATTATAATTCATCTTAATTGATATAATTTATCATCCTTAACAAGGGGAATGAGTAATAAACAGTTTTTATAAATTTTGATTTTTTATTTAAAAAGTCAAACAATAAACACACAACGAGATATAGGAAAAACATATCTTTGTTCTTTTAAATCATTCAATAATTTTATATTTGATTTTCAAATATTTTATTTTCAAAAGATACTTGTGTTTTTTCAAAAACCATGAAAGCTCAAAGAGATATATGACACACATGATAGCATGATAGAATATTATGTATGAGTATAATGAAGATGATGAGAAAAATAATGTTCATGCAATGTAAATGAGAATCGTGAGTATGCCCAAGACAAAAACTATTCAAGCAATATGTCGACACCCTAGCCTCGTACTAAGTGACAGATGGGCATGAGGAGCTGCACAAATGCCATAGGATGGGGTGTTAATCCCATGTGCATACAGAAGAACCCATTTAACCTAACACTATTTCCCCACAACACAACGCAAGGACCTTCTGGAACCCTCCCCAGTTAAAGACAAGACATGGTTTACAAGTTAGCGTCTCTAATGCGCACAACCCTACGCCCCCGTTATTGTGAGACACAAACAATGGGTGATTGATCTTGGTCATACTAAAGCATTTAATCATATAGACACACATATATGTTTATGATACTAATGCATGATAAGTGCTTTGATTTATTAATATTACTTAAGAAATACAAATCTCAATTTTTTGAGTTATTATGAAAGTAAGTCAACTAGCATTGTGATAGACTCATTTTAGCTAATGCTAAGATAGAGAGATACATAGGGTACTAGAAATCTAACTATTATTCAATTACATTCAGATGGATTGATTTATTATTAAACTTAATATTCGTAAGTCATTTAGCAAGCATATATGAAAATCGTCCAAGGCATGTTGGCTTAAGAAGAAATACAAAAGCAAATAAAACAAAAAAAACAAAATACAAAAAGAACATTATGAACATCGTGAAGTAGATTTACGAGTAATTTTGTTTTGATTAGTTCCTACTTCACGCAATAGGAAGATATAAATGGATAAGAGATTTAGATATCCAAAAGGAGCCAAGTGTTGTGATTCCTTTGGGTATCCAAATATAGCATGATAAACCATGGGGAGATAATAATGAATATGCCCTTTCGAGTGGAATAGGTGTGTCATTTTTAACCTTGGATCTCCATTCATACTTTAGATATTTAATAGTCTTATATTTCAAATTTCCATAATGATTTTCAAAATTATTATTTGTAGGAAATTTGTGAATATTTAAACTTATATTGGGAGCAGTTAAATAATGATTGAGATTGATCATGCTTTTAAAATTAAATTACCTACTAGTGTATGTTTAATATGATTTAACATTCTAGTAGAAGTCTCATATAGTTTTGAAGTTAAACTAGAGATAAAAGGTTTTTATTACTTGAATTTTTTTGAATAAACTAATTTAATGATTCTAGTTTATGAGACAAAACAACATTTTTGTTAATCAATTTTTTATTATGCACTTTAGAATTATTTAGCTCTTTTTCAAAAACCTTGAATTTTTCTTTAAATTCTTTGCTATCAAAACAAGGTATAATATTTTCAACTACAGTGCTAGAGGAAGAATGTGATACATCAAGCTTTGGTTCTACATTTAGTTGTGCTTTTAAATTTTTTTTTCTAAACGCAATTCTAAAATGATATTTTTCAATTTTTTAATTCTACTTTTAGCCGAATCTAGCACATGCAATGTAGAAATAGAATTACAAATAAAAAGGGAATTCGATTTCCATACAGTGCTCTTGGATGAGGCAAAATTGGAGCATAGAGTTTCTTTGAATTCTTAATATGTTTCCTCATCCATAGTTAAGATTTCATCCTCCCTTTCCCATGATATGGTTGTCATGTCTTCCTCCAAGAGCAAATCTCCATTTTCTTCTTCACTTGGATCCATGAGAAGTTGCTCAGATTCATTATCTACAGAAGAAGAACTATAAGTAATCTCAAAAAAATTTCATATATAATAAGCAGTAGAAAGTGTATAAATGAGATTGAAAATTTCTTGACCATGCCCAAAAAACAGACTATTCATAGCTTTGGCATTTAAATGACATTCATGTTTATTTAAATTATTTAAGGGCTTGATACAAGTCATGTTCCAAGCTTCTATATATAATAATATAAGGAATCTTCTCATAAATGTCCTACATTCATTCACTCCTGTGAATAAGGGCGGCGCAAACGATTTTTCTGTATATAGCCTTTCATCCCTAATAGTCGATTCAAGATCAGGGTTGGCCATTATTCCAGGTGGTGAACCATTTTGGAGTAACCTTGCTTTGATATCACTTGTTGGATAGTGTGGCCAACCTTAGAGGGGGTGAATAAGATGATTTAATTAAAATTTTGAATTATTTTGGTTCATAAAAACAAGTTCTGGAAGCTACCGCGAGGCACTAGCTTGCTAGTGCGCGGCGGTAGGTCACAGACCTTGTTTTTTCCTGGACAAATTTCTCTTTGAAAATGCACACCCTTCAGAGATCTACCAATAAACAATCACAATATCACACGCTGAATAAAGAGCACGAAGTAATTTTATTCAATTAGAAACAAAAAAAGGTTTACAATTACAAACACGAGATCTCCATCACGCTGGACATCAGAGGCGGTGAGAGTCAAATCTCTTTTCATTTTCTATACTGACTCAGTACTCAGACTTTTTAGCACTCTCCCTTTCCCTCCAAGAAAGCTCTTCGAGACGGCTCTTCACCTTCACACAAGGAAGTGTCTTAGAGCCCCACGAGATCGCCCGATCTAGACATCCCTTCCCGGGGATGATTTCTCACGAGTCCTTCTCGTATTTCGACGACCTTTACTAGTTGATTTTCTTCACCCACAAACAATTAAAAAAGAGAAAAATACAATAAGAATACAATAATAAGAGAAAACTCCCATCTAACTAGAACTCTTGACATTGATGATGATTTGCTTGCAAAGGCTTGAACTTTGTGGCTTGGGAGTCTTCCTCTTTGATGTTCTTCAGATCCGTGAAAGTGTGCGCTTGATGAAAGTTTTTCGTAGCGAGTATCCTTCACGGCAGAGGTAAGCTCAAACTCTGAATGCTCCAAATGAGAAACAACTCTCTCCCTCCTCCTCCTTGTTGATGCCAAGGAGTCCTCTGTAGTCCTAAGTTTCTCAACGAGGGTCAAGAACTCGTACTTCAAGGCTGTGTAATAATCATTCCATGCATAAGCAATGTTGCACAACTCCCCAATCTGCATAAAATCAAGCACAAAATTAGAATCTCAACAAAGACAATGCAACCATGACATAATTAAAGAATGTATTTTTTTTACCTTTGAAACAGTGGCTGTTGGGAGGCGAATGCACACTTCTTGCCTTTGGCAACTACAAAATGTCGGTGCATGTTTGCATGTCTGCTCCGAAGAGGCATAATGGTATCAGGAGCTTCAAAAATCACCTCCATACCTGAATCAGGAAATTGAGTCTCCCCCACAGTCACAAGAGCCTCCATTTGCCTCTTAGATGACAGGCCCAGGAGATATGGAGGACAGACATGCTTTCCCACACTACAAAGTGGAAACCATCTCCCTCTTCTGACTCCGCTCTAGGGGATGGTACAACTCTGTTTGCCATCCATGGAAAGACCCGCTAGAACCAGCCTCTTCTCTTACACAAACGCACTAATGTGATAAAGAGCTCTCAGCAAATCTCCCGCATCTTAGAAGCCCAATATGAGTGAAAATCACCCTTCTTACCAGACATATAGAGACAACGACCTAGGAGAGCTCTCCACTCTTTAGGGACTCATGTGTTCTTAATGAATCCATATAGTGTACCTTCAAGGCTGTAGTCAATTTTTGCCTCAAAGGAAACACTATCTCTTGATGTTGCAAACGTCGATCCAGTCACCGTGTCATGGATCCGGATCGTCCCCATTTCAAGTGAAATGGAGGGGATCCATTTCATCATCCAATGGATAAGACAAGCTTGAAAGAAATCTTGTGGTGGAGTTTTTTTTATTAAAAAAATCTAAAAAAACATGGGAAATGATGAACCCGTCGGATCAAAGTGAATTCAATCTAGACCGTGAAATGGATCTCCTCCATTTCACTTGAAATGGAGAGGATCCTGATCTGTCATGATTGACCTTGTACCAATCCCTGAAAAGTTGGACCGACAGCCAAGAGTCGTGCTCCGAAAAACACTAATGAGCCTAATGACAATTGTCATGCCCGTCGAAGAGAACTGTGTAGTTGGCAGGCCACACACTAAAAGAATGCGCGCAAGACACTCGTGTAATCTACGCGTAAGGAACCGATACGTAGCTCGTGTGACACCCCGCAATCGGCGTGCATGGCACTCGCTTGCATACGCCTCGACCACACACAAGACATCTAGGAGCCTCCCAGGAACACATACGTGCCCTCCACCGCCTGTCCGCACTTATGCATCGTCTGTCCCACACCTCATTCGCCGAAGGCATGATGACAAAGATCCTCGAACACATCTGCGGTATTTTGTCCTTAGCTCCGCATATCTTGATTATCTAGAATGAATGATATGGAATGGGGATTCTATTGTTGTCTTTTAAACCAAATAAAATTGGATGGCTACGACTTGAAGATAGGTACAATGACAAAGGGCATAAATTTAGAAATGCTGAAAGAGCCCGTGATTAGAGTTGTCATTTAAAACCGAAAATCATAAATCGAACCGGAACCTCAAAGAATCGGATCGAATGGCTCGCTAATTATCTAGGTTCCTGTTAGAATTTTGGAACCGTGAGCAACATTAGCTCGGGTATTGTTCTTTCATTTTATTATTGGACCAGAACTGGAACTGCAACATACAAGTCTCAAGTGGTTTCACGAATTTTATACCCGATCTGAATCTAACTGAAGCAAAACCGAACTGTGACCCGTTTATTATTATTTTTTATAATATTTTTTATTAGTATTAATATTATTATTATAATGTTATTTTTTTATAATCTATCTATAATATCTATACTTACAATTGTTGGGTTCATTGCTCACAATATCCTAGATTTGAAGAAATCAATCATATCAATCCCATACACACAGTTGTATTTGATGTTTGCTTAAGTTCATGCATGCAGGTTGTCCTTGAAACATTGATAGGGCAGGTATTCCAAGTGATTGGACATGTGGACATAAATATATATGCAGGACAGGCAGGAATTTGCCTAAGTCTAGAGGCGTTGAGTGAAGCTTACTCACTCAACGCTAGGTGCAGGAATTTAGTTAAGTCCATAGGCGTTGAGTGAAGCATGCTCACTCAATGTCAGATGAAAGGGAAGATACTGGATAGGCTGGAAATCTCCCAAGTCAACATGCATTGAGTGAAGTCTACTCACTCAATGCCATGTAAGTAAAAGTATTGAATATAACTTGGTTAGTCTAAGCCTAACTGTTGGCTAGATAGAAAAGTGGCTAAGGCCACAAGCGTTAAGTGTAGTCTACTCACTCAATTCCATATAGCTAAAAGCATTGAGATAGGCTGAGGCAATCAAAGCCTAAGTAGAAACTGGCTGAGATGTGGCTAAGTCCATAGGCGTTGAGTGAAGTCTACTCACTCAATGCCATATAGCATAAATCATTGAGTATAGCTCAGTAAGTTAAAACAACGGAAAAATCTATGTAACTATTTGACTAAGTCAACATGCGTTGAGAGAGGCAAGCTCACTCAACGCCATGTGATAAAAAGTGTTAACTTAACCTTTGTTAGTCAAAGTTAGTGTTTCAAAACACAAGATTTTGTCTAAGGACAAAAGCATTGAGTGAAGTCTACTCACTCAACGTCATGTCAATATAATTAACAGATGTTGAAAGAGTTGAGTGAAGAAGCAACACTCAACGCTTCCCAAGCAGGAAAATGGCTAACCCCAAATGCATTGAGTGTAGCTTGCTCACTCAATGCCATATAACAGAAGAATATATATTAAGTAGTTTGGCGTTGAGTGATGAAGTCTCACTCAACGCCTAGTAACAGAAAGTTGGCTAACAAAAAATGCGTTGTGTGATGAAGACACACCCAACTCTCTCAACGCCAAGGAAAAAAGCATTGAGTGGACTCAACGCCAGAGAAGCAGGAATACTTCCTAAGGCAAAAAGCATCGAGTGGACTCAACGCTCTCAATTCCTAGAGACAGATAGCATTGAGTGGATTCAATGCTCTCAACACCTAATGGCCGAGAAATGTTTCTAAGTGTTTTGGCGTTGAGAGAAGGTTGCTCACTCAAAGCCTTGTGATAGAATGATTGGCTAAGACCAAAAGCGTTGAGTGAAGCTTGTTCACTCAACGCCTAGATAGACAGAATTCTATCTAAGTGTTTTGGTGTTGAGTTTAGCATACTCACTCAGTGCCTATACTAAAGATGTTTGATTTTGGCTAAATCAACAGATGGTGACATCAGCAAAGTCAACAATGTCAACTGAGTTCAAATTAAGTGCAGGAAAGCTATAGAACACGACAAAAGTTGACAGAGGGCTACTGTATGTAATACCCCCTTTTTTTAAAAAAAATGCCACGGGGTCTTAGGCCCAGAACCACCGTTTTGTGGTGACACCTCCACGGTCGGGAAGGTCGTCACTACAAAATGTCGATCCTGCCGTCCATATCGATCACAGAAAGAGTAGCAAGAGAGTAAATGAAACAAAAACTCTAACACATGTCCACAGAGATCACATATATATAAATAATCTCCATGAAGGGAGACTCCATAGTAATAATAAAGGTATTGAAAATAGGGATCACGCCCGATACATCAATGTCCTCACTACATATCTCTCATCACGGAAGCAAAACTAAAATAATTACTAGTGATCGGGACTCACAGTCCCAGCTGTCTGAACTCCGGTTCTAGACTGTCCCATCTCCAACCGTGCCGACCTCCATGGCTGCACCTCCAAGCTAGGCTCCACGATCCCCTAAATGATTTGGTCCGAAAACCGTTAGTCTAAAAGACTAAATCCTATCATCCTCTACCCCTCCCCCATGGCTCCTAGGCACCGTGCGGAGAGGAGGAAAGGGAATCTCTGAAGGTGGAGAATAAACAAAATAGGTGACGGTGGAACTATTCTAGCATGAGTATATAAATAGAACAAGTGTATGTAAGAAGTAGTAAATGAAAGGTAAACTAAGAAACAAGTAACCTTAACTTATATGAATGTCCATACAAACTTATAAGTTAAGGGATCTTTTGCAAGACTCTCATCGTATAAAAAGTCTCATACCAATTTATATATTGGGGTGTCGGTTCTCAAGCAAGCAATATATATATATATATATATATATATATATATATATATATATATATATATATATATATATATATATATATATATATATATATATATATCCAAAGAGTAATAACCTTAACTTATAAGCATGCTCACGCAAGATTATAAACTAAGGGGTCATTTTGCAGGGCCCATTGTATAAAACGTCCCATACCACTTTATACAATAGGTGTCAGGGGTTATATTCAATGATGATGCTATGACATGTAAGTATGCCATGATGCAAACATGCAAATGCAACACACCCACCCGACTCTGTGTACACAGACCTTTAGTTCCCCCTTTCTAGAGCCTAACCTCCCAAGATACCTCCGTAGTGGTAAATGGAAGTGGTGGGTTGGGCCTCTCCAACCACTAAATCGGTAATTGCACTACCAATCAGACCTATCGTATGTCTCGATGCTAGTGCACTAAGTGTAAGACCCCCCTTTTTTTTTCTTTTTGAACACCGGGGTCTTAGGCCCAGAACCGCCGTTTTGCGGTGACTCCTTCACGCCCTGAAGAGTCATCACCACAAAGCGCCGATTCTGCCGGCCATCTCGATCACATAAAAGTAGCAAAATAATGAAGGAAATGGAAGCTATCTATCCACAGAGAATCACATGACATAATAAATATAACTCCACGAAGGGAGTGTCCACAGAAAATAACATCAGAGTAGCAAAACGGGCTTATGCCCGGTACATCAAATCCTCACTACAAGATCTCTCATGCAGAAACAAAAGTAGAAAACTGCTCAGGGTCGAGACTCACGGTCCCGGCTGTGTGAACTCCGGAGCTAGACTGCCCCACCTCCAAGCGCACCGGTCTCTGGGGCTGCTCCTCCATGCTGGTCTCCGCGATCCCCTAAATGATGCGGTTCGAAAACCGTTAGTCTAAAAGACTAAGTCCTATCATCCCCCACCCCTTCCCCCACGGCTCCTAGGCACCGAGCGGAGAGGAAGAACGGGGAGGACTTGAAGGTGGAGATTATCAAAAGCAGATGGCAGCGGTCCTATTCTAGCAAGTTCTATGGTATATAAAGACGATAAGCTGTAATATGAAATGTAACCTTCACTTATGTGAAAAACACATAAGCCAAGGGGTCTTTTGCAAGGCTCCCATCGTATAAAAAGTCCCATACCGATTTATACGCTGGGGTGTCGGTGGTCAAACAGCAGTAACTAAATATATCAAAATTAACCTTAATTTATAAACTTGCCCACACAAGCTTATAGACTAAGGGGTCGTTTAGCAGGTCCTAAGGTATAAGCGTCCCATTCCACTTATACTTTAGGTGTCAAGGTTAAAGGTAACGATTATGCCATGACATGCAAGTGGGTATGATGGACATGCAAGTGCAACACACACACCCGACTCTGTGCACACAGACCTTTAGTTCCCCCTTTCTGGAGCCGTAACCTCCCAGGATACCTCCGTAGTGGCAGACGGAAGCGGTGGGTTGGGCCTCGCCCACCTCTAAACCAGTAAGGCACTACCGGTCAGACCTATCGTACGCCTCAACGCTTGGTGCACGAAGCGGACTCCTGCGTACTCTTGCCGGCTGGCGCACCGGACTTCTGTTGGCGAAGTGCTAACCACACTTGCCGAGTCAACGTATTGGTGTCGGTGCATCGACCCTCCAATACCGAAGACCCACCACCTTAATTTCCTTTCCTGTTATGCACATGAAAATTAGCGTAGTCAAGAATCGAGCCGAAGCTCCCCGGACCAGAGTCCGCCTTTTAACCATCCGAGCCGAAGCTCCTATCAAACCTCTGGTGCCATCAGTGTTGTGAAATGTGCAACCCTAATTACTAAGTTACTCTTTTCAGCTTGTTAAACAGTTTACGTTAACCCAGGACTGCCCCCGGTATTCCCCGTGAAGGGCTCTCAAGGGGCACTAGGAACTATGTTGGGATTACGCCCAGCATTCCCTTTCGCAAGGTACTTATTTTATTATTGGTTGATTCCCTTACCCTTTATTTTCTCACATTTCGATATGCTAATCCTAGGGTAATTTGACTCCACTCTCCCTGGGGTAGGACGATCTTTCGTCGGACCCAAACGTCTATAACCCTAGACAGATCCACACCTTACTCACTCATCTTCTCAAGACGCAGCTCATTCCACTTGTCCTTGTAACAATCCATCAGGACCCATCATAATGGCCCTAATTCACATCTAAATGAAATCCTGCAGTTTTGCTATATGCAGACCACTTAAGCTACATGACCCGTAAAAAGGGAAGTACATGAAATACTCATCCAGTACACTTATGATAATTATTAGAGGTCTATTATGATAGATATAGTCTAAATTCAGAAAATCATATTTTTCCCAATTAATCTACTATTTATTAAATTTTTCTCAAAAACTAGGCCATAGTCAATTTGAACATGAACCATAAGATTTTCTCTGGTAATGGCGTCCTAAAATTTGTATTTACTAAATAACAGAGAAATATTATTGGTTGCCAATTTTCATAATTTTCCAGATAGTTCTTGACCTCTCAAGGATTTATTAAAAATAATTCCTAAAATCAAATATAATGAAGGAAGTGCCACAAATATGTCTCCAATAATTATGTAAAAATTACTAGGGCTTCATAAGGATCTAGAAACATCATGATGAAGAAATTAAAATTTTTCAGACAATCTAAATGTCATTATTAAATTTACCAAAGTTCCATAGAATTAAATAATTAAAGAAGCAACTACTAAGTATCATTCTTCCAAAATTTCATAAAAATTTACAGAGATGGGTACCATGATTACAAGCCCCCTTGCTAAGTTTTATCAGGTTTAATCAAGTATATCTTTCTCCAAAAAATTCCTAAGTGAAAATTGTAAAACATGACTTTGTGAATAAAGTACCAAAAATATTCATCCAAACTTTATTATAAAATTTCCAGAGATATATATACCCTAAGCAACTACCCATTCAAAGACTCAGGCCTTTTCAGAAAGCTTTGGTATTAGATCTTATGATTTCAAGCTAGTGCCCTAAACTAGGGTTATGGATTTAAGGGGTTTTAAGTCTTCCAAATGCCCTAAAATTTTAACCACAGGACCATAGTAACCCTATGGACATCATTCCCAAGTTTCAAGTCCATCCAAGGTCTTTTGACCCCAATTTCTTCAAACCCTAGAAATTTACCCTAAAGGGCCTACCCTAAAATTCTAGGGCTACCCTAGTCCCATCCACTCCAAACTCCATAAGTGAGTGTAAAAAGTCAAGTTATATCAGTGGCCAAAATTTCAGCCTCTGATGAGGGAATTTGGCCACTCAACCATCAAATAGTGGCTTTTGACCAAAATACCCTTATAAGGTCATATATAGGGTGGGTAAATTACCTATCCTAAACATCTCCAAATGAGCTACAGTTTTAACCCTATACCTATCATGACATCTAAGACCACCCACCAAAATTTGGGGGAGTTTTAAATCAATTAGGTCACATAATTAAATTAATCATGATTTATTAAATTTTCCTAAAAACTATAGAAAACTATTCTCCAAAAATTCTAAATTTTGGACAGATTCTAGGTATGGCTAAGACTTTCTCACTGCCCAAATTTCAACTTGTTTGGACAAGGAATGAAGTGTGGGCACCAAAAATAATCTCTGTTTAGGCCTAGGTATAGGTCCTCCCAAAAAGGGTACCCTGGTCTAACCAGTGGCCCAAAAGGGTCCAAGCAATTTTTGCTACAAACTAGACACCCTAAGCTACAATTTTCATGTTGGGCAGATTTCCATTCAGGGTCCCTAAGTATTGTTAAAAATTAAATACATTAAATACATCTAGTGTGACAGAAATGAAATGATTTTTATTTAAATCCTAAAGTATTTGATTTGATGCCGCGCGAATCTTGGCGCAGATCGACGGCGCTGGGTCATCGTCCCCGATGAGCCAACGGCCAGGATCGCTTCTTCCTGTGCCGACTTCAAGCGTCTGCCGCCGGCCACCCAGTCCCTTCCCCGGCCGACCACCGCCACCATCACCTCCGTTGAGGTGGTGGCTATCGCCAGACGGCGGCACAGCCGCCGGAGGGGCGGATTCCGGCGATCCAACCAAATAAATTCTCGGCCGAAAGCCATGAATTTTGCGAGTTGGATCGGGCTCAATTGTGCCCGAACCTTGGCCCTAATGAAACCTAAGATCTACCCATGAGAAAAGAGAAGGAGGAGGACCTTCCTGGCGGCCTGGATGCGAGAGGAGCGGCGGGATGCCATTGACGACGGCGGCGGCGCTCGGCTTCTGCAACTGCACAGTGGAATGGCTCGTCTCCTCCAGGTAAACGCTCCAAAATGATCCCCTCGGCTCCCTGAAGGTGTTTAAATGGCAAATGGGGGAGAGGAGAGGCTGGTTCTTCATTAGCCATTAACACCATTAAAGGTGTGGCTCGGGTTGTGTGGAGGGGGGCTGAACCCACCCCTTGGTGGCCGGGAAACGGCTGGAATCAACTCCTCTCCCCTAGAGGAGTTGATTACAGCCATAACTGGTGGCTGTTGGCCTTCCTTGGCCGGCTTCTCTCTTCCCTTTCCTCTTCCCCATTTTCTCTCTCCTCCATTATCATGGAGAGGAGCTCTTTTCTCTCTCCTAGTCACCTCTGGTTGACTAGTCAACCTCACAAGCTAAAGGCAGCCCACTGGATTATGATGGTCATGGGAATGGGTTTAGCCTAAGGGAGAAGTGGCTTGAGCTTGGGTTAGCCCTTTTTGGGCTAAGTTGACTTGACCCTCAATGAGGGTTGACTTGGTCAGTTTGACCATCTAGGTTGACCCCATTGGGTCCTGGGTGATTCATTGGCCTCCCCTAAGGTCTATGTAGGGTTGGGTAGGGTTGACTTGGCACCTTAAAGGTCACTTGACCCTTGGTAAGGTCACTTTGACCATTTTAGGGCTAGAGTTGAGTTGGGTCAACATGACCATTAGGGTTCACCCCTATGGATCCTTGGTGACCCATTGACTTCCCTTAGGGTCTAGGTAGGGTTATGTAGGGTTACCCTGCACTTTGGAGGTCACATACCCTTAGTAAGGGTACTTTGACCAGATTAGGGCTTGAGTTGACTTGGGTCAACCTGGTCTCTAGGGCTGACCCCAATGTGTCCTTAGTGACCCATTGACCTCACTTAGGGGTTAGGAGGGCATAGGTGGGGTCCTCTAGACTAGGAGTGGGTCAATTGGCCCTAAGTAGGCTAGGTTGACCCATTCAGGGCTAGGGTTGACCTTGGTCAACTGGGCCTCTTGGGTTGGCCCTAATGGGTCCTTTTGGCTCTAATGGGTCTCCCAAAATGTTTGGGAGTGTTGTGGTAGGGTCTTGGGGCCATGGTGAAGCCCCATTGTCATTCTAAACCATTGTTCAAAATTCTACTATTTGCAGACCATGGTGATCCCTACCTTGGCCTCCTATCTCTTGGCCCATTTCTGGCTTCCTAGGGTTTTGTCATGACCTAGTCATGGCCAAAACCACTCTTAGGGGTCTAGTTGGAAATGGGATGTTACAAATCCCAATAAACAAAACAAAGATTTCGTCCCCGAAATCAAGGTTGGACCTACGGGTCTTATTACCGAAGGAAAGAGTCTTGTAACATCCCATTATGACGCCTTGTTTGTTAAATTTGATTTTATGGGAAAACTTAGATCTGAGACCCCTTTCGCCCAAACGGCGAACCAAAATCCCAATAAACAAGGTTAAGCCCCCAATAAACAAAAGATAAGCCCCTATCTACCTAGAGCAGCCCTTAGTATACTTAAAGCAGGAAAAATAAATTAACATCTTGAGGGGTCTGAGAGGTATACCTGACTGAATAGCTCGGGGTATCTTTATCGCATCAGGTCCTGTGGCTCCCAGGTATGCTCCTCCTGGCCGTGGTTCCTCCACAGGACCTTGACTAGTGGGACCTTCTTGCGTCGCAAGACCCGCACTCCTCGGTCGTCGATCCTCACAGGCTCCAAATGAACCGACCGGTCTGAAGCTACCGGCCCTTCGGTAGTCAGAATCTGCTGCTCCGGGCGTAGCAGAGCCCTCCTCAAAGAAGAAATGTGGAAGACGTCGTGCAGCGCTTCCAGCTCTGGTGGTAACTCCAGCCGGTAGGCTAGGGGTCCGATCCACTCCAGGATCCTGTAAGGGCCCATGTACCTAGGGCTGAGCTTCTTCCTCCGACCACGCACCCGTGAAACTCCATGCATGGGCCGGATCTTCAGAAACACCTGGTCCCCCACCTGGAACTCCACCTGCCGATGCCGGGCGTCATAATACTTAGCCTGTCTACTCTGTGCCTCGAGCATCCTGTCCCTGATCAGCCTCACCTGTGCCTCGGTGTCTTCAACAAACTCTGGCCCCAACACTTTCGGATCCTCGTTCTGCAGCCAAGAAAGCGGGGTCCGGCATCTCCTCCCGTACAAAGCTTCGTAAGGCGCCATCCTGATACTGGACTGGTGGCTGTTGTTATAGGAGAACTCGACAAGGAGCAAGAGTTTCTCCCACGGTTCCCCGCGGTCCAAGATGCATAGCCTCAAAAGGTCCTCCAGCGTCCGGTTGGTGCGTTCTGTCTGCCCGTCTGTCTGGGGGTGGAATGCAGTGCTGAAAGTCAATCGCGTGCCTAAGTAAGCTTGCACGGATCTCCACTCCCTGGAGGTGAACCTGCCATCCCGATCCGACACTATCGTCCTGGGCACGCCATGGTAACGAATGAACTGCTCCACAAACTTCCGCACCAGTACTCCTACTGAATCATCCTTCCTGATCGGTATAAATCGAGCCACCTTGGTCAACCGATCGACGATTACCCAGATCGAGTCATTCCCTGTCCGAGACCGGGGAAGCCCATGTATGAAGTCCATGGCTATGTCATCAAACTTCCACTCCGGCACCGGGAGTGGCTGCAATAATCCCGCGGGGTTCCTGCACTCCGCCTTCACTAGCTGACATGCCTCACAATGGGTCACGAAGTGTGAGACATCCTTCTTCATGCCCGGCCAGTACATCGTCTTCTTCAAATCAGCCGTCATCTTTGTGATCCCCGGGTGTACAGAATACCGGCTGCAGTGCGCCTCCATCATAATATCCTCCCGGATCTGGCCTCCCTCCGGTATATACACCCGTCCTCTGAAGCACACCAGGTCGTCCCTCAGTGTGTAGTCTCCTGCAGTGCCTGCCTCCAGAGCTTGGAAGATGGGCTCTAACTTGGCATCCTGCCTCTGCCCTTCTCCGACTCGGTCTCTGATGTCATCGGTAACGCCTATCGCGGCCAAGTACTCCTCATAGAGCTCAGGATCATCGGACGATACCAGGGTAATGTGCATGTCCTCTAGTCTCTGCAGCAGCTCCATAGACATCAACTGAGGCTCTGCTCCTGCTGTGGCAGCTCTCCTACTCAGAGCGTCTGCTACCACGTTCGCCTTCCCCGGGTGGTAATGCATCTCATACTGATAGTCAGAAAGGAACTCCACCCACCGCCTCTGCCTGATGTTTAGTTCCTTCTGCGTGTCCATGTACTTAAGGTTCTTATGATCGGAGTATATGTCACAGTGGACTCCATATAGGTAATGCCGCCATATCGAATACAACTGCTCCCATCTCCAGGTCGTGCACTGGGTAGTTCTTCTCATGGGTCTTCAGCTGGCGGGAAGCATAAGCTATGACGTGTCCGTTCTGCATCAGTACTGCTCCCATCCCCTGATATGATGCGTCAGTGTAGACCTGGAATCCCTCCCTCCCCGAGGGGAGAGTAAGAATGGGAGCCGAGGTCAGCCGATCCTTCAGCTCCTGGAAAGCTGTCTGGCACTGCGGGGTCCACACGAACGGTACCTCCTTCTTTGTCAAGGATGTGAGCGGGAGGGCGATTCGAGAGAATCCCTCCACGAACTTCCGATAGTAACCGGCAAGTCCTAGAAAACTCCGTACGTCAGTGGCTGTTTTCAGCTGCGGCCACTCCGAAATAGCTCGAATCTTTGCCGGGTCCACTGCCAGCCCGGCTCCGCTGATAATGTGACCTAAGAAAGCCACCTCCTTCAGCCAGAACTGACACTTACTGAACTTCGCATAAAGACGATGCTCCCGCAGTCTCTCCATGGTCAATGCTAGATGTCGCGTGTGCTCCTCCTCCGTCTTAGAATAGATAAGGATGTCGTCTATGAACACTATGACGAACACATCCAAATAAGCCTCGAAGACCCGGTTCATGAGGCTCATAAATGCTGACGGAGCATTCGTGAGCCCGAAGGGCATCACGATGAACTCATACAATCCATATCGGCTACTAAAGGCCGTTTTCGGAATGTCCTCCTCCTGGATCCGCAGTTGGTAGTAGCCTGATCTCAAGTCCAGCTTCGAAAAGTAATGGGCTCCCTCCAGCTGATCGAACAACTCGTCTATCCTGGGGAGCGGATAGGTATTTCGGACGGTCAGCCTGTTTAGTGCTCGATAGTCGATGCACAGGCGTAAAGTGTCGTCCTTCTTCTTTACGAATAGGACAGGAGCTCCCCATGATGAGGAACTCGGCCTAACAAATCCTGCTTCCACCAGCTCCTGCAACTGTGTCCGAAACTCCGCCAACTCCTTCGGGGCCATCCGATAAGGGGCCTTGGATACCGGCTTAGCCCCTAGTACCAACTGAATCTGGAAGTCCTTTTCCCTATGCGGAGGTAGTCCTGGCAGCTTATCCGGAAAAATGTCGGCGTAGTCACGAACCACCGGAATGTTAGCAATCAGGTCCTTCTCCTCAGTCATCTCGAACAATACTTGATATACCTCGTCCCCTTGCATATGAGCCTTAATGGCCTGAATAGATGAAAGCAGGCGACAGGAGACCGGTGTAGTACCTTCGAATGTCGCATAAGTATCGTCGTGGCTGAGCACGACCCTCCTTGCCGGGCAATCAATCTGGGCATGGTTCCAGACAAGCCATGTCATGCCCAAGACGAGGTCGAAGTCCGGCATCCTCAGGATCGTCGCCGGGGCCTCGAGTGTCAACCCGTCTATGGTAACCTCCAGGAGGCACTTTTCTGTGGACTGGATCTCCATCCCATTGGGGAGGCGCACCCTCCTGGGTAGTCCCGTATAACATCGAATCTGATCCAGGTCCTTGACGAAATCCTCCGACACAAAGTTGTGCGATGCCCCCGTGTCGAACAGGGTATGGGCAGGCTTGCCGCACACCATCACCATTCCTAAATCAGTTTGAAAGAAACTCCGGTGTAAGGTTTTCTAACCTAGGTCGTTTAGTAGTTCTATTAACACTTAATATGAGTCATGAATGAATCCAAAATTAAGATTACTCTCATACCTGCAATAACCCTGTCCGGGTTCCGGGGCTGTGCTAAGTCCAAAGCGTAAATCTGCTCCCCATTCTGCCTGTGGTCGCCTCCCTGGTAACCACGTCCTCGGCCGCATCCTCGGCCTCCGAAATGCTGGGCCGGTGGGCCACCCCGTGGTGCTGGAGGTGGTGCCCCCCTCATAGGGCAGTCTCTCCGGAGGTGTCCCACCTGGTGACAGTGGAAGCACTCCGGCGGGGGATACGCCATACCCCGGGGTCTCTGCATCTCCTGGATCCGGAGAGGTTGAGGGGCCAAGACCACCTGCTCTCTCGGCTCCTGCCTCAACTCCTGACGAGGCTGCTCCTCTGCCCTTCTTCCATCTGGTACGGTGCCTCGCCGCTGATCATTTCGGGCCCTCCGGCCCTGGTCCTCCGCTTGCCGTTTCCGGCCCCGAGTGGTGTGCCAGTCGGCCTCAATCCTCTTCGCCATCTCCAAAATCCGGGAGATGGGCCCGTCAGAGACAAAAAGCAGGGCCTCCCTCAACTCCTCTTTTAGGCCCTTATAAAACCTCTTGACGTAACCTGCTTCATCCAGCTGATAGGAGCCCGCGTATCGGGCCAAATGATCGAACTCTCGGTGGTACTCCACCACTGTCCTGGTGCCCTGCCTCAGCTGCAAGAATCGCTCCTCCAACTCGTCCCTGGCCGACTGAGGAACAAAGTGCTCCAGCAGCGTGGCCCTGAACTCTTCCCAAGTGATTTCTGCAATCTCTCTATCAGCAAAAGTCGTGTCCAACAGCGTCTTCCACCACCGCTTGGCATGTGACTCCAAGCAAGATACCACTAGGGCCACCCTCTCCTCCCAAGGGCATCGTATCCCAGTCATTATCTCGTACATCACATCCAGCCACTCCTCTGTCCGTACTGCCGACTCTGTCCCTAAGTAAGATGGGGGAGAGAGTCCTCGGAAGGTGCTCATCCAGTTGGCCCCTGGGTTTGGCTGCTGGGCTGGGGCTTGCTGAGCCCGGAAGGCCTCAAGGATAGCTGTAAGGGTCTGCCCCATGTCTGACTGGAGGAAAGGTGTGGGGGCCATGGGAGGTGGTGCAATGTCTGGAGTCTGCTGAGCTCCACCTTGTGGGGTGGGCTGAGCTGAGGGCTGCAAAACGAACTACATCAGTAGGTAATCGACTCAATGCAAAATGATAGTGGACAATTTACATGTGATTCCCCCCATATGGGCACACCACTGCTTCCGCTGCTTAGTTTGTCCCCAAACTAAACCCGCGCGGGGGTGACCCAGGGTTGTGGACGGCTACTTTTCGATCGAGGTCTGCTCTGATACCACTTGTAAGACCCCCCCTTTTTTTTCTTTTTGAACACCGGGGTCTTAGGCCCAGAACCGCCGTTTTGCGGTGACTCCTTCACGCCCTGAAGAGTCATCACCACAAAGCGCCGATTCTGCCAGCCATCTCGATCACATAAAAGTAGCAAAATAATGAAGGAAATGGAAGCTATCTGTCCACAGAGAATCACATGACATAATAAATATAACTCCACGAAGGGAGTGTCCACAGAAAATAACATCAGAGTAGCAAAACGGGCTTATGCCCGGTACATCAAATCCTCACTACAAGATCTCTCATGCAGAAACAAAAGTAGAAAACTGCTCAGGGTCGAGACTCACGGTCCCGGCTGTGTGAACTCCGGAGCTAGACTGCCCCACCTCCAAGCGCACCGGTCTCTGGGGCTGCTCCTCCATGCTGGTCTCCGCGATCCCCTAAATGATGCGGTTCGAAAACCGTTAGTCTAAAAGACTAAGTCCTATCATCCCCCACCCCTTCCCCACGGCTCCTAGGCACCGAGCGGAGAGGAAGAACGGGGAGGACTTGAAGGTGGAGATTATCAAAAGCAGATGGCAGCGGTCCTATTCTAGCAAGTTCTATGGTATATAAAGACGATAAGCTGTAATATGAAATGTAACCTTCACTTATGTGAAAAACACATAAGCCAAGGGGTCTTTTGCAAGGCTCCCATCGTATAAAAAGTCCCATACCGATTTATACGCTGGGGTGTCGGTGGTCAAACAGCAGTAACTAAATATATCAAAATTAACCTTAATTTATAAACTTGCCCACAAAAGCTTATAGACTAAGGGGTCGTTTAGCAGGTCCTAAGGTATAAGCGTCCCATTCCACTTATACTTTAGGTGTCAAGGTTAAAGGTAACGATTATGCCATGACATGCAAGTGGGTATGATGGACATGCAAGTGCAACACACACACCCGACTCTGTGCACACAGACCTTTAGTTCCCCCTTTCTGGAGCCGTAACCTCCCAGGATACCTCCGTAGTGGCAGACGGAAGCGGTGGGTTGGGCCTCGCCCACCTCTAAACCAGTAAGGCACTACCGGTCAGACCTATCGTACGCCTCAACGCTTGGTGCACGAAGCGGACTCCTGCGTACTCTTGCCGGCTGGCGCACCGGACTTCTGTTGGCGAAGTGCTAACCACACTTGCCGAGTCAACGTATTGGTGTCGGTGCATCGACCCTCCAATACCGAAGACCCACCACCTTAATTTCCTTTCCTGTTATGCACATGCAAATTAGCGTAGTCAAGAATCGAGCCGAAGCTCCCCGGACCAGAGTCCGCCTTTTAACCATCCGAGCCGAAGCTCCTATCCAACCTCTGGTGCCATCAGTGTTGTGAAATGTGCAACCCTAATTACTAAGTTACTCTTTTCAGCTTGTTAAACAGTTTACGTTAACCCAGGACTGCCCCCGGTATTCCCCGTGAAGGGCTCTCAAGGGGCACTAGGAACTATGTTGGGATTACGCCCAGCGTTCCCTTTCGCAAGGTACTTATTTTATTATTGGTTGATTCCCTTACCCTTTATTTTCTCACATTTCGATATGCTAATCCTAGGGTAATTTGACTCCACTCTCCCTGGGGTAGGACGATCTTTCGTCGGACCCAAACGTCTATAACCCTAGACAGATCCACACCTTACTCACTCATCTTCTCAAGACGCAGCCCATTCCACTTGTCCTTGTAACAATCCATCAGTACCCATCATAATGGCCCTAATTCACATCTAAATGAAATCCTGCAGTTTTGCTATATGCAGAGCACTTAAGCTACATGACCCGTAAAAAGGGAAGTACATGAAATACTCATCCAGTACACTTATGATAATTATTAGAGGTCTATTATGATAGATATAGTCTAAATTCAGAAAATCATTTTTTTCCCAATTAATCTACTATTTATTGAATTTTCCTCAAAAACTAGGCCATAGTCAATTTGAACATGAACCATAAGATTTTCTCTGGTAATGGCCTCCTAAAATTTGTATTTACTAAATAACAGAGAAATATTATTGGTTGCCAATTTTCATAATTTTCCAGATAGTTCTTGACCTCTCAAGGATTTATTAAAAATAATTCCTAAAATCAAATATAATGAAGGAAGTGCGACAAATATGTCTCCAATAATTATGTAAAAATTACTAGGGCTTCATAAGGATCTAGAAACATCATGATGAAGAAATTAAAATTTTTCAGACAATCTAAATGTCATTATTAAATTTACCAAAGTTCCATAGAATTAAATAATTAAAGAAGCAACTACTAAGTATCATTCTTCAAAAATTTCATAAACATTTACAGAGATGGGTACCATGATTACAAGCCCCCTTTCTAAGTTTCATCAGGTTTAATCAAGTATATCTTTCTCCAAAAAATTCCTAAGTGAAAATTGTAAAACATGACTTTGTGAATAAAGTACCAAAACTATTCATCCAAAATTTATTATAAAATTTCCAGAGATATATATACCCTAAGCAACTACCCATTCAAAGACTCAGGCCTTTTCAGAAAGTTTTGGTATTAGATCTTATGATTTCAAGCTAGTGCCCTAAACTAGGGTTATGGATTTAAGGGGTTTTAAGTCTTCCAAATGCCCTAAAATTTTAACCACAGGACCATAGTAACCCTATGGACATCATTCCCAAGTTTCAAGTCCATCCAAGGTCTTTTGACCCCAATTTCTTCAAACCCTAGAAATTTACCCTAAAGGGCCTACCCTAAAATTCTAGGGCTACCCTAGTCCCATCCACTCCAAACTCCATAAGTGAGTGTAAAAAGTCAAGTTATATCAGTGGCCAAAATTTCAGCCTCTGATGAGGGAATTTGGCCACTCAACCATCAAATAGTGGCTTTTGACCAAAATACCCTTATAAGGTCATATATAGGGTGGGTAAATTACCTATCCTAAACATCTCCAAATGAGCTAAAGTTTTAACCCTATACCTATCATGACATCTAAGACCACCCACCAAAATTTGGGGGAGGTTTAAATCAATTAGGTCACATAATTAAATTAATCATGATTTATTAAATTTTCCTAAAAACTATAGAAAACTATTCTCCAAAAATTCTAAATTTTGGACAGGTTCTAGGTATGGCTAAGACTTTCTCACTGCCCAAATTTCAACTTGTTTGGACAAGGAATGAAGTGTGGGCACCAAAAATAATCTCTGTTTAGGCCTAGGTATAGGTCCTCCCAAAAAGGGTACCCTGGTCTAACCAGTGGCCCAAAAGGGTCCAAGCAATTTTTGCTACAAACTAGACACCCTAAGCTACAATTTTCATGTTGGGCAGATTTCTATTCAGGGTCCCTAAGTATTTTTAAAAATTAAATACATTAAATACATCTAGTGTGACAGAAATGAAATGATTTTTATTTAAATCCTAAAGTATTTGATTTGATGCCGCGCGAATCTTGGCGCAGATCGACGGCGCTGGGTCATCGTCCCCGATGAGCCAACGGCCAGGATCGCTTCTTCCTGTGCCGACTTCAAGCGTCTGCCGCCGGCCACCCAGTCCCTTCCCCGGCCGACCACCGCCACCATCACCTCCGTTGAGGTGGTGGCTATCGCCAGACGGCGGCACAGCCGCCGGAGGGGCGGATTCCGGCGATCCAACCAAATAAATTCTCGGCCGAAAGCCATGAATTTTGCGAGTTGGATCGGGCTCAATTGTGCCCGAACCTTGGCCCTAATGAAACCTAAGATCTACCCATGAGAAAAGAGAAGGAGGAGGACCTTCCTGGCGGCCTGGATGCGAGAGGAGCGGCGGGATGCCATTGACGACGGCGGCGGCGCTCGGCTTCTGCAACTGCACAGTGGAATGGCTCGTCTCCTCCAGGTAAACACTCCAAAATGATCCCCTCGGCTCCCTGAAGGTGTTTAAATGGCAAATGGGGGAGAGGAGAGGCTGGTTCTTCAATAGCCATTAACACCATTAAAGGTGTGGCTCGGGTTGTGTGGAGGGGGGCTGAACCCACCCCTTGGTGGCCGGGAAACGGCTGGAATCAACTCCTCTCCCCTAGAGGAGTTGATTACAGCCATAACTGGTGGCTGTTGGCCTTCCTTGGCCGGCTTCTCTCTTCCCTTTCCTCTTCCCCATTTTCTCTCTCCTCCATTATCATGGAGAGGAGCTCTTTTCTCTCTCCTAGTCACCTCTGGTTGACTAGTCAACCTCACAAGCTAAAGGCAGCCCACTGGATTATGATGGTCATGGGAATGGGTTTAGCCTAAGGGAGAAGTGGCTTGAGCTTGGGTTAGCCCTTTTTGGGCTAAGTTGACTTGACCCTCAATGAGGGTTGACTTGGTCAGTTTGACCATCTAGGTTGACCCCATTGGGTCCTGGGTGATTCATTGGCCTCCCCTAAGGTCTATGTAGGGTTGGGTAGGGTTGACTTAGCACCTTAAAGGTCACTTGACCCTTGGTAAGGTCACTTTGACCATTTTAGGGCTAGAGTTGACTTGGGTCAACATGACCATTAGGGTTCACCCCTATGGATCCTTGGTGACCCATTGACTTCCCTTAGGGTCTAGGTAGGGTTATGTAGGGTTACCCTGCACTTTGGAGGTCACATACCCTTAGTAAGGGTACTTTGACCAGATTAGGGCTTGAGTTGACTTGGGTCAACCTGGCCTCTAGGGCTGACCCCAATGTGTCCTTAGTGACCCATTTACCTCACTTAGGGGTTAGGAGGGCATAGGTGGGGTCCTCTAGACTAGGAGTGGGTCAATTGGCCCTAAGTAGGCTAGGTTGACCCATTCAGGGCTAGGGTTGACCTTGGTCAACTGGGCCTCTTGGGTTGGCCCTAATGGGTCCTTTTGGCTCTAATGGGTCTCCCAAAATGTTTGGGAGTGTTGTGGTAGGGTCTTGGGGCCATGGTGAAGCCCCATTGTCATTCTAAACCATTGTTCAAAATTCTACTATTTGCAGACCATGGTGATCCCTACCTTGGCCTCCTATCTATTGGCCCATTTCTGGCTTCCTAGGGTTTTGTCATGACCTAGTCATGGCCAAAACCACTCTTAGGGGTCTAGTTGGAAATGGGATGTTACACTAAGTGGAGCTCCTGCATACTCTTTGCCGGCAAGTCCACCGGACTTATCTTGGCGAAGTGCAAAACCACACTTGTCGAGCCAACATATTGGTGTCGGTGCATCGACCCTCCAATACTGAAGACCCGCCACCTTATACTTTATGCACATGCAACCTTATGTATCAGCTACCAAGCCAAAGCTCCTCGGACCATCCCGTCCGTCAAAATCAACAACCGAGCCAAAGCTCGTCGGGCCAACCTACCCCTTATCAAAACCACCGAGCCTACTGCCTGTGTGACCCAAACTTACAACCCAAGACATCGAGGTGAGTGAAAGTGAATCCCTAGCTATGCTAGTTACTCTAACAGTTTATTTTGCCTACAGTTTAGGTTAGCCCAGGACTGCCCTAGACATACCCTGTGAAGGGTGTAGGGAAGGCGCAACCAACTTGCCCAAAAGCCCGGACTGTTTGAGGACGGCGCTACCACTCCTTTATGGAGCTGGCTACCCTAGGATCCACGGGGCGGCCAGTTAGGCCCCAGGGGACACACCCTTCTATTTCGACTAGTGCGGGCCATAGCGCCTCACGCCATACCTCCCAACACCGGGGGCATTGATGGAACCCTACAATCCCCCCCCCCCAGCAACGACCCCGGGGTTTCGAACCCGTGACCTCCTCTGATACCACTTGTAGGGAAGGCGCAACCAACTCGCCCAAAAGCCCGGACTGTTTGAGGACGGCGCTACCACTCCTTTATGGAGCTAGCTACCCTAGGATCCACGGGGCAGCCAGTTAGGCCCCAGGGGACACACCCTTCTGTTTCAACTAATGCGGGCCATAGCGCCTCACGCCGTACCTCCCAACACCGGGGGCATTGATGGAACCCAACAATGGGTTCTCGAGGGCACTAAGAACTACAATGGACTGAAGCCCAAAGCTCCCTTTCGCAAGACAGTTACTATTGTTGGTTAATACCAGACTCCCGATCGCTTTAATATTACTCTGGATCTAACCTTAGTATGTTTTAACCTACTCTCTCCCTCTACAGGAAAGACGTTCTTTTGCCGATCCCAAGCACCACCTAATCTTAGACAACACAACAAACTACTCATCCCAACTTCCATTAATATACTCCATTTCACTTCACCCAGACCAGCAAGCCACTAACCCAAATCCATATGCTCAAATCAATTACTATCAAATCTTCTGCAGATTTACTACATGCAGACCACCTTATGCTACATGATGTACATGACAAGAGGTACTCTAAATTCTCAGCCAAACACCATAAGATAATTAGTGGGGGCCTATCATGATATATTTAGTCTAAATCCAGAAACTTGGAATTTTCCTAATTAAACAGATATTTTATTTATTTTCCCTAAAAATCCACATGCCCTAGATATGAATATGAACTGGCATTTATAATCATGAAAATTGATCCACAAAATTATGATAAATACTAGGTAGCTAATTGACAGTAAATTCAAGTCTACCAATTTTTTTGCAAGGTTTAGGTCTCTGATCCAGAATTTCAAATATAAACACATAGTTAATAATTAAAGAAACAAGTGTTGCAAATAGGCTTCCAAAAATTATAAGAAAATTCATTCATGGCCAATATGCCCTAAAAACACTCCTGACCAAGTTTCCAAACTTTCTAGTGAATAATGAACTCTAATTTAAATTTAGAACAATACTCCTCTTTCATAAATTAATGAAACAACTATTGAAAATATTCATCTAAAAATTATGATAAATTTCCTCATGAGCATAATGACCTAAGTACACTTTTGCATAAGTTTCACAATTTTCTAACCATCATTGAGCTCTGAATCTACTTTTGAATATAATTGCATAGTTATAAGCTTGTGAAGTAAGTGCTGAGAATATACATCTAAAAATTATAATAAAATTCAAGTATGAGTATAATGACCTAAAATACTCTATGCCCAATTTACATAATTTTCCAATGAACAGTTAATTATAATGAACAAATGACTATCAAGGGCAAATCCATGTATTACAAAGGAGGTACTAAATTTGTTGTTCCAAAAATTCCAATAAAATTACCAGGGGCTCATATTAACCCTATCATTATACTACCCAAGTTTCACAACTTTTCATAAAGTCTTGATGGCCTATTTTACATGTATAAGGTTTGTGACCTAAACTAGGGTTAGGGTTTTGGGGAGTTTATCGGCCTCTAAATCTCATGATCTTTTTACCATAGGACCTTGACAATCCTAAAGTCCTCTCCACCAAGTTTCAAGTCATTTCAAGGTCACTTGACCACTTGACCTTCAAACCCTAGGTTTGCACACATAGGACCTACCCTAGTGTCCTAGGGCTCTACCCTTCAACTTCCACCCAATAACAGTGGAGCGGGTATTTTGTGTGCTAATATAGCTGGGTGCTAAGATCCATCACCTTTGGGTGAGGTTGGCCAACTCAAGAGCACTTAGGGCACTTAGCCCTAATTTGACCTAAAAGGGTCAACCTTTGGCTACACAAATACCCTATCAAATCAACCCAAAAGGGGTGAAATTTTTACCATAGCCCTATAATATTCCTCAAGATCACCCACCAAAATTTTAGGGGTTTTTGAGGTTTTAAGACAACAAGTTTATTTGTACATGATTTATTAAATTTTTCCAATAACTATAGAAACAATATCTCTAAAAATTCCCATTTTTTGTCAGGACTAGGTGTAGGTTAGATTGACTCCTTATCCAAATTTCAGGTCATTTGGACAAGAGATGAAGTGGGGGCACACATTTAAGTCTCTAACTAGCCCTAGGTATAGATCTCACCAAAATGAGTGTTGTAGTCAAAACACTTAGCAAAATTGGATGAAATTAATTTTAAAATAATGTAGGCCCATAGAGCTACAATTTTTGTGTTGACCATTTTCTCTAAAACAACACCTAGGTATTTTTAATATTTAATTTAAAAACAGCCCAGTAATGGGACAGAAATTAGTAAAACAGGAATTAATAAAATCAAATCCAACACGGATCTTAAAGAAAATCCAAAGGCCCTGACATCATCTTCTTCCTCTAGCCAAAGGCCAGGATTCACCCGACCTGGAGCACCTTCCAAGCCAATTTCCCAGCCACCCAGCCACCTCCCTGGCCAGCAACCACCGCCACCACCTTCGTTGAGGTGGGGGCTATCATCCGAGGGGGGGAGGGGGGCGGCACGGCTGCCGGAGGGGAACTTCCGGGAACCCGAGCATGATTTTTTTCTGGAAAACCAGGAAAATGAATTTTCCAATCGGGCTCAATTGAGCCTGATTCTCCATCTAAAAGAATCCTAGGATCTACCTATAGAAGGAGGAGGGGAGGACCTTTGTGGTGGTATGGAGTCGAGCCGATCGCCGGGTTGCCATTAGCGGTAGTGATGTCGCCAGAATTCTACAACAACACAGTGGAAAAGCTTGAAACCGCCAGGGAAGGGTGGAAACGACTCCTTGGTGACCAGTGATGCTTTTAAAACACACAAACGGGGTAGGGGAAGAGTGTGGGTTGAATGACCATTAATGGCCATTAAGGGCCATTCTCGGCCATGGTGGCGGGGGGTGAACCTGGCTTGGGGTGGCCGGGAAATGGCTAGAAACTCCTCCCCTTCCCCAGAGGAGTTGAATCCAGCCATTAAAGGTGGCCCTTGGCCTCCCTAAGCCATGAATGGCTTCTTCCTCCCTCTTTCTCTTTACTCCATTAAGGGTGAGGTGGAGTTCTCTCTCACTCCTAGTCAACAAGGCTGACTTGGTCATCCCTTTAAGCTATTTGCAGCCCACTAAATCATATCATCCATAATTAATAGGTGGTTAGCCCAAATGAAAAAGGGCTTGAGCTTGGGTTAGCCCATTTGGGCTAAGTTGACCTAAACTTGACTAGGGTTGACCTTGGTCATTTTGACCTTTTGGGTTGACCCCAATGGGTCATTGGTGACCCATTGGCCTCTCCTAGGGTCTCGGTTTGGCTGGGTAGGGTTGTCTTGGAACTTTGGGGGGTCGCTTGACCCTTAGGAAGGGTACTTTGACCAAGTTAGGGCTAGAGTTGACTTTGGTCAACATGACCATTTGGGTTGACACCAAGGGGTCCTTGGTGACTCATTGACTTCACCTTAGGTCTAAGAAGACCTAAGTAGGGTTGGTTGGACATCTTGGGGGGTCACTCGACCCTTAATTAGGGCACTTTGACCTTCTTGGGGTTAGGGTTGACTTGGGTCAACTTAGCCTCTTTGGTTGACCCCAAAGGGTCCTTGGTGACCCATTGGACTCTTTTAGGGCTTGGGAAGGTCTAGGTGGGTCCCTTTGGCCAAGGGGAGGTCATTTGACCATGTATGAACTTAGTTTGACATGATTAGGGTTTGAGTTGACTTTGGTCAACTTGACCATTTTAGTTGACCATAATGGGTCCCCATGGATCTAATGGACCCTCTATCAGGTTAGTGATGTTGTGGTGGGGTTATGGTGTCATGGTGAAGCCCTATGGTCATCCCTAAGCTAGTAATTGGAATTTTACTATTTGCAGACCATGGTGGTTTCCACCTTCGTGTCTAAGCTCACTTGGTCTTCTTGGGCTTCCTAGGGTTTTATCATGACCTAGTCATGGAAAAACCACTCTTAGGGGTCTAGTTGTTTGATGGATGTTACAAATCCCGATACATAAACAAAAATTTCGTCCTCGAAATTCGAGTTAGGCCTACAGGGTTTCAAGTATGAAAAATAAAATGTAACATCCTGAGAGATTGTAAGGAATACCTAACTAAAGAGTTTCGGGTACCTTTGATGCATCAGATCCTGCGGCTCCCATGTGTTCTCCTCCTGACCGTGATTCCTCCACAGGACCTTGACCAACAGAACCTTCTTGCGTCGCAAGACCCGCATCCCTGTATCCTGTATCCGAATCGGCTCAAGGTGCACCGATCGATCAGAAGCTGTAGGCCCATCTATAGTAGAAATCTACTACTCCGTCCAAAGTATACCTCTCCTCAGGAAGGAGACGTGGAAAACGTCGTGCAGGCCCTCCAATTTCGGTGGCAGCTCCAGCCTATATGCTAAGGGACCGATCCGCTCCAGGATCATGTAAGGCCCCATATATCTTGGGCTGAGCTTCTTCTTCTGACCACACACCTATGAAACTCCATGCATCGGTCGGATCTTCAAGAATACCCGGTCTCCAACCTAGAACTCTACCTGACGGTGTCTCGCGTCGTAATACTTGGCCTGCCTACTCTGCGCCTCCAGCATCTGATCCCATATCAGCCTCACCAAAGCCTCAGTGTCCTCGACAAAATCCCATCCCAGCACTTTCGGGTCCTCGTCAGGTATCCATGACAGCGGAGTCCTACACCTTCGTCCATATAAGGCCTCCATCATGATATCCCCCTAGACCTGGCCTCCCTCTGGTATGTAAACCCGTCCTCTGAAGCATACCAGGTCATCCCTCAATGTGTAATCTCCAGCAGTGCCTGCCTCCAAGGTCCGAAATATCGGCTCCAGCTTGGCATCCTACCTCTGCCCATCTTTAACTAGGTCTCGAATGTCATTTGTGGTGCTCATCGTGGCTAAATACTCCTCATAGAGCTCGGGGTCATCAGACAATACCAGCGTGATGTGCATATCTTATAATCTCTGCACCAGCTCCATGGACATAATCTGGTGCTCAGCTCCGGAGGTGGCGGCTCTCTGACTCAGCGCATCGGCTACCACATTCGCCTTCCCTGGGTGGTAGTGCATCTCGTACTGGTAATCTGCTAGAAAATCCAACCATTGCCTCTGTCTGATATTTAGCTTCTTCTGCGTGCCCACGTACTTCAAATTTTTGTGATCAAAGTATATATCATAGTGGACACCGTAGAGGTAGTGCCGCCAGACATTCAGAGCAAACACGACTACTCCCATCTCCAAGTCATGAATAGTGTAGTTCTGCTCATGCTTCTTCAGCTGGCGGGAATCATAAGCAATCACGTGGCCTTTCTGCATCAGCATTGCACCCATGCCCTGGTAGGAAGCATCGATGTAGACCTGGAATCCTTCTTTCACCGAAGGAAGGGAAAGGATAGGAGCCGAGGTGAGTCGATCCTTCAGCTCCTAGAAAGCCATCTCGCACTGCGGGGTACAGACAAAGGGCACATCCTTCCTCGTTAGGGATGTGAATGGGAGGGAAATTCAAGAGAATCCCTCCACGAACTTATGGTAATAACCAGCAAGTCCT
Organism: Platanthera guangdongensis; assembly: GCA_039583875.1. Classification (NCBI taxonomy): domain Eukaryota; kingdom Viridiplantae; phylum Streptophyta; class Magnoliopsida; order Asparagales; family Orchidaceae; genus Platanthera; species Platanthera guangdongensis. Next base: position 199,032,119 of record CM077163.1, on the reverse strand, counting down.
AGAAATCTCCGCACGTCTGTGGCCGTCTTCAGCGGCGGTCAATCCCGAACTGCCTGAATCTTAGCCGGGTCCACTGCCAACCCGGCTCCACTGATATTGTGGCCTAGGAAGGCCACCTCCTTCAACCAGAACTGGCACTTGCTGAACTTTACATAAAGGCGGTGCTCCCGCAGTCTCTCTATAGTCTGTGTCAGATGTCGGGCGTGCTCCTCCTCTGTCCTCGAATAAATAAGGATGTCATCGATAAACATGATGACGAACACATCCAGATAAGCCTCAAACACCGGTTCATGAGGCTCATGAACGCCAATGGAACATTCGTGAGCCCGAAGGGCATTACGGTAAAGTCGAACAAACCATATCTGCTACTGATGGAAGTCTTCGGAATGTCCTCCTCCTGAATCCGCAGCTGGTAGTAGCCCGACCTTAAATCCAGTTTTGAAAAGAAATGCGCCCCCTCCAGCTAGTCAAATAGCTAATCTATCCTTGGCAGTGGATAGATACTCCAGACTGTCAGTCTGTTTAGAGCTCGGTAGTCGATACACAATTTGAGTGTCTCGTCCTTCTTCTTGATGAACAGCACCGGGGCTCCCCATGGTGAAGAGCTCGGTCAGACAAATCCAGCTTCCACTAGCTCCTCTAGCTAGCTTCGAAACTCCGCCAACTCCTTCGGGGCCATCTAGTAAGGAGCTCTAGATGCCGGCTTAGCCCCCGCACGAGTTGTATCTGGAAGTCCTTCTCCCGATGCGGGGGTAGACCTGGCAGTTTCTTTGGGAATACGTTAGCAAAATCCCGCACTACCGGGATACTAGAGATGGAATCCTTGGTCTCGGCCATCTCAAACAGCACTTCATAGACCTCTTCTCCCTGTAGGTGGGACTTGACGGCCTGTACGGATGATAACAAGAGAGGAGTGGTAGGTCTAATACTTTCAATGACGACATAGGAATCCCCATGCCTCAAGGTGATCCTCTTTGTCAGGCAGTTGATCTGGGCATGGTTCCAATGCAACCATGTCATGTCTAGGACCAGATCATAGGCTGGCATCCTTAGGATCGTCGCTGGTGCTTAGAATGCTTTCCCGTCGATCTCCGCCTCCATGTTGCAGTGGGCAGAGGTGAATAGCATGTGTATCGCTCCACACCTTCTAGTACTTCCATGAAGGCTTCTGATACGAATGAGTGTGAAGAACCCATATCGAATAGCGTATACGCAGGATTGCCGCCGATGAAGACTATGCCTGGGTTGGTTAAATATTTAGAACTCTAGTTATGGTTTTGCTTCCTAGTTCTAACAATTCCACATCCATGAGTCAAACCTTTTAGGAAAGAAAGAACTTAAAATTTACTGGTGTACCTGCTATCACTTGCTCCGGGTTTCGTGGTTGAGCCAGATCCAGGGCATACATTTGCTCCCTCTCCTGCCTGTGGTCTCCGCCCTGGTATCCGCGTCCTCGGCCACGTCCTCGGTCTCCAAACTATTGTGCAGGCGGGGCAGCCAGTGGTGCTGGTAGTGGTCCCCCCCCCCTCATGGGGTAATTTCTCCGGATATGCCCCACCTGATGGCAGTAGTAGCACTCAGGCGGGGGATATGCCATGCCCCCGGGTCTCTGCATCTCCCGTATCTGGAGAGGTTGAGGAGCCATTACCACTGGCTCCTTCGGCTCCTGTCTCACCTCCTGATGTGGTTGGTCCTCTACCCTTCTCCCATCTCTCCCATCAGCAATGCGGCCCCTTCGTTGATCATTTTTGGCTCCTCGGCCCTGATCCTCCATTGGCCTCTTCCTCTTTGCCATCTCCAATATTCGAGGTATAGGTCCGTCGGATACGAACAGCAGAGCCTCTCTCAGATCCTCTCGCAGGCCCTTATAAAACCTCTTGGTGTATCTGGCCTCATCTAGCTGATAGGAGTCCGCAAACCGGGCTAAATGATTGAACTCCAGGTGGTACTCCACCACCGTCTTGTTATCTTGCCTCAACTGTAGAAATCTGTCTTCCAGCTCATCTCTGGCCGACTGTGGAACAAAGTGCTCCAATAATGCGACCCTGAATTCCTGCCAAGTAATGTCTATAACATCTCTATCAGCAGACGTCGTGTCCAGCAGTGTCTTCCACCATCTCTTGGCATGGGACTCCAAGCAAGAGACCACCAAAGGCACCCTCTCCTCCCATGGGCACCGTATCCCGGTCAGTATCTCATACATGATATCCAACCACTCCTCCGTCCGCACAACCGACTCTGTCCCCAAGTAAGATGATGAAGAAAGTCCTCAGAAGATGCTCAGCCAATTGGCCCCCGGGTTTGGCTACGGAGTAGGAACCTGCTGGCCCTTGAAAGCCTCCAGTATGGCTGTCAAAGTCTGCCCCATCTCCGACTGTAGAAAGGGAGTGGGGACCGGGGGATGTGGTGCAATATTCAGAGTCTACTGGGCTTCGCCCTATGGTGTAGGTTGTGTCGGAGGCTGCATAACAAAGATAATTTGTAAGTAATAGACCCAAACCTAATTTAAAGTGGACAATTTACATGTGATCCCCCATATGGGCACACCACTGCTTCCGCTGCTTAGTTTGTCCCCAAACTAAACTCGTGCGGGGGTGACCCGGGGTTTGTGGACTGCTATCTTTTCGATCAAGGTCTGCTCTAATACCACTTGTAAGATCCCCATATGGCCAAGGCCACCCAAGGAGTTTCCAGCCGTTTCCCGGCCACCCCAAGCCAGGTTCACCCCCCACCACCATGGCCGAGAATGGCCCTTAATGGCCATTAATGACCATTCAACCCACACTCTTCCCCTACCCCGTTTGGGTGTTTTAAAAGTATCACTGGGAACAAAGGAGTCGTTTCCACCCTTCCCCCGGCGGTTTCAAGCTTGTCCACTGTTCTATTTTAGAATCCCATAGACATCACCACCGCTAATCGAAACCCGACGATCGGCTCGACTCCAAACCACCACAAAGGTCCTCCCCTCCTCCTTCTTCTATAGGTAGATCCTAGGATTCTTTTAGATGGAGAATCGAGCTCAATTGAGCGTGATTGGAACTTTCATTTTCCTGGTTTTCCGGGAAAACAATCATGCTTAGGTTCGCCGGAAACCTCCCCTCCGGCAGTCATCCCGCCGCTCGGCGAAAGCCCCCAACTCAACGAATGTGGTGGCAGTGGTGGCCGGCCAGGGAGGTGGCTGGGTGGCCGGGAAATGGCTGGAAACTCCTCACCTTCCCCAGAGGAGTTGAAACCAAATATTAAAGGTGGCCCTTGGCCTCCCTAAGCCATGAATGGATTCTTCCTCCCTCTTTCTCTTTCCTCCATTAAGGGTGAGGTGGAGTTCTCTCTCAGTCCCAGTCACCAAGGCTGACTTGGTCATCCCTTTAAGCTATTTGCAGCCCACTAAATCATATCATCCATAATTAAGAGGTGGTTAGCCCAAATGAAAAATGTCTTGAGCTTAGGTTAGCCCATTCGGGCTAAGTTTACCAAACCTAGACTAAGGTTGACCTTGGTCATTTTGACCTTTTGGGTTGACCAAAATGGGTCCTTGGTGACCCATTGGCCTCCCCTAGGGTCTAGGTTTTGTGTAGACCCCCCCCCCAACCTTTTGCTCGGGTCGGGCCGGAGGGGTACTACTGGCCCAAGACGTCCACCCAATACTCCTTAGGGGAAATGATCCACCCTATCTAAGCACTAGATGTCCACCTTGCTCAGCTCGAATCACAACATTCACAACCCATCAGAGTATAATGGAAGCATTAACAGAAAACCACTGCAGATATATATAACACATCATATAATAATACAGAGGTTCTAGGGCCGAAGCCTAAGCGTTTAAATAAGCCCGTGGGCTATACATGTACTACATATAACCCTCAAACCCTCACTCCCTATGCTGCTCGGCGGTACTTACGTCTCTAAACTCCGAGGACGGCGGGGGTGCAACTGCTCGAGTAGTCCTAGCCGCTGGCATAATCTCCTGCGGTAGCGGGTTACTACGGTGCTCCATTTCCTTTGAATGGTTATTTAGATAACCGTTAGTCACAGAACTAAGTGGAAACAAATCTCCTCCCCGGATCCATATCCTGGGGACGAGCACCCACCCACCCAACAAAAGTAAATAGCTGAAGCAAGAGAGGGTTAGCACAACATTTCATATATGTATAGCTAGGAGCAACTATAAAAGAGTGCAAGATAGTATAACTGGAAAAAGCAGCAGCAATATAAATCAGTTATAACAAGGCTCCACTAGCTCATCAGCACATCGGGTTTTCACATCCTAAATTCTATCATAGGCATTCACAGCCGCACTCACACCGCAGGCATTCATAGTCGCGCACACAAACCCAATGTCGACATAGTTTGGACCGCTTCAGTTTCCAGCAGGGTAGCAAGCCCCGCAGGCCTCGCCGATGTGGCCGTTGGTGACAGTGGCCAGTCCTGCTACTTCTGGGGGTGGTTGTACCCCAAGCCCTAATATATAACCTTGTGTACTCTTGGATGGGAGCGACATCCGGCGAATCATTTTGGCCGACCAATGGAGGAAAACCCGACGGGGAATATAACGTCCGGTCACCCGTGGTACCCATCTCCCTGTCGCCTTGAGTCGTCGACCTTCCCACACCGGTACGAACGGTCTGCGGGAGGGACTGACCCGGCTCTATTTCACCGCAAGCAATTTACAACAATCAAACAAATGGCAATCATAATACACACTTTTCTACGTCGGCCTGCCCTACTCGGCTTAAACTTCGAGCAGCGGTGCTCAACTCTACTTTTGTCAAGGAGCGTGGGAGCGCATTATTTGGGGCTAGACCTGGAGGACTACTTCAACTCCGGTTATCCCCAACTAAGGCTCAACTTTAACAATGATTGCTCGTTAGAGCAGGATCCGAGATTAAAATAGTAAATTGCAATGAGGACAAGTGCGGTGATTATGGTGCTTGTTTAAAGTGCTAGAATGAAATGTGACCAGTACGAGACTGGAGTAGTACTGAATAGAAAGTACTGAGATAAGCTTCAGTATGAGACTGGAGTAGTACTGAATAAAAAGTACTAAAATAAGTTTGACCAGTACGAGACTGGAGTAGTACTGAATTAAAAGTACTGAAATAAGCTTGACCAATGCGAGACTGGAGTAGTACTGAATTGAAAGTATTGAAATAAGCTTGACCAGTATGAGACTGGAGTAGTACTGAATTGAAAGTACTAAAATAAGCTTGACCAGTACGAAATTGGAGTAGTACTGAATTGAAAGTGCTGAAATAAGCTTGACCAGTATGAGATTGGAGTAGTACTGAATTGAAAGTATTAAAATAAGCTTGACCAGTACAAGACTGGAGTAGTACTGAATTGAAAGTGCTGAAATAAGCTTGACCAGTGCGATACTGGAGAAAATAAAAATAAAATGGTTAGTAGTCCAATCACTCATATTCATGAGGCTTCAATTCCATCTCAGATTTAAAGAAGATTTCATTGGGTTACACTAATTATTAGGATCCAATTAATTTGGTTACGTCATATTTATTACGGCTTAATCGGATCAAGGGCTTGTTAGGAGTCATATTCTTGTTAGTCGTTGAGAATAACTCCTAACTCATCACTCGTACTATCACCTTCCGAGCGTGCCCTACTTACCCGAGAGTCGAGGTGCTCGACGGTTTTACGAAATCTCGGAATTCCCAGAGCTTAGTCAATTGCCTCGGCCACTCTCGTCGATAAAATAGTTTGAATTACTTATTTGATTATAAAGTTGGTGGTCGCACACTCCAATTTCTACCTTTGAGAGAAAATGAGCGGAATACGTTCCAAGCGCGACCCTAGGCTTCCAAATTTTAGGAAAAATATCAAAACATATCCCCATGACCCCAAATTTTGATACAACCCTTAGGAGGGCCTAAAATGAGCCTAGTAATTGTTTTATAATTTTCCCAAGTATTTTGGGCTTTTAATTTGGCCAAACAAATTTTATTTTGGCTTTTAAAAATACCAAATCATTTCCAAAAAATCTCCAAATTTTTGTGGAAGAAGCCCTCATCATGAGAAACATTTTTCACGTTGGTCATTTTTCCCCTAACGGCCTAGGTTTGGCCCAGAAATTTCTACAAATTTCTAATAATAAAATGATCTGCATTTAGAAGATCACAAGGATCTTGCGGCTGAGATCGAGCCGCACAGCGCATTAGGCCAGCTCTTCCCCGTAGCGGATCGACCATGGATCTACTGTAGGGGGCACAGAAGAGGAGGCGGGGGCGGGGATTAAGGAAAACGGGGCCGTCTGATCTCATCTTGAGAGAGATCGGACGGACGATGTGCTTCCCGGCAGTGTGGAGGGTGGCAGCCTCCACCACCGTCGGCTAGCCTCTGCCAGCCACCGTCGCCGGTCCCGATCGACTCGTCGGGGGTCGGTGACCCTCTGGGCGATGGTCCGGCGTACTGGCTCCGCCGGCCGCCGCCGGAAAACCTTTCACGAGAGCCTGGGGTGGCGGGGGCTCTGCTCCCGACGCCACCGCACCACCCCAGCTCCTCGAGTGGTTGGTCGCCTACCGCTCCACCCCCGGCATGTGCACCGGGGGTCGGGCTTCTCGCCGGCGGTGGCCCGACTACCTTACGTCGCCGACCGCCGCCGCTAGCTCTAAAAAGAGCATTGCTCTGTTTTGCGGGTACCGCCGGAGCCTTTTTTTTTGGTGGCATCGCCGCTCTCCGTCGCGGGGGGTCGCCGCCCCCAGTGGTCTAGCACTCCTCCAGCGCCACCACCAGCGCTGGGGGAGGGGCTTTCCTCCTTTCTAACCACCTAGCCTGGAACATGGCTCGGGTGGCGCTGGAGGCGCTCCGAACGCCGGGATGGGCATGCATGATGTCTAGAATAGGGAAGGGGAAGGGAGAAAGTCTCCACATGAGTTTGGTGGGATCGAGAGGGGCCGGCCTGGTCGGCCATGCCAAAGGTGGCAGTGGTGGAGGGGGAGGCCCCTTGGCTTGCCTTTTTTCGGCCACCTGGGCCCCGGTAGAGGTTGTGCGGGGGAAAGGGGGTTGCTCAGAGAGCTTGAGGGGGAAGAGGGGGAGGGGGCCTTTTATAGGCTAGTGGGGTGGGGTCTCCCCTTCTCTACTTGGTGTGGGATTAATCCCTCCTTAGGGAGGTATTAATCCCACCCTCCATCTGTCCAAGGACAGCTGGAGGTCAGTGAAATTTCCCCCACATGGGGGAAAAGGGGTTAAGCCCTTTGGGCTTGGGCTTTATGGTGGGAAAGAGAGAGAGAGAGAGAGAGAGAGGGATAGTGGTGGGCCTCCACTTATAGTGGGCTATTTTGTTGGTTGGTTAGGGGGCCCAAAGTGGGTGAGGGGCAAGACCTTAAGTGGTCATGAAGAGAGGTGGGCCCCCCCATTTGGAAAGAATTCCAAAAATTGGGTTTTTAAGGGGGGTTTGACTAAGTCAACTCTAGGGTGGGTCCCCCTTACTAGTCAAAGTCAAAGTGGGTCCAAGTTATTGGGGTCGGGTCAAAGTTCGGGTGTCGTGTCACAAATTGTGTGCGCACTCTTTTCGGTGCACGACTATGCTTGATTTGACCACGAGTTGACCAATGTTCGTTGAAATTGACTGGGACGACTTCCGTTGACTTCATATTGACCACACGAGTCCAACACCACTAACTGGGGTTGAATCGAAGTCTGTTTGGTGAAAGTCCAAAATTTGTGCGTCGCAGCGCGCTAAAACGGTCAAATTGTCTAAATCTATCGTTAGATCTCGGATTGTGACGTGATGAGTTCTGATGCACCCATCTAGGTTATATGAGGTCACAGGAATCGATAGAACTCAATTCGGAGTTCTCTAGCTCTATTTCCTTCCTAGGGTTATCTCCCACCGGGTCATGGGTAACGTTCGGGCCACTTTTTTTGGGACCACTAGGGCTCTGGTGGCCCAAACAAAGTCAGGATGTTACACTTTGGGGGTCGCTTGACCCTTAGGAAGGGTAATTTGACCAAGTTAGGGCTATAGTTGACTTTGGTAAACATGACCATTTAGGTTGACCCCAAGGGGTCCTTGGTGACTCATTGACTTCACCTTAGATCTAGGAAGACCTAGGTAGGGTTGGTTGGGCATCTTGGGGGTCACTCGACCCTTAATTAGGGCACTTTGACCTTCTTGGGGTTAGAGTTGACTTGGATCAACTTAGCCTCTTTGGTTGACCCAATGGGTCCTTGGTGACTCATTGGCCTCCCTTAGGGCTTGGGAAGGTCTATGTGGGTCCCTTTGGCCAAGGGGAGGTCAGTTGACCATGTATGAGCTTAGTTTGACCTAATTAGGATTTGAGTTGACTTTGGTCAACTTGACCATTTTAGTTGACCCTAATGGGTCCCCATGGATCTAATGAACCCTCTATCAGGTTAGTGATGTTGTGGTGGGGTCATGGTTTCATGGTGAAGCCCAATGGTCATCCCTAAGCTAGTAATTGGAATTCTACTATTTGCAGACTGTGGTGGTTTCCACCTTCATGTCTAAGCTCACTTGATTTTCTTGGGCTTCCTAGGGTTTTATCATGACCTAGTCATGTCAAAACCACTCTTAGGGGTCTAGTTGTCTGAGGGATGTTATACTGTATATCTTCTTCGGTTAAAGCAAGATGCAGCTATCTGTTGCAGGTGGTCCCCACTACTTCCTGGAGTCGTTAATCGGCGGAAGATATAAAAGGGACAAGCTTCAGATGTTGCAGTCAACTTTTAGGATTTTACTCAACAAGAGAAAAAGCATCTGGACTTCATCTTCCTCACTATTACTGTCGAGAAAAAGCTTGAAGTCTTCTAGCAAGAACCAAAAGTACAGTGAGTTGTTGCATCTTCTTCTGTTACAGCAAGATCAGAAAGACTTCTGATAAAGAAAGAAAGAAGTGTCGTCGTTCTTCTGCGGGCTTAGTTGGCTGATTGAAGAACTCAAGACCTAGACATTCTTCTTCTTCAGCAAGATCAGAATTTACATTCTGAGATTCTTCCAGCAGAGGTAGAATTTTTTCCTGCTGCTGTGAAGTAAGATAGCGCTGAGATAACTCAGTCCTAGTTGTTGATACAGAGAAATTTATCTGTGTCAAATTAATCAAACCACTATTTTTCTTGTAGGATCCTTTTGGATCTGAGTTATAAGGCCATTGGCTTGAGGTAGGACAAATTTGTCTGAACTGTAGGAGAGTTTTACTCTCTGAGTGTAGGATCCAGTTTGGATCTGAGGTAGGATTCTGTAGAGAATCTGAGAGTAGGGCTTTGGCCTGAATTGTAGGATTCATCTGTGAATTTGAGTTAGGATCTAGTTTGGATCTGAGTTAGGTGATCTTTTGATCACTGAGCTATAGGGCTTAACAGCTTAAGGTAGGTGAGTCATTCTTACTGAGTTGTAGGGCACTTGTGCCTGAGCTGTAGGATCTTTTGGATCTGAGATAGGGCTTAACAGCCTGAGGTGGAAGAGTCATTCTCTCTGAGGTAGGATCCTTTATGGATCTAAGGTAGGTTGTCCTCCCAGCCTGAGTTGTAGGGTCTTTGGCCTGAGATAGGTGATCTACTGATCACTGAGTTGTATGGCATATGTGCCTGAGCTGTAAGTCTTGGAGGAGACTGAGAGATCCTGAGGGATCTGAGGTGTAAGCTCTTTGAGCTGAGTTTTGGAGAAGTTCCTTATCTAACTAAAAGTTAGAAAGGAAGGAGGAGATTGGATGAACCCATAATCTGGGGAACCACTATAACTTTTTATGTGTGCTTTTCTGTGTTATTTTCTTTGTGCAGGTTCTTGAAAGTTAATCAACTGCCAACACACTAAGTACTAAAGGAAAAAAATTAAAAGATAGTCACAAGATCTAAATAAACCTATTCACACCCCCCCCCCCCTCTAGGTTGCAAGCTATCATAAAAACAAAGACTTTCATGTGGTATCAGAGAGAGGTTGCTCAAAAGGATTTAACAATATGAGTGATCCCCAAAGATAGCTACAGATCTGTACTTTTGGGTTCTGGAGAGAAGCATAAGGAGCTGGGTTCCATGAAACTCCCCATCTGCAGGAAGGAGAGTTTTGGAATCAGGAAGGAGAGGATCAGGCTGTTCATGTAAGCCTCTGACCCTAGAATCTTTATGACTGTCAGAGAGGGACCCTTCATCCCTATGAAGATCTCAGTTCTGGATGACAATGTCCAGACTCTGAAGACTTATTCAGAAATGACCAAGGATGAGGTCTTGTTGGCTGCATTGGACAAGAGAGCCCAAAACATCATAGTTAGTATTATTGATGATTCTACCTTTCAAAACTTGGTCCACTGCCAGACCTCCAAAGATATGTAGTACACCCTTGTGGACTACATGGATGGTACTGAAGTGGTAAGAGATGATAGAAAGTTCATGCTCAACCAAGAGTATGAGGCTTTTAGGAAATCCCTGAAACAGAACATAGCTACTTGCTATGAAAGATTTTTCAGAATCATTAATGAACTGAGGACCTATGGGAGGGTCTTTAGTCATTATGAATTTAATGATAAGTTCCTAAGATCTCTCACTAGAGACTGTGATACTAAGATTTATATCATAATAGAAGTGGTCAAGCTTGCATAGACCCTCCTCAAACATTATTTGGAAAGTTGCTCTCTTATGAGATACAGCTAGCTGCTAGAAAAGAAGAGGCCACCGGCAGATCCCAAGCCAAGGAGAAGTCCATGGCATTCAAGGCAGACAACATCAAGAAGAGTAAGGAGAGGATTCCCTCTCCTCCAAGAAGACCAGCTAATTCAGACAGCTCAAAGTCAGATGCATCAGAAAGCAACATGTCAGATAAGGACTTTGCTGCCTTCTCCAGGAACTTTCAAAAGCTGATGAAGAAGAAACATTGGAAGAGCAAACCTTCTACCTCTTCTCATTACAGGAGGAATCATTCCAAGGTTGATAGGTATGATTCTAAATCTAGTAAACATAATTCCTCTAAAGTTGTTTGCTACTATTGCAACAAACCTAGGCATGTGATAGTTGACTGCCCAGTGAAGATGATGGAAGTTGCAGAGAAGAAACATCACCAACAAAAGGGAAGAAGGAGAAGTCCTTCATGGACAATAAAGAGAAGAGCTGGATAGACTCATCTTCATCTGAGTCTGAAGAAGAAGAAGCATATATTGGGCTAGTTGTTACTGCTGCAGATCAAGTAGCTGAAACAGCAGATGAAGAATATCTTGCTGCCAGGATAGGTATCTGGGCCCCTCTATCACATTCAGACAGTGATGCAAAGGTTGATGAGGAAGATGAAGGATGATGTTTATAGCTGTTATGGGCCAATGACAATAACTGATGAGGAAACCAACCAGGATCAGCCTGGTCAAAGGAAGGTAAAATCTCTATCAAGCTCTTCTTCCGAGTCTAGATATTAGACTAGCCCTTGTACAGAAAACTTTTCACCCAGTGGTGAAGATGATTCTGAATCAGAAGGTGGTGTCAATCAATTGATTGACAGGTATGGAGAACTTCTAGATGCCTTAAATAAGTGCAAGAAGTTGTCTAAGAAGCAAGATGTGGAGATTGCCTCTCTACAGCTGGATGCTTCCAAGCTGACTGAAATAGCATCTTTGCTGGATCAGAATGACGGGGAACTTAGACAACTTAGGATCTTGAATGACATCCATATAGGCTCCGTTAAGTACAAGAACACCCTCATTAGGGATCTTGAAGAGAGGCTAGGGAAGGAGAAAAGAATTGTGGCTAGTTTTTCTAAGCCCAACACAGTATTGCCCTTGATAGACTCCTTCTCCTCTAAGATGGGTAAGAAGGGGTTGGGATTCAAGGAAAATAATAGAGTTGCTCCTTCCAAAGGGAAGGGCAAAGCTCCAGCTCCATCTCAGCCTCCTGCTTCCATGCCTCTCAATCCTTTTAGGAAAGTTTAATGACCTTCAAACAGGTATGACCAAGAAAGCATATTTGGTCAATGGATGAATGGTAGATCCACATGTGTGAACAAAGATGTTCACAGCCATGGTGGAAGGTATAGCAAAGTGAGTGCCTTTAAGGATGCTCATGAAGAAATTCAAATTTCCCATCATGGACCATTTGTCTTTGGTGCTTCAGCCCCCACTGTCAAAAATGTGGCTGCATCAAAGGTTCAGAACCAATCAGCAAAGAATCAGACCAAAGGTCAGTCCTACAGCAAGCTGGGTTTGGTTGTGTCTGATGCTATCAAAATCATACTTTCTGAAAAGAAACTTGTTGCTGCTAGCACTCAGAGTAGGCAAAATAAGCCAGCTAGAAGACTTACCTTCAGTCAGATCCTTACTAAAAGGAATCTGAAGAAGGTTGTTGCCCCTCTTCCTACTATTCATCCAGCAGTTAACCAAACTGCTAGGCGTACATAAAAAAGAAGATATAACATTTATGAATATTAGTGTTGTGGCAAAGTGGGTCATTTTGTTATAGACTGTTGGCACAATCCAAGAGCACCAAGAGTAGTTGTGAGTCTATGGGTCAGAAATGTTGTTGGCAGACAAGTTCATTATAAGACTAACATGCACCTAGAATACAATAGAAATTGGGATTCTAAGATAAAGTAAATTGTGTGATGCAGGTTAGTTTAAGTGATCATACCCCTATATGGTACTTGGACAGTGGTTGTTCCTTGAACATGACTAGGATAAGGAGCAACTTGAAGGAGTACACTCCATTGAAAGATGGACCCAAGGTTATCTTTGGTGGTTCAGATAGAGGGGTGACTAGAGGCTATGGTAAGATTACTAATGGCATAGTCACCGTCACAAAGGTGGCTTATGTTGAATGTTTGCAACACAACCTCAAAAACATAAGCCAACTTTCTGATCTTGGCTATGTTATTATCTTCCGCAAGGATGAGTGCCTGATTAAGAGGTTAAGTGACCAAAAGGTCATCTTGATATGCACTAGGAGTTAAAATGTTTACTGTTTAAACTTTCTTTGTCTAGATACAGAATCTCCTGTTTGTCTAGTGGCAAATAAGAAAGTCGCATATTGTGTCCAATATGTACTTCACAATGGGAAATCCTATGTGGCTAAGTTTGTTGTCAAGTCCTTTGATTAGATTTTTGTTGGGTATAACAATCAAGCAAAGTCTATAGGATCTATAAATTGAAAAGCCAAGTTGTAGAAGAACTTGTTCATGTAGTCTTTGATGAGTCTACTATGATTAACCGTAAGCTGCCAAGCTCCTCTCTAGTACTGCAGGTTTAGACCAGATGATGGACCAGCTAATCATCAAGGAAGCAACTCCAGTTATCCATGAAAGAAATTGTACCTAATCACCTAGAGGGGGGGGGGGGGGGTGAATAGGTGACTTAATCTTTTTAAAATTTTTAGGCAGATTTCAGTTTATATCACAGAGTTATAACTAATTTTATACAGCAGTTAATCAGCAATCACAGCAATCAATCAAGCACACAGTGAACACACAAATTTATAGCGGTTCCCCAAGGTTTGGGTACATCCACTTTCCCCCTTCGCCTATCTAGTAGTGTACTAGATTCAGCCATACTCCTTCACTATCTCAGATCCTCAGATCTTACACTCAGAACCCCAAACAGGTTCCTACAGCTCAGGCCCAAGGCCCTACAACTCAGTCTTCTCCAAAGACCTACACTCAGCCACAAGACCTACACTCAGCCACAACAGGCCTACACTCAGCCACAACAGGCCTACACTTAGAGAAATAGATCTCCTACACTCAGGCACACAGGCCCTACCACTCAGCCTTTATAATTACAGGCTTATAACTCAGATCCCTAAGGATCCTACAAGAAAATATAGAATACAAAGAATATACCTACAACTTAGAGAAAAGAGAGATGAGTTGACAAGTTCTTGATGAGTTCTTGGAAGAACTCTGCTGAGAACAATCTCACTTGGCTTTTCTTCAAAGCTTCTTGAATGTAGAACACAATATGATTGATTCTCTGCAGCTGATCTTCAATCACTGCAACTTAAGATTCAGAACTAGGTCTGAACTCTTCTTCACAGCCTGGTTCCAACGGCTATCTTCTTGGATGGAGCTCTCTCTCTGCAACTTCTTAGATCTTCACTTGATTCTTCAATGAATAGCAAGAACTTCTTCTTTGATTGTTGATCTCTTGTTGTAAATCTCAATTAATGGACTAATCACTTTCTGTTGACAGAATAAACCTATTTATAGGCCTTCTTCATGGTGACCGGCTGATCCGGTTCCTAACAGCTTTCTGACAACTCTGACAGGTGTAGTAGACTGGCTGGAATGGCAGCTGTCAAGTCATCCAGTCAGTTCTTGAAATATCTGTATTTGTCTGAAAGTGTCGAGACAATCTGTATTTAAGTGTCGACACTTATAGACTAAGTGTCGACACAAGTAGACTAAGTGTCGACACTAGCTTTCAAGGTGTCGACACAACTCCTTGTGTTGTAGATTTAGTTCTCGACACTGCTTCTTCATCATATGTCGACACTGATTTTATGTGTCGACACAACTCCTTGTGTTGTAGATTTAGTTCTCGACACTGCTTCTTCATCATGTTTCGACACTGAGATTATGTGTCGACACAACTCCTTGTTCTTCAGTACTTAGTTGATTTCTTGTAAGTGTCGACACAACTCCTTTGTGTCGACACATCTTCTTGTGTTGAACTTGTTCAGTGTCGACACTTCTTCTTGGTGTCGACACATGCCTTCTGTGTTGATACTTGCTGAGTGTCGACACTTCTCCTTGTGTCGACACATCTTCTTGGTGTTGAGACTTTAGCTGAGTGTCGACACATCTCCTTTGTGTTGACACTTGTACTTAGAATTTTGTTGTACTTTGCTAAGTGTCAACACAGCGTCCAAGTGTCGACACTTTCTTCATGTATTGAGTCTTCTGCTGAGTGTCGACACATTCTTCCTTGTGTCGACACTTTCTTCATGTGTTGAGTCTTCTGCTATGTGTCGACACATTCTTCATTATGTCGACACTTAAACTTAGACTCTGCTGAAATTTGCTGAGTGTTAGCACAGCCTCCAAGTGTCGACATTTTCTGATGTAGACACAGTTCCTCTGGGTGTCGATACTACTCTAAGTGTCGACACAGCTTCACTGGACTTCTCTTTATTGAGTGTCGACACAAACTATATGTGTCGACACTTTCTGTCTGGTGTCGACTCTACATCCCTGGTGTCGACACAACTACTCCAAGTGTCGACACTGCTTCTCTGGGTGTCGACACAAGTACTCCAAGTGTCGATACTGCTTCTTTGGGTGTCGACACAAGTCTTCTTAAGTGTCGACACATTCCTTCTGGGTGTCGACACATGGACTTAGAAACTTTTCTACTTTCCCTGCAAATACTTAACCTACACAAGGCAACTAAAAATACATCAAATACATTTTGATGTATATCATTGAGTAGGGTGAGGCTTCTTCAAATCAGGTACATTTAAACCAATGTACCCAACAATCTCCCCTTATTTGGAGAAGTCATAACCCTTAGTCAATGATATATACCATACATAATAAAATCACAGTATGATGTAAACAGGATTATATAATCAGGGAAAACATAAACTTGTATCAAACAAAACATGTATACATAGATATCATCTCAGAACAATTATGAAACACATCACATTGTTCTAACAACTTTGTCATATTCAGTATACAAAAGTTTACATATTGTTTAAAATCAAAAGATTACAACTATAAACTCAAGATGAATTCTATCTTATTTCTTCTCAGCATCCTTGATCACTATGCCCTTCCCAGACTGTATTTGTGCTTGCACAGGGGCTTTAGCATCTTCAGCAGCAGCAGGCTTCTTGCCTTTCAGATCCTTCTTCTTTAGCTCTTCAGCTTTAATATTTTGCCTCTGAAAGTAATGATAAGGCTTGGGAAAGTACTTGCTAGGCTCTTGGGCATTAGGAAGTAGCTTTCCCATCTTTGCCTTTCTTCTATATTGCACTATGGCTTCTTGCCTAGATTCATGCTTTCTCCATTCTAGTTCAGAATACCACTTGTTTCTATCTTGAATATTATCTTTGGCAGCCTTCCAAGCAGTCAAAATAATATTTCTTGAAGTGGGGCTCCACTGTTCAAAATCAGGCCTTTGCTCAGCTTGCTCTCTGAACCTCTTCTTAGACAACTGAGTCTCTTGTTCCTTGAGCAGCAAAGCTTCTTGTTCTTTTAGTATTGCCTCAGATTCTGGCTGAACCACTTTTTCTATTATGACATTGTGCTTTCCCTAAGGTGGGCTATACATAGACGGTATGTCTGCTTGTATCATATCAAAATCTGGTGGAGGATAGATCACCTGAGCTACTTCAGCTTGCTCACCTCCAAGATAGGCAGGATTGATCCCAGATTCTGCTACATTGTCATCATCACATAAAGGAGGATAACCAAGAGTGCTCTGATAGAATTAGAAATCCACTTTGCATGATCAGAGCTGGCTTTGACTAACACCCTCTCCCCCTTTATGACTTCTCTTTCCATGTGATCTCTTAGATCATCCTTCTAAAACCTGATTTGGGCATCCAAATAGTTTACTCTATCTTTAAAGAAAGGTTTCAACCTTTGGAGCTTTTCAGTTATCAACTTCTGAGAGTTTTTAATAGCAGAAGTAACAGCAGTTATACCCTCTTGTAAAGCTTTATCAAACTCTGCCTTAGCAGTAGCATTAGATATAGTCAGTCCAGTAGCTATATTCTTCATCTCTGTGACAATTGCATTGTGTGAAGCAGTTAAGTTGTCATTCATTCTTATCTGGTTTTCCAGAACATATCCTTGCTTCAGTGCAATGTCATTCACTTGAGCTTTTATTTTCTCTTGATGTGTAGCTAAGTATACTACTGCATTCCCTCCCTTGTGGAAGCAGTCAGTCATCTCCTTCTTATTTAGATTCATTTCAAATCTAATAGACTTAATATCCTGGGCCAAATCAAACTGTAAAGATTTTTGCCCTTCATCCATATATTTTTCAAGAGCTTTCCTTTGCTCATCAAGCTTTATCTGTAAAGCAACCATCAAAGAACTGAAATCTGTTGATGGTGCTGGCTGTGGTGTAGGCTGTGGTGCTAAGGTTTGCAGAGCTTTCTTATAATTTTGGCTCCTTCTTTTAAAGACTTGAAATTTTCTTTTCTTTGCTCTTGCAGCCTCCTCATCTTCAGAAGCTGATGTGCTTGCTATTTCTACCCTCTCCCTAGGTAGCTCCTCAACATCTTTTGGCTTTTCAGGCTCTTTCCTTGTAGTTTCTTCTAGAATGTCCACTGGCTCCCCGTCAACTGGAGCATTCTGCCCCTCAGCAGCACCACTTACTTTCTCAAAGTCTGTCTGAGCCAGATTAAGGAAGAGATCTTTCATTGTAAATTCTTGTTGAGGTAGTGATGGAGATTCTCTTATCTCATCAGTTACTTGATTTGGTTCCACTTGATCTGCAACAGATGTGTCCACCATGACAACATCTGGGGGTTGGCTATTAATCTGAGATTGCTGATTAACATTATTTAATGAATCAGATAAAACATTATCCTCTATAGGGAAAACTAAGTTATTGATCTCAGTGAGTACCTCAAGAATGATATGGGTAGCTTGTTCACTTTCTAGTGGAGTTGGTTCTTCCACTACTAGAGGCTCCCCCTGGATAGAATCCTGGTGAATGGGGCTATCTTGAGGTAGCTCCCCTGCCTCTCTGCAACTTCTTGTACAGCTGGAGACTTTTCAGCAATTTCAGTGTCTTCTTCATCAGGAGTGAAGACAACTTGCTCCTCAGAGCTGCTAGATGAATCTTGAGCTACTGGAGTTATCTTCTTCTTCTTTTGAGGAGTTATCTTCTCTGGTGTTGGCAATTCCTTTGTCAAGACCCTATCCCATCTAGAGAAGATCCTCATGTCCATCTTCCTCATATGATTGATCTTAGAGCACGCAGCTTGGCTCATTACTTCTGTATACTACCAGCCAAGTAAAGACTTAGAATCCTGCCCAAATTGGGCTTCTTCATACTCTCTTTAATCTTTTCAAATACTACTACAGACCAATCAGTTTTCAATGTGAAGATAATCCTTGTCATGAGATTGAACATATGTGCAGAAATCCTGTCATGTCCTCCAGACTTGCACAGGATCACCTTTCCAACAATTTCAGAGAGAAATTTTCCTTGGCTGTTCATCCCCTTTATATTGAATACTGTTCCAATTTTCATATTGGAATCCAGACCACACCATGGTAAGGCTTCTCTGATCATATAAGCAGTAACTTCATCTTCTTCCTTTGTCCTTGGTAGATTTATGACCTTTCTCAAACTTTTAGGTGAGACCTTCACCTTTTCTCCATGAACCTTTGACTTTATCTTGAATCCAGCTTCGTCTAGGGTTGCTCCATTCAGAAATTCTAATACTTTTTTCTTCCATATCTTTGTGGGCTCGGAAACAAGAAAATCTAACCCCGAGTCTGCAACTAGGGTTACCACATTCTTGATCTCCGATTTTGCGTCATCAAATGCATGCCGCACCAGTTCATAGCCTTCATTGATGTTCTCTTCGAGCTTTGGCGCCATTATGGTTTGAAGAATTTGAATGGAGAGAAGAGAGGTGTCGACACACAAGTTTGGTCTCGAAACTTTGGTGAGCGTGTCGACAGACAATGGCGAAATCCTATTTATACCTTTCTAGTATTGAAGATGAAAGGGAGCGTCAACAAACTTAAATTGTGTCGACACTGTTGATAAGTGTCGACACAGACTTGTAATGTCTCGACAACTATGTGTCGACACAAGTATAGTCGACAAAATATATGTGTCGACACTTGTTTATGTGTCGACACTGCTTAGCTCGACACTTAGTTGAGACTTTACTTGGTTAATTCTGCATAAATTCTAAGTGTCGACACCACCTTAGTTGTTCCGACACCGACCCTGTATGTGTCGACACTAATTTTCTGAAGTGTCGACACCAACTTCCTAGATGTGTTGACACCTTTACCCTGAAGTGTCGACACCAATTCTCTGTCTCGACACAGACAACTCTGTGTGTCGACACTATTTTACTTAGCCATTTCTGTAAACTTATTCTAAGTTTATCATACCTAATTCAATTTTGAACCTATTGAATTTAGTTTCTTCTAGGGGCTTAGTATACATGTCAGCTAGTTGATTATCTGTATTAACATACTCCAGTGATATATCTTCTTTTTCTACATGTTCCCTTAGAAAATGATATTTTATTTCAATGTGTTTAGTTCTACTATGGGAAACAGGATTGTTTGCAATTGATATAGCACTAGTAGAATCACAAAATAGTGGTGTTCTACTTAATTGAATACCATAATCCTCAAGCTGATGTTGTATCCATAGAAGTTGAGCACAACAACTTCCTGCAGCCACATACTCTGATTCTACTGTGGAGATAGCCACACTTGTTTGTTTCTTGCTACTCCATGATATCAGTCTTCCACCTAGGAATTGACAGGTTCCAGTTGTACTTTTTCTATCCTCTTTGCAGCCTGCAAAGTCTGCATCTGAATAACCTGTTAGATCAAAGTCTCCATTCCTAGGGTACCAAAGGCCTAGATAAGGAGTGCCCTTTAGATATCTCAGTATCCTTTTGACTGCTGTCAAATGAGACTCTTTATGGCATGCTTGGTACCTAGCATAAACACATGTAGCATACATGATATCTGGTCTACTTGTAGTCAAATATAGAAGGGAGCCAACTATCCCTCTATACAAAGTCTCATCTATAGGTTTCCCTACATCATCTTTGCTAAGAGACATACTTGACCCCATAGGAGTTTTCATGGTACTGGATGAATCCATACCATACTTCCTTATTAGTTCTAGGGTGAACTTAGACTGGCATATGGATAAACCATTCTCAGTCTGTCTAACTTGGAGACCCAAGAAGAACTTTAGTTCCCCCATACTGCTCATCTCAAATTGTCCTTGCATTAGTTTTGCAAACTTTTTGCAAAGATAACTTTCAGTAGACCCAAATATTATGTCATCTATATATATTTGGACTATTATGATCTTGCCTCTGGATTCCCTAAGGAATAGAGTCTTGTCTATTTTCCCCCTTGTGAATTTATTCTCAATGAGGAAACTAGACAGGGTTTCATACCAAGCCCTAGGGGCTTGTTTTAACCCATACAAAGCCTTCCTAAGTCTATAGACATAATTAGGTTGTGTTGAATCAACAAAACCTGATGGCTGTTCCACATAGACTTCCTCTTTCAGATTACCATTCAGAAAGGCTGACTTAACATCCATTTGATATACTTTAAATCCTTGATAGGTTGCATAGGCTAGGAACATTCTTATGGCTTCCAGTCTGGCTACTGGAGCAAAGGTTTGATCAAAGTCAATACCTTCTTCCTGCCTATATCCCTTAGCAACCAGTCTTGATTTGTTCATGACAATCACTCCATGTTCATCCATCTTGTTCCTATAGATCCACTTGGTTCCAATTATGTTGTGGTCTCTTGGTTTAGGAACAAGCTCCCAGACTTTGCATCTCTTGAACTAATTTAGCTCTTCTTTCATTGCCTCAATCCAATGAGGGTTTAGGATGGCTTCTTCAAACTTCTTTGGTTCTACTTGGGATAGAAAACTGGAGTAGAGTACTGCATTCAGATTTTTGCTCCTTGTTTGTACGCCTTGTCTTAGATCACCAATGATTTGATCTGCTGGATGATCTCTTAGATGTCTATAAGCTGGAGGCATCATGACTTCAGGTTGAACTCCTTCAGCTTCTTCAACTTGCTGCACTCCTTGGTCTTCTTCTGCATTAGGTACATGTAGTACTCCCCCTGAAAAGCAGCCACTATCATCTACATGCTGACTTGCAGTAGGTCCTTCTTCAATAGTGAGCTTGTCCAACTTCTTAGTTACACCTGTGGAGCTGCAAATACTTCTAGACAACTCATGGTTAATAAGTCTAGCTTCATCAAATACTACATGCACTGACTCCTCTACAACTTGAGTAGTCAAGTTGTAGGCTCTATAAGCCTTACTATTGTTGTTGTACCCAACAAATATCCCCTCTTGGGATTTGGCAGCAAACTTAGTCAAGTAAGACTTTCCATTGTTAAGTATAAAGCACTTACAACCAAAGATCCTGAAATAGGATAGGTTTGGTTTTCTGCCTTTCACAATCTCATAGGGGGTCTTATTGTGGCTTTTAGTAATGGTAGCCCTATTAATTACATGGCATGCAGTATTAACTGTCTCAGCCCAGAAATATTCTTGTAGAGATGTATCACTTAATAGAGTCCTACCAGCCTCAATCAAGGTTCTATTTTTCCTCTCAGCAATGTCATTTTGCTGAGGTGTTCTTGGTGAAGAAAATTCCTGAAATATCCCAAATTCTTCACATAGTTTTGTCATACTATCAGACTGAAATTCAGTACCATGGTCACTTCTTATCTTGACCACTGAACTGTCTAACTCATTCTGAATTTGTTTGACAAAGCTATAGAAGATACTAGGTGTCTCAGATTTCTGTCTAAGGAAGAACACCCAGGAAAACCTTGAGTAGTCATCTACAACCACAAAGGTATAGACCTTCCTACCTAGGCTGTGAACTGGCATAGGACCAAAGAGATCCATATGCAAGAGGTATAAACACCTCACAACATCTTTGTTTTCAATGCTATTAAAGGTGGATCTAGTCTGCTTGCCCTTTTGACAAGCTGAACATATTCCATCTTTAATACACTTAACTTGAGGACCATTCATCACTAACTCTTTGCTATAGAGTTAGCCAATTGTCTTGTAGTTGAGATGGGCTAGCCTCTTGTGCCATTTGACACAATGAGAGACTTTCTCATCAGCTACAAGACACACTGGAGAACCATTGGTCTCACACATAATGTCTAGGCAATAGACATTCCTCTTTTTATAACCTGTCAAAATGATCTCTTGATCATTTGACCTCCTGATATGACAACCATCTTTGACAAATGAGATGTCATATCCTAAATCACTCAATTGACTTATACTAATAAGGTTATGTTTCAAACCTTTAACATAAGCCGCTTGAGTAATTGTAATATGGGTGCTAGAAATGTTACCAAAACCCTTGATGATTCCTTTTTTCAGAACCACCAAAGGTGACTTTAGGACCATCCTTGATTGGTGTGAAGTCCTTTAGCAATCCCCTAGTTCCAATCATGTGTCTGGAACACCCACTGTCCAAGTACCATATTTGGGCATGGCCACTTGGACTCACCTGCAAAACAGATTAGTTGACCTTAGAACCCAAAGAAATCTTGGGTCCTTGGTGCTGGTTAGTTTGCCTCTTAACAAAGCTACCTGCAGGTCTTCCAACAGGCAGTTTGCTACTAAACTTGGCACTAGAATTATGCCAACAGTCTATGGCAAAGTGGCCTATCTTGCCACAGCACCAGCACTCAAATCTATTGTACCTTTGCTTAGGTACATTCCTAGCTGTTTTATCTACAACTGGCTTATTGAGAGCTGGGGCTTTACCCTTAGACTTGGACTGAACAGTCCTAGCAGGTTTAGTAAACCCCAGTCCAGCTTTACCCTTGTGAGGTATAAACTCATCAATCAAAGGTAGAACAGACTTTGGTTTAGAAAACCTAGCAACTATATCTCTCTCCTTCTGAAGACTAATCTCCAGACTTTTGATTTGATCATTCTTAAAAGCTATAGTCCCCATCTGAATAACAGTTATGTTCTTCAGTCTGGCTATTTCATTTAACTTTTGATCAATCAACTTCTCAAAATCAGTTGCAGCCACTTTGAGACTTGCAATCTCCTTTGCCTAACTCTTGGCCAAGGATTTGCTTTTCTTAAATGCTTGCAACAGAACTCTATATTCATCAATCAACTGATGAATATCCTCTTCAAATTCAGATCCACTGGCATCACTTGATGCTGATGTAACTGAATATGAACTAGTACTAGAAATTGAACTTAAAGAACAATTTTGTACCTTACTAGGTCCAGGCTGCTCCTGGATTTTGTCACCTTCTGACAATTCCATCAGTCCTTGGCACTGAATGTCCTCTTGTTCATATATAGATTTCATTATCTGGATGAACTCTTCTTCGTCTTCTTCAGCAAACAGTCCTATGTATGCCTCAGCTTCTGACTCAGTTTCTAAAGAAGACATGTCTGACAGGCCTTTGTCCTTCTTGGCAACAAAGGACCTTTCCTTCTTGCCCTTGAATTGAGTCTTCTTCTTATCATTAGACTCTTTCCTTTTCTCTGGACAGTCAGCAATAACATGTCCTTGTCTGTTACAGCAATAGCAAATAATTTTTGATAAGGTTACTTTGCTTGACTTGGGCTTTCTCCTGTCTTTATTTGATGACTTCTTGTTCTGATAATTGTCATCTTTTCCTTGTGAAGTGGATGACTTTGTCCTCCACTGTTTCTTCTTTAGGAACTTCTGAAAGTGTCTTGTGAAAGCTGCAAAGTCCTCATCACTTTCAGTGCTCTCAGACTTTCTGCTTTCTGAATCATCTGACTCAGTCTCAGCAACCTTTGGTTGTGGAGATGGAGACTTACTTCTGTATTTCTTGGTGGCTTCTGTTTTGAATGCCACTACTCTTTCTTTGTGCTTACTTCTGGTAGTCTTCTCCTCCTCCTTCCTTACCATCAACTGCATTTCATAGGATAGCAGTTTTCCAAACAAAGTTGGAGGGGGAATATCTGCTAACTTGGCCATTTCCCGAATGGCATAGATCTTGGTGTCCCAATCCTTTGTTAGGGACCTCAAGAACTTATCATTTGGCTCATAATTACTGAAATCTCTTCCATAGGACATTAACTCATTAACTATCCTATAGAATTTCTTATAGCATTTTGTTATGCTATCAGACTTACCTTGCCTGAAACTTTCATATTCCTGGTTTAACAAAGACTTTCTGTCTTGCCTCACTTCTTCTGAACCCTCCATATACACTATAAGAGTATCTCACATCTCCTTTGATGTCTTACAGTGTATCAAGTTCTGGAATGTAGCATCATCTATGGCACTCACAATGACATTCTGAGCCCTCTTGTCCATTGTGGCTAGAATTATCTCATCTTTTGTCATTTCAGAGAAGTCCTTAGGTGTTCTCTGATTTGCATCTAAGACTGAAACCTTCATAGGCGCATATGGCCCTTCTTTAACTGTGATATAAATTCTAGGGTCTGAGGCTTCCATAAACAGTCTCACCCTTTCCTTCCAGATGCCAAAAATCTCTTTTCTGCAAATGGGCAACTTCATGGATCCAAGTTCCTTATGATTCTCTATTGAACCCATGTTTCTTGATTTTCTTGATTCTGCACTTTACTAATACTAAATCTGCCAACAGGATCTACTCAGACAGTTAAGTCCTTTTTGAGAAACCTCCCTCTGATACCACTTGAAAGAAATTGTACCTAATCACCTAGGGGGGGGGTGAATATGTGACATAATCTTTTTAAACTTTTTAGCCAGATTTCAGTTTATATCACAGAGTTATAACTAATTCTACACAGCAGTCAATCAGCAATCACAGCAATCAATCAAGCACACAGTGAACACACAAATTTATAGTGGTTCCCCAAGGTTTGGGTACATCCACTTTCCCCCTTCGCCTATCTAGTGGTGTACTAGATTCAGCCAAACTCCTCCACTATCTCAGATCCTCAGATCTTACACTCAAAACCCCAAACAGGTTCCTACAGCTCAGGCCCAAGGCCCTACAACTCAGTCTTCTCCAAATACCTACACTCAGCCACAAGGCCTACACTCAGCCACAACAGGCCTACACTCAGAGAAATAGATCTCCTACACTCAGGCACACAGGCCCTACCACTCAGCCTTTATAATTACAGGCTTACAACTCAGATCCCTAAGGATCCTACAAGAAAATATAGAATACAAAGAGTATACCTACAACTCAGAGAAAAGAGAGATGAGTTGACAGGTTCTTGATGAGTTCTTGGAAGAACTCTGCTGAGAACAATCTCACTTGGCTTTTCTTCAAAGCTTCTTGAATGTAGAACACAATAGGATTGATTCTCTACAGCTGATCTTCAATCACTGCAACTTAAGATTCAGAACTAGGTCTGAACCCTTCTTCACAGCCTGGTTCCAACGGCTGTCTTCTTGGATGGAGCTCTCTCTCTCTCTCCAACTTCTTAGATCTTCACTTGATTCTTCAATGAATAGCAAGATCTTCTTCTTTGATTGTTGATCTCTTGTTGTAAATCTCAATCAATGGACTAATCACTTTCTGTTGACAGAATAAACCTATTTATAGGCCTTCTTCATGGTGACCGGCTGATCCGGTTCCTAACAGCTTTCTGACAACTCTGACAAGTGCAGTAGACCGGCTGGAATGGCAGCTGTCAAGTCATCCAGTCAGTTCTTGAAATATCTGTATCTGTCTGAAAGTGTCGAGACAATCTGTCTTTAAGTGTCGACACTTATAGACTAAGTGTCGACACAAGTAGACTAAGTGTCGACACTAGCCTTCAAGGTGTCGACACAACTCCTTGTGTTGTAGATTTAGTTCTCGACACTGCTTCTTCATCATGTGTCGACACTGATATTATGTGTCGACACAACTCCTTGTGTTGTAGATTTAGTTCTCGACACTGCTTCTTCATCATGTGTCGACACTGAGATTATGTGTCGACACAACTCCTTGTTCTTCAGTACTTAGTTGATTTCTTGTAAGTGTCGACACAACTCCTTTGTGTCGACACATCTTGAAAGATATGGTACCTAAACACCTAGAGGGGGGGGTGAATAGGTGACCTAATCCTTTTTGAACTTTAATGGCAGCAAACAGTTTATTATCACAGATTTCTAACTTTTGCACAGCAATCACAAAGCATTCACTCATACACAGCCAACACAATGGTTTATAGTGGTTCCCCAAGATATGGGTACATCCACTTTCCCCCTTCGCCTACACAGTGTACAGATTCGGCAAACTCCTCCACTGTCTCAGAACCCAAATTGGTTCCTACCTCAGGCCCAAAGCCTCAGCCAACAAGGCCTACACTCAGCCAATCAAGGCCTACACTCAGCCAATCAATCTCCTACACTCAGGCTCACTCCTAACTCAGCCCTACCCTCAGCCTTTATAATTTTAGGCTTTACAAATCACTCAGATCCAAAGGATCTTACAATTTAAAAAGTATTACAAATAATAACTCTACAACTCAGAAAGATAAGAGGGGAGTTGAGAGATTCTTGATGAGTTCTTGGAAGAACTCAGCTGGATCCAATCTGACTTAGCTTTCTTCAAAGCTTCTTGAGTAGAACTGAATAAGACTGAATCCTCCTGCAGTAGTTCCTTGACCTCTGTTACTTAAGATCCAGAATTGAATCTGAATCCTTCTTCTCAGCCCAGTTCCAAAGGCTGATTTCTTGGA
Source organism: Platanthera guangdongensis (assembly GCA_039583875.1). Lineage (NCBI taxonomy): Eukaryota > Viridiplantae > Streptophyta > Magnoliopsida > Asparagales > Orchidaceae > Platanthera > Platanthera guangdongensis. The sequence goes on along the minus strand of CM077163.1, from coordinate 199,005,789 downwards.
AGGAGCCCTCTCTCTCCAACTTCTTAGATCTGCACTTGGAATGCAAGATCTTCTTGTGTTGATACTGTGGGTACCACTTCAATAATTTGTATTTCAACAAACTGAACTCTTGACAAATAATCTGATCAATAACTTCAACAACAGTTTCTGTAAACTGTGGGTGCCTATTTATAGGCCTTCTTCATGGTAACCGGCTGGTCCGGTCCATAACTGACTTCTGACATCTCTGACAGTTGCTGTAGACCGGCTGGAACGGCAGCTGTCAAGTCATCCAGTCACTTCTTGAAAATCTCTAACTGTCTATAAGTGTCGAGACTTTCTGTCTTTAAGTGTCGACATTTATAGTCCAAGTGTCGACACATGCTGTGTAAGTGTCGACACAAGTCTACAAGGTGTCGACACAATTCCTTGTATGTCTCGACATAGATTCTTCTTCATGTGTCGACACTGAGATTGAGTGTCGACACAAGTACTTGTTCTTCTAGCTTTTGCTGAATTCTTCTAAGTGTCGACACATCTCCTTTGTGTCGACACAACTTCTTGTATTGAATCTGTCAAGTGTCGACACTGCTTCTTGGTGTCGACACATAGTCTTCAATGTCGATACTTGCTGAGTGTCGACACAGCTCCTTGTGTCGACACACCTTCTTGTTGTTGAGACTTCAGCTGAGTGTCGACACATTCCCTTAGTGTCGACACTTGTACTTAGAATATTTTTATTGATCTTTCTGATCTTTGCTAAGTGTCGACACAGCTCCTTGTGTCGACACTTTCTTCAAGTGTAGAGTCTTCAGCTGAGTGTCGACACATTGTGCTGGGTGTCGACACTTACTTCACATGTTGACTCTTCTGGTTGTGTGTCGACACATTGTGCTGGGTGTCGACACATACTTCAAGTGTAGAGTCTTCAGCTGAGTGTCGACACATTGTGCTGGGTGTCGACACTTACTTCACATGTTGACTCTTCTGGTTGTGTGTCGACACATTGTGCTGGGTGTCGACACATACTTAGAGTGCTGACTCTTTCTGTTGAGTGTCGACACAATGTTCTGAGTGTCGACACTTTAACTTAGTCTCTGCAGACTTTTGCTGAGTGTCGACACAGCTCCAAGTGTCGACACTTTCTGGTGTAGACACAGCTTCACTGGGTGTCGACACAGCTCCTTGTGTCGACACTTTCTGTCTGCACTTTTTTCACTGAGTGTCGACACAGCTCCAAGTGTCGACACTTTCTGTCTGGTGTCGACTCTGCATCCCAGGTGTCGACACAATGACTCCAAGTGTCGACACTGCTTGTCTGGGTGTCGACACAAGCTTTCTTAAGTGTCGACACTTTCCCTCTGGGTGTCGACACATGGACTTAGAAACTTTTTGCTTCAGTCCAGTGATTTCTTAACCTGCACAAGTAAACTCAACATACATCAAATACATTATGATGTATATCATTGAGTTGGGTGAGGCTTCTTCAAATCAGGTACATTTGACCAATGTACCCAACAATCTCCCCCTATTTGGAGAAATCAAAACCCTTAGTCAATGATATACACCATTCATAATTAAAAATTACAAAATGATGTAAAGCAGATTATATAGAGCAGGGTAAACATAAACATGTAATAATTCACACATGTATACACATTCATCATTTCAGAACAACCAAGAAATAGACACATTCTCAGAACAATCATGAAATATATTTATCATATATTGTTCTAACATTTTTCTAATACAACTTTAATGGTTTACAAAAATGTTTTACATTCAAAAGATTACAACAATCTTCAAGTCAATTCTTAGTCTATTTCTGGTCTGGTTCTTTGATAACTATGCCTTTGTCAGGTTGGACTTGAGCTTTGACAGGAGCTTCAGTAGTTTCAGCAACAGCAGGCTTCTTGCCTTTTAGATCTTTCTTTTTGAGCTCTTCAGCCTTGATCTTCTGTCTCTCAAAATAATGGTATGGCTTAGGGAAGTACTTGCTAGGCTCCACTGCAGTAGGAGGTAGCTTTCCCATCTTAGCCTTCCTTCTGAATTGAACTATGGCTTCCTGCCTGATCTCATGTTTTCTCCATTCAGCTTCAGAAAACCATTTGTTCCTATCATGTGTATGGTCCTTGGCAGCTTTCCAGGCAGTTAGAATTATATTCCTAGAGGTAGGGCTCCATTGTTCAAAATCTGGCTTTTGTTCTGCTTGTTCCCTAAACCTCTTTTTAGACAACCTTGTCTCTTCTTCTTTGTTCATAGCCTCTTGTAGAGCTTCAGAAATAGGTTGAACAACCTTCTCAATATGAACATTGGCCTTGCCCTCAGGTGGGCTATACATTGTGCTGACATCTGCTTGAACCATGTCAAAATCTGGAGGTGGATAAATCACTTGAGCTACCTCTGGTTGCTCACCTCCAAGATATGCAGTTTGAATCCCTGATTCAGCAACATTATCATCATCACAGAGTGGGGGATAGCCCAGTATAGCTCTGATGGAGTTAGATATCCATTGGCCTTGCCCTCAGGTGGGCTATACATTGTGCTGACATCTGCTTGAACCATGTCAAAATCTGGAGGTGGATAAATCACCTGAGCTACCTCTGGTTGCTCACCTCCAAGATATGCAGTTTGAATCCCTGATTCAGCAACATTATCATCATCACAGAGTGGGGGATAGCCTAGTGTAGCTCTGATTGAGTTAGATATCCATTTGGCATGGTCAGAGCTAGCTTTGACTAATACTCTCTCCCCCTTTATGACTTCTCTGGCCATATGGTCTCTGACATCATCCTTTTGAAACCTGATCTGACTATCCAAGTATCTGATTCCTTCTTTAAAGAATGGTTTCAGCTTTTGAAGTTGCTCAGATATAGCTTTCTGTGAGGCTTGGATGGCAGTCTTGACAGCAAAAATTTCTTGTTGAAAGGCTTTGTCAAATTCTATTTTAGCAGCAGCAGTAGATGTAGAGGGTTCATCAGCCTTGTTCTTCAACTCAGTGATTATAGCATTATGAGACTCAGTCAAATTATCATTCATTCTTATTTGATTTTCCAGCACATATCCTTGCTTTAATGCTATATCATCTACCTGTGCTTTTATCTTTTCTTGGTGTGTAGCCAGATACACCACAGCATTTCCACCCTTGTGGAAACATTCAGTCATTTCCTTCTTGTTAAGGTTCATTTCAAACCTTATGGACTTTATATCTTGGGCCAGATCAAACTGTAAAGTCTTCTGCCCTTCATCAACATAAGCTTCTATAGCCTTTCTTTGTTCATCCATTTTAATCTGCAGTGCAGTCAGTAAGGCACTATAATCAACAGTTGGGGCTTGTTGAATTATAGGCTGTGGGGCTACAGATTGCAGAGCTTTCTTGTAACTCTGGCTTCTTCTTTTAAAAACATATAATTTCTTCTTCTTTGCCCTAGCACTCTCCTCATCTTCAGAGGCAGAAGTGCTGGCTATCTCAACTCTATCCTTTGGGCCTTGAGGCTTTTCTGCTTGCACATCAGGTGCCTTCTGAGTTTCTTGCCTTAAAGGCTCTTCCAGATCTTTTACTTGCTCCCCCTCAGCAGCAGTAGTATCTCTTCCATCAGCTTCCTTGTCCATGTCAAAATCAACTTGATCTAGATTGAGAAATAGATCTTCCATGGTGAACTCTTGAGGTGATTGAGCTGGAGATATTCTGTGCTCTTCAACTATTGGAACATCAGATGTGTCTTTGATAACAACATCTGGTTCTTGACTAGGCAGCTGAGTTTGCTGAGGAACATCAGACAAATCAGCATCTCTTATAAGATATTCTAAAGTATTTAGGTCAGTGAGTACCTCTTGGATAATGATGGTGGCTTGCTCACTGTCCAGTGTAGATGATTCTTCTACAACTGGAGGCTCCTCCTGACTTTGATCCCTGTGGATGGGGCTAGCCTGTAGTAGCTCCCCCTGGATCTCAGCAATATCTTCAGCAGCAGGGGTCTTCTGTGCAGCCACTTCCTCTTGATCATCAGGAGTGAAAACAACTTGTTCTTCACTCCCTGAACTGCTGGAGGACTCCTGTGCCATAGGAGTTGTCTTCCTCTTCTTCTTTGGAGGAGAATCTTTCTTAGTAATTGTCTTCTCTGGGGTTGGCATTTCCTTTGACAACACCCTGTCCCATCTTGAAAAGATTCTTTGATCCATCTTCCTCATGTGGTTAATCTTGCTGCCTGCAGCAGTTTGCATTACCTCTGGTATGGTACCAGCAAGGTATAGACTAATTATTCTGCCCAGGTTGGGCTTCTTCAGACTTTCCTTAATCTTCTCATAAACCACTGTAGACCATTCTGTTTTCAGAGTGAAGATTATTCTTGTCATGATTTCAAATATGTAGGCAGACACTCTGTCATGCCCTCCAGTCTTGCTGAGTAAGACTTTGCCTACAATCTCAGACATGAACTTTCCTTGGTTATTCATGCCTTTCCTGTTGAATACAGATCCTATCTTCATCTTTTGATCAAGTCCACACCAGGTTAAAGCTTCCCTGGTCTTAGAAGCAGTAACCTCTTCTTCATCTTGAATCTTTGGTAGCTGGAGTACCTTCCTCAGACTCTTAGGGGTTACCTTGACCTTAGCTCCATGAACTCTGGATTTAATTCTGAATCCAGATTCATCTTCTGCAGCTCCATTAAGGAATTCAAGAACTTCCTTCTTCCAAATCTTTGTAGGTTCAGACAGGAGATATTCTAGTCCTGAATCGGCGACTAGGGTTACCACTGCCTGAATTTCTTCATCTGCATCGTCAAATGCGCCGCGCACTAGCTCATAGCCCTCGTTAACGTTCTCCTCAAGCTTAGGAGCCATTAGGGTTTGTAGAATTAGTCTTTAGAAAAGAGAGAGATGTCGACACAGTAGTTTTGGTCTCGAAACTTTGAAAGCGTGTCGACAAACAAAGACAGAACCCTATTTATACCTTTCTAATTTTGAAGATGAACAGGCGGGACAGATATCTTAAAATGTGTCGACACTGGCAATAAGTGTCGACACTGACTTATAATGTCTCAACACACATGTGTCGACACAAGTTTAGTCAACAGATTTTATGTGTCGACAAAGGAGATGTGTCGACACAACATAACTCGACACATTGTCGAGACTTTACTTAGTAAATACTGAGTAAAACTTAAGTGTCGACACCACATTGGATGTGTCGACACCTACTTGACATGTGTCGACACAAACATTCTGAAGTGTCGACACCAACATCCTAGATGTGTCGACACCTTTTTCCTGAAGTGTCGACACCTTTTTCCTGAAGTGTCGACACCACTATTCTGTGTCGACATAGACTTGTCTATGTGTCGACACCTTTTTACTTAGCCAATTTTCAATTCTGTAAACTTATTCTAAGTTTATCATTCCTAGTTCAATTTTGAATCTATTGAACTTAGCTTCTTCTAGGGGCTTAGTAAACATATCAGCTATCTGATTATCTGTATTAACATATTCAAGTAAAATATCTTCTCTTTCTACATGCTCCCTAAGAAAATGATATTTAATTTCAATATGTTTAGTTCTACTATGAGACACAGGGTTATTGCCTATTGAAATAGCACTTGTAGAATCACAGAAAAGTGGAGTTCTACTTACCTGAAATCCATAGTCCTCTAGCTGATGTTGAATCCATAGAAGTTGAGCACAGCAACTTCCTGCAGCTATATATTCTGACTCTGCTGTGGAGATAGCCACACTGGTTTGCTTCTTGCTACTCCATGAAATTAGTCTCCCACCTAGGAATTGACAGGATCCAGTAGTGCTCTTTCTATCTTCTTTGCATCCTGCAAAGTCTGCATCTGAATAACCTGTTAGATCAAAATCTCCATTCCTAGGGTACCAGAGGCCTAGATAGGGAGTGCCCTTTAGATATCTCAATATTCTTTTGACTGCTGTCAAATGAGACTCTTTAGGGCAGGCTTGATACCTGGCACAAACACATGTAGCATACATGATGTCAGGTCTACTAGCAGTCACGTATAATAGGGAGCCAACTATCCCTCTATACAAGGTTTCATCTACAGGTTTCCCTGCATTATCCTTGCTAAGAGACATACTTGACCCCATAGGAGTCTTCATGGTACTGGATGAATCCATATCATACTTCCTTATGAGTTCTAGGGTGAACTTGGACTAACATATGGATAAACCATTTTCAGTCTGTTTAACTTGGAGACCCAAGAAAAACTTCAGCTCTCCCATACTACTCATTTCAAACTGACCTTGCATAAGTTTTGCAAACTTTTTGCAAAGGCTGCTTTCAGTAGACCCAAATATAATGTCATCTACATATATTTGGACTAGTATGACTTTGCCTCTAGATTCCCTAAGGAATAGAGTCTTATCTATTTTCCCCCTTGAGAACTTGTTCTCAATGAGGAAACTAGATAGGGTTTCATACCAAGCCCTAGGGGCTTGCTTTAACCCATATAAAGCTTTCCTAAGTCTATAGACATGATGAGGTAGAGTTGGATCAACAAAACCTGAAGGCTGCTCCACATAGACTTCTTCTTTCAAATTACCATTTAGGAATGCTGACTTGACACCCATTTGGTATACCTTGAATCCTTGATAGGTTGCATAGGCCAAGAACATTCTTATGGCTTCCAGTCTGGCTACTGGAGCAAAGGTTTGATCAAAATCAATACCTTCTTCTTGCTTATATCCTTTAGCAACCAGTCTAGCTTATTCTTAATGATGACCCCTTGTTCATCCATCTTATTCCTGTAGATCCACTTAGTTCCAATTACATTGTGGTCTTTAGGTTTAGGAACTAATTCCCAAACCTTGCACCTCTTGAACTGATTAAGCTCTTCTTGCATTGCTTCAGTCCATTGTGGATCTTGTATTGCTTCTTCAAATTTCTTAGGTTCAACTTGTGATAGAAAACTGGAATAGATTGCAGCATCCTGATTTCTGCTCCTAGTTTGAACTCCTTGTCTTGGATCTCCAATAATCAGCTCTACTGGATGATCTCTAAGATGCCTGTGGGCTGGAGGCATCCTTACTTCTGGTTGAACCACTTCAGCATCTGCATCATGCTGTACTCCTTGTATTTCTTCAGCTATTGGCACATGTAGTTCTACCCCTGGACAACAGCTACTGTCCTCTATTTGTTGTCTTGCAGCAGGCACCTCTTCTATAGTAAGCTTGTCCATTTTCTTTGTCAAACCTGTGGGGCTGCATACATTGCTAGACAACTCATTATTAATAAGTTTAGTCTCATCAAAAACTACATGCACTGATTCTTCTACAACTTGTGTAGTCAAGTTGTAGACTCTATAAGCCTTACTATTATTGCTGTACCCAACAAAAATTCCCTCTTGGGACTTGGCAGCAAACTTAGTTAAGTAAGACTTTCCATTGTTAAGTATGAAGCATTTGCAACCAAAGATCCTAAAATAGGATAGGTTTGGTTTCCTGCCTTTCACAACTTCATAGGGGGTCTTGTTAAGCCTTTTAGTGATGGTAGCCCTATTTATAACATGGCATGCAGTCTTAACTGCTTCAGCCCAGAAATACTCTGGTAGTGATGTATCACTAAGTAGGGTCCTACCAGCCTCTATCAAGGTTCTATTCTTCCTCTCAGCAATGCCATTTTGCTGAGGTGTTCTAGGTGAAGAGAATTCTTGAAATATCCCAAAGTCTTCACACAGTTTTGTCATGCTATCAGACTGGAATTCAGTACCATGGTCACTTCTAATTTTGACCACTGTACTATTTAGTTCATTCTGAATTTGCTTGACAAAGCTATAGAAGACACTAGGTGTTTCAGATTTCTGTCTTAAGAAGAACACCCAGGAAAACCTTGAGTAGTCATCTACAACTACAAAGGTATAGACCTTCCTACCTAAGCTGTGAACTGGTATTGGACCAAAGAGATCCATATGCAAGAGGTATAAACACCTCACAGCATCTTTGTTTTCTATGCTTCTAAAGGTGGATTTAGTCTGCTTGCCCTTGTGCCATTTGACACAATGAGAAACTGTCTCATCAGCTACAAGACAAACTGGAGAACCATTGTTCTCAACCATAATGTCTAGGCAGTAGACATTCCTCTTCCTATAACCAGTCAAAATGATCTCTTGATCACTTGACCTCTTGATATGACAACCATTTTTAACAAATGAGATATCATACCCTACATCACTTAATTGACTTATACTTATTAGGTTGTGTTTCAACCCTTTAACATAAGCCACTTGAATAATGGTAACTAAGTTTGTAGAAATGTTACCAAATCCTTTGATGATTCCTTTTTCAGAACCACCAAAGGTTACTTTTGGACCATCTTTTACTGGAATATAGTCCTTTAGTAATCTTCTTGTTCCAGTCATATGTCTGGAACATCCACTGTCCAAGTACCATGTAGGGGTATGGCCACTTGGACTCACCTGCAAAACAGATTAATGAACCTTAGAACCCAAAGAAATCTTGGGTCCTTGGTACTTGTTAGTCTGTAACTTGACATAACTCCCTACTGGCTTTCCAACAGGTAGATTGCTACTCACCTTGGCACTGGCATTGTGCCAACAGTCCACTGCAAAGTGGCCAACCTTGCCACAGCACCAGCATTCAAACTTGTTGTACCTTTGCTTAGGTACAGCCTTTGCTGTCTTATCTACAGCAGTCTTGTTGAATGCTGGGGCTTTGCCCTTGGACTTGGACTGCTCAGTCCTTACTGGTCTAATAAAGCCCAGCCCAGCCTTGCCTTTATGATGAACAAAATCATCAATTAAAGGTAACACTGACTTAGGTTTAGAAAACCTAGCAACTAAGTCCTTTTCCTTCTGAAGATTGATCTCCAGACTCTTAATTTGATCATTCTTAAATGATATAGTACCCATCTGAATCACTGTTATGTGTTTCAGCCTAGCTATCTCATTCAACTTTTGATCAAACTGCTTCTCAAAATCTGTTGCAGCAGCTTTAAGATCAGCAATTTCCTTTGCCTGACTTTTGGCTAGGGATTTGCTTTTCTTGTAATCTTGCAACAGCACCTTATATTCATCTATAAGCTGATGAATATCATCCTCAGACTCAGATACATTCTCATCACTTGATGAAGAAGAATCTGAATCTGAACTAGAACAAGAAACTGAACTTGAACTTGAACCTTGTACCTGACTGGGTCCTGGCTGCTCCAGGATTTTGGCACTCTCTGTCAAAGCCATTAGCCCTTGGCATTGACAGTCTTCTCGTTCATAAATAGACTCCATGATCTGCATGAATTCTTCCTCTTCTTCTTCAGCAAACAGCCCTATGTAGGCTTCAGCCTCAGACTCAGTTTCTGAAGAGGAGATTTCTGATAGAGTCTTCTCTTTCTTGGCTACAAAAGACTTCTCTTTCTTTCCTTTGAAGTGAGTCTTTTTCCCGTCTCCAGAATCCTTTCTCTTCTCTGGACAATCTGCAATAACATGGCCCTGTCTATTGCAGCAATAGCACACTATCTTTGATCCAGTGCCTTGCTTGACTTTGTCCTCTTTCTGTCTTTCTTTGAAGGCTTTTTCTCCTGATAAAAGACTTCCTTTCCCTTTGAAGAAGAAGGTCTTGACCTCCACTGTTTCTTCTTCAAGAATTTCTGAAAGTGCCTAGTGAAGGCAGCAAAGTCTTCATCACTTTCACTGCTCTCACTCTTGGTGCTGACTGACTTATCAGACTCTGAATCAACTACCTCTGGAGGTGGAGTTGATGACTTATTCCTGCACTTTTTGGGAACTTCTGTCTTGAAAGCAACTGATCTTTCCTTGTGTTCAGTCCTTATTGATTTCTCCTCCTCTTTCCTCACTGTCAATTGCATCTCATATGACAATAACTTGCCAAACAGTGTAGGAGGAGGAATTTCTCTCAACTTAGCCATTTCTCTTATGGCACAAATCTTTGTGTCCAATCTTTGGTTAGGGACCTTAGAAACTTATCATTTAGTTCATAGTTACTGAACTCTCTTCCATAAGACATGAGTTCATTAACTATTCTGTAGAACTTTTTGTAGCACTCAGTTATGCTATCACCTTTACCTTGTCTAAAACTCTCATACTCCTGATTTAGCAAGGATTTCCTATCTTGCCTAACTTCTTCAGATCCTTCCATATACACTATAAGAGTGTCCCACATCTCTTTAGCTGTCTTGCAGTGTATAAGATTCTGAAAAGTTGCATCATCAATGGCACTCACTATTATGTTCTGTGCCCTCTTGTCCATTGTGGCTAGGACAATCTCATCCTTTGTCATCTCAGAGAAATCCTTTGGAGTTCTCTGATTTGCATCCAAAACTGAAATCTTCATTGGCACATAAGGCCCTTCCTTTACTGTGATGTAGATTCTAGGGTCAGAGGCTTCCATAAATAGCCTTACCCTTTCTTTCCAGATCCCAAAGATCTCTTTCCTGCATATGGGTAATTTCATGGAACTCAATTCCTTGTGATTCTCATAAGAACCCATGTTTCTTGATTTTCTTGAATTTCTTGAATCTGTGAATTGTCTTACACTGAATCTGCCAAACAGGATCTCCTCAGACTGTTAGTCCTTTTTGAGGAACCTCCCTCTGATACCACTTGAAAGATATGGTACCTAAACACCTAGAGGGGGGGTGAATAGGTGACCTAATCCTTTTTGAACTTTAATGGCAGCAAACAGTTTATTATCACAGATTTCTAACTTTTGCACAACAATCACAAAGCATTCACAGCATACACAGCACAATCACAGCACAACACAGTGGTTTATAGTGGTTCCCCAAGATATGGGTACATCCACTTTCCCCCTTCGCCTATCTAGCAGTGTACTAGATTCGGCCAAACTCCTCCACTGTCTCAGAACCCAAATTGGTTCCTACCTCAGGCCCAAAGCCTTACACTCAGCTTTTTCCCAAAGCCTACACTCAGCCAATCAAGGCCTACACTCAGCCAATCAAGGCCTACACTCAGCCAATCCAAGGCCTACACTCAGCCAACAAGGCCTACACTCAGAGATCTCAATCTCCTACACTCAGGCTCACAAGCCCTACCCTCAGCCTTTATAATTTTAGGCTTTACAAATCACTCAGATCCAAAGGATCTTACAATTTAAAAAGTATTACAAATAATAACTCTACAACTCAGAAAGATAAGAGGGGAGTTGAGAGATTCTTGATGAGTTCTTGGAAGAACTCAGCTGGATCCAATCTGACTTAGCTTTCTTCAAAGCTTCTTGAGTAGAACTGAATAAGACTGAATCCTCCTGCAGTAGTTCCTTGACCTCTGCTACTTAAGATCCAGAATTGAATCTGAATCCTTCTTCTCAGCCCAGTTCCAAAGGCTGATTTCTTGGAAGGAGCCCTCTCTCTCCAACTTCTTAGATCTGCACTTGGAATGCAAGATCTTCTTGTGTTGATACTGTGGGTACCACTTCAATAATTTGTATTTCAACAAACTGAACTCTTGACCAATAATCTGATCAATAACTTCAACAACAGTTTCTGTAAACTGTGGGTGCCTATTTATAGGCCTTCTTCATGGTAACCGGCTGGTCCGGTCCATAACTGACTTCTGACATCTCTGACAGTTGCTGTAGACCGGCTGGAACGGCAGCTGTCAAGTCATCCAGTCACTTCTTGAAAATCTCTAACTGTCTATAAGTGTCGAGACTTTCTGTCTTTAAGTGTCGACACTTATAGTCCAAGTGTCGACACATGCTGTGTAAGTGTCGACACAAGTCTACAAGGTGTCGACACAATTTCTTGTATGTCTCGACACAGATTCTTCTTCATGTGTCGACACTGAGATTGAGTGTCGACACAAGTACTTGTTCTTCTAGCTTTTGCTGAATTCTTCTAAGTGTCGACACATCTCCTTTGTGTCGACACAACTTCTTGTATTGAATCTGTCAAGTGTCGACACTGCTTCTTGGTGTCGACACATAGTCTTCAATGTTGATACTTGCTGAGTGTCGACACAGCTCCTTGTGTCGACACACCTTCTTGTTGTTGAGACTTCAGCTGAGTGTCGACACATTCCCTTAGTGTCGACACTTGTACTTAGAATATTTCTGTTGATCTTTCTGATCTTTGCTAAGTGTCGACACAGCTCCTTGTGTCGACACTTTCTTCAAGTGTAGAGTCTTCAGCTGAGTGTCGACACATTGTGCTGGGTGTCGACACTTACTTCACATGTTGACTCTTCTGGTTGTGTGTCGACACATTGTGCTGGGTGTCGACACATACTTCAAGTGTAGAGTCTTCAGCTGAGTGTCGACACATTGTGCTGGGTGTCGACACTTACTTCACATGTTGACTCTTCTGGTTGTGTGTCGACACATTGTGCTGGGTGTCGACACATACTTCAAGTGCTGACTCTTTCTGTTGAGTGTCGACACATTGTTCTGAGTGTCGACACTTTAACTTAGTCTCTGCAGACTTTTGCTGAGTGTCGACACAGCTCCAAGTGTCGACACTTTCTGGTGTAGACACAGCTTCACTGGGTGTCGACACAGCTCCTTGTGTCGACACTTTTTGTCTGCACTTTTCTTCACTGAGTGTCGACACAGCTCCAAGTGTCGACACTTTCTGTCTGGTGTCGACTCTGCATCCCAGGTGTCGACACAATGACTCCAAGTGTCGACACTGCTTGTCTGGGTGTCGACACAAGCTTTCTTAAGTGTCGACACTTTCCCTCTGGGTGTCGACACATGGACTTAGAAACTTTTCGCTTCAGTCCAGTGATTTCTTAACCTGCACAAGTAAACTCAACATATATCATATACATTATGATGTATATCATTGAGTTGGGTGAGGCTTCTTCAAATCAGGTACATTTGACCAATGTACCCAACACATCTTCTTGTGTTGAACTTGTTCAGTGTCGACACTTCTTCTTGGTGTCGACACATGCATTCTGTGTTGATACTTGCTGAGTGTCGACACTTCTCCTTGTGTCAACACATCTTCTTGGTGTTGAGACTTTACCTGAGTGTCGACACATCTCCTTTGTGTCGACACTTGTACTTAGAATTTTGTTGAACTTTGCTAAGTGTCGACACAGCGTACAAGTGTCGACACTTTCTTCATGTATTGAGTCTTCTGCTGAGTGTCGACACATTCTTCCTTGTGTCGACACTTTATTCATGTGTTGAGTCTTCTGCTATGTGTCGACACATTCTTCATTATGTCGACACTTAAACTTAGACTCTGCTGAAATTTGCTGAGTGTCAACACAGCCTCCAAGTGTCGACACTTTCTGATGTAGACACAGTTCCTCTGGGTGTCGACACTACTCTAAGTGTCGACACAGCTTCACTGGACTTCTCTTTATTGAGTGTCGACACAAACTGTATGTGTCGACACTTTCTGTCTGGTGTCGACTCTGCATCCCTGGTGTCGACACAACTACTCCAAGTGTCGACACTACTTCTTTGGGTGTCGACATAAGTACTCCAAATGTCGACACTGCTTCTCTGGGTGTCGACACAAGTCTTCTTAAGTGTCGACACATTCCTTCTGGGTGTCGACACATGGACTTAGAAACTTTTTTGCTTTCCTTGCAAATACTTAACCTGCACAAGGCAACTCAAAATACATCAAATACATTTTGATGTATATCATTGAGTAGGGTGAGGCTTTTTCAAATCAGGTACATTTAAACCAATGTACCCAACAATCCAAGATAAAGTGGACACTCAAGTATAGGGACTGCAAGATACCAATGAGGTTGATGAAGATCAGCAAGAAGCTGTACCAGTAGCTGAAGCTGAAGCCTGATTGCCTCCAGCACTATACTCAAGCTTCCTGTCACAAGTTGAGCCAAAGAAGTTTGAAGAGGCCAACATAGATCAGTTTTTGATTGTTGTTATGCAAGATGAACTGAACCAGTTTAAGAGATGTAAGGCATGGAAGTTGGTTCCCATACCATAAGGACATAATGTCATTGGAGTCAAGTGGATTTACAGAAATAAATTTTATGATAATGACATTATAATCAAGAATAAGGCAAGGCTAGTAGCTAAGGGGTACAATTAAGTGGAAGGTATTGATTTTGATCAAACCTTTTGCCCCTATAATAAGATTGGAGTCCATCAGATTATTCCTTGCATATGCTGCACACAAGGGATTCAAGGTCTACCAGATGGATGTGAAGTCAGTCTTCCTGAATGGTGACTTAAAAGAGGAAGTGTATGTTGAGCAGTCCCCTAGTTTTGTTATTCCTAACTCACCTAATTCTATTTATAAACTTAGGAAGGCTCTATATGGGCTAAAGCAGGCCCCTAGAGCATGGTATGAGACTTTGTCTATCTTTCTCGTTGGGAACAAATTATCAAGGGGAAAGATAGACAAGACAATATTCCTTATGGAATCTAAGGTTAAGATCATCTAGTCTAGATATATGTAGATGACATTATCTTTAGATCTACTGATGATAGGATTTGCAAGAAGTTCGCCAAACTTATGCAAGGGAAGTTTGCGATGAGCAATATGGGTGAACTTAAGTTCTTCTTGGGTCTCCAAGTTAGACAGACTGACGATGGCTTGTCCATATCCCATTCTAAGTTCACTAGGGAGTTAATCAAGAAGTTTGGTATGGAGAATTCCTCCACCATGAAAACTCCCATGGGGTCAAGTATGCATATAGGCAAATATGGGGTAGAGAAACCTGTTGATGAAACTTTGTATAGAGGGATAATTGGCTCCCTTTTATATCTTACTACAAGTAGGCCAGATATCATGTATGCTATATGTGTTTATGCTAGGTATCGGGCTTGCCCTAAAGAATCTCACTACTCTGCTGCAAAGAGGATTTTGATGTATCTTAAGGGCACACTAGATATTGCCCTATGGTACCCTAGGAATGGGGAGTTTGAACTAACTGGATATTCATATGCAAATTTTGCAGGCTGCAAAGAGGATAGGAAGAGCACTTCTGACACCTGTCAATTCTTAAGAGGGAGACTGGTATCATAGAGCAGCAAGAAGCGAACAAATGTTATAATCTTAACTGCAGAGTCAGAGTACATTTCAGCAGGTAGCTGCTATGCTCAGCTGTTGTGGATCCAGCATCAACTCCAGGATTACAACCTTTAGATACATAGAAGTCCATTATTTTGTGATTCTACTAGTGTCATTTCAATTGCTAGGAATCTTGTCTCACATAGCAGGACTAAGCATATTGAGATTAGATATCATTTCATTAGAGAGTATGTGGAATATGAAGATATCAACCTTGAGTTTGTCCCAACAGACAAGCAAGTGGCTGACATCTTCACAAAGCCACTTGATGAAGCAAAGTTCAACACCTTCAAGTTTGAATTAGGTATATTGAATCCAGTATAGCTTCAGTTGTTCCCCATGGTGTGCAAGTTATACTTTTTCTTACAAGTGGACAAGTACTTCAGGAAATTGAAGATCCTTAAAGATTGAATATCTTAAGTGGTATCATGCTGGTTGAAGCACAATTCAGATGATGCAGATAATAGGGTCTATCAGGAAACATGATAGATGGTGCCACCGTTGAGGGGGAGCAAGTCCAGCACTCTCAAGTGGTATAATTGCTGCTTATTTTTAATCAAAATTGGGGATCAGAAGATCAGATCCTCCCCGGCTATTTACATAAGTTAAAAAGGGAGGAGGATAAGGATATGAATCTGGTATCATAGGACAGAAGGATAAGGATATAAGTGGTATCAGAACTATGACAAGGTTATGATCAATTTTATCATTACCAAGTAGCAACAATTAAGGGGGAGCAGGAGTAGGTGTGCCCTACAGGCAAGAAAGTATGGTAACTATAAATTCTCTTCTTATATATTTTCCAAGTTGATATATTGCTGCATAAGTTAGTGTATGTCATTGACTCATTTGATTGAGGGTTTTGACTTATTCAAATAGGAGGAGATTGTTGGGTCTATTGCCCACATTGTCCTAGATTTGAAGAAGTCAATCATATCAATGTCATACACAAAGTTGTATTTCATGTGTGTGTAAGTTCATGCATGCAAGTTGTCCTTCAAACATTGATAGGGCAGGTATTCTAAGTGACTGGATAGGTGGACACAAAGATAGATACAGGACAGGCAGGAATTTGCCTAAGTCCAGAGGTGTTGAGTGACGCTTACTCACTTAACGTCAGGTGCAAGATTTCAGTTAAGTCCACAGGCGTTGAGTGAAGCAAGCTCACTCAATGCTAGATGCAAGGGAAGATGTTGGATAGGCTAGAAATCACCCAAGTCCACAGGCATTGAGTGAAGTCTACTCACTCAACACTAGGTAAGTAAAAGAGTTGAATATAACTTGGTTAGTCTAAGCCTAACTGTTGGCTAGACAAAAAAGTGGCTAAGGCCACAAGCATTGAGTGTAGTCTACTCACTCAATGTCATATAGCTAAAAGCGTTGAGACAGGATTAGGCAATCAAAGCCTAAGGAGAAAATGACTAAGATTTGGCTAAGTCCACAGGCGTTGAGTGAAGTCTACTCACTCAACGTCATACAACATAAATCATTGAGTATAGCTCAGTAAGTCAAAGCCACAAAAAATCTGTATAAATATTTGACTAAGTCATTAGGCGTTGAGAGAGGCAAGCTCACTCAATGTCATGTGATAAAAAGTGTTAACTGAACCATTGTCTGTCAAATTTAGTGTTTCCAAACACAAGATTTCTCTAAGGACAAAAGCATTGAGTGAAGTCTACTCACTCAATGCCATATCAATATAATTGACAGGTGCTGAAAGCATTGAGTGAAGAAGCAGCACTCAATGCTTCCCAAGTAGGAAAAACAGCCAAGTCTAAATACGTTGAGTGTATCTTGCTCACTCAACGCCAGATAACAGAAGAATATTTGTTAAGTAATTTGGCATTGAGTGATGAAGGCTCACTCAACGCCTAGTAATAGAAAGTTGGCTAAGGTAAAATGCATTGTGTGATATAGACACACTCAACGCTCTCAACGCAAAGGCAAAAGGCGTTGAGTGGACTCAACGCTCTCATCGTCAGAGAAGCAGGAATAGTTCCTAAGGCAAAAGTGTCGAGTGGACTCAATGCTCTCAACACCTAGAGATAGATAGCGTTGAGTGGATTCAACGCTCTCAACGCTGAATGGCCGAGAAATTTTTTTAAGTGTTTTGGCGTTGAGTGAAGGTTACTCACTCAACGCCTAGTGAAAGAATGATTGGTTAAGGCCAAAAGCGTTGAGTGAAGCTTGTTCACTCAACGCCTAGATAGATAGAATTATGTCTAAGTGTTTTGACGTTGAGTGTAGCTTACTCGCTCAACGTATATACTAAAGATGTTTGATTTTAGCTAAGTACACAGATTGTGACGTCAACAAAGTCAATAAAGTCAATTGAGTTCAAATTAAGTGCGGGAAAGCTACAGAACACGATAAATATTGCCAGAGGGCTATTATACGTCTTCTTCTGTTAAAGAAAGATGCAGTTGTCTGCTGCAGGTGGTACCCACTGCTTCCTGGAGAAGTTAATCGGCAGAAGATATAAAGGGACAAGCTTCAGATGTTAGTGTTAACTTTTAGGGTTTTACTCAACAAGAGAAACGCGGCTGGACTTCATCTTCCTCATCATTGTTGCCGAGAAAAAGCTTAAAGTCTTCCAGCAAGAACCAAAAGTTCAGTGAGTTGTTGCATCTTCTTCTGCTACAACAAGATCAGAAAGACCTATGATAAAGAAAGAAAGAAGTGTCGTCATTCTTTTGTGGGCTCAGCTACCTGATTGAAGAACTTAAGATCTAGCTGCTCTTCTTATTTAGCAAGATCAGAATTTATATTCTAAGATTCTTCCAACAGAGGCAGAATTTCTTCCTGCTGATGTGAAGTAAGATAGAGCTGAGATAACTCATCCCTAGTTGTTAACATAGAAAAATTTCTCTATGTCAAATTAATCAAACCACTATTTTTCCTGTAGGATCCTTTTAGATCTGAGCTGTAGGGTCATTGGCCTGAGGTAGGGCAAATTTGTCTAATCTGTAGGAGAGTTTTACTCTCTGAGTGTAGGATCCAGTTTGGATCTGAGGTAGGATTCGGTAGAGAATCTGAGAGTAGGGCTTTGGCCTGAATTGTAGGATTCATCTGTGAATCTGAGGTAGGATCTAGTTTGGATCTGAGATAGGTGATCTTTTGATCACTGAGCTGTAGGGATTAATAACCTGAGGTAGGTAAGTCATTCTCACTTAGTTATAGAGCACTTATGCCTGAAATATAGGATCCTTTAGATCTGAGGTAGGGCTTAACAGCCTGAGATAGGAGAGTCATTCTCTCTGAGGTAGGATCCTTTGTGGATCTGAGGTAGGGTTGTCCTTCCAGCCTAAGTTATAGGGCCTTTGGCCTGAGGTAGGTGATCTGCTGAACACTTAGTTGTAGGGCACTTGTTCCTGAGCTGTAAGTCTTGGAGGAGACAGGGAAATCCTGAGGGATCTGAGGTGTAAGATCTTTGAGCTGAGTTTTAGAGAAGTGTCTTGTCTAACTGAAAGTTAGAAAGGTGTGAGGTGAGTGGATGTACTCATAATCAGGGGAACCACTATAAATTTTTGTGTGTGCTTTTATGTGTTGTTTTATTTGTGCAGGTTCTTAAAAGCTAATCAATTGCCAACACACTAAGACTAAAGGAAGAAATTAAAAGATAGTCACAAGATTTAAATAAACCTATTCACCCCCCCCCCCCCTCTAGGTTGCAAGCTACCTTGAAAACAAAGACTTTCAATAATTAAGGATGAAACTGGTGCGGTTTGAACTCAAACTGTAATCGTATCAAAAGGTGGTTGATTTTGGACCGAACAAAACCTCCCACACCAAAAATATGCAGTGTGGTTTGAGCATTGCATCAACATTACACAATCGTGATATTTGAATTTTGAATAGAGATTGGAAGTCCACGATTCATTTCAGCTCTCGAGAGTCAGAATTCAAATTCTGAATATTATTTAATATCTGTCAAGCAAGAGTCGAAAAGGAAGAATAATACCAAAATGATTTCTAACATGAATACCTGCAATCAATGTCTAGGAAGAGTCAAAAATGAAGGAACCACTTGCTAAAGAAGACGACAAAGCTATGAAAAAAATAAAGGTAATCTATACTCATTAGCGATGATTAGAATGTCAGGCCCTCTAGAAGAAGTTGGTACGAACGATAATAACAGTGTAGCGTGGTTTGGCAGATTTTGCACAGCCAAAAACTGCACTACAAACTATGCATTTTTGCAATGAATGAAACCTCTATACAACCAAACTGTTCGATTCGATTTAAGACCGGTGCAGTTTAAAATAAGTGCGGACAGGTGTGGTTTTGTGGTTTTGCAATTTCGCTTTTTAACTTTCAGTACCCTGATCATGACAATGTTGTGGCGTGACGACGCTCTGTCAACTCCCACCCCCGGAGGGCATTAGAAGATTGATTGACAACCGGAGTACTGAACTCTGGGGGTGCGAGAAAAGCGGCCATGTGACACCATCGTGGTAGGGTACTGTCGTGGAAGCATGATGTTTCCCCGTGTAATGTCACTCATAATAATATTGATTACACCTTAAAATTTTAGTGTGTATATATAAGAAATAATTACCCAAACCTCCCTTGTAAATTAGCATAATTAGTGAGAGTACCCCTCTTATTTTTGAAATTACAAAAAACTCTACTTTAGCTTTTTTTCATTACAAAACCTCCCCTGATATTTTCATTTCATTGCATCCATGAAGAAAAATACCCTCTGCACACTGTACACCGAGGGAGTGTTTTTTGTGCATGGATGTTATGAAATTAAAACTTCAGGGGAGGTTTTTGTGATGAAATGAAAACTTTAGAGGAAGTTTATGTAATTTCGAATATAAGAGGGGTGTTGTCAGTAATTTAGCAAAGTTAGAGGGGAGGTCCCGGTAAATGGCCCTATATATAATAAAGTTGTGCTTGTTATATAAAAGTTGTTTGATTTGACTGGTTAAGGATATTGTATTAATGATGTAGGTCGGTGGTTCACATTTCAGCATCATTCTATTTTTTACATAATTGTGTGAGAGCAAGTTAATTTTTTCACAAAAACTAAACCCAATAGGATGAACGACAAAGATTGTTTTGATGGTCCGCCAGAGATACGCGGTATGATAGTATTTCTTTGTATATAGTGTAGATTCCCCAAAAAGTATCCATGGTATAACATGAAATTCCTGCGTCTGGGCCCCAGACTTTGAATTCCCTCTTGCAAAAAAATCTAATGATTGTACTTTTCCACTCAAGTGTTTTATTATTGACCTCCCACAATCATTCCGACAAGTTTGGTTTTGTTTCTGGTTGGAACCGATTTGAAGCAGACCGAACCGCATAGAATCGGATCGAACTGTTAGTGACCAGTTTGATTTTAGTTCTTGCTGAACCATAACTGGAATCATTGATACGACGGTTCCGAAAATTATGCTGGAATCGGAACCGGAACCGGTCAAATCAAATAAGATTTTGATTCTAATTTAAAAAACTGTTATCTTAGCGGCTCGATTCGCAGTTTTAATAAAGCCGAAACCAAAAAGGAATAGTAACAACTGTACCCGTGATACACCATGAGTCATGCTACATCTACCATTCGCAAGAAATAATTTTTTGCAAAATACATTGAGGGGAGATCAAACCCACAACCAGGCTATTATTTTTTTAATTATTCAATTTTCTATTAAATTATTATTTTCTTAAATGTTTATATAATATTTTTAAAATATTCACATTTTGTATTGAAATTTTTTATTCAAATTTTGTATCAATTATATATATATATATTATTTTAATAAAATAATTGCTTATTAAATTTTTATTAAATTATGGTATAGTCCTAAGTTTTGTTTTCTTAATTAACCGGCGGCGGTGGTGACCAGATGGAGTAGGAGGAGCTGATCCCTCCAATCGGCGACAGAGGCGGTGCGCTTGGGGAGGAGCTTGGAGGAGGGGAAGAAGAGGGAGCTTGGAGGAGGCCGGGCTGAAAACCGTCGTCGCTGACACTGGAGCTAGCCTAATTTAATCTGAAAATTCCCCTGACGGCCTGAATGGACTCCATTGCGGGGGTCGCCGGCCTCCGGTGACCCCGGCGTGGCTAGCACGCCATGGGAGGAGCTTGGAGGAGGGCTGGCCCAGCGATGGAGCCAGATCATCCCGCTGATAGCTCCTCTCTCTCTCCCTGCCTCTCTTGTTTTCTCTCCCCTCCCTTTCTCTTTCTCCCCTCTCTGCTCTCTGCTCTTTACTCTCTCTCTCTCTCTCTCTATCTCTCTCTATCTCTCTCTCTATCTTCTGCACAGGAAAACAGTAGCGAATGAATAGCGGGAGACTATAACCAAGGACAAAATAGGGAATTTTGAATATCACTTTGCGACGGACATGAAGACATTGTAGAAGGGGTAAAGAACTATATATATATATATATATCTATTATAAATGTTGAAACCGGAATCCGGCCTCTTGTGGAGTTCTACCCTTGGGGAAGGGGTGGTCTCGCGCCTACTTTGCTCCTGCAAGAAAAACAACGAGAGAGACAAGAGAAAACAGACCCAAGGGCTCGGCAGGGAGGTCCCACCACAAACCCGGAAGATCTCTGAGCGCTTCCCCTCCTTAGCCAAGAGCCGAGCTAAGGTACCCTCAGAGAACACTTGAGGATGAGAGCAAGGAGGCACTGAAAGGCGTCTCCTCTGAGGTACCTCTTGGGTCTTATTTATAGATTTTTGGAATCTGAACTGCCAATAACCAAAAGAACTGACCTGAAAATACCAAAAAGCCCTTGGTTGGGTCTGCCAACAGCCAAACTCCGCTGTTCTGAACAGCTATGCGCAGTCCAATCTGGTCTGCCAACAGCGAGGCTCCGCTGTTCTGAGTAGCTATTCGCACCCCTGGGTGGTCAGCTCGCCTTCAGTTCCCCCGCAGGAGGCGGGCACGGTCTGGCCTCGTGGCTCGCCTATCCTCCCTGGGCGAGCGCGAGCCGATAGGGGCGAGCTGCCTGTCTTCTGTCGGGCGGATCGGCAGCCAGGTCGCGCGTGGGGTTGGCCGGCGGTCGTCGCGACTTCGATCGACCCGCCAATTGCGGGTCGCCAGCTCGCTCGCCTCGCCGGCCCGCTCGCCTGAAATGGGCGGGAGCGGTCCAGCCCTTCCGCCGTATAGCCTGTTTTGTTGCTCGGGTGCGGGTCGCAGGGCCAGGCCTGCTCGACCTCCCTGGCGGGACCCGCACACCGGACACAGGGTTGTACACAATCCCCGCTCTTTTTGAGCTTGAGTCAAGCTCGGAAAGAATCATCCAACCCGCGTGTTCGGCGAGCTCTGTGCTGAGCTGGCAGGGAATCTTCTGGTGGGGGCCCACTGTCCTGCTATAAATACACACCGCTAACCCCTGGAGGAGGCTCCCCAGATCCCTTCATTTCCTTTGAGCAGATCTTAATTTCTCGATGCCGGTCAGCGAAGAGGTGCGAGCTCGCCTGGCGGCAGCGAGCCTGAAGACTCAGGAGGAGGCCCTCGAGGCTGCCCCTTGGTTGTCACGCGGGTCTCCCGGCCCTCTCTTCAGGCCGGCGAAGGGGAAGATTGTCAGGCGGTCTCTGGCGGGCGACTGTCCGGGCTCTAGCTCGGCCGCGGGTGTCGAGGTAATCCCCGGGGGACATGACCTTCCGCGAGTTATTGCTGTACCTTTGACCCTTTTTTTTGCAGGCGATTCCCTGTGAAGAGGTGGGGAATGGGGGAGAGGATCACCCCTCTCGCGAGTCGCCCGAGAAGGTCGCTGGTTCCCCGGTTCTGGATCGCCCACCTCCGGAAACTCCCTGTCCGGCGGTTTCCCATGGGCTGGGAAAATCTCTTGAGACCCTCGAGGGAGGAAACTTTCAGGGTCGGCCGGGCTCTTCTCGCCCATCTGTCGGTGCGGGCGACGTGCCAACCCCTGGTGAGCTGGTTTTTTATCGTTGGCTTTGTCTCTTGCTCGCTCATTCTGACCCCTCCCCGTTTGCAGGCTTTAACAGGGCCTCTCCTGAAACCGAGATGAGCGAAGGGTACTCGCCTCCGCCCGACGTGGACAGTGTTTCTGACTACCTGGGCGACCCGACCGATGCGGCGGGGATGAAGAGGCAGGTGACGCGGCTATTCTAGAAACACACACTGCTGCTGCAGGAGATCATGAAGAGGATCGATGATGACAAGGCCGAGACCGAGGCCCGGCTCGCGGCCTTAGAGGGCCCTCCGCGCGAAGCGGAAGACGACGATGTCACCTCGCCGGGCGTGCATATAACGCGAGCCGAGGGGCATCTTAAGAGCGCCATGGAGCAGGTCGGCCTGGCTCAGCGGGAGCTGGTGGCGGTTCGCGATTACCACGATCCCCGTGTGCCGCCTCGGTCGGGAACGAAGAGGCGGCACAGGTGGAAGTGGGTCGAGTACTGACCCAGTTGTTTGCCCCTCGCACGCGGGATACCGCGGGGTTGTTGTCATTTCGTAGTTATCTTGTATTTGTAACTGCTAGCGACTCTTTCAGCCCGCCTATGGGCCTAACTTATTACTGCTGAGGTTTATTGGAAATATCATGCTGTTTTTATTGTTTTCTGTGGGCGGGTTAAGGGAAAGGTCCGTTCTTCCTTTTGCGCTGATCGGGGCGAGGGCGAGCTGAGGGGCTCGCCAGACGGGATTCTCCCATCTCCCGCGGAACAGCGTGCGGGTGCGGGTTGAGACTCGCCCGCACTGGTCTTCCGCGGTTGCGGCCGGGCGAGAACCGTGTCGGATCGACCCTTGAGGTGCAGTCGCACGCGGGAAGTCGAACTGTCGGACTAATTTTTGCTACCCGCACCCCATCTTTCGGCGGGAAGTTTCCCGCCCTTTCTCTTTCCCTATAAATAGGCCTTGCAGGCCCTTATTTCTCCACCGTTTCCAAACATCCTCTCGCCTCCCTTTTCCCGCGAACTGCGACTCGCGCTCGCCTCTCGGATCTGTTTCGCGTGTTTGGCGGCGACTTGATGGGAATGGGCGGAGGCGGCGGCGACGTGGACGGCCGAAGCAAGTGTGCCTGGACCTTCTCCGAGCATGACTTTCCTCACGCTGTCATCTCTGAGCGCGAGTATTTGGATGCGCTTAGCGACCACGTGCCGCCGAGCTTTTCTGCGAGGCGACCCGGGGAGGGGGAGAAGATCAACGACCTGTCTAGGGACGAGCTCGCCATCCCTCTCGCTCATTTTGAGGTGGGCCTGCGACTTCCCCTGTGGCCCGAGGTGCGGCAGGTGTTGAAGTATTTCGGGGTCGTCCTCGGCCAAATGACCCCGAACTCCATAGCCGTCATGGTGGGGTTCGCCTGCTTCCTGCGAGAGGAGCGGGTGGAGTTCAGCCTCGCCGTGTTCCGGAAGCTGTTCTCCTTCCGGGCGAATCGAGACGGGACGGCCTACTTCTCCAGCGCCCACCTCAAGGTGCGGGAGACAGTCAACAAGAGTCACAACTGGCTCAAGAAATTCTTGTTCGTCAAAGGGGACTTCGGCAACGTCCCCTTCTCGCCGGTGCAACTCAGCGAGGCGAGCTACCGGCCATCCAGCCTAGGCGGCCATGAAGCCGACCTGTGCGCGTTCTTCGCCGGGAAGAACTTTGAGGTCGCGTACCTGCGCCGCCATCTTGACGACCTCGCCGACGTCCCGCCAGGGGGAGGTTTGCCGCTCGCCGCTAGCTAGTCCTTATTTTCCCACTTTTCTTTTATCTCACCTTCCCCTTTTTTTTGCAGGTGACCGCGACATCCCCCTTCACCCTCCTTACGAAAGCGCGTGGATACCCTCCGGGGTTCTTGCCCGGGCTCAAGCTGCTGATGCCGCTCAGCGCGACACCCCGTCCGTCCCGGCCAAGAAGCGACCGGGCGGCGGACAGCCCGCCCCTCCGTCGAAGGTGGCAAAGATCGCGGATCAACAACCCGCCGCGAGCCAAAGGAAGGGCAAGGCCCCTGCGGTCCTATCGGCTGAGGGACCCTCGCCCCCGCGGGTCACCTCGACCAGCGACTCCCCGGTCAGGGCGGCGGGCACCTCCGCGCCGCCGGGAGGGTCTCAAGCTGCTGCGGAGCCGGTGCCGAGAGGGCATCGCAACTTCGGCTACGGCGAGAGGTACCAGGACGAGCTCGGCGTCCCGCTCCTATCGTGGGATAAGGAGTCGAACCGCCCGATGATCTCGACCCTGCTGCCGAGCTGGATGGAGCAGGATACCATCGGAGGGGAGGCGTACAGCTTCTCCTTTGGTCTGTACTCGCGCGAAGACGCCGCCATTTATGACAAGGAGGAGACGCGAGTGCTGATTCATGAGAGCGCGCGGGCCCAGCTGCGCGGTCTGGAGCTGGCTCACATGGTGGGGAGGCGCTGCACCCAGGTGGAGCGGAACGCTGCGTCCATACAAAAGATGGCGGATGAGAAGGAAGAGGCCCGGAAGCTCGCCCAGGTGGACGCGGATCTTCACAGGAGGCGAGCTGACGCGGCCGAGGAGACCCTCGCGCAGTACCTGGGCGGGGTGGTACGTGCTCAACCTGAGTTACCCTCTCCCTCTTCGCGGACACAGCTCACGATTATTCTTGTTCCTTTCCCCAGGACGCGGCGACGGCGAGCCGGATGGGTGCCGAGATCGCCACCCTTGGCCAAGAGAAGGCGGCGCTGGAGGCCCGGGTACGCGAGCTGGAGGCCGCTGCCGCTGTCCCTCCTCCAGACAGCAGGGTCTGCCCGCGCGAGCACCTCTCTGACTACGACCTGGAGGTGCTAATGCAAAAGAACGCAGCCAGCGCAGCGAAATACACGATGCAGATGCTACGGCGCGCGGATCTGCTTACGAGCGAGGCAGCGGGGCTCTCGGCGGAAGACGTTGTGCCGGCGCTGTTTCTCCCCGTGCCGGACCCTGGCGACAAGGCCTTCCAGCCCCTTTAGGGTTTCTCGACCTAGATCTCGCTCCCCCCTTACTTTTTATAATTTTATTCTTTTTTAGATGAACATTATCATGTATACCTATCTGTACGTGTGGTTTGCGCCTATACCTCGTGTTTTTAGCTATTGTGTCTTTTATAAATGCTCTCTCGTCCGCCTTGTTTTTCCAACGTTGTTATTGCCGGGTGACGCGACCTTCCCCTGCGGCCTGGCTCTGACGAGGCGGCTGCCCGTCCGCCGAGCGAGGAGAGCCGGTTCGACTCTCGAGCGAGGCGAACCGGCTCGTCCCTCGTCCGCATGCCTAATTCTCTGCGGACTCTCGCCCAGGCCTTTGCGTTTACTCGACCGCCTTTCCTGGGGCTTGAGGGTGGGGCTATGCTAGACCCTTCCCCTCTTTTTTGACTAACTCTTGTGATTCCGACCTGCTGCTCATGCCTTTCGAGTAGTTCCCGGCCTCGCCGGCTAGGTGGGAGTCCGACAACGTGATTTGTTCTGGGTCGCAGGTCATCGCTTTCTGAGTCATTCCATCGAGTGACTTCCGGCCCTGCCAGCTAGGTGGGAGCCTGGCAGCGGGATCTCCTCGAGGCTAGGGATGACACCGAGTGACTTCCGGCCCTG
This sequence comes from Platanthera guangdongensis, assembly GCA_039583875.1. Lineage (NCBI taxonomy): Eukaryota > Viridiplantae > Streptophyta > Magnoliopsida > Asparagales > Orchidaceae > Platanthera > Platanthera guangdongensis. The sequence continues at coordinate 198,979,320 of CM077163.1, read as the reverse complement.
CCAGCTAGGTGGGAGCCTGGCAGCGGGATCTTCTCGGGGTCCAAATTCATTCCATCGAGTGACTTCCGGTCCTGCCAACTAGGTGGGAGCCTGGCAGCGGGATCTTCTCGAGGCTAGGGATGACACCGAGTGACTTCCGGCCCTGCCAGCTAGGTGGGAGCCTGGCAGCGGGATCTTCTCGGGGTCCAAATTCATTTCATCGAGTGACTTCCGGCCCTGCCAGCTAGGTGGGAGCTTGGCAGCGGGATCTTCTCGAGGCTAGGGATGACACCGAGTGACTTCCGGCCCTGCCAGCTAGGTGGGAGCCTGGCAGCGGGATCTTCTCGGGGTCCAAATTCATTCCATCGAGTGACTTCCGGCCCTGCCAGCTAGGTGGGAGCCTGGCAGCGGGATCTTCTCGAGGCTAGGGATGACACCGAGTGACTTCCGGCCCTGCCAGCTAGGTGGGAGCCTGGCAGCGGGATCTTCTCGGGGTCCAAATTCATTCCAATCCTCTGAGCAAGCTTAGGTATGACAATCCGGGGGGGAGAAGAAAGACTTCATTATAATAAATCGTGTTGCTTACAGGAGCTTAGGGAAAAAACCTCTTCAAGTCGTCTCCACTCCAGGTGAGACTCAGGGCCTCGCCCTCTACATTTTGGAGCCGATAGCCCCCCGACTTCAAAGCTTCCTTCACAATGAATGGCCCCTCCCAGCTGGGGTTGAGTTTCCCTACGGACGCTGACCTCCCTGCCGCGTCCACCTTCTTCAATACCAGGTCCCCTTCTGCGAACTGCTTGACCCTGACATGCTTGTCAAAGTATTTTGCCATCCTCCTTTTGACCTCCTCCTGTCGGATGGCCGAAAGATCCCTCAACTCTTCCACCATGTCAAGGGAGAGTCTCAGCTCCTCCCCGTTCTCGGCTTGCCATTCCTCTCGGCCCTCCCTGGCCGTCTCGACTCGCGGCGTTTGAACCTCAAATTCTATGGGGAGCACCGCCTCACACCCATGGGAGAGCTTGAAGGGGGTCTCCCCCGTGGCCGTGTTAGGAGTGGTTCTAAGGGCCCAAAGAACGGCGGGGAGCTGCTCCACCCAGCTCCCCCTCAAGTTTTCCACCTTCTTCTTGAGGAGATTGACGATGATCTTGTTTGTCGCCTCCACCTGCCCGTTGCTCCTGGGGTGGTGGACCGAGGCGAACCTGAGGTCGATTCCAAGCTGCTCGCAGAAGCTGGTGAACTCGGCACTGGCGAACTGGGGTCCGTTATCGGTGACGATGGCTTGCGGCATCCTGTGGCGACAGATGATCTCCCCCCAGATGAAGTTCCTGATCACTTGGGAGGTCACCTTGGCCAACGCCTTCACCTCCATCCACTTTGAGAAGTAGTCGATCATCACTAGGAGGAACCTTCTCTGGCCGCTGGCCTGGGGGAACGGTCCAACCAAATCCATTCCCCAGATTGCAAAGGGCCAGGGGGCCGGGATACTCTTGAGTTGTTGGGCCGGCTGTAGCTGGAGGGGGGCAAACAGCTGGCACTTATGACATCTCCTTGCGAACTCCGCGGCGTCTCGGCCCAGGGTGGGCCAGAAATACCCTTGCCTGACTATCCTTCCTTCCAGGGTCCGACTCTCGGAATGACTTCCGCACTCCCCGGAGTGGACTTCCTCCAGGATCCTCTGCGCCTCACCCTCGGCCACGCAGCGAGCCAACATCCCGGAGAGGGTCTTCCGGTACAGCTGCCCGTCCTTAAGGAGGTAGTAAGCTGACTTGTGCCTTAGCTTCTTCCTGTCCACCCCCTCCGGATACTCTCCCGTGGAGAGGAAAACTACTACTGGGTCCATCCACGAAGGCTGCTGATCGATCTCCATGAGCTCTCCTTCTTCGATGGAGGGGCGGAACAGGTCGGTGATGGTGCCCCCTGCTCGGGGCCGTGCTTCGCCAGTTGGTCGGCCTGTTCATTCTCTCCCCTTGGCACGTATCGGATGGAGAAGGTCTGGAAGGTCCCTATGACCCCCTTCGCTTTGGCCAAGTATAATTTCAAAGCGGTCTCCCTTGCTTCGAACTCCCCGTTGATCTGGGAAGCCACCACCATGGAGTCGGTTAGGACCTCCACATCCAGCACCCCCAGCTCTCTGGCTAGGCGCAGCCCCGCTATCACTGCTTCGTACTCGGCCTGGTTGTTGGTAATGGGGAAATGCACCACCACCGTCTGCTCAATTTGAGTCCCTTGAGGGCTTTCCAGAACCACTCCTATCCCGAGAGAATGCCTTCCTGAGGCTCCATCCACCCTCACCTTCCAAGGAGTCGGGCAAGTGAGCTCCTCCTCTGCTACTTCTACCACGTAGTCGGCCAGGAAGTCGGCCATCGCCTGAGCTTTGATCGAGAGCCGCGGAACGAAGGAGACATCGAACTCGCTTAGCTCCACCAACCACTTGGCCAGCCGGCCTGAGTGCTCCACCCCCTCGAAGATGTTGCGGAGAGGATGGTCGGTCACCACTCGGATCGAGTGCGCCTGGAAGTAAGGCCGTAGCCTCCGGGCCGAGATGATTAATATGAATGCAAGCTTCTCCAGGATCGGATACCGGAGCTCGGCCTTCCTCAGGACCCGGCTGACATAATAAATGGGGAGCTGCCTCTTCCCCTCTTCACGTACTAAGACGGAGCTCAAGGCCTCTGCCCCGACCCCGAGATATAAGAACAAATCCTCACCCTCCTTCGGCCCCTGGAGCAGCGGAGCCTGTGTCAACTGCACCTTGAGGGCCTGAAAGGCCTCTTCACATTCCTTGCTCCATTCAAACCTCTGGCCCCCCTCAGCGTTTTGAAGAAAGGGGAGCACTTCTCCCCTGACCGAGAAAGGAAGCGACTCAGTCCTGCTAGCTTCCCTGTCAACCGTTGGACTTCCTTTGCATTCCGCGGGGACCCTATCTCCAAGATGGCCTTGACCTTGTCTGGATTCAGCTCGACCCCCGCGGGGGTGAGGAGATGCCCCAGGAACTTCCCCCGGCTTCCCCCAAAGACACACTTAAGGGGATTCAGCCGCATTTTGTATCTGCGCAGGGTGGCGAACGTCTCCTCCAGGTCCCAGAGGTGGGAGTCCACGTCCCGGCTCTTGATCATGAGGTCGTCCACGTACACCTCCAAGTTCCTCCCCCTCTGTTCCTTGAAGACCCTATCCATTATTTTTGGTAGGTGGCCCCAGCGTTCTTCAGCCCGAATGGCATCATCTTGTAGCAGTAGCAGCCGTCCCCTGTGATGAATGAGACATCCTTGATGTCCGGGGGGTGCATCCTGATCTGATGGTAACCTGAAAAGGCATCTAAAAAACTCATTACAGAAAAGCCTACGGCGGAATCAACCAGCGCGTCGATCCGAGGCAAAGGGTAACAGTCCTTAGGACAAGCTTTATTAAGAAGGGAAAAATCGATACACAACCGCCAGCGGCCGTCTCCTTTTTTAACCATCACAACGTTGGAGACCCAGCCGGGGTACTGAATTTCAGACACGAAGCCAGCTTTGAGAAGCTTCGCCACCTCCTCCCTGATGGGTTCTGCCAGCTTGTCCGCCGTGGATCTCTTTTTCTGCTGGACGGGGCGTGTCCCCGGGTCCAAGTTGAGGCGGTGGCAGGCCACATCCGCGTCAACCCCCGGCATCTCTGCGGCGTTCCAGGCGAAGATGTCCACGTTCTTCTGGATGCACTCCAGCATCCAGCCCTGGTTATCCGGGGTCAGCCCTCCGCTGACGCGAACCTTCTCCATCCTCCCTCCCCGGGTGAGCACCTCCAGCTCCACCACTTCTTCCGCCGTCTCCAGCCTGGATCGTTCCCCCCATCCTTCGGCGTCCCCCTCCTCCGGAACGGGGACCTCTACCTCCATCTCCCCTCCTACGGTCCTTACTTCGGCCACTTCCTCCAGATCTCCTCCTTCCGCCTTCTCTGCGCAGTCCTTTACCCCCAGCTCCACCTCTCCGGCTTCCTGCTCGTCCTCCTCCATCCTCCGCCCCATCTCCTCGGCCCCTTCTTGCCAAGAGATGGTGTTCACCGCGGTGACGTAGCACTCCCGCGCCACCTTTGGGTCTCCCCTGACCCTGACCTGCACCCCCTCAGCGTTGAACTTCAGGCACTGGTGGAAAGATGAGGGGACGCAGCGGAAGGCACTGATCAGGGGCCTCCCGAAGATGGCGATGTAGCTGCTGGGGGCGTCCACAATGACGAACTTGCAGTTTCGGGACTGCCCCCCCCCCCCCCCAGGGTGACATGGAGGCTGACTCCTCCCTCTACCTCCTTCCTCTCTCCCGAGAATCCGAACAAGGGCCCGTCCGAGGCCAGCACCCTCTTAGCTTCCACCTGCATCGCGTCAAATGCCTTCTTGAAGACGACGTTCACGGAGCTTCCATTGTCCACGAGGATCCGAGAGACCGTGAAGTTTTCGATGGCGGCCTTGATGACCAGCGCATCGCAGAACGGGTCTTCGTGGTCTGGCATATCATTTCTGGAGAAGGTGATCCTCTCCTCCGGCGGCGGGGTTTGGGATGTAGAGGCGACGCTTCGCCGGTACATGGTGTGGAGGCTTGCCTTGCGGGAGGCCTCGATTCCCACTCCCCCGTGGATCACTCCGATCCCCCCTCGGGTCCCCACATCCACCCGGTCTTCACAGCGATCCTCCTCCGCCCGAGGCAGGACCTCCTCGATCCTCACTTCCTGCCGCACCTCCTCCTGCTGTTGCTGCCGCCCCCTGTTCCCTCTCATCTCCAAGAATTCCGGACACGTGGCTGTTGTGTGCCCCTCTTCCTGATGAAAGTCGCAATAGGGCAGCTCCACCCTGAACTCCCTTCTCCTCCTTCTCATGACCCCTCGCCTCGTTCCCAAAGCTATGGCCATGGCCTCCTCCTGATCGGGGAGCGGAGGCCTCTGACCTTGCCTCCAGCCCTGTGGGTGGAACTGATCCTGTCTCCCCTGATGATGACCCCTTCCGTAGTACCCCCCTTGTGTCCCCTGCCCCTGCCACTCAGGTCTCCAGCCCAGCCGGCGGTCGGGCTCCTGGCGCCCCTACCTCGGCGGCTGCTGCCATTGGGGCTGCCTCTGTTCCCTCTGCTCCCTCTGCCTAGGCTCCCCCCTTCTCTCTTCCTGTCCTCTTCCTCCCTTCGACTCCTTTTCCTCCTCAGTCGCCCACCTGGCCAACTTCCTTACAAATTCTGGGTTCGACGCCTCCCCGTCGACCTCTCTTGCCGCCCTCTCCATCAGCTCCTCGTAGGAGAGGGGGGGAATTCTCTTCAGCTCCATGCGGAAAAAGCCCTGCTGCAGACCCAGGGTGAAGGCCATCATCAGGCTGTGGCCCGGCATCTCCTGGACTTGGGTAACCTCCTCCTGGAACCGATCGACATAGCTCCCCAACGTCTCGTTCACCCCCTGCTTTATGTGGAACAGGGACTCAGACTCCTTCTTCCTCTTCTTTGAGGTAGTGAACCTCAACATGAACCCTCGGCGCAGGTCCTCGAAGCAATAGATGGAACTGGCCGGCAGCTGGTGGAACCACTCCCTTGCCTTCTCTCGGAGGGTGATGGCGAAGAGACGGCACTTGAATCCGTCCGACATCTGACAGATGGAGACTACGTCCTCGAACCACTGGACGTGCTGAACCGGGTCTCCCTTCCCGGTGTAGTAGGTCATCTCGGGCTCCCTGAACCCGTCTGGTACTGGAGCTGAGGAGACCAGCTCGCTGAAGGGGCTGCCTCCCCCCACCTGGCGGGCCGGCGAGTCTCGCGGGCCCAACTCGCCGAAACGGCCTCGGCCTGCCGAACCGGGGAAGAGCTCGCGCCCCGGGAGCTCGCTTCCTCGGCCTTCCTCGGCCACCTCCTTCCCGGCTCGCCTGCCGGGAGCATCCTCGCCCAAGGAGGGGGCGGCCGCGATCGGGATCGCCGGAGTCGAGCACTCGGCCCGCGTGCCGAGCGCGATCTTGACCAGAGTCAGCACCTCATTCCTGAAGTCTTCAAACATTCCCACCGTTGCAAGAGGTGGTGGGGGTGGCGAGTCCTGCCTGTCAGATCCTTGACCTCCCGTCATTGAGCTCGCCGAAGCTTTTTTGCACTGACCACTCTCCACGCTCACCGCACCAAATGTTGAAACCAGAATCCGGCCTCTTGTGGAGTTCTACCCTTGGGGAAGGGGTGGTCTCGCGCCTACTTTGCTCCTGCAAGAAAAACAACGAGAGAGACAAGAGAAAACAGACCCAAGGGCTCGGCATGGAGGTCCCACCACAAACCCGGAAGATCTCTGAGCGCTTCCCCTCCTTGGCCAAGAGCCGAGCTAAGGTACCCTCAGAGAACACTTGAGGATGAGAGCAAGGAGGCACTGAAAGGCGTCTCCTCTGAGGTACCCCTTGGGTCTTATTTATAGATTTTTGGAATCTGAACTGCCAATAACCAAAAGAACTGACCTGAAAATACCAAAAAGCCCTTGGTTGGGTCTGCCAACAGCCAAACTCCGCTGTTCTGAACAGCTATGTGCAGTCCAATCTGGTCTGCCTACAGCGAGGCTCCGCTGTTCTGAGTAGCTATTCGCACCCCTGGGTGGTCAGCTCGCCTTCAGTTCCCCCGCAGGAGGCGGGCGCGGTCTGGCCTCGTGGCTCGCCTATCCTCCCTGGGCGAGCGCGAGCCGATAGGGGCGAGCTGCCTGTCTTCTGCCGGGCGGATCGGCAGCCAGGTCGCGCGTGGGGTTGGCCGGCGGTCGTCGCGACTTCGATCGACCCGCCAATTGCGGGTCGCCAGCTCGCTCGCCTCGCCGGCCCACTCGCCTGAAATGGGCGGGAGCGGTCCAGCCCTTCCGCCGTATAGCCTGTTTTGTCGCTCGGGTGCGGGTCGCGGGGCCAGGCCTGCTCGACCTCCCTGGCGGGACCCGCTCGCCGGACACAGGGTTGTACAATAAAGAAGTATCAGAATCAGATCACGACCGTTTAATATAAACTAAACATTTGATCGCAACCGTTGATCACAACAACGAATAAGAGCCGTTCATATTTTTTCTTAGGTCTCATAAACCTATATAGGGCCTCTCAAATCTACATATTTTGTATGACACCCTACAACCCATCAGCTCAGTCCAATATGCGGGCTACAAAATCAAGCCCAAAATTTTGCAAATGCAAGTCCATTTCGGGCCCGCCAGCTTCGGACCAGCCAAGGGCCCACCCGCCAGCCTAACAAACACACTGGCACGCCAGTTTCGAACCCGCAAACACAACTTAAAGGAGGCAAACCTATATATACCCGAAAAGCCAAACAAAACTGGTGGTGTGGGACTAAATCCCGCCTGGGATTAATACAATCCCAAGCGGGATTAATTAAGCGAGATTAATCTCGCCTAAGCAGGCGAGATTAAATCCCGCCTAAGCAGGCGTGATTTAATCCCGTCTAAGCCCCGGCCGTTTTTTAAAATATTTTTTAAAATATTATTATAATATTTTTTAAAATATTATATAAATATTTAAATCTAAACAAATTTTTTTAATATTTAAATATAAGCGGCGCCCTCCTATAAGGGCGCAGCCCGCCGGGGGCGGGCGCGACCAGGTGCGGGCGAAGCCCGCCATCACGGGTCAGGTACTGTAGCGCGTAGTCATAGGGGTCGAACCCCGTGTCTTGGATGACGTAATCAGCCCAGTCTAATATGCGGGCTACAAAATCAAGTCCAAAATTCTGCAAATGCAAGCCCTCAATAAGAACAACAAAGTAAGGGCCCGCCCGCCAACCTAACAAACACACTGATCCGCCAGTTTCGGACCCGGAAACACAAGCTAAAGTAGACAAACCTATATATACCCGGAAAGCTAAACAAAATTGGCGGTGTGAGACTAAATCCCGCCTGGAATTAATACAATCCCAGGGGAGATTAATTAGGCGGGATTTAATCCCGCCTAAGTTAGGCAGGATTAAATCCCGCCTGCTTAGGCGGGATTTAATCCCGCCTAACTTAGGCGGGATTTAATCCCGCCTAAGCCCAGGCCGTTTTTTATAATATTTATATAATATGTTTTAAAATATTATTTAAATATTATAATAATATTTACATAAATATTATAATAATATTTATATATAAACAGGTTTTTTAAATATTTAAATATAAGCGGCGCCCTCCTCCAAGGGCGCAGCCCTCCGGGGGGCGGGCGCAGCCAGGTGCGGGCGAAGCCCGCCGTCATGGTCCGGGTACTGTGGCGCATAGTCCGCCGTCACGGGTTGAGTACTATGGCGCGTAGTCATAGGGGAGAAGCCACGTGTCGGGCACTAGTCATAGGGCCGAAGCCCCGTGCCGGGTTGCGATCAAGTGTTTGGTTTATATTCAACGGTCGTGATCTGATTCTGATACTTCTTTATAATAGATAAAGACTAGTGTCTGACACGGGGCACCGCCCCTATGACTACGCGCCACAGTACCCGACCCGTGACGGTGGACTACGCGCCACAGTACCCGGCTCGTGACGACGGTCTTCGCCCACACCTGGTTGTGCCCCCCCCCCGGCGGGCTGCGCCCGCTCCCCGACAGACTGCGCTCTTAGAGAAGGGCGCCGCTTATATTTAAATATTTAAAAAAACCTGTTTATATGTAATTATTACTTAATGTTTATGTAAATATTATTATAATATTTATATAATATTTTAAAACATATTATATAAAATTAATATTTTAAAACATATTATATAAATATTATAAAAAATGGCCTGGGCTTAGGTGGGATTAAATCCCGCCTCAGCAGGCGGGATTAAATCCCGCCTAAGTTAGGCGGGATTTAATCCGGCCTAAGCAGGCGGGATTAAATCCCGCCTAAGCAGGCGAGATTAAATCCTGCCTAAGCAGGCGGGATTAAATCCTGCCTAACTTAGGCGGGATTAATCCCACCTAATTAATCTCTCCTGCGATTGTATTAATCTCATGCGGGATTTAGGCTCTGTTTGAGACAGCTTTGGCGGATTGAAAAGTTGCTGTCTGGATAAAGCTGTTTTAAAATAGATCTCTGGGGAACAGTTTTGAAAAGCTGCAGAGTGTTTGGGTGTTCTGTGCAAAAGTGCGCTTTGAAGTGCGATTTTCTATTTTTAGCTGTTTGGAGAAACAACTCTTGGAAGCTGTTTTTTAAAAAACTAAAATATATAAATATATAAAAATAACTGATAACATGAGTCTTTTACATAGTTATAGAAAATAGAAAAAAAAGGGCTTCCAACATCCGGCGACTGCTTTTTTCAATCCTTCCGATCACCTGTTCGAAAATAAATTGATATGAATCAAACTTTTGATAATTTAAATCCTTTACATTTTTAGTAAAAGATGGATCGAATTTTTACCTCCGCGCACTTTATATTTCTTCAGCAATGCTATCTCGTACAGTAGACATATATTCTGCTCCAGCAGCATCACACATATCGCCTTCAATATAATCCTCTACCGTCAGGTCTTCATTCTCTGAGGGAACGAAAGAAGACTCATCAGCATCACAAACATTAAACTCAGGGTCCCAGCGAGACGGATGTCTCCGAATGAAGTTATGTAAGGTCATTGTCACAAGCACTATGGACGTTGTTTCTTGAAGTTGTATTGTGGCATTTTGCTCAAAATGTGCCACTTTTTTTCCACACTACAAACGTTCGCTCGATCACACTGCGAAGAGATAAATTCTCCTTATTGAAAGGTTCTTGCCTTCCTTGTACAAGCCGACTCCCACGTGCAAAGTCTGCCAAGTGATATCTTGTTTCTGGATATGACTTCAAATAACTCATCTTTAACGGGTATCCAACATCCACTAAGTAATATTTACCTGCATTTATTTGGTTTGTTAAATAGGTAAACATTATGAAATACGAAAAATTTGAATGAATGTAAACATATTAATTAGTATATCTTGTGGGGGATGCGAAAAATGCAATCTATCGTCTGCCAATGCGCGGGCGAAGATGCGACTATCAGGAGCAGATCCCTCCCATCCAGTCAGGGCAAATGTAAAACACATGTTAAAATCACATACTGCCATTACATTTTACGTCGTTGTGTCATTACGTCCTATGTATCGTACTTGGTCTTCTACGGGTATCCTCGCATCAACATGTGTACCGTCAATGACACCAACGCAATTCTTGAAGAATGGCTTGTAACGAGGATCATACCTTATCTCAGCCAGAATATCTCTGAACAGACGGTCAATAGGCTTTATAGCATCAATTGAGAGTAACAAAAGAGATCACATTTAATCTTCTCATTGACGGGCTTGCATCAATTGAACAGACGGTCAATGGTGGGCAGAGAAGAGAACTATTCCAGCCGCCAGAGTTGTACCAAACAGAGCCTTAGTCCCACACCACCAGTTTTGTTTGGCTTTCAGGGTATATATAGGTTTGTCTCCTTTAGCTTGTGTTTTCGGGTCCGAAACTGGCGGGTCGGTGTGTTTGTTAGGCTGGCGGGTGGACCCATACTTTGTTGTTCTTATTGACGGGCTTGCATTTGCAGAATTTTGGACTTGATTTTGTAGCCCGCATATTGGACTGGGCGGATTAAGTCATCCAAGACACCGGGCTCCGCCCCTATGACTACATGCGACAGTACCCGCCCCCCGGCAGGCTGCGCCCTTGGAGGAGGGCGCCACTTATATTTAAATATTTTAAAAAATTGTTTATATTTAAATATTTATATAATATTTCAAAAATATTATATTATTATTTTAAAAAATATTTTTAAAAACGGTCTGGGCTTAGGCGGGATTAAATCCTGCCTAAGCAGGCGGGATTAAATCCCGCCTAAGTTAGGGCAGATTAAATCCCGCCTAACTTAGGCGGGATTAATCCCGCTTAATTAATCCCGCCTGGGATTGTATTAATCCCAGACAGGATTTAGTCCCAGACCGCCAGTTTTGTTTGGCTTTTCGGGTATATATAGGTTTGCCTCCTTTAAGTTGTGTTTGCGGGTTCGAAACTAGCAGGTCGGTGTGTTTGTTAGGCTGGTGGGCGGGCCCTTGGCTGGTCCGAAACTGGCGGGTCCGAAACGTGGTTGCATTTGCAGAATTTTGGGCTTGATTTTGTAGCACGCATATTGGACTGGGCTGATGGGTTGTAGGGTGCCGTACAAAATATGTAGATTTGAGGGGCCCTATATAGGTTTAGGAGATCTAAGAAAAAATATGAACGGCTCAGATTCGTTGTTGTGATCAACGGTTGCGATCAAACGTTTGGTTTATATTCAACGGTCATGATCTGATTCTGATACTTCTTTATTATTATTATTATTATATATATATATATATATATATATATATAAGAGTGCCTGACACAGGGCTTCGCCCCTATGGCTACGCGCCCCAGTACCTGGCCTGCGACGAAGGGTTTCGCCCGCACCTGGCTGGCTTTGCCTACCCATGACGGGTCACTGCGGGCTGCCCCCGCATCTATGCGGGCTGCATCCGCATAGAGGCGCCACGATACCCGGCCGATGACGGCGATCTACGCCCGCATTCCAAAATTAGAACAGAGTAGAGGATGCACATCACAATTTATTTGAGCATACATTTAAAGATTTAATAAAAAACTTGCATCACACAATGGGTGATCGACAAACGCACAGAGCATTATGAATAAAAATTATTCTGGTTGCAAGTCTCCCACCAAAAGACTTGAGGGTTTGGTTTTTGGGAACCTGATCAAAACCCCATTGGTGTCAGGACACCTGATCAACCCCTTCCTACAGTGGATTCCTACCAGGGTGGTAGAAGAATGGACTACCCAGATTTGGGGAATCACTATAAAATTCTTGTGTCGTCTGGTTGTTTTCTTTTCCTTTTTGTTTTCTGGCCTTGCTCTGTGAATGTGCTGTGATTAGATAGTTGCTGCATCTTAGTTTATTGTATTTGCTTCCCTGCACACACACCTAAAGTACAACAACAGTTGTAAAAGTTTTTAAATCACCAACATACTCTATTCACCCCCCCCCCCTCTCTAGAGTATATCTGATCTAACTAACACCTTCAGGTGGTATCAAGCATACCTCCTGAACTTTCAATTGGTATCAAAGCGAGGTTGGTGAAATTACCAGACCTTACAGGTTGGTTAACATACCATACCTGATTGGTTGTACAGGCTAACACATGAACTCAAAGATCTCTTAGTTAGATCTGTTTGTTTTTATTCCGTTATTGGACTTATCCTTCTCACAGACATGACCCAAAACAAGGATTATACAAGCATCAGACCTTCGGTGTGCAATCTTAATAAGTTTGCCATCTGGAAGGAAAGAATTAGATTATATATGAACTCCATTGATGAGGATATTTTTTCTGTCATTTCAGCAGGTGTTCCTCCAGCTCCTGCAACTTTTGCCAGCACATCAACTAATCTGAGTTCAGTACCACCTCCAGAAAATACTGAAGCCTATAAGAAAGCCAAGATGGCTGATGCAAAGGCTATGAATATTCTGGCCCAAAAAATGTCAGATGACATATTTCAGAAGGTGGCTGAGTGCACCTCAGCCAAGGCCATTTGGGACTCTCTCAACCAAATGGTAGCAGGCTCAGCTGATGAAAGAAAGGATAGGAGATCCAGTCTCATTTCTCTCTATGAGAATTTCAAAAAGGATGAGACAGAATCTATGGATGAGATGTACAATAGATTAAGTTCAATCATCAGTGAACTCAAGACTCTTGACAAGGACATCACCTTAACTGAGGCAAATGGCAAAATACTGATGTGTTTCCCCAGTTCATGGGACTCCAGAATCTGGCCAATCAAAGAAGCCAGAAGCCTCAATGAGATTTCAACAGAATCTCTGTTAGGCAAGCTGAAGTCATATGTGTAGCTTGTCAAATCAAGAGAGGCAGCAGAACAGAAGGCAACTACCCCAGTTAGGAAGGAGCACAGCTTGGCACTCAAAGCTTCTGAAGACAATGAAACATTTACAGCCAATGAGGAGTTAATGAGTCTTTTTGCCAAAAGATTCTACAAAATGGCAAGAAAGGACTTTAGAAGAAAATCATCCAGGTAGGATGATAAGCCCAAATATGACAAGACACCAACTAAGGAGGTTGTGTGCTTTGGATGCAGAAATCCTGGGCACTATATTTCAGAATGCCCAAAGAATCAGAAAAAGGACAAGGGCAGGGACAAGGATTCCAGAAGAAAACAAAGCAGCAGACCCTCCTCCAACAAATATAAAAGGAAAGACAAAGGATTTATTGCTGAGTCCTGGAGTGACACAGAAGAGGAAACATCCTCCTCCAGCTCCAGTGAAGAAGAGGAAGAAGCCAGATCCAATGAGGTGTGCCTAATGGCAATAGATGCCTCCAGAAGCAACTGTGGATCAGAAGAGGATTCTGAAGATGAAGGTGCCTCAGACTCAGAGGCTGATCAGGTGATTTCTAGTTTTGATTTCAATTCTGACTTTTTAAAAGTAGAATTTAAAACTATGTGCATGGATCTAATAAACTCAGAGAAAGAAATAAAAACCTTGAGGACTAGACTAGAAAACCTTGAATCTGTCAGCAAAGAAAATAGAAAACTAACTGATCAATTGACTCTAGCTAATGAACAAATAATCAAGTTAAAATCTGAATTATGTGAGGCAAAACAACTTGAGCAATCCCTCAATGGGAGAAGCCTCAAGCTGATGGATATCACAAGCACGGTAAATGCCAGATTAAATGGCAGGCTGGGCTTGGATGCTTCATCAGGTTTACCCCCCATAATAAAGAAGAATATACTTTCTACTCCCATAAAGTTTATCACTGCTAAAGGTAAAGAGAAACTAACTGAAAAACCCATGTCAGAAAACAAGTCAAATCCCCTAAACAATAGAAACAGAAAACAGAAGAAAGCTGTTAAAAACCAGGTTCAGCAGAATTCGTCGAACTCAGATCGACAAAATCCTGCAAGTTCGTCGAACCCCGATCGACAAACGCTGAACGCAAACTTCAGAAATAATTATTCATCCAACTGCGATCGACGAACTGTGTATGGTTCGTCGAGAAGAGGTCGACGAACGTGGGACGCAGAAAATGACCATGGTCATTCTCTGAGTGGAGGTCGGCGATCTCATCCCCATTCGTCGAACTCTGGTCGACGAACTTACAATAATTCGTCGATCCCAGAACGACCAAATATAAATCATTTCACCTATAGAAATTTTAAAACAGTTAACAAGACATTTAATCCAGTAGCTGATTGGATAATCCCACCTAGGAGATATCACCCTCTAGGGTATAAGTCTCAACCTGCCTTATCAGTCATTTCTAGTTTTACTTTTCAGCCAAACCAAGGACCCAAGGTAACCTGGGTCAAGAACAATTGAGCTTTGTTTTTTTTTAATGCAGGTACAGGTGAAGAGCTGTCCAAGGTTAAGTCAGACCTGGTACCTGGACAGTGGCTGCTCCAAGCACATGACTGGCAGCAAAGCAAATCTCTCCAGCTATAAGTCCAAGCTAGGACCAAAGGTGATATTTGGAGACTCAAAGAGTGGTCAGTCAGAAGGGTATGAAAGAGTAAGCATTGGAGCAGTGACCTTCAAAAAGGTGACATATGTAAGAGGACTTAAACATAACCTTATATCCATAAGTCAATTATGTGATGAAGGTTATCAGGTACATTTCAACTCTACCTCTTGCTCTATTATAAATGATAAAAACCAAACTGTCTTAATTGGACTTAGACAAGGAAACATATATTTAGTAGATTTCATTTCTGCCACAACTGATATTTGTTTACTCAATATCACTAGTAACCAAAATGAGTTATGACACAAAAGGCTAGGACATGTAAACCTTAAGAATATATCTAGGTTATCTAAAGACAACCTTGTTAGAGGTTTACCTTCTGGTCCCTACAAGAAAGAAAGCCTATGCAGGGCTTGTCAACTAGGCAAGCAAACTAAAACTAGTTTCAAATCCATTAATAAAAGTGATTCACCTAGGATATTGTATCTGCTTCATGTGGATCTTTTTGGACCCATTGCAGTACAAAGCCTAGGAGGGAAGTCTTACACCTTAGTCATTGTTGATGATTTCTCCAGATTCAGTTGGGTAGCCTTCCTGAGAGCTAAGTCAGATACATTCAAAGTTCTTATAGATTTTCTCAGGACCATATAGATTGAGTTCTCTACTCATGTTGCATTGATCAGAAGTGATCATGGCACAGAGTTTGAGTCTCTTCTTATGCATGAGTTCTGTGAGAAGGAAGGTATCAGGCAGTGCTTCTCAGCTCCTAGAACTCCCCAACAAAATGGGGTTGCTGAAAGGAAAAATAGGACACTCATTGAAGCTGCAGGTACATTGTTAGCAGATGCTTACATACTTCTATCCTTTGGGGAAGAAGCTGTAAACACAGCTAACTATGTCCTGAACAGATGTCTTATACATAAACTAAAACATAAGACACCCTATGAATTACTTAAAGAAAAGAAACCTAAAATCAATTACTTTAAAGTTTTTGGTTGCATATGTTACATCCACACTAATAACAAAAGATACATTAGAAAATTTGAGGCTAAGGCTGAAGAAGGGATTTTTTTATGATATTCCCAAGTAAGCAAGGCCTATAGGGTTTTCAACAAATCATCCCTTAAAATTGAAGAATCTGTCCATGTGTCTTTTGATGAAGCTAACATGTCTTATAAGGAGAAAGACATTTCTACCAATAGTCTTTTGCAGGTTTCACCAATGTGTGAGTATATGGATGGACTAAACCTTACCCAAGAGGTTCCAACTCATCCCACTCCACAGGCTGCTGAAGATAGTGAATAAGAAGTCCAAGAGGAAGTAACTGAACTTCCATTAACAGCCAGTACCATTCCTCAAGAGGAATTATTTACAGAAGTTGTTGCTCAACCAACTCCACAAACTGATCTTGTCACACTTAGAGATCACCCCAGATCTCAAGTGATTGGAGACATTTCAGTTGGTGTACAGACAAGATATCAGCTCAATCAAGACTTGATGCATGCCTGTTTTCTCTCTCAAATTGAACCTCTCACCATCCATGAAGCTGAGCAAGATCCCCACTGGATTCTTGCAATGCAAGAGGAACTAAATCAATTTGAGAGATGTAGAGTTTTGGACTTGGTTCCAAGACCCCATAACTACCCAGTTATTGGAACCAAATGGATCTATAGGAACAAATTGGATGCACAAGGGAACATAGTAAGAAACAAGGCTAGACTGGTTGCCCAAGGCTATAGACAAGAGGAAGGAATAGACTATGACCAAACCTTTGCCCCTGTTGCAAGGTTGGAGGCCATTAGAATATTCCTAGCCTATGCAGCCTATAAAAAGTTCAATGTATTCCAGATGGATGTTAAGAGTGCCTTTCTGAATGGTGTACTTCAAGAAGAGGTTTAAGTAGAACAACCTCCAGGGTTTATCTCTCTAACTCAACCCTCTTTTGTTTACAAATTACATAAAGCTCTCTATGCTTTAAAGCAAGCTCCAAGAGCTTGGTATGAGACCCTAGCTAGCTTTCTTTTAGAGCATAAATTTACAAGAGCAACCATAGATAAAACCTTTTTCACTAGATATCATAAGGACCAAATCTTATTGGTACAAACATATGTGGATGACATTATTTTTGGGTCTACTGATCCCAAATTGTGCAAGAGGTTTGCTGACCTCATGCATTCCAAATTTGAGATGAGTAGCATGGGTGAGCTTTCTTACTTCCTTGGTCTCCAAGTGAAGCAGCTCCCTGATGGTATATTCCTCTCCCAATATAAGTATGTTAAAGAGCTTATTAAAAAGTTTGGGATGGGTGATGCCTCAGGAATGAAAACACCTATGGCTACCAATGCTGTTGTGGATTCTGATGCAGCAGGGAAACCTGTAGATCAGAAACATTATAGGGCAATTGTTGGATCCCTATTATACTTAACAGCTAGCAGGCCTGACATAATGTTTGCCACATGCCTTTGTGCTAGATTCCAAGTGAATCCTAAAGAATCTCATCTTATTTTTCTAAAAAGGATTTTGAGATATATAAAGAGTTGTCCTAGTTTAGAACTCTGGTATCCTGCAGAGTCAGAATTTGAGTTAACTGGATACTCAGATGCTGACTATGCTGGATGTAGAGTGGACATGAAAAGTACCTCTGGAACTTGCCAGTTCCTGGGTATGAGACTTGTCTCTTGGTTTTGCAAAAAGCAGACATCTGTGTCTATATCAACTGTTGAGGCAGAGTATATGGCTGCTGGCAGCTGCTGTTCACAGATGATATGAATACAAAACCAACTCCTAGATTATGGTATCAACTTAAATAATTCAACCTTATTTTGTGATAATACAAGTGTTA
This sequence comes from Platanthera guangdongensis, assembly GCA_039583875.1. Lineage (NCBI taxonomy): Eukaryota > Viridiplantae > Streptophyta > Magnoliopsida > Asparagales > Orchidaceae > Platanthera > Platanthera guangdongensis. The sequence goes on along the minus strand of CM077163.1, from coordinate 198,962,050 downwards.
TTGTTATAGCTCAGAATCCAGTTCATCATTCTAGGACTAAACATATTGAAATAAGACATCATTTCATTAGAGATAATGTAGACAAAAAGAAGATTAACTTAATTCATATTCCTACTGATTTACAGAGAGCAGATATTTTCACCAAACCTTTAGATGAGAAAACCCATCTGTTCCTTGTAAATCAACTGGGAATGATTAATGGAGAAGAGTTAAATTAGTTTCTGTCTACATTCGACGAATTTTCCAGAGTTCGTCGAACAACGTTCGACGAATTAGGGAAAGTTTGAAAGATTCTCGTCGAACGGAGATCGACGAATTCTCTGTGTGGAAACAATGTTCATCGACCGGAGATCGACGAACCTTGCTTCAGAAACCATTTCGTCGAACGGAGTTCGACGAACTGTTTTCAATTCTTTTAAATGAGTTCGACGAACTACTCACCTCTAACTTATTTCGTCGATCTCAGTTCGAAGAACTGTCTCTTTTCGTGGAACGGAGCTTGTCGATTCATATTCTGAAAATCTTATATCTAGGTTTTCTTCGACCTCCGTCCCGCGGTTTCAGTTCCTTTGCTCTTGATCGACGTTTTCTCTGTGACTTTCTTTGCAGGTCATCAATGGCGATTCCTCCAGGAGCACTTGCGGCGATGAAGTTTGATGCATCATTCTCCATGGACTTTGAGTCCTTCCAACATTCAGATCCAATTTTTCTTTATATCCTGGAATTACTTGAAGAATTGCATCTCAAGGATTTCATGACTCGCAGCATCAAGCTACACTCAACCGAGATACGAGAATGGGTGTACACTGCCACAGTTTCTGAAGACGGAAATCTGACAGGACATATTGGAAACACTGTCGTTTCCCTGTCCCCAGCAGTACTCTCTGAAATTTTTTGATTGATCAATGGTGAAGACAACTTGGAAATGGACGCTGAGGAATATTCTGATATGTTGAAAGTAATGGGTTTCTCCGACAGCAACCCTAATAAGCTTCTGAAGAAACAACTGTCAGTCGCCTATCAATTCTTGGCCGACATTGTAGGAAAAATTCTGATGGGCAAGCACTCGGCACATGACTATATCACTCGCCATCAATTCCTGATTATGTGCGCAGTGCTCAACAAGCGTCAGGTCGACTGGGGCATGGTTTTCTTTGACCTAATCAAGAAGAAAACAAGCAAGAAGGAAGTCTGCTACGACAGAATCCTGAGGATTTTCCTCCAGGAAAAGGCCAGTGAATGTTTGGTCTCCCCGACCACATTCATCAATGCCAGCAAGTGCCTCACCTGCGCCTTGTTTGGCAGATGGGAGAGGACAATCACCAAACCCTCCAAGGGTTCCTCCTCCTCCATCAATGCTTCTGATAGCACAAGGACCGTCAAGGTCACTCACCACCCTGATACTGAAGAGGCCATTCCACCTCCCAAATCTCTTCCCACTCCTCCTGCACCTCAATTGACTCCACCTCAACATCAATCTCCACCGCTTGATCTTGCACATATCCCTACACCTCCAGTTTCCCCCACTGAAACTCATATTCCCTCACCTCCTCAATCCCCTCTTCCCCCACACCTATCCACTATTCCATCCTACACCATACCCACTGAACCACACACCGTTCTCCCTCCATTATCCCCTCCACACATTCCTCCTTCCTCCTCTGCTTCTCTCCCCTCCACCATTCTTTCTCCACTTCTGGACTCCTCCACCATTCCCTCCATCATCTCTCTTCTGACTCCTCTCCTTCAATCACTCATCACAAAGGTCATTACACTTATGGTGAATTCCATTGATTCTTTATCTGCACAAATCACAGCCCTCTCTGCCGCCCCCTCTTCATTCAGGGGCCTGGCTCCAGGTTCTCCTGAACCCAGGCAGGGGGAGATGCTCCATGATGAAGCTGGTGCAGCAGCTGCAAAAGTTGATACAGATACAGATACTACAGATACAGTTGATACAGTGCTTGATAATGCAGTTGCAGTTACAGATACAGCAATTAATTTTATTCAATTTATGGACACTGACATTAGCTTTGATGATTCAGTAGACACAATAACAACTGCTGGTGATTTCATCATACATCTCACAGTTAATTTATCTGAGTTACTTCATACCTTTGATTCTGTATATATGAAGTTTCCTTCAACAGAGGTTGCTAAGCCATATTTGGCTATTGTCCAGTATACCTCTCCAGTCAGTCAAGCAGTTGCCAAGCAACTTTGTGACACCTTTGCTACTCCCACTACTGTTCCAATTCCTGTGACTATTCCAGCAATCTGCTCTATCCCAGATTTTTTTCATGGATGATTCTCCCATGCCTGATCTGGATGAGCTCATTCTGGAAGACATTGAAGAAGAGAACAAGGCAGTAGCTGAATGCTCTGTCTCTACTGCTGTTGAACCCTCACCCTCTGAACCTTCTATCCCCCCTCAAGAAAAACCTCTTATCATTCTTGATGCCACTCTGAGGAAGTTGAATGCTCTGTATGACAACCCTCAGAGTTTAGGTTCTGATGATGATAAATCAGATGAGGAGGCTGCTAAAAAGAAAAAGAAGTTGCTTTCTAAGAAAAGAAAGGATCCTCCTCCTCCTCCTCCAGCAGCAGGTGCCTCTGGCTCTGGCTCTCAAAGATCTGCCCATATTCAAACTTATCAGAGACAAACAGGGAGATCTTCTTGTGGTAGTCAGCCAGGGCCACCATCTTCAGGCAGTCAACACCCTCAACAACAGCAGCATCAGCACCAGGGATCTAAGGAACATGAAGCTGAAAGGCCCTATTCTCCTCCTAAAGATCCAGAAACAGCCAACACAGCCAGAATGGCAAGGTTCCAAGAGATCATTGGCTTATCTCTAATCAATAAAGCTAAAGTTGAAGGCAAGGACACAACAGGCTTAACTACTATGTCTCAGTACAGGAGAGATGAGCTAAAGAGATTTGGGAAAGCAAACAAGCTACTCAATGTTGATGAGTACATGCATCTTCACCCAGAAGCAGTTGTCCCCAGAGCCACTTCACTGAACATCATAGGGGCAGCTGACATGACTATAACCAAGGCTCAAGCTTTAGATCCCAATAAGGAAATCATTTTCAAAAAGCCAGGAGATAAAGCACCAGAAGACAAGCTAAAACAGAAGAAGACAGAGAAGTAATTTTGTGGTTATTTCATTTCTGCTTCTATTTCAGACTATATCTTGCATTAAAACAAAGCCTGTATGTATATATATATTTGTTGCATGTATTGTAAATTCTCTGCCATATATATTTCTTAAATTTTGCTTTGTTTTTCTGTTTGTTCTTTGCTTGGAGTCTCTGTTAGTCACCTCACCCAAATAGGGGGAGATTGTTAGATCCCTAGTTGATTTGGGCTAGGCTCACTGACTTAGGATGTGACCCATCATGTATAGTCTGGGTCAAGTTTTTGTCTTAAAGTCTAGGACAGTCCTCTATCTCAACTTCAGATAGACCAGCCTTCTTCAAGACCATCAGGAACTCCAGATCTATCAGTTTTTTAGACCAAGTGAAATGAGTTCGACGTTCGTCGAACTCAGCTCGACGAAGGGAGTTCTGCGCTCGACGATCGTGAGACAATTCGTAGTGCTGAGCTCGACGAACTATGTTCTTTGCTCGACGAACACCGGGATTCTACTTCAAGCATTCTCAGGACTACTTCAGAATTTCTCTAAGTACAGCTTCATGCTTCGGTCGACGAACTATATTCTGAGCTCGACGAACTTGGACCTCAAGTTCACAGCTTCTCAGGTCGACGAACGCTAATCTCTACTCGACGATTTTTGTACTCAGAGAATCTGTGTCGACACTCAGGGTTTGTGTCGACACCAGACGATTTGTGTCGACACCAGGATTTCAGTCGACGCCAGCTTATGTCGACACCAGAGGAATTGTGTCGACACCAAGATCAATCTGTCGACAACAATTTGTGTCGACACAGTATTTCAGCAGATGCAGAGTATTTCGTCCAAGTCCAGAATTTTTCTCAGTTCGACGAATTTGATTCTCAGCTCGACGAATTTAGTTCTCTGCTCAACGAATAATGTTTGTCTGATATTGAAGATTGTCTGTTCAACGAATGAAGACTGTCAGCTCGACGAACTCAGCTCAGCTCGACGAACTCAGCTCAGCTCGAAGAACTCAGCTCAGCTCGACGAACTCAGCTCAGCTCGACGAACTCAGTTCAGCTCGACGAACTCAGGCTCAGCTCGACGAACTCAGCTCAGCTCGACGAACTCAGGCTCAGCTCGACGAACTCAAAACTCAGCTCGACGAATTATGTTCTTCGGTCGACGATTCCGGACTAGGTCTTCTTCCGTTCCCGTCTCATTCCATGGCGCTGATTCCTGAACATTTAATGGCAGTTCTTCCCAGAATACTACCGTTAGAATGCGTAGTTAATCCTGGATTATTACATGTCATTTTCCCATGGAAACCGTTGGGGAAATAATTAATTGCGGCTTCCTTTCCAGGCCGTCTGCCATTACTGCTCTATATTCAGAATTCGAATGTTTCTTAAGAGACATTGAGAGATACAGAAAGGAAGAATAATACAGAGATATACAACAACAAAACAGAAAGACAGACAGTGATTCAGATAACACAGCAAAAAGGAATTCATTCTTGGCTCAGAGATAAACTGATCAAGAAGAAGAAGAAGAAGAACACTACATCAATATCAAGAGTCTTCTTCATCTGCTTTTACTCAGGATAACTTCAAGGACAATACATTCATATCAGTCACAAGAAGTTCCTGGAGACTTTCTCTGGACCTGGAATTCTAGGTCTCTGAAGGTCTATCACCCTGAAGCAGTGCTCCAGCATTCTTCCTGATTCATTCTACATCTCAGGGGGAGCAAAGCTGTTAAACAACAATCCACAAGTCTTCTCATTTGACTTAAGAAAGAGAAGACCTCATCACCCTCTCACTCCACCTCTGTACAAGGTTTTAATTCCCTTCAAAATTATTTTGGTTGCAAGTCTCCCTCCAAAAGACTTGAGGGTTTGGTTTTTGGGAACCTGATCAAAACCCCACTGGTGCCAGGACACCTGATCAACCCCTTCCTGCAGTGGATTCCTACCAGAGTGGTAGAAGAGTGGACTACCCAGATTTGGGGAATCACTATAAAATTCTTGTGTCGTCTGGTTGCTTTCTTTTCCTTTTTGTTTTCTAACCTTGCTTTGTGAATGTGTTGTGATTAGATAGTTGCTGCATCTTGGTTTATTGTATTTGCTTCCCTGCACACACACCTAAAGTACAACAACAGTTGTAAAAGATTTTAAATCACCAACATACTCTATTCACCCCCCCTAGAGTATATCTGATCTAACTAACACCTTCAGGTGGTATCAAGCATACCTTCTGAACATTCAGAGGCGATATAGGAGGCTTACCTTGGATGAAGCCCTTTCCGCAGCCGCAGAAATGGTGGCCGACTCGATTCCTGCAGAAAACGGAGGAGGTAAGAAGATCTTGTGGCATTTTTGTGGCCAGCTCGGAAGTCGGCGGGGGAGGGCTGAGGGTATGATTTTGTTTAGGGCTGCGAGGTATGATTTAGCTGTAAATTTGTGAGAAGATGAGGAGGAGGCGTTGTTACATAGAGGAGAGAATGTGGAGTGTTAGGGCCAGGAATTAGGAGCAGCGCGAGAAGAAGAAGTTGTGGGGGAGGAAGCTTGTCGGGATTCCAAATAAGTGAAAGGCAGCTAGGTTTCATGCTCTTGGCCTGTGTGGGAGATGTGGGAGAAGACATGCTTGTCAGAACCTTGGAGCGGGGTTCAAAAAGATGGCGGTGGAGCTGGCCATAAAAAATCAGAAATTATAAATTAGTTTCAATTGAACAGCCGAGATTGAAACAATGGTTTCAATTGAATGGTTTAGATCTAACATAAACTACTTTTTATATAATATATATATATATAAGCATTTTCGAGCGGTTTCGCACGTTATCGATGCATTGCTGCGGATTTCACCCGCTTGACATTCAAGGGGGCTTCGCCCTCCCCCGACAGTTATTTAATAATTTTATTAATTATAAACAATGTATATTACTTAATTAATTATAAAATTATAAAAAGGAAAAAAACTGTGCATGGCCGCCCCTTCCGCTTGCTTCCAGCGCTGGCCTGCCTGGGGCCCAGCGGGGGTTTGTCAGCCTCTGGCGAACCTGCCGGTGGTTGTTCGGCGGCGAGCGGACAGGGCCACTGTCGGACAACCTCCAGCGGGTTCACCGAAGGCCGATGAACCCCCCCCCCCCCCCCCCCCCCCCCGGTGGGCGCCGGGCAGGCCGCCAGCGGCTCCGCCACTAGCAGCAGGCGGTGAACCCGTGAAGGCACGAGAGGCGAAATGGGGGGTCAGTGTTTCCAAATATGTCTTTGTTTTATATAATAAAGATATATATATACACACACACACACACGAACATCTTCGCACGGGCTATGCCCATGATCGATGCTCTCGGGCAGCCTTCGGCCGCATCGAGATGGGTTTTGTTTACCTTTGCACGGGCTTCGCATGTGCTTGATGCTCTTGCGGAGGCGGGCGAAGCCCGCCTGGGTGCAGCCGAAGGCCGCCAAAGATCATCAAGCACGGGCGTAGCCCGTGCGAAAGAAAGAGAGGTGGATGTTCCTATTGAGCTGCTGGTTTATGTTTCTTACTGATTGGGGAGGGAGGCTAAGCTTTATATTAAATAAAACCTAAAACTAAACATATTGGGCGGTTGGATCCAAACCCAAAAAATGTCCAACTCATCAGTCTTGAGTAGTTCTGCACAAAAAGATTGTCGGGTTGGTCCAGGACCGGTCTTTTAAAAGACGGGTCTTTTGGCCGACCGGTCCCACTCAAACCAATCCCGGTCCGGGACCGATTTTCCTCCTGTTGAGGAGGACCGACTGAGACCGTTGGACCGGTCCTTACCGGTCCCAGACCTATTTTTTATTGGTACTCTGCTACTCTAAATCGGTCGCAGTGCTCTTTTTTATTAGGTTTTTATGAATGATGTCAGATTATGAAGTTTTATTTAGGAGTAATTCAGATTTTGTGAATCTTTGCTGCGAATTCACTGCATTCAAGGAATTCTTTTCACAACAGCTTTACATGAAGCATAGGATGTTGGCCTAAAATCGGGTTTTGGCTCTAATCTCATCTAGATTGATGAAAATGAAGAGAATTATATTCATAAACCTATGAATACAAGTGCATAACCGGACTAATTATCGGTCTTTTAGCGGTCCCGTTCAGGAACCGGTCTTTTACCGGTTCCGGTTTGAGACCGATTTTTAATAGAAAAGGGGGGGACCCCTGGGACCGATCCAGGACCGGTCCTAACCGGGACTGGTCCCTAGCCAGTCATAATCGATCCGGTCCCAACCGGACCAATTAGGACTAGTTTTTTTGTGCATCATTGGCCTTGAGTGAGCCACAACTGTAATTTTGTAAGGGAAAAAAAATTCAAGCATCATAATATTTTGTGCTCAACGCACAAAATATTCCAGCATAAAGAGTGTTTGCATCCAGGAAGCTTGCATCGATACAGTCTATGGCCGCCTAAGAGCTTCAAAAATGTTGAAAGATTGGGTGCCCGAGCCACTTAATCCTTGGTGTGGATTACTGAAGCTAATAATGATCAAATATTCACCACCACGCTTACGTATTTATATTATCCATAATTTTTCTATTATTTACTTGCATGTAACATCTTAAGTGTTTTAATATTCTAATTAATATAAACCAAAAGTATACATGAATTTTTTGTCTTAAAACAGAGAGACATCTGAAAAAATACATTGAAATCCTATACAATCATAACTTAAAGTTATGTAGATGAGAAACCATTGAAATCTTATAAAATCATAATTTAAAATATCTGAAAGTTTTTAACTATAATAACCAAACAAACATAGGAAATTTAGCAAACAATTTGGATAACTTAACATGGAAAACCCGCTTCTCTCTCTCTCTCACTCACTTCAGCCATTCCCTGACATTGATTCCCCCCCCCCCCCCCCCCCCCCCCCCCCCCCTTGCTCCGGCGACCGGAATTTTTTATATTAAACCGAATGAAATAGATTGAGCAGAACCGGAAATCCAAAAGGACGCATTGACATTGTAGCAATGCAACGTTTGCCCTTAACAGTTGGCAGTGAATATATTGAAAGAACATGAAATAAGCCATATAAAAAAACTTACATGGTCATACAAAATGCTGAGGCAAGGATGACAAATTTCTCTACAGATGTTATCCGTGTGTAACTAAAAAACAGAAATAACACCTAAATACAGAATCTCTCCCACCAGAAATCCTAAGACTAAAATTAGCAGGAAGATCCTGCATTCATAGCTTGTATACAACCAAAATCAACTTGATTATTCGGAGTGCGTATTTATAAACAGATATACAAAAAAGAACCCCTACAGAAGGTTGGCATGAACAGACAGGATTGAATGTAGACCCTGCCCGACCTTGAAGATTTTTTAAAAAAAAAATCATGAAACTGTACATTATGTACCGAGCAAATGTGTGTTTCGCGTGTTGGACGTGATTTTCATCTGCGCAGTTCAACGGTCCTTCCCGTTTAGGGTTGTGGAAGTTGAAGGGAGCCTTGCAAGCACGGGTTGTGGGGGTGGGGCTGTGAGAGCATAAGATAGCCTCGAGGAAGCACTCTCTATTAGCCCGGCAACTCCTGCAGCCGCGGACTGGGCATTTGAAGGTAAAAACAGGTCATGCCTCTGATCTTTATAAGCACTCCACACCTGTCATATGAAAGAATTTGGTTTCAGCAAGTCATTACTATCAACTCAAATGCAGTAACAAAATTTTGGAATTTTATAAGGACCCCTTTGAGGGGAAGTTTTTCAGTCCAATGGAAAGAAGATCCGGGATCACTCCTATCAGGCCACGCGGTCAGCCCGAGTCCCAGCGCAAAAAATGTATTGCCGTTTCCCGAATCTGACGAATCCTCTTCATCCCGGAGATGTCTGCTGCACGGGCGCAAAAACGCATCCCCTCTAAGGGTGTGGAGTTGGTTGAAAAATGGAGCACCGGTGAAAAATTAAGGACAAATTGGCAAATACATAATAGAAAAACAACTCCAAGGTATAATATATCTGCTTTATGAGATCATAGTTTGTCGTGAAAATAAAAATGAATAGAAGAATTTCGGGTTTGCCCCTACTGGGGACACTGTATATTGAAGAATATTAAGAATAATCAGTGTTGTACATATCAACCGATATGATCAATATGTCAGCTAACATAAAGGCTTCATAGACAAAACGACATGTTATATATATTTTTTGTTTACAAAATATTCTTTTGAAATATATCCGTTAATATATCAACTGTAGACCCATACATTGGTCGATATATAGCGACGGTACTTTGGTTGGCTTTTTTTAAATTTATTTCATTTGACATTTATGGTTTAAACGACAGAAAAATGAAATTGTTTTGTTGTTGAATTATTTTGTCATAGCTCTTGACTCTCTAATCGCTTCCTCTGGATTTCTTCTCTGTGGCAGTCAGTCATTGATGGATACTACAAGGCTTTAGAATTTGGACTGAGAGTTCCTTATCTTCCATTGTTGTCGAAAACTAACCAGCTTGTTGATTTCGCTAGCTTTTTTTCAGGCATCATATTATTATTATTTGTGTAACATAAAATATTTATGCTAGTTTGGTGGATTTAAAAGTTCAAAAAATGTTAAATTGTTAATATAGCAGTATATATATTAAAAAAAAATTATATTTATATATAACGAGTTACATGCATATAAATAATTAAATATTGAAACCCGATATATGAAATTTCTGTATTAAACCCCCCGACATTAAAACTGATATAAAAACCCAAACCAAAAATACTTTCGCCATCAAGCAGATCAAGGAAGCCAAGGCATCAGAAGGTATGACTATACCATTGTTTAGTGAAACTTATGAAAGAGAATCAAGGGATGTGAAGATCAAAAAAGGAAAGGTAAAATCTCACCCTCTCTCTACCTTCTCTTTGAAGACAAATCCACAAATTTTGGCGAATAAGATGTCAAGCTAAAGAGAACGATACCCGTGTTTTGAAATTAATTGCATTTTTTGTTGGTAATATAGAGATATCAATTCTGTGGAGAGATCAATCTCTACGGGACCTACCAATGGAGGAAATTTCCTACTATTTAACCGATGCCAAAAAACGAACACATTGGAAGTACCCCAAATTTGATGTGGGTCGTAGACCGAGAAACAAGAAAGCTCGCCTCATTTGCGGCCAATGAGATGTTATTGGAGTCATCAGACCATAAGCCTGGGATAAGGGAAAACAATAGTGAACCACAAATGGAGAAAAATACGGAACGATTTTTGGAAGTACCCTGTGAGATGATGTCCATAGAGTAGACATTACTTAGATTTCTTTGATATAGACCCTCGATTGAGATCTACTTTGTGGTCGGGTGAGACAAAAATCTTGGAGGAGGTTGGAGTTCCCCTAATAGGAGCCTCGGGTACCTATTGCAGCATCGAGGATGACCGGTGTGGGAGGAGGAAGCCATCACAGTCCGGCGATGAGCAACAACGTCATGTGATCTGCAAGAGAACGAGAGGCGGCTAGGGATGCGGTGTGGAAAAGCGGGGGAGAAAGAGAGAACTAAGAAGACAGAGAATTTTTGGATTAAACTTTTCATCCTTCATTGATCCCTACAACACGTATATATTCGGGTGTCCCATTTTCAAAACAAATAGTTCTAAAAGTGTCCTCTTACGAGAATTAACATCATGTGAGTAAAAGTCTGTGGCGATACAAAAATACGAAATAAAAATAAGAGTGACGCTGAATTAATCCTTGCGCATTTTCACGCGACAATGGTATGTGAATCCCCAACCTGGATCCGCAACATCTCTCTCGTCGAGATCAAGTTTGTTCTCAAGCTTGACATTCAATTGGGGTGGTAGTTGGACCAAAGGGCGCTGATGGAGGCGCTCTAATGAACGGCTTTAACCGAGAAACATGGAAAATGTTGTGAATCTAGGTATTAGGTGGAAGCTGGAGACGATAGGCTACGTCTCCAATCCATTGTAAAACTTCAAATGACCCATAAAATTTTGGGCCCAACTTGTGGTAAGGTATCTTGGCGGCGAATTTCTGGAGGTATTTGTGGTGTTTCAACCACAGTAACTCCTCGAGTGTGAAGAACAGTTCTCGGTGGCCCCAGTTGTAGGAAGCCTCCATGTGCGCATGTACCTGAATAAGGTTCTTGTGGACGAGGCTGAGAATCTGGTCGTCGGTTTCTAAGTTCATGTCAACTGCTGTCGAGCTAGCCGAGCTGTTGTTATGAGTAGGCGAGGGGGATCCTTGTAGTAAATGAGACGAAAGGAGTGATCTGGAGAGATGTATGATATGACGTGTTGTAATAATACACTACCCACGGAAGCCAGCGTGTCTAATCCTTGGGATGATCCCCTATGATACAACGAAGATGCATCTCAATTGTCTGAATGACCATCTCGGCCTGCTCATCTAACTGCAATAAAGCGCGAACATCTCCTACCAGAAATGAGAAGTCAAAACCTTGTCCCGGTCGGACATAATACTCTCGAGTAGGCTGTATAGGTGGAACACCTGATCAAAGAAGATAAGAGCGACACATTCCGCGGTGAGAGGATGACTCATGGAGATGAAGTGTGTCCACCTTGGAGAACCTATCCACCACTACAAAGAGAATGGACCTCCCCCTCGATGTAGGCAATCCCTCGATAAAATACATAGAGATGTTAGCTCATATTTGTGTCACCACGGAAAGTGACTGAAGGAGGCCTACTGGAAGTAGGTGATCTGTCTTGTTGCCTTGTATACTGAACAGGTGGCAATGAAGTCATGTATGTTGAGCTTGAGGGCTAGCCAAAAGAACTCCACCTGAATGCACTGAAGGGTGTTGTGGACTTCTTTATGGGTTGCTGCAAGAGACCAACAAGGATCTCGAGGATTAGAGGTGATGCGGCGGTAGATATATCCTTCCTTTGTACACAATAAGGTCATCCTTCATGGCCCAACAAGGGAGAAGCCACCCCTACTTGATTCGGTAGAGGAGCTCTAGAAGGGTCGGGAAGTCATGGATCTCATGCCGAAGTTGGGTGAGACAATAGAGGTGGATTGGAAGATGGCAAAGAGACTCATCCTGATGGTCACGACGTGAGAGTGCATCTGCCACACGGTTTAAGGCGCCCGCCTTGTACTTGACCCAGAAATCATAGCACAACAGCTTACTGTCTTGCTGGCCCAACGCTGCTGAGGTGCGGTACTGAGGCGCTACTCCAGGAGGTACTACAAGCTGAAGTGATCCGCATGAATCAAGAATATATGCCCCATAGGTATGGACGCCAACACTGAACGACCTTGGTCAATCTAATCAACTCATGTTCGTAAGCGGGAAGCTTCTAGTGATGGAGGGTCATCTTCCAACTAAAGTAGGTAGTTAGATGTCCTCCTTCCTGGAGCACTGCTCCACACCCCTGCCCTGAGGCATCATACTCGACCTGAAAATCCTCGATAAAATCGGGCATATGAAGCATGTGCACGGCCACCAACACGTGTTGAAGGGCCTTGAAGGCGGTCGTAGCGGTGTCCTCACGGGAGGAGTGCTACTTTAATAAGGCCGACAGAGGCGTCGCAACCAAGCTGTAACTTTAGATGAAACGCCGATAATAGTCGGTGAGGCGCAAAAGCCATAGAGCTCGCGTGGGGATTGGGGAATGCCTTTGACCTTGGTCGGGTCAGCAGAGACCCCAGTACTGTCTACGATGTGCCTCAAGTATGCAGCTTTGATGGTCTTAAAAGAGCATTTGCCCATTTCAAAAACAAGTTATGATGACGGATGAGCCGGAGGACAGTGGCAGACTTGTCGCCGTCTGACGAGCTTTTTGTTGTGTCGAGGGTGCTGGGAATGTGGAGCGTTCTGCACGTCGGGCTGCAGTTGAGCGGTCTTTGGCGGGCTCTGAAGTTGCTCTTGTAAACTGCTAGCGGGGTGGGGCACACGAACTTTGGGTGCTCTGGCGGGCTTGGTCTGCTGACACTGAGGAAACTTGGTGGTCACAGCGTAGCGCGCGGAGGCGCACTTGGACGGTCTTGATGACGGGGTGCGCGAAGGCGCACTTGGACGGTATTGACGGTGGTGCGCGTGGAGACGGGCTTGGACGATTTTGACGGCGGAGCGCGCGGAGGCGCGCTTGGACAGTTTAACGGCGGAGCGCGCGGAGACGCGCTTGGATGGTCTTGACGGCGGAGTGCGCGGAGGCGCGCTCGGATGGTCTTAACCGCGGAGCACTTGTTGAAGGTGAGTGCGCAGAGCTCTAGCTGGCGGAGAGCGCACGGGGCGCTAGCTGGCGGAGAGCGCGTGTGGCATTTGCTGGAGGAGAGCTCGTGTGGCGCTTGCTGGAGGAGAGCGCGCGGGGCGCTTGCTGGAGGAGAGTGCGCAAGGAAGAGGGGCGCGGGAGCGCGCACGTAAGGGGCGCACGCGGGAGCGCGCAAGGAAGGGGAGCGCGCAGGAGGGAGCAAGGAAGGGAAGCGGTGGAGAGAGAGAATCGTAGGAGTGGAGAGAGAAAATCCGTAGGAGGATTTTCCGGCCCAGCAAAAGATGAAAATGAGATGGAGAGGGGTCTATTTATAGATTTTAGGAGGGGCAACCTGTAATTTCTCCTAATAACCACCGGCTGGACCAATAGAATTGTCTGAAATTGGGCACACAGATCACCACATTTACGCAAATGACATGATCGCCCCCAGCCGAAAAATAACTGTCATCGCCGAAAAATAACTGTCATCGCCGAAAAATAACTGTCATCGCCGAAAAATAACCACTCCTCCTGGGAGAGGAGCGAACGACAAGGTCAGCGGCCGGCGGTCGGGCAAGGCCGTCGGCCGGTGGGGAGGCGAACCCCGCTGGAGCACGGGGCAGCCGCGCGGCCACCCTCCCTAGTCGGGAAAGGTGGCCCGGATCTGGGCGGCCAGAGGGGCGGCCGGCCATGTGGTTGCCTGCTCCTGTTAGGAGAGGACTGCGCAGAACTGGGCGTCCAGAGGGGCAGGTGGCCATGTGGTCGCCCGCTTCTGACACGGGACGGCCGCCTAGAACTGGGTGGCCAAGAGGCCGCCCACTCCTGACAAGGAACGGCCGCCCAGAACTGGGCGGTCAAGGGGCAGCCCGGATCAGGGCGGCCAGAGGGGAGGGCGACCATGTGGTCGCCCGCTCCTAATAGGTCACGGCCGCCCAGATTTGGGCGGCCAAGAGGCCGCCCAGGTCTGGGCGGCCAGAGGGCGGGACGGGCGCTTGACCTCCCGCACTGCCGGAAAACGGCTGCCCACTTCTGGGCGGCCAGAGGGCGGTGAGACACGTCGAGGTGCGTGCATGCGGCCTGGTGTTCGCATGGACGCGTACGACGAGACGGGGACAAGTCAGCACGTGTCGACTTGCCCGTGGCTCTGGTGGTCGCGCGCGGTTCTAGGAGCTTGGTCGAACCGGCTCAAGGGAAACCCATCATTTGCCCCCCAATCCCCATATCCTAGAGCCAAAGCGATTGAGAGACGGGGACTTTTGATTGAATGATGGGCTATACGCGTGGTGTTTTGTGGTGATGCTTGCATGATGAAATGCCATAGGTGTTGCGTGTGCGGAGTGCAGTGTCTGTGGTGTGTGCGCATGACACAATGTGCACCGTGCATACAAGGTGCAAAGTGTGCGATGTGCGCTATGCGGTGGGGTGCAATGTGCACCGTGCATGCAAGATGTAATGTGCGTGATGCGTGCTATGCTCGCGCGGGGCGCAATGCGCATCGTGCGTGCAAGGTGTAATGTGTGTGTTGCACGCTATGTTCGCGCGGGGCGCAATGTGCACTGAATGTGCAACATGTGCAATGTTCGATATGTGCGCGCGGGGCACAATGTGCAATGTGCGTGCAAGGTGCTACGCGCACCGGGCGCACTGTGCACCGAATATTACGAGATACCTGCGAGATTGGAGGTGACGTTCCTTCGCATGATGGCGTAGTCGTGCGATTGCAGTGTAGCCGATTTTGGTACTGCATAACTTTGATGGGAGCGGGAGCTCCGATGTTGATGTGGATGGGGTATAGTTCTGTCTTTATTGTACATTTGTACATCTGCATCATGTAGTTGTTTTGTACTGTGTTTTCGGCACCTTGGATGCTCCGTAAGCATTGCTTGATTGATTGTAAACTTCTTCAAATTTGCGCATCTGCTTGTGAAAGTACAGCATCTGGTGGTGTTTGAATTGTCATCTCGCGTAAGCAAATTTGTTCTGTTTCTTAGATGCCGATTGTTGGAGGGTGAGGTCCAGACGACACCCGGACAACTACCTGGGCAAAGGGCGGATGGTATCCTACAGGAGTGAGTGTGTCGTTTATTTTGGCTTTGACAAACTTTCTGATGATGAGTGCGCCAAGCTTGACGTTGATGAGGAGAAGGCTCCTTAATTCGTTGTATCTAGTACTGTCTTGTATACTTATTGCCTTGGTAGTGTTCTTGTACTTTGTTGCATGCTAGTTTGTGAGCTCCTGCTACTTTTTGTAGTTCGTTGTTAGCTTTATGTTTTTCCTCGTAATGTTCGTTGTTTTGTCTTATGTGATTCTCTGGCACATTCCTTCGGAGTTTAGGGTTGGGGCTTGGCCCTTTGTTGTTTTGCACTTTTCTTGTGAGATTTGTAATGTTGGCCCCATTATCTTTGAGGTACTCCTCTGAGCTTGACTGTTGAAGGACGAGACCCAGATAGTCATGTGTCCTACTACAAGGGCGAAGGGCGAACACTTCTAGCCGAGCAGTGTGAGGCCGGGTTCGCTAGTCTGGGGGATATCGCTGAATGGTTGGCGATGAAGGGCAGAACTTCGAACCTGGGCAACCGCGAGGGGGGCAGACCCTGGAGGTGCCGCGACCTAATGCAGGAGAAGAGCAGACATTTGATCGTTGGTAGTGGGAGGTCACAGGGACGTGGTCCCGGAGAGGCGATGAAGAGAGGATCTTCGAACCAGTGGCGAGCGAAGGGGGCGGGCCCTGGCAACGTCGCGACCTACTGCGAAGAGAAGGGCATACCTTCGATCGTTGGCAATGGGAGGCCGCTGGGACGTAGTCCCGAGGAGGCGGTGAAGAGCGAATCTTTGAATCGGTGGCGAGCGAAGGGGCAGGCCTTGGCAACGCCGCGACCTACTGCGGAGAGAAGGGCAGAACTTCGATCGAAGGCAGTGGGAGGCCGCTGGGACGTGGTCCCGAGGAGGCGGTGAAGAGCAAATCTTCGAACCGGTGGCGAGCACGGGGGGGGGGGGGGGGGGGGGGGGGGGGCGTTGGGCACTTTGGGCGGGATAAATCCACAATCATTATTGAGGATGGCTTATATTGGCCTAGCCTAAAGAAGAATGTGGCTCGCGTAGCCCGCCACTGCCGTATCTGTCAGACGACCAAGGGTACTAAATAGAACATGAATCTGTACACACCTCTACCTGTCTCACACCGCCCTTGGGAGGACATCAACATGGACTTCGTGCTCGGACTCCCCCGCACTCTTCGGAGACACGATTCCATCTTTGTGGGGGTCGATCGCTTCTCGAAGATGGCACACTTTATTTCTTGTCGCACGACGACAAATGTGTCACACGCTGCATCCATCTTTATGAGGCAGACCGCGATGTGAGGTTAATGAGCTATTTCTGGAAGACCCAGTGCCACGAGACTGGCACCACCCTTAGGTTTTCTGCGGCCTATCATCCCCAGACGGACAGGCAGACTGAGATAGTGAACCCTAGCTTAGGAAACCTACTGAGGTGTCTAGTGGGCGAGCATGTAGCTAGTCGGGAGTTGGGACATTGTCCTCCCCAACGTGGAGTTCACATTTAATAGTTCGGTCAATAGATCCACTGGGTTGAGTCCATTCCATGTAATGTCAGGATACGAACCTAGAGAGCCTATCGACCTCATCCTCAGTCGCCAAGAGTCGTGCTCTAGCGAGTCTGTTGAGTCATTTTCAAGTCATTTGCATGAGTTGCAAGAGTCGGTCCGCCGACGAATTATCACGAGCAATGAAAATTATAAAACTCATGCAGATATACGAAAATGGGAACAAGTATTTCAGGAAGGTGAACGGGTGATGGAGCGAATCCGTCCTAAGAGACTACCTTCGGAGCTTGTTAAAAAACTAAGCGTCAGGTGAATGTGCCCATACTCAGCCATAAATCACATTGGGACAAACGCCTACAGGCCCGATATCCCATCAAATATGGGTATCCACCTAGTATTTAATGTTGAAGATCTGATGTCATACTACAAGCCTCACGAATATATGGTCCTTGTGAACCCAAGCAGTTGGGACTCCCAGCCGCCCACACCTCCACTCTCATTGCCTTGACACCCTCATAGTCCACCCACGTTTGATGGCCACCACAGTTCACCCATTTCTGACTCCCACCCACATAGGGATTCGTCTTCTTTGGTTTCACATGCGGCACCGCCGATCGCACCGAGAGCCACCACTCGTGAGTTGAGCGCTGAGAGCATTACAGAAATCAGATCCCACCAAATCATTCCACAGTCGGTCCTCTCTTTTGTTACTTAGTACACTGGTGGGGCCGCCCAGATATAGATGACACATGGATACTACCAGCAGAGCTCAGTCGACTTTCCTTTGGGCTTCGACTTTTGTACAACCGTCTCCATTCATTAGAGATGAAGACTTTTCAGTCAGGGGGAGTTGATGGAGATTCATCAAATCATGCAACAGGAGGACGTTTGTGTACTCACGCAAGAGGACTTGATTGGATCGTCAATCCGACTATGCGGATGCGTCCAGATCTGCGTCTTGAATCGTTTTCATATATTACTTTATTAATTTTGCATTATATTTGATGTATTTGAGTGGCCCCAGCTTCGGGCAATCATAGTCGTCGATAGTGGGATGCTCTACTTGTCTTCTTATTATAAATAGGATGTTAGTGGGTTGTTTTAGGGCATTGCAGAATTTGGAGAAGCTATTCCCAGATTCCCGCGATCACCCCACGGTGCTGACACTGCGGAACCCTAGGTGATGACTTCTACGCATGTATCTTCCTCCTCAAGGTATCTCTAAACCCTAAGCATCATTTACCATCATCCAAACCCCCTTACCGCCACGACGCCACCCAAAATCCCCTCCAACCGTTGGTCGTTCATTGTTTCAACCTCCCTCACATCAGCCGACCTCCCTCCACCTACAAGCTCAGCCGCCACCCTCCCTACCCGCCTCCAGAGTCGTCGTCGCCCACTCCTCTCCTCTCTAAAACAGTCGTCGGCCCCTTATGGCTTCTCCACAACAGCCACCCCCAAGTAACAACACCTTGTCGCTACCCCCCATCAATCACATGGAGCCACCTCACAACCCCCCCCCCTCCCTAAATCGACCCAGATCTGGGCAGTCCAGCACAGATACAACCCTCCCCTTTGTCAACTCCACATCCCATATCCCGGATCTGCTCCAAAATACCAAATCCATCTTTCCTACGCCCGGCTCCACCTTTATATAGTCGGATCTACTCATTTCCGGCCTGATCCCGCCTTCCACCGCCGGATTCAGCCGCCTACGTTGTTCCCCGTCTCCGGTTCCACCTATGATTGTCATTAATGCATTTCTGACTCTAAAATCTTCATTGTCTTGGACAACCCACTACTTGGCGAGTTTTGTTATATTGGACGATTATTTTCAACACATATTTATTGGGTTTGATATATTATTTTGTTTGGATATATTGTTGGTGGAAAAATCGCTTCGAGTCGCTTGTGACTTGCAGGTGGGATCCATTTGCCGCGTGTTTTGTCTTGGCCCAACGAGCGGAGGAAAGTTGTTAACTGTTTGCTCATTGAATGCTTATTTTGTTTTCAAATATTGTGCATGGGTTGAAATATTTATTGCTCGTATTAATTTGTCGCCGTCATCGACGGACGCATTGTATATAGGTTAGGGATTAGCATGTTGAGTCCGCATTCCGCTCTCTATTAGTCTTGGATTTGTTCACCCTTTATCCTAACCTACATCACTTAGTCTAATGATTATGTCCATCTCTTTAACCTATCTTCGCAAAACTCTAAAGAGCCCATCAATTCATTGATTAATAAGGTGCTCTATTGACTCTTCTATTGTCATAACATTGTGACTAAAACTTTGTAGTAAACATAGCAAAATTTTGGGCATAGTTTTCTTATTTTCAATTGTTTCACCAAGGTTTCTAATTTGGTTTAAAATACTAGTAGCTCTGGCAAGAATCAAATAAAACTCCATTGAATATTGCCCCCCCCCCCCCTCCAGTGCCCCCTAGCGCACAGGGCACACATCGATTGGTTGAATTACGCACATATATAAGCATGCATCTATACATAGAGTCGCACACTCACACAAGTATGCATCTATTCAATTTAAGACAACTCATTAATTTTGTCGTTTCTGATTGTCCATCATATCTGTTGGTTGAACTCTGCATGTATATAAGTATGCATCTATATATTCTGTCGTTTCTTCTTTAATATTTTGAAGTCATTCCTTTTTAAACACGCCTCTTCAACTTAACTTCTTCAACATCATCGCCATTATCTAACTAACTAAGCAGTTGGATACTCCAAAATTTAGAAATAACTTCAATAACAACAATACAAACACCTTATTGAATGGCAGACATCTTCTGAAAAACTAGAATCGCATTCTCAACTAAATTTTTGTTTAAACCAGAGAAATACTCTAAAGTCATCTGATGGAGGATAAATGCTATTTACTCTCTAATAAAGCTAAGAGCACTTACATCAGAAGCATTTAATATTTCACAAACTTTGACGCAGTGAGCACCATCAGTGGCAAATGCATGTAAAACCTGCATCAAACAAGACTCGTCAGGTGATATTTTTCCAACAAGAACCTCCATAACATACCAAAAAGAGCCCATAACTAAACAGTAGGGGGGATGCAAACCTCAACGGCAAGTACGCGCCCGATTGAAGCTTCAGACTCGTTCCACTTCATTTGAGCACAGAGACCGTGTCTTCCTCCAGCTCTCCAGTCAAGAAGTCCAAGTAAGATCTCAACAAGGCCAACCCTAGAAAAAATGCATTCTCTAAGCAGATCCAACATAATGTAAAAAAACAAGAAAAAACTTAAAACAGAGCATTACAATTGCACATAAATCTGTTAAAGGTTGAATGGCAAGTGAGATAAATCTCCGAGTGCATGCTCCAGAAATACGCATTATAAACAATGAAATAAAAAACTTAACAGAAAAATAAATAGCACTCTATTCCCACAAGCTTGAATTGAACCAGATGAGTACATTTTTGTTTCCAAATAAAAGCTGATATTATACCAATCAATCACTTGAAAACAATTAATCTCAAATACCCCCATAACGCTGGAAGCAACTCCATCCTGGTGGGTTAAATATAGTCCCTCGATTTTCATAGCCTACCAAGTCTAGTCCCACGTTTACAAAAACAATGATTAAAGGTTTTTTGATACAACGGAAATGCAATTCTATATAGAGAAGCTAAAATTCACCACCCCCAAAGACTTAGGATGAGACCTTCCATTCTTTCAACCACATCATCCATGCATCTGCAATCAAATTCCCCTATTAAGGCATGCTTTGGTTATCTAAAACAAAGTGACACATATATAAGAAGTGTGACTTTAGTGTCTTAAGGAAACTCTAGTGAATGAGTTTAAGTGTAGTGTCGTGGAGAACTAAATAATGTGATGCACATGCAATTGTCCAACATTTTATTACAATAAATTTTAAAAATAATAGTAGAATGCACGAACATTCATACTAGAGATTAAATGTTAGAAACACGAGTAAGATCTAATTAAATTTGTTGAAAGGTGGGGCCCAACGGGTAATCACGCCACAAGTCAGCCTGTAGACTGAGCATCCCAACCAGATCTCCCTCTGGTGCTTGGTGTCCATTAAATCCGGGGGTACGTTGTTGAGGTTAGGCATTGAACCACTGACCTTCTTTATAAGAGAACACTAAACACAACTCTTATACCCAACTGTGATTCATTTTTGTTGAAAGGTGAGGCCCAACAGGTAATCACACTACCATCCAAACTGCAATCTGAGCATCCCAACAAGATCTCCCTCCAGGGCTTGGTGGTCATTTAATACGGGGTAGGTTGTTGAGGTCAGACCTTGAACTACTGACCTCCTTTATAAGAGGGCGCTAAGCACAACTCTCATACCCAACTGTGCATAGCGCCCTCTTATAAAAGAGGAAAGTGATTCAAGGTCTGACCTCAACAACCTACCCCGGGATTAAATGGCCACCAAGCCCCAGAGGGAGATCTGACTGGGATGCTCAGGCTGCGGTCTGGCTGGTGACCTAATTAATAGCTGGGCCCCACCTTTCAACAAAATTAAAAAGAATGTTTCAATTAAATGGTTGGTGAATAAGCCTTTCAAGTAGAACTTGAGCAAATTGTTAGAAATCAATATTCCCAATGATGTGTTGGAATTCAAGTAAAGAGAGCATGGAGAATTTATATTCAGGGACTGGGCAGCAGGTTAGTTGGGATTCTGCACGGATTTAGGGGACTCGAGGTTTTGAAGGGTGTTCGAGGGCTCATGGAAGCGGATGATGACTGTTGGGGTGAGGAAGGGGATGGTCTATAGTTGCTGCAGGAATGGGATTGGGGCTGATTCTGGATAGAAGGCTGCAGGTCGACAGGAAATTTGAAGGCCAAAAGTCACCAAGCCATGAGATTTCTGGGTACAAGTGGGGGCTGGACAGGGACAGCACCCAGGGAGTGATCTGAGAGGAAAATTAAGGGTGAGTGGCTTGGTTTGCTATTGGAATAGGGGCTGAGGTTGTTCGTTTATGACGAGGGAGTTATAGAGTTTGACAGTGTGACTTGGCATTTGTAGCGACGGGCAGCAGTTTTAAGAGGTAGTGGGGTGCTGGAATTCAGGAATTAGAGAAGGTTATGGACTAGTGAGGAGAGGAAGGTTACCATGGCATCGGCAACCAAGGTCCACGAAATCGGCATCGTGTGAAGACCACAAGAGCCTAGAATTTTCTCCAAATGTGAAGCCTGGATATCAGCTCCTTGGCCTCTATTTATAGATACAAAGGCCACTATGGGCAATCTAGATCGTCCGGAACTTCAACCTCTAATAATACAACAACACTCAAGCCTTTATCCCACTATAGTGGGGTCGGCTATATGGATCCTTTGTCTCCGTAGTGCCCTGTCTTTAGTCATAATCTCACTAATACCTAGGTACATCATGTCTTTCCTTATAGTTTCATTCCAAATCGTTATTGGTCTGTCCCTCCCCCATTTAACATGACTAGTGACTAAACTCTCACAACGCCTAACAGGTGCCTCTAATGGTCTCCTTTGTACGTGTCCAAACCATCTTAGTCGAGCTTCTCGCATCTTCTCTGCAATTGATCAATTTTGTATTATCTATTATACATTCATTCCTAATTTTATCAAATCTCGTGTGTCTGCACATCCACCTAAGCATTATCATCTTTGCAACCCCCATTTTTTGATCATGTACACAATTCATTGCACAACACTCAGAACCATAGAACATCGTTGGTCTGATTGCGATACGGTAAAACTTACCTGTAAATTTTAATGGTACTTTACGATCACATAAGATCCCTGACACGCCTCTCCACTTCAACCAACAAGCTTGGATTCTGTGAAATGTGTTACATCTTTATTAACACCTCCATCTTTTTGAACTATCGATTCAAGATAGTTAAAGCACTCACTACGAAAAATATCTTGATCACCCAACTTAATAACGGAGTCATCCGTCCTTGCACTTCTAAATTTAAGCTTCATATACTCCGTCTTTGCCCAGGTCAACCTAAAAACCTTCTTTTCAAAAGTGTCTTGCCAAAATTCAAGTTTTGCATTTACACCCTTGGCGTCTCATCGACCAAAACAATATTATCCGCAAACAATAAACACCAAGATACAGCTTGTTGGATATGTTCAGTGAGCTCATCTAAGATAAGGGTGAAGAGATAAGAGCTTAAAGCTTGTAGAAAATCTTGTATATCCTTCTTCAGTATGTAAATACAAGTATGAGTAGAAATATATAGGGAGAGAAGAGAGAGAAGAATCTCAACTCCAAGATGTGGGACTAAAACAAATAGGAAGAAAATACATAAATGAGCCAAAACATGGGCTTTTACATTGTCTTTTCTAACACTCCCGCAAGCTGGAGCGTACAAGTCGTAGGAACCCAGCTTGGACAGCTGATAAAATAGAGGATTTGATAGGGCCTTAAAGAGAATGTGACGGCGCGCCACGATCCACCCGCGTGTACACACGCAGGAGGCGGCGATACACTGCCCAGACGGGCGATCGAAGTCCAAGGCTGCGCCCGGATGCTCGATTCCAGCCAATTTCATGTTTTGTGCTTTTTATTTTGATGTGTATTTAGTCCCCGATCGGCCCAAATATTGTGAGTCGTCTGATCATGGTGGTTTTATATGTGTTATATTGGGAAGGGTTGCTTGCCGGTTCAAGAGGATGTAGCGGTTCGCATCTAGTGTTTTATAAAACCCGGCAGTTGTAGTTGAGGGGCATCGTGCATTTGGATTCTCTCCAAGTCGCCGGTCTTCGAAGAGGTGCGACACTTCTTCCCCTTTGCTTCCGGTGCGACGTCGGGACCTTCCTCCGCCCATCTCCAGCCCTCCGCAGGAAGCCACCACCTCCTCTGTCTCCCTCTTCCTCTTCCGCTCCAGTACATCCCCCACCGAGCCTAGATGTCCTTCCCGCTTCCCCCGCTTCTACCCGCAGAAATCCCGTGAAACCATCCTCCTCCCTGTGCAACCACCCTCCATCGCCGGACCGCCTACTCCCACCTCCACTGCTCCTCCTTTCCCTCTCCACTGTTGAACATTAACCCTCCCTTTTCCCCTACAAATCTGCCCCGCCTGAAGCCCTCTCCGCCCGATCCTACTCCGCCCGAGCCTCCATCCAGAACCAGCTTCCCGGCCATTCTCCTCCAGGTCAGTGCCCCCCACTTCCTTCCAGCCTATTCTTCCAACCTAACCACCATCACCAAGGTCAATACCACTGTCCAATCAACCCTCCTGTCATGGACCCACTTCAGATCAGCCACCCGACATCACTGTGACCTTGGATGTCCGCCTACAACCGCCATAAACATCGCCTGCATATGTGAACCGTGGTACAAACTTATTTCTTTTGTTGTTGTTTATTTTGGCTACCTAAAGTGTGTAGAATGTTTATTTTTATGGTGCTATTAGTCCGATCGTTATCAACTTGCGGGATAAATTCTGTGATCGCTTAAATACTTGTGTCTCTATTGTTTGTGAAATTAATCTCTAGTTCGCCTTAATTAATTATTTGTTTACGCACGTGCCTCTCTCGCCTGTTTGCAATTTCTGGTGGACCACTTGTGCACTTGCATTACACTTCATCCCATTTAGAACTGCATTTAGCGAGTTCACCCCATGCCTGCCCTGCCACTACATCAGAATGTCAGCCACTTAGTTTGTAGTCGGAACATGTCTCAGTTCCAGCTTCTTCATTTGAATTTTTTCCCGAACAAAATGTCAGCCGACTTCAATGTGTTTTGTTCTTTCATGAAAGACCGAGTTCTTAGCTATGTGTATAGCAGCTTGACTGTCAGAGAGTAAGGTAGCTAGTGAGAAAAGTTTTACTCGCATATCACTTAAGAGACTTTCAAGCCATGTAAGCTTGGATACAGCAGATGTCATTGACCGGTATTCAGCTTCAGCTGAAGATCGAGCAACCACAGTTTGTTTTTTACTGCGCCAGGTAACAAGGTGACATCCAAAGTAGTTACAAAATCCACTGGTAGAACGTCGATCATCCAGGGAACCAGCATAATCAGCATCTAAATATGCAACCAATGTTGGAGTAGAAGAGGTTTTGTATGTCAACCCTTGTCCAGGAGCAATTTTTAGATATCTCAGGATGCGCTCGACGACCTGAAGATGAGACATCTGAGGAGAATGCATAAACCGCCTGACCACCCCAACATCAAAGGATATGTCTGGTCTCGTGACCGTTAGGTAAATCAATTTCTCAACGAGTCGTCGATAGTATTCTGTATTTAGAAGAAGAAGATTTGCATCAGAAGCATGTGCACACAGCTTATGATTGGCATCCATAGGGGTGTTAACCGACTTGCATCCAAAATAGCCAGCATACTGAAGAAGGTCGAGACAGTACTTCCGTTGAGATAGAATGAGGTCATCGGGACGTCTTGCGATCTCAAGGAGAAGAAAATATCGAAGGTTCCCCAGATCTTTTGTTTGAAACATGGAACTAAGGTGTTGTTTGACCACTTGTATTCCCTTTGAATCATCTCCGGTGATTAGGATGTCATCAACATACACCAAAAGAAGAACCGGTCATGTTGTTTGATGTCGAGTAAACAGAGAGAAATTTGTCAAGCTCCAAGTAAAGTCAACCTCCTGAATAGCCCTACTGAACTTATCGAACCATATCCGAGGGGATTGTTTGAGCCCATAAATTGACTTCTTAAGATGACAAACTTGGCACTCCCCTGTGATCTCAAACCCAAGAGGTTATTGCATGTAGAATGTCTCTTGAAGATCTCCATTTAAAAAAGCATTTTTGATATCCAGTTGATGTAATGACCACTGGCGATGTACATCAACGGAGAGGACACGAA
This sequence comes from Platanthera guangdongensis, assembly GCA_039583875.1. Classification (NCBI taxonomy): domain Eukaryota; kingdom Viridiplantae; phylum Streptophyta; class Magnoliopsida; order Asparagales; family Orchidaceae; genus Platanthera; species Platanthera guangdongensis. The sequence goes on along the minus strand of CM077163.1, from coordinate 198,936,328 downwards.
CCGTGTTGAGTTTTGCTACCAGAGAGAAGGTTTATTCATAGTCAAGGCACTGTTGTTGAGTTAATCCGCGAGCCACCAGTCGGGCTTTAAGACGGTCAATTGTCCCATCAGAAGCATGCTTGACGACAAAGACTCATTTACAGCCAACAGGGGTCTGTCCTGGAGGAAGAGGAACCAGATCCCACGTGTGATTTGCCCATAGAGCAGTCATTTCTTCGTCCATGGCCGCCCGCCAACCCGAATGTTGGAGAGCGTCCTGCATAGAATTGGGGACATAAATAGAGGATAAAGTTGTGGCAAAGTCTTGAAGTGTCGGGGACAGGCGATGTTAGGATTAGGCTTGTAAAAAAGGCCATGCGGGCCCAGGCCGGGCTTGGGCCCCTTGGGCCCGGGATTTTTTATTTCTGGGTGAAGGTCGGGCCCTGCTTAAACCGGGCCCAGACCGGGCCCGGACCTCACCAATAAAAAGAGGCCTACCTGAGCCTACAAAATCGGTCTCAGGTAGGCCCAAAATTACTGGGCGGCCCAGCATTGATTGTTTGGGCAGCGCCCAGCAATTAAATAATTGCTGGGCATGCCCAGCAATTTAATGCAGAGCATGAACCCAGCAATTTACTGTTGGGCAGCGCCCAGCATTTTAAATTGTTGGGCGCTGCCCAGCATACAATTGCTGGTCGGCCCAGCAATTTTATGCTGGGTGATGCCCAGCAAATAGGCCTTCAGGCCCGCAAGGCCTGGGTCCGGCCCGGGCCAGGCACCAGGCCTGGGCCAAAAAAGGGTGTCTAGAGAGCCCCCTTAGGCCTAGCCTGGGTCTGGCCCGGGCCTAGCCAGACCCAGGCTCATATCTGGCCAGACCCGGGCCGGGCAACCGGGCTCGGGCCATATTTGCATTCATAGTAAGGATACGTAATTCGCCATGGGATGGGCGGTGGAAGCCGACGTCGGATCAGCAGGTCGCAGAGTGCCAGTGGTTGAAGTAGGCTGCATTGGAGTGGCGGAACGAGGAGGACGACGAGTGAATACATGAAGAAGAGGAGGTTGGTGGTGAACAGGAACTTCGGTGGGAAGTGGTGGAGAAGACGTAACTGGAACGATCGGTCGAGGTAATGATGGCGATGGAGGAGGTGGTGATGAAGTAGAAAAAAACGGTTGATCTTCTAGAAAGGTAACATGTGATGATACAGTTACCTTACGGGTAGTAGGAGAGTATCAAACATACCCTTTTTGAGTACGGGAGTAACCAACGAACATATATTTGTCTCCCCGAGGATTGAACATGTCAGTGGAGGGCCCGAGATGATGAACATAGCAAGTACAACCAAATATGTGAGGGGTGAGAGGGAATGGTGGTGTAGAGGGAAAGATGGGACTAAACGGGGTGTCGTTGTTGAGGACGGAAGAAGGGAGACGGTTGATGAGATAACATGTCATGGAAACCTCAAAATGTCAATACGCCTTGGGTACATGTATTTGGATCATGAGACAACGAGCAACATCAAAAAGATGTCTATTTTTTCGCTCAGTCACACAGTTTTGTTGAGGAGTATAGACACGCGAAGTCTGATAAATAATCACAAATTCAGAGCAAATAGTATCGAATTCATGACTAGTGTATTCGCGAGCATTATCTGTCCGGATCGTTTTGAGTTTATCGACAAACTAAGTGCGAGTCTCAAGAATGAAAGCACAGAACACACGAGAAAGTTCAAGCGGTCACGAAGTAGGTACAACCAGGTCTTCCGAGAATAATCATCAATGAAAGTAATGAAATAACGATATCCAGATACAGTTGATATTTTATAGGGGCCCCAAATATCAGAATGAACTAACATAAAAGGAGCAGAGCTCTGGGTACAATGAGGGGGGAACGAGGAATGATGTTGTTTCTCCAGAATACATGAATCACTGGAAAAAACTTTAAGCAAAACATCAAGAAGTTACTTATGGAGAACGGGAAGCGGAGCATGCCCTAGACGCCGATGTCAGTCAATTGAGGAGACGGAGGAGAGAATGGTAGGGGAGATATCAAGAAGGTAGAGCCCGTTTTGCAGTCGTTCTCTACCAATGATACTCTGTGTCCTGCGATCCTGCATCAGAAAAGAAGACGGGGTGAACGTGATAGAACAATCCAAATCTGCAGTGAGGCGACTAACAGACAGTAAATTAAAGGGAGAGCCCAGTACATGGAGAGTCGAGCGAAGAAAAATAGAATGATTGATGAGTATGTCGGCAGAGTAGGAGACAGGAGCGGTGTTGCCTTTGCGTCGGTGATAAACTCTGTATGTGGAGAATCTAAGTATCGGGGTGGCTTCAGGGATGTGATATGGTGAGTAGCACCTGAATCCACTATCCCGTGCGGACTAGTGGAGAGACAAGTGATACCTTCATTAAAAACGGAGGCAACAGAGGCAGGCGAGTTGTGGAGCAACCCTTGAAGTTGTTGGAACTGGAGGAGGATTTCGTCAAGATCAACACGAGTGGCCGACGGGCTGAGTGCAGCAACAGAAGCATTTGGACGAGTAGAGAGATCATGTTTGCGGTAGCAGGTGGCCTCAAGATGGTCATCCTTACCACAAAAAGAGCACTTAGGCCGCGGACGGCCTCCACGTCTCCTCCCTTGAGTGCCCGAACGTCCTCCACGAGTAGGGGGAGGGAAATGTAGTAATGGCGCCGAAGAGTGCTGGAGAAGAGCCGGGGGGAGGTCCAATAGTATCAGTAGGTGGTGAAACTTTTAGCAACATGGAGCACAAATCAGAGAATGAGAGAGTAGCAGCAGACGAGGGGATTTCAGCCCGAACAATCTGAAGATGAGGCGGGACACGAGTCATCATCATGGCAATACCGACTGCTTCCTTTTGAGTGCGCTGGGAAGCGAGATCCGTAGTAGGGGGCTGATGCTAAACCCAGGCTTCAACCAACGTCTTGGACCGAACAACAAAGGAGGATAAGTCAGCAGCACTGCAGGGTCAAGGCTCTGGAGATCAGTGATGATGTCATAGAGGTGCTGGAGACTGTCCTTGCCTGAGTAAAGAGAATGGAGCTCATCCCACATCGCCTTAGCCATCTCGTGATACATGGTCATGCGGTAAGGTTCTCCATTAAGGGAGTTGAGAAGACATGTTTGAACACAACCATCGTTATGAAGCCAGTCATCGGTAGGTGCAGAATGAACATCCTGGGTTAAATGATGTAGAAATCCTTTGTACTGAAGGAGTTGGCGAACTGAATGCACCCACTGCACAAATTTCTTCTTCCCAGTGAGGGAAATGAACGTAATCTGAAATTCGTCACGGACTTCAGGGATGGGGGCAGCCGCCCCAGCTGGAATAGAGATCGCAGTAGAAGAACCCATGCTAGGCGGTTAAGAGAAGAATCTGCAGCGTACTTCAGGAAGCAGGGAAGAATCCACAGCGGACGGCGGCTACGGAGAATCCGCAACGACTGGAGAAGATAAAGACGTCGGACAGGAGGCCGCAGTGGTCAGCACAACAGACAGTAACTAGAGAAGGCCGCAGAGAGATGTCACTAGCAGATATACAGAGCGGACAGCGGCTACGTAGAATCCGCAGAAACTAGAGAAGAGAAAGTCGACGGAGAGGAGGCCGCAGCGGTCAACACAGCAGACTGCGACTAGTGAAGGCCGTAGAGAGATGTCGCAAGCAGATATATAGAGCAAGCCCGCAGCGGCAAGAGAGAGCAAGATCACAGCGGGTGGGGGTGGGGCAAGACCGCAGTGGATAAAAGAGAAGTACAGCATGTAGAGAAGAAGAGAAGCACAACGAGTAGAAGAGAACCTCGCGCAAGACCATCCCGCGCGACAAACGTGGGTCGAGAGAAGCGGAAGAAGGTCGCGCGAGTTCACAAGAGGCCGCAGCGGGTAGTCAAGGCGGCAAGAGTAGGCCGGAAGAAAACAGCGGGCGGTTAGGATTCTGAGACCGGGGCGGTCTGAATGGATGTGGGGCCCAGAGAGATCCCTATAAAAGGGAGAGGGGTGGGGATCAGACGAGAGGGAGAGAGAAGAAACCACGAAACCACATAGATTGCGGTTTCAAGAAGACTAACCGCACAAAGAGTTGCGGTTAAAAAGGACCTGAAGACCGCACAAATGCTTGCGGTTTCACAGGAGAAGCCAGCTGCGATTAGAAGAAGAGGGAGAACCAGAGACCGCGGAGGCAGAAGGAGACCCGCGGTCAGAATAACACTAACCTCCCAGAGCAAAACCTGTCTCTGATACCATGTATAAAACCTTGTATATCCTTCTTCAGTATGTAAATACAAGTATGAGCACAAATATATTGGAAGAGAAGAGAGAGGAGAATCCCAACTCCAAGATATGGGACTAAAACAAATAGGAAGAAAATACATAAATGGGCCAAAACATGGGCCTTTACATTGTCTATTCTAACAAAGTTGAATCTTGATGTAATCTAACAATAATAGGGAATTCCTCTGTTAATCCTCCAGAAGTCATCACCCTCGTCACTGAATTTGTATACATATCTTTGATTATGTCAATGTATGATATATTTACACCATTCCTTTCTAAGACTCTCTATAAGATCTCTCTTGGAACCCTATCATAAGTCTTCTCAAGATTGATAAATAACATATGCAAATGTACAATGAGGCGCATAAGTTGCCAACAAGGTCCCAAATCCAAGATAGGACGGGATATACTCTAAAGAAGAGGTAGTGCAACTTTTCCATATTTACTTCTGTTCTTAGAAGTGAATGATTTCTAAAGGGAGAGTCATGCTCAAAATGTGTACAAAGAGGTACTTGGATGTATGTATGCAACTTATGTATGTATACAAACACACATTTTATCAAAAGTTAGGTTATTTATGCAATGTCGTGTGTACCTATGTGTTCAATCGATGTAGCATAATTTCAGCAAGACATGCTTGGTTAGCTATTACTTTTTTGTTTATTTTAAAAGTCATTTCAAATAACTAGATGGATAGAAAATAGTATTGCTTTTATTTCAGGTTTGTTTCATTATATTTGTTGAGATGAGTTTATTTTTAATATTATGTTTCCGTGTGTGATGGTTTAGTCTCACATTTCCAGTCTTCTTTTATGAGTCTTTTGTAACCATTTATATATTCCTTAAACAGGTGAATACATTATAGTCTAATTTTTCTCTCAAATCAACATGGTATCAGAGCTTTAGGGCTTTCGTCTCTTGTATATTCCCTGTTGCCAGTCTCGCATCAGCTCGCACATTCACATTTGGTTGTGTATCCTCCGTCGTTGTCCCACACCCGCTCGCGCATCTCGCAGCAGCCGCCAATCCCGCATCCGCTCGCGCAGCAGCTGCTGATCCCGCATCCACTTGTGCAACACTCGTTCTCCAAAGTCCACGGGTTTTCAACAGTCTATGGTCTTGTAATTCTCATCCATCAGTCGCCAGCAGTTCCCTCCTCCAGCAATTTCAAGCAGTCTGCAGCCTCCAGCAATGCCCTTCTCCCCCAGCACTCCTTCTCGAGTAGTCTGCAGCCTCCTCTTCGTTCTTCGTCTCTTTTCCGGCAGATTGTGGTTGTTCCTTTTTTTACACCAGAAATTTAGCTCTAAACTGATGGCATTTTCGGTGTCAATCCTTATTGGAGGTTCCTTCATGATCATGGTATAGTTCTTTCTTCTTTGAGACAACCTTAATTTTAGGTGTTTGTGGTGTTTTCCCTTGGGATTTCTTGTTTTGTTATTGCATATCATGTCGGGGAATGATGCATCTCCCTCTATCTCTTCCGGTGCCGGAATTTCCGCTGCTACCTTGTCGTGCAGTGGCTTGGCTTGATCAAGGCACAGCCAAAATACTCCTCAAATTATCACTATTCGACTGGATTGTTCAAATTTTCTCTCGTGGTATAGAGCTATTACTCTTATCTTGAAGAGCAGATGTTTGTTCGGGTATGTTCTGGGGACTATTCCAACACGTACCAAGGATTCTTCGGATTGGCTACAGTGGGAGTCTGAAAACTCCCTGGTAATGTCTTGGTTGACAAACACTATGGTTGACTCGATTGCCCGGAATTACATATTTTTGGAGACCGCATCGAATATTTTGAAGAGGGTCGAGGGTATTTACTCTTGCGCGGAAAAGCTACCCAGATTTACCAGGTGAAACGGAAGATCTTCCTCCTTCGTCAGGGTGATCGTCCTCCGTCTGCCTACTACCAGGAATTCACTCAACTTTATCAAGAGTATGATCACTTTGACTCCCTCACTCTTGTGTCCCCTGAGGATGAGATCCTCGTTCGAGCTCGGGAAGACAAGAACAGAGTTTTGAGTTTCTTCAAGGTCTACATTGAGAGTTCGATCCAATCAGTGTTGAGATTCTTGGGCACTCTCCTCTTCCGTCTCTTCCATAGGTTTTTTGTCTTGTTTAGCAAGAATTTGATAAGCGACAGACATAGACCCCTGACACTATTCCAGAGGTTTTGTCATGGATGTTCAGCTTGGCAGTAGAACTCATGATTCTAGTCTCAAATCCACTGACAAAGATCATTTGCTCTGTGATTACTACGGGAAGTCTCGTCATACCTAGGACACCTGTTTTCGTCTTCATGGCTTTCCCGCACCCTGTGGGGGTTCTGCACCTCGTGGCAGTCGTGGTTACGGTCACTCTCAAGGCCGCTCTACTCAGCCCTACTCTGCTCACTTGTTTGATGCCTCCAAGGAGACACCGCCCACTACTACCCACTCTGCTCCTCTGGCTCTGTTTGCCGATGAGATTCATACCTTCTGCTGCATGATGCAACAGGAGTCTTTGGATCCTTCCGCGTCTTGGTCTTCCTATGTTAATCAGGGACCCTCAGGTGCTCATAATGCGTCTTCTCGTCCTTCTACCCACTGGATTATCAATTTTGGAGCAACGGATCATATGACCGGCTCTGCTGCCGGTTTTGTGTTTTATCTCCATTTGTCTGGTAGAGACAAAAGTGAGCATTGCAGACGGTTCCTTATCTCCAATTGCTAAGAAAGGAACAATCCTCTGTTGTCCTCTGGTGTATTCTCTCTTTGTATTTACATATACAAACAATACATACAAGTTTTGTGATCTCTCAACATGGTATCAGAGGGAGGTTCTCGGTCCCTGCGGTCTCCCATTTTCTAACCGCCCAGACCGCCTTCCACCCCTGTCCGCGGGCTGTTTTACGGCCACTCCTTCACTACCCGCTTCTATCCGCGGGTTCCCCTTCTCGCCGGCCTGCCTGCGATCTACCCGCTTCCTCTCCCTCTCTCTCCCATGGTTCCACCCCTCCCCTCTCTCTCCCTTTTATAGATTTTTATTCCCTCACCAGTGGGACCCTCTCCCGGTTCGGCCTATCTCTTTCTGTCCGCCGCGGCTTCCTTCTTGCTGCGCGGTCTCTTTGTCACGCGTGTCTCTTCTTCTTGTCACGCGAAGGCCGCCTCCCCTCTTGTCGCACGACTTCTCCTACACGCTGCCTTCTCCTTGCCGCTCGAGTTCTCCTACTCGCGGCCTCTTCTCGCGACTTCTCCTACCCGCTGCCTCTCCTTGCCGCTCGAGTTCTCCTCGCCAGGTTCTCCTTCTCGCGCGGTCTCTCTCCCTAACTGTTGTGCCTAATCCCGTGTTTTGTTCGAGCTGACCTCTCTTGTCGCTCATTCTCTGGCCGCTAGTGTGTTCACTGTGATCGTGTGGTTTGTCTATCTGCACTCAGGTTGCGGCCTCCCTTTCTCTCTCAGTGCTTGCCGACCTCTCTTGTCGCTCATTCTCTAGCCGCTAGTGTGTTCACTGTGACCGTGCGGTTTCTCTATCCGCACTCAGGTCGTGGCCTCCCTTTCTCTCTCAGTGCTTGTTGCTCTTGTCTCCTTGACTACCCGTTGCGGCCTCGTCTATAAACCGTGCGGGCTTGTCGCACAAGAGCTCTCCCGCGACGCTCTCATCTTCCCGTCGTGCCCTCTTCTCTGCTAGCTGCGGCCTCTCCGGGCTACATGGGATCCTCCGTTGACTCCACAGGCCGGGCGGCTAACCCCTCTGCAGACCGCCCGGCTAACCCCGTTGCAGACCGCCCGGCTCCTCCTGAAATCCGCGATGAGCTGCGGATCACCAACATTTCCCTGTCTCGAAAGAAGAATTTCATATCATGGGTGCACTCGGTCCGCCGAGTACTTCAGGCCAAAGACCTTGTTCATAATCTCACTCAGCGACCTCCTTCTCCTCCTACCGACGACTGGTTGTGCAATGATGGTCATGTTCAGACGTGGCTCCTCAATTCCCTGGAGGGTGAGCCCTACCAAATGATCATGTATCATGAGACGACCAACGCTATGTGGGATGAGCTTCACTACCTATACTCTGGCAAGGACAGCCTCCAGCACCTCTATGACATTATTACCGATCTGTAGGCTCTCGATGCTGGCGGGACTGCGGACATGACATCGTTTGTTGCTCGTGCTAAGACTCTTGCGAAGGCCTGGATTCAGCATCAGCCTTCTACCACTGATCTCGATGCTCAGCGAGCACAAAAGGAGGTCGTTTGCATTGCTATGATGATGGCTCGTGTCCCGACACACCTTCAGAGTATCCGTGCTCAGGTTCTGGCTTCGGTCGCTACTCCTTCCTTATCTGATATTTGTTCTATGCTCCTTCGAGTGACACCGCCCCCGGATACTCCTGCACCCTCTTCTCCGGCCCTTCTCCAACAGACCCTTCCCCCCTTACTTCACCCACTATCTTCTGCTCGTGGTGGACGTTCGTGCTCCCGCGGAAGGGGGCGTGGTGGTCGGGGCCGCCCAAAGTGTTCTTATTGCGGCCGGGACGGCCACACTGAGACTGTTTGCTACAAGAAACACGGCTACCCTCCTCATCTGACTGCTACTGTTGCAGCTGACGGCTCTTCTACCACAAGCACCGACCTTGAGGCCGTTCGCCTCCAGCTCCAGCAACTTCATGGACTGCTCAGCCCTTCATCCGCTTTTATTGCCTCCACCTTCACTGCAGGTATGGCTTGTTTTTCCTCCACTCCGCGGTGGATCTTGGACTCGGGTGTCACTCATCACATCACCTCGCTGCGGCCGCCCAAGTTCTCGGATGCTCCTCATCCGAAGTGTATCACCGTGGCTAATGGGGCAATTGTTCCGGTCTCCGGTTGTGCTAACATCTCCCTTACCCCTCCATCTCTCTTTGCTCGGCTCTTTATGTTTCGGGCTCCCCATTTAATTTACTTTTTGTTGGTCGTCTTACTAACGATATGGATTGCTCTGTCACATTCACCTCCTCTGCTTTTTTGATACAGGATCGGCGAACGCGGATTATAATTGGTAAGGGTCAACTGCAAAACGGGCTCTACCTTCTCGATGCCTCTCCGACCGTCCTTTCCTCTGTCTCCTCCGTCTCATCCGTCAATTGGGATCACCGTCTTGGGCATGCCGCTCTGCCAGTCCTCCAGAAGGTGCTTCCTGTTGTATCTCTTTCTTCCATTCAATGTGATTCTTGTATTTTGGGCAAGCAGTCGCGTTCTTCTTTTCCCGCACATTGTACTCGGAGCTCGGCTCCTTTTGATTTAGTGTACTCTGATGTTTGGGGTCCTTTCAAACTTACTAGTATTTCTGGTTATCCCTACTTTATCACCTTTATCGATGATTACACTCGCATGACGTGGTTTTACTTACTCAGTGATCGCTCTGAGCTTCCTCACGTGTTTCGGGCTTTTGCGCTAGAGACTCGTACGCAATTCTCCACTACCATAAAAACGTTGCACACTGATAATACTCGCGAATACACTAGCCACGAATTTGTCAATCTGTGCGCGGAGTTCGGTATTATTCATCAGACATCATGTGCCTACACCCCCCAGCAAAACGGCATTGCCGAACAGAAGAATCGACACCTGTTTGGCGTTGCCCTCTCCCTCATGCTTCACATGCATGTTCCCAAAGTTTACTGGAACTTTGCGGTCTCCACTGCTTGCTTCCTCATCAACTGTCTCACTTCCTCGGTTCTCCACCATGTCACTCTGTTCAGCCTCCTCTTTCCCTCAGCTCCGGCCTTCCTTATTACACCCAAGGTCTTTGGCTGCACCTGTTTTATCCATCTTCTGGGTCCGTCCACGGACAAGTTGGATCCTCGGGCGGCTAAACAAATTTTTGTATGTTATTCTCGTACTCAGAAAGGCTATGTGTGTTATTCCCCGGCTACCCAGAAGGTATTCGTATCTGCTGATGTTACCTTCCGGGAGGATCAACCTTTCTTCTCTCCTCCTCTACCCACTCCTCTACTACTAACCCCTCTACAGCCATCCCTCCCACGACCTGTCATCCATGTTACTACGCCTCTTCCACAGGTTCTTCCTGACTCAGCTCCTCCTCCTTCCGTTGCCCCTATGCAGTCGGCCTCGACCTCGGCTTCTTCATGCCATGCTGATCCGGTGCCCGCCTCTACTGCTCATCCAATGGCAAACTTTGTCTCTCTATATCGTCTCTCTCCCCACCTTCGGACATTTGCTACTTCACTGTCCTCGATTTCTGTTCCTACCTCTGTGTAGGAGGTGCTCCAACATCCTGGCTGGAGGGCCACCATGGAGGAGGAAATGGCTACTCTCTGGGCCAACCAGACATGGACTGTCGCCCCTCTTCCTCTGGGTCAGAAACCGGTTGGGTGTAAGTGGGTCTTTGTCATCAAACATGCTGCTGATGGGACAATTGACCGACTAAAAGCTCGCATGGTGGCTCGTGGCTTCACCCAACAACAGGGGCTTAAATATGAAGAAACCTTTTCTCCTGTAGTCAAACTCAACACCGTTCGAGTCCTCATCTCCGTGATTGTTCATCGTTGGTGGTCCTTACTCCAACTGGATGTTAATAATGTCTTTCTGAATGGCGATCTCCAGGAAACGGTGTATATGCAGCAATCTCTCGGGTTTGAGACCACGGGGGAGTCTCAGGTCTGTCGTCTTACAAAAGCTCTGTATGGTCTCAAACAATCCCCACGGGCGTGGTTTGACAAGTTCAGTAAGGCCCTTCGGGAGGTTGGTTTTACTCGAACCTCGGCAGACTTCTCATTGTTCACTCGTCACCGAACAACGAGAACGGTTCTTCTGGTAGTATACGTTGATGATATCATAATTACTGGAGACAACTCGAAAGGAATACAGGAGGTAAAACTACACCTGAGCACAGTTTTTCAAACAAAAGATGTGGGGCCCCTTCGGTACTTCTTGGGTCTTGAGGTTGTCAGACGGATGGATGGTCTCGTCCTCTCTCAGCGGAAGTATTGTCTCGATCTCCTTCATGATGCTGGTTATTCAGGTTGTAAGCCGATTGACACCCCAATGGATGCAAATCACAAGTTGTGCGTTCAGGCATCTGACTCAGATCTCCTACTCCAGAATCCAGAATACTATAGTCGTCTCGTTGGGAAATTGATCTACCTCACAGTAACCAGACCGGATATATCCTTCGTTGTTGGTATTGTTAGTCGATATATGCATTCCCCTCGAAGATCTCATCTTCAGGCCGTTGAACGCATTCTCAAATACCTTAAAATGGCTCCTGGTCAAGGATTGGTATACAAAACTTCATCTTCAGCTCCAACATTGGTGGCATATTCTAATGCTGATTATGTTGATTCCCTTGATGATCGACGGACAACCAGTGGTTTTTGCACATATTTTGGAGGACATTTGATTACCTGACAAAGCAAGAAACAAGATGTCGTTGCTCGATCATCAGCTAAGGCAGAATACCGGGCAAAGGCTTCGGTGGTTTCTGAACTAACTTGGCTCGAAAGTCTTCTTACCGGTCTGGGTGTAAAGCTCCATTCCCCAGCTCGCCTCCTCTGTGACAGCCAAGCTGCTATACATATAGCCAAGAACCCGGTCTTCCACGAAAGAACAAAACATATTGAAGTCGACTGTCACCACTTCATCCGGGAAAAGGTTCAAATGAAGAAGCTCGACTTGAAGCATATTCCGGGGACTGAACAAGTTGCGGATGTCCTCACTAAGGCTCTTTCCAGCACCCTATTCTATCAGTGTTTGTCCAAGCTTGGCGCATACGATTTGTACGCTCCAGCTTGCGGGGGAATGTTAGAAAAGCTCATGTAAAAAGGCCCATTATTGGGTCCCTTTCTTTATTGTATTTCCTTCTTCTCTTCTTAGTCTCACATCTTGTATAGAATTTCTTCTCACCTTCTCTCTCCTATATATTTGTATTTTCTCTTTACATTTACATATACAATCAATACATACAAGTTTTGTGATCTCTCAACAAAACTATACTGTGATAATAAGGCTGCGATCAGTATTACTCACAACCTTGTGCAACATGATCATACAAAACATATTGAAATCGACAGACACATCATCAAAGAAAATATAGATAGAGGCATTGTGGTTACTCTATTTATGTCATCTGAACAACAATTGGCAGACCTCCTCACAAAGGGATTATGCGGTAGTTTCTTTAAAGAGCTTGTTGGCAAGTTGAGTATGGACGACATCACGCAACCAACTTGAGGGAGGGTGTTGAGATGAGTTTATTTTTATTATTATGTTTTTGAGTGTGATGGATTAGTCCCACATTTCTTGTCTTCCTTTATGAGCCTTTTGTAACCCTTTAAATATTCCCTATATGGATGAATAAAGTATAGTCTAATTTTCCTCTCAAATCAACAGTATTAAGCAAAGGTTTTAGGACATTGATTTATTTAAACATTTTTAGCAATAACATTTAAGAAGTCATTATGATATCTCCTCATTTCTAAAAGTTGGATGATATAAGGAGAAAGGAGACGAAAATCAACAATGAAATTAAATATCATCACCCATGGAATAAGGGATCTCACTGTTTCACCATGATGATCCTCCACTTTCCAGTCATGGGATCTTTAGTTGTTTCTTTTTATTCGAAGGAGCATCTTATGCCATAAATTTTGAAATAAGGATCAAGAACTTACAATAAAATCATTACATCTAACATGGTTAATGATGGAGGCTGCCGACCCATGCATGTGTATTCCTACAAGAGGCGGTGATTCACTACCCGTTTGGATGATCCGAGTCCACGGATGCGTTCGGACGGTCATTTTGAGTCCTTTTCATGTATTTACTTCTCTATTTTGAGTTGTATTTGACACCCGATCGGTTGATACATTATGAGCCGTCCGATCTAGGTACCCTATCTTAGTATTAGTATTTATACAAGGCGCAAGCAGCGGTTTGGGGGATTGAAAGGTTTATTTCCACTTTGGAACCGTCGGTTCCCCTTTTTCTCGGTGCAACGCCAGGCAAGAACTCTTGGTTTGACTCCAAGGCAGCCACCGTCCGCCTCCATCCCCATCGACATCATGTGCACAGTCCCTGTTCATTCCCGTCAACCTCCATCGCACGGTCTTCATCCGCGCCTTAACTCCAACATAAGTCCTTCACATGCCACAACCCCGTCTACCGAGGTCATCCAGGAGACATCCCCCTCCTACACGTCGCAGTTCCAGGTTTGGGAGAAATCGGAAAAAACCATTTCTGGGTTCTGGAGCTTCATTCCAGAACCCAGAATTCAGTATTTCAGCAGCCCTTCCTTCAACTCCAGGTGCAAGAAACCTGAAACCTACTTCCAGGGCCCAGGAAATTCCAGTAGCCCTACTTCCTGTCAACAGCAGCCCATTTCTTCTACCCAAGATGCAGTAAACCCAGAAAATCAATTCTGGGTTCTGAAATCTCATTCCATAACCCAGAATTTTGATTCCAGCAGTCCTACCTCTGTCCACAGCCCCTACCAACCTCCCAAACCACTCCCACTTCCACCCAAACTAATTCAAGTACCAGACACCATCAGTTTTCAACATTTTGCTGAATTTAGTTGCCGCCTACATTTGTAAGTCTTAGTTTGGTAATTTTGTTTCCGACTATTGTGTATTTGGAATATAGTGTGCCGGATGCAACATTATATGTTTTATTTCCGTGAAATCATTGATTTGCGGGACTTATTTAGCACACGCTCAAAACATATTGCACCTCTATTGTGTGTGGATTAGCATTTGTTTTCCAATAAAAACATTACTGTGAATGATTGACACTTGCTTAAATTTTATCTAAATTAATTGCTTATTGTCCGTTTGCATCGGACTATCCATTGCATTTGCATTCACACTAGAGTTTGTTAGTAGGTGCATCACATACCATAAAGGCTCTATTTGTTTGGGTGTTTCGCTTTTCCGTTTTGGGAAAACGCCGCCGGAAGGAGGGTAAATAAACGAACCTCCGGCGGCGTTTGCTCCGTTTCCACCCGCCCACCTTGAGAAACGCCCCAAAAAGCTCTGTTTGGAGCAGCCACCTCCCCCCTCCGGTTCGAACTCTCCGTTTTCACCCGCCGGATCCACCCGCCACCGCTAAACCAAATGAAGCCTTAGTGTGTCATATTAGGGTTTTCACCATCAACTTACCCTTGCATCAGTGAAGTTAATAAAATTTACCAGCACTTAAAAAAAACCAATCTAAACATAACTTATGGGTATTTTCCACAAGTAATGTGTGAATGAATTATCTTGCTAGGCTAGTTAATGTGCATAATGTATTTATGCAATATTATGGAAATTCATCTGGCTAGATTATTTTGAGAACCCTTCGATCAAAAGACAATTTCTCAAATAGGCAACAAATGTAATACAAATACACAACACAGATAGAAACTTACTTCAACCCTTGCGCAACTAGTGCATCTCGCGCTCGATTTCCAGCAACCACAACACGTTTTAGAGTTTCTAATGCAAGAATACTACCACCATGCCACCCTATTGCTTTCATGAGCAAAGGAACAACCTGAAACAATGAAGAGGAGGACAAATATTATCATATAACGGTGAAGGCCGAATGGCACGTAGTCTAGAATTTTGCTAAGTGTTTTTAATCCAAGAAAATGTTCCACAGCCTTATGATATGTGTGTGTGTGTCTGCACATGGGCGTGTGTGCGTCTGCACACGGGCGTGTGTGCGTCTGCACACGGGCGTGTGTGCGTCTGCACACGGGCGTGTGTGCTTTTATGTGTGCACACACGTGTGTATTAAAGCTCATTTGTAAAATGCCCAAAAGGGAACCTATTGTAAATTTTCTCTTTTTCTTGTATTGTGAAGATTCTTCCGCACTCTATATAAAGAGGAGAGTTTCTATGAAATAGTAAAGTTTTTTAGAATAATTATTATTTTATATTTCAAATTTTCATAAGTTATCAAAGTAGGAAAAAAAATTCACTGCTCTATCTTGATTACTCCAATTGCGTAATTTCTCATGGTTTCGCCCAATCACACTGATTTCGTGTGAACCTCTAAGTCTTACATGAGAGTTCCCCACACAACTTCTCCACCCACAACCATTTGTAGTCTCTCTAGTGCCTAACAAATACTTTAGCCTTGCAAACTCGCAAACTTAAAATCGAAATTCCTTCTGCATACTCGCGAACTCCGGTGAGCTCCCATACTCCCAATGATTTCTGATAACTCCCCATTCGCATGTCGGTGAACGCCTTTGGATTAGTACCTGCGAGAAACAAGCACTTTTTAGTTGCAAGCTCCTATTAGCAAGCATCCATGAGCACTTGTTAACGAACACCTTAGTCAAGCTCACGATTTCTCCTCCACGGTCCCACGAGCACATTAAGTCACTAGATCCAGCTCTCGCTGCCCGCCAAAAATCACACAACTGATTCTCTCACACAAAGTTAATGAGCTCAACCGAGCTTCCCTTCTCGCGCTCTTTTGGTGCCTACTTAAACGCACTTAAAGCTCACACAATTTCACATAAAGATCTCTTAAACATGCCTCCATTCAACACTCGGCATCTCCCGCAATTGGCTATTGGTTGTGGAGCACGCAAGTTCATCCCACGCCCGACATCCCAATTTTCGCATCTAACTTCAGTTGCGACCTCCATCTATGCGTCTCATTACGCACCTGACAGCTTCAGCTCTGAATTCTAATGCTTCTTCTTTTATAAGACGTCAGTTAACAACCCCTCGCCATGTTCCAGCTCCTGCCGAGTTCCTACATTCACTTGTACAAAATTATGGGGACACCCACGCTCCCTTGGGTTCCAATGGTTGTTATTCCAACCCTCACAATCATTTCAAGTGTCTCTGGAAATCTTAAGACAGCTTCCAAATTGACTGGAGAGTCTTCATCACCTCCATTTTTTTGATTGGAGAGTCTTCATCACCTTCCTTCTGCGCTCTCAATGCAAGAGACATTTCTCAATAATACCCCTCTAGAACCTGCATCTCCCAAATATGTTGATTGTGACGCCAATGATACTCTTGTTCGTAAATGGTTTACCAACAGTCTTTATGGTGACTATTTGTCTATCATTCGTCATGATGATATTGTGAAACCTGCAAAGGATCATACTGCAAATATTTACTCCAAAGAGGCCAAAACATCTTGCATCTATTTAGATCTCTTTGCTCGCCCTACCCCCCCCCCCCCCCCCCCCCTCGATGTAGCGTATCAGGAAGTTCAGTCTCTCGAAGAACTTCTCCAACATCGTCCCTTCTCAGCTAACCTTGCAACTCAGCAGAAATATTTTCAGGAACTACATGTTTGTTATCTTCTACATTTTCTGATTCCTACGATATGATTCATCAACACATCATGGGAGAACCTAACACTCCCACCTTATATTCTATTGTAAGTAGTATCTCTGTTGAGACGAACCTTTTGTGTTGACCCCTAATAGCATCACCTCCTGTTGGTATTACCATTGTGATCTGCAAGTGATCTAGCATGTAGCCTCACTGTCAACTCAGTATGAGCCTAACAAGATCGCACATAAGATTGTGGAGAAATTGAGAGATTAGATCTGTATAGTTTAGCTCATATGATGAATTGAAGGAAATTGAAAATGACTTAAAATATTCTAAGGCATTTGACGTTGAGTGTGTTAAGCTCACTCAACGCCATGGGGCTGAAAGCATTGACAGAGTTAAGCTCACTGAACGCTTTGACGCAGAAAGCATTCACAGAGTTAAGCTCACTCAACGCTTTGGCGCAGAAAGCGTTGACAGAGTTAAGCTCACTCAACGCCAGGGCGCAGATGTCATACGCCGTTCGACGAATGACGTTCGACGTTCTGGCCTTTGGCGCAGAGTTCATCGAGCTGAGTTCGACGAATGACGTTCGACGTTCTGGCCTTTGGCGCAGAGTTCGTCGAGCTGAGTTCGACGAATGACGTTCGACGAATGCTGGCCTTTGGCGCAGAGTTCGTCGAGCTTAGTTCGACGAATGACGTTCGACGTTCTGGCCTTTGGCGCAGAGTTTCTCGAGCTGAGTTCGACGAATGACATTCGACGAATGTTGGCCTTTGGCGCAGAGTTCGTCGAGGTGAGTGCGACGAGCTGAGTTTGACGAATGCCCGTACTGAGTCAAATGTTGACTTGCTGAATTCTGGAATGAAAGTTTTGGGTCCGCGGATAGCGACGAGAGCTGTTCTATTTATCACCTGGAGTATAAATAGGAAGTTTTAGGGTTTTCTGTTGATGGTTCCTTTTCTTTCTGTCTAAGCACACGAGCCGATACTATGCGATAAGAAGATAACCCTAGAAACCCGACGGAAGTGCAATCTCGTCGCCGATTCCGATCCCGATCCCGGCGAGTGTCGTCGTCGTCTCTCTTACAACAGATCTAGTAGTCTGTGGAGACGCTGAGTATCCTCCCCGACCTAACGCTTGTGTGACAAGTTGTTGTGGGTTCTCCCGATCGTGTGGATTACTGTAGAGCCACGGATATACTTTCTGCGCTCGAGACTCTAGTCGCTGTGTCGCCGACCCGATTCTTTTGGAGCATCTAGGTTGAGCCCTGAATCAATCCCTCAAAGCTAATTTTTTATTATAACATGTTTTACTTCTTTATTCATGAATATTGTCGGATCCGAACTCGTTTGGGTTTTACTTGTTCTTATTTCTACTGCGTGCACAAGTGTTGTGTCATCCCCAAAAACCCAACAGTGGTATCAGAGGGAGATTGCCGACAATATTCATTGTTTCAGAAGTTGCTAAATCCATGTCGTGTAGATTTGGAATTTTAGAAGTGTTCTAAATGCCCAAATCTAGTCCTGAATGTTGCCAAGAATGCATGTGATTTCTTTGAAGTTTACTCCTTAACAGTAATCATCACTTTGTTGGTTTCAGAAACTAAGCATGTGTTAGATTTTGAATCTCACAAGAAGTGGCGAGCTTGTCCACTGTGTAAGTAGAGTTGGTGTTGCTCATGTCCTATGCATGTAAATCTGAAGATTAAGAAGTGTCTTAGATGTTCAGATTTAGTCCGGCTCATCAAGTGTTGATGATCTTCTTGTGCACATCTGGGATGCATTTGGATTATGATTGCTGCATTTTATTTTGCTTGATGTGCACACTGGTTAAATGTTAATCATGATTAAAGAATTAATCAGCTATCTAAAATTCCTTAAGCAATATTAAATATTTGGATGTCTTCCGATGGATGACACTCTTCCTGCCTCGATCGATGAAGTGTGGGCATGTCAAAGCAAGGTGTATTAATCTATCTTGGTGAGGGTGCGAGCGGATAATCGTGATATCTTACTATCGACATCGGGTTTAGCTTAACCGGGTGACCTCAAAGGTTGAGTGCCAGAAGCATGAGGTTGGCATGCACCATATGATGGATGCGAATAAAGAGTTATTCATCAGCCATACAAGAATTGCATAGTGATGCAATTGGCAAGCGTTGCTTACCTAAATAGCTGTATTGTGAGAGAAAAGCCACAGCTGATTCATAATATTAGTGAAATATGGATCTTGTCCACTAAGAGGGTTAATCGTCAAACTCTTCGAATTGATATCGAGTGTTATTAGTTTGATAAAAATAGTGGGAGCTTTTGATTAAAGTCTTAATTGAAAGATAAATTGTATTATGAAATGTGGTACTAATTTGTTTTACTTGTATTCTTGTAGAATTTTCATGACAGTGGTTCACACTCCACCCTGTCCCTCAGAGTGATCCTTGAGAAAGAGAAGCTGAGTGGTCCAAATTATTTGGACAGGTACAGGAACCTGAGAATTGTTCTCAGACAAGAGCGCAAACTCTATGTTTTGGAAGAGGTATCCCCTGATGAGTCTGCCGGGAATGCACCTCGTGCTGATAAAGATGCTTATAAGAAGTATCTCGACGACTCCTTAGATGTTGAATGTCTCATGTTAGTGACCATGAACTCTGAGCTTCAGAAGCAACATGAGAACATGGGTTGCAAGGACATTGATGAGCATCTCAAGAAAATGTTTCAAGGGCAAGCTCGTCAAGAGAGATTCGACGTCACCAAGGCGTTGTTCCAGTGTAAGATGTGAGCTCGGGACCTAGTAGGGACTCACGTACTCAAGATAATTGGGTATATTGAGAACCTTGAAAGATTAGGTTTCCCTCTGGGCCAAGAGTTGGCTACAGACTTGATCCTGCAATCGTTGTCGGACAGTTACGAGCAGTTCGTCTTGAACTATAACATGAATGAAATAGACATGACACTGCCCGAGCTCATAGGCATGTTGCGAACTGCTGAGATAAACATGAAGAAGGTCAAGCCTGCTAGCCTCATACTGATGATGCATAAAGGGAAGGACAAGGCTAAGAGCTTCAAGAAGACGAATGTGGGACCTAAGTCTGGATTCGAGCCAAAATATTCTAAACTGAAAAGGAAAGGCTCAGGGAAAGAAGTAAAGTGTCACCACTGTGGCAAGACTGGTCATTGGAGGAGGAATTATCCTTCGTACATTGAGGGTCTGCAAAAGATAAAAGGAGGTATGACCTCCACTTTAAGTATATATGTTATAAAGATAAACTTTTCTGCTCCTTCATCCTGGGTATTGGATACCGGATGTGTTTCTCACAATTGTATAAATGTGCAGGAACTGGGAATGAGAAGATTGTTGAGTAAAGGAGAGGTGGACCTCCGTGTTGGCAATGGAGCAAGAGTTGTTGTCATTGCCGGGAGAGTTTATCGTCTTGCTTTACCCAGTGGACTTTTAATAGAACTAGATAATTGTTATTTTGTTCCTTCCATAACTAGAAACATTATATCTATTTCATGTTTGGACATGATGGGTTTTTCTTTTATTATTAAGAATAATTGTTGTTCAATATTTAAGAATGATGTTTGTTATTGTAGAAATGGAGAAAGTCAACCTTGTATATATGTCCACTTGGTACAAATACAAAGAATGAGTACATATATATAGATGGGAGAAAGAGAGAGAAAAGGCCTATACATAATGTGGGACTAAAGAGAGGAGAGAAAGCAATAAATGTTATACAAATGGGCCTAGTTTAAGTGGGCTTTTCCAACACTCCCCCGCAAGCTGGAGCGTATAGGTCATATGCACCCAGCTTGGACAAACACTGGTAAAACAGGGTGCTTGATAAGGCCTTTGTGAGGATGTCGGCAACTTGATCAGTTCCTGGAACATGCTTCAATTCAAGTTTCTTCAATTGAACCTTCTCACGAACAAAGTGACAGTCAACTTCGATATGTTTTGTGCGCTCATGAAACACCGGATTCTTTGCGATGTGTATGGCGGCTTGACTATCACAAAATAGAACAACAGAGGACGGGAGTTTTACTCCCAGGTCAGTAAGGAGACTTTCAAGCCATGTGAGTTCTGAGACAACCGAGGCCATCGATCGGTATTCAGCTTCTGCAGAGGAACGGGCTACCACAGCTTGTTTCTTACTCTTCCACGTAATAAGATGACCACCAAAATAAGTACAAAACCAACTAGTTGACCTTCAATCGTCCAGGGAACCCGCATAGTCGGCATCAGAATAGGCAACCAATGCGGGAGCAGAGTCGGAGGTTTTGTATTGCAACCCTTGACCCGGAGCTCCCTTAAGGTATCGAAGAATCCGTTCAACCGCTTGAAGATGAGAAGCCCGGGGGGCATGCATGAACCGACTGACAACCCCAACTGCAAACGATATATCCGGCCTCGTGACTGTTATATAGATCAACTTTCCCACAAGACGTCGATAGTATTCCGGGTTCGGAAGCATCAAATCGTCATCCGAAGCATGAGCGCATAGTTTGTGATTTGCCTCCATCGGGGTACAAGCTGGCTTGCAACCAGACTGACCAGCATCTTTGAGAAGATCGAGACAGTACTTTCGTTGGGAGAGCACCAACCCGTCCGGCCGCCGGGCGATCTCGAGACCAAGGAAGTAGCGAAGTTTCCCCAGGTCTTTAGTTTGAAAAACAGTGCTCAGATGTTGTTTGACGTCTTGAATCCCCTTTGAGTCATCCCCAGTGAGAAGGATGTCATCAACATAAACCAACAGAAGGACGGTGTCAGTAGCCCGGTGTCGGGTAAAAAGTGAGAAATCTGCAGAACTCCGAGTGAATCCCATGGCCCGAACCACCTTGCTAAACTTGTCAAACCACGCCCGAGGGGACTGTTTGAGACCATAAATTGACTTTTTGAGAAGACATACCCGAGACTCCCCCGTGGTCTCAAACCCGGGCGGTTGGCGCATGTAGACGGTTTCCCGAAGGTCGCCATTTAAAAAGGCGTTCTTGATGTCGAGCTGATGAAGGGGCCAGTGGCGGTGCACCGCGACGGAGAGAAGAACGCGGACAGTGTTGAGCTTGGCCACCGGAGAGAAGGTTTCCTCATAGTCGAGGCCCTCCTGTTGTGTGAAGCCACGGGCCACAAGACGGGCCTTCAATCGGGCAATAGTGTCATCCGGAGAATGCTTGATGACGAACACCCATTTACACCCAACAGGGTGCTGACCGGGAGGTAAGGGAACCAAGACCCAGGTCTGGTTGGCCCAGAGGGCCGTCATTTCCTCGTCCATGGCAGCCCGCCAGCCAGGATGGTGAAGCGCCTCCTGCAAAGAGTTAGGGAACGAAACAGAGGATAATGAGGTGGCAAAGCGAAGAAGAGAGGGAGAGAGGCGATGGAGAGAGACGTAATTCGCCATTGGATGAGCGGTAGAGACGGGAGCCGGAGCAGCAGGGAGCAGAGCACCAGAGGGCGAAGCCGACTGCAGAGGGGCAATGGGATGAGGAGAGCGACGAGAATAGACCCGGATAACCGGGGGTGGTGGACGGACAGGAGGTAGGGAAGGCAGAGAGGATGAGGAGTGAGGGGCAGGAATAACAGGACGAACGACGGGAGCTGGACTCAGAGCGACATCGAGAGCAAGGAAGAATGGAATATCTTCACGAAAAGTGACGTCAGCGGAGACAGTAATCTTGCGGGTAGCAGGGGAGTAACAGACATAACCCTTCTGAGTGCGCGAGTACCCGACAAAGATATGCTTGGTGGCACGATGGTCCAATTTGTCTGTGGAGGGACCGAGGTGGTGAACGTAGCAGGTACACCCAAACACCTGGGGAGGAACGGGAAAAGGCGGAGTTGTGGGAAAGAGGAGGCTGAAGGGAGTAGCATACTGGAGGACGGAAGACGGGAGACGGTTGATGAGTAAGCAAGCCGTGGAGAGCGCGTAGTTCCAGTATGGTTTGGGAACCTGCATTTGAAGCATAAGGGAGCGAGCGACATCAAGTAGGTGACGATTCTTGCGTTCGGCGACATCATTCTGTTGTGGAGTGTACGGACACGAGGTTTGGTGAAGAATGCCGAACTCCGAGCAGAGAGTGGCAAAGGTATGGCTGGTGTACTCCCGCGCATTGTCAGTACGAATAGTGCGAATAGGCGCAGAGAACTGAGTGCGAGTCTCAAGTATGAAGGCCCGAAATACGCGGCGAAGTTCAGAGCGATCCCGAAGGAGATATAACCACGTCATGCGAGAGTAATCATCAATAAAAGTAAGAAAATACCGATAGCCAGAAATACTAGTAAATTTGTACGGACCCCATATATCGGAGTGTACTAAAATAAAAGGAGCGGAGCTCCGAGTACAATGAGGAGGGAATGATGAACGGGGTTGTTTGCCCAAAATACATGTGTCGCAGCGAAAAGCAGGGAGAGTAACATCAGGAAGAGCCTTCCGGAGGACTGGAAGAGGAGCATGTCCTAGACGGCGATGCCAATCCGAAGAGGAGATAGATGCGAGGACAGTGGGAGAGTCGTCAAGAAGATAGAGCCCATTCTGCAGCCGTCCTCTACCAATGATAGTCCGCGTCTGCTGATCCTGTATGAGAGAAGAAGAAGAAGTAAACGTCACGGAGTAATTAGAATCAGTAGTAAGGCGAGCAACAGACAGTAAATTGAAAGGAGAGCCCGGAACATGTAAAGCCGAGCGCAGGAGGAGAGAAGAGGTGAGTGAAATATCAGCACATCCAGAGACTGGAACCGATGCCCCATTAGCGACAGTAATGTACTTCGGGTGAGGTAAAGACAAGTACTGAAGTGGCCTAACAGAGGTGATATGATGAGTGGCACAAGAATCAAGGATCCAGCGCGTGCCAGAGGAGAGGCAGGCGATACCTTCATTGGAGATAGAAGCAGCAGAGGCAACCGAGGCAGGCGGACGGCTGAGCAGGGCATGAAGATGCTGGAGCTGAAGACGAACTTCTTCGAGATCAGGACGAGGTGAAGCAGAGTCGGTAGTAGCAGCAGAGGCTTGTGGACGAGGAGGTCGGCCATGTTTGCGATAGCATGTGGCCTCAAGATGTCCATCTTTACCGCAGAACGAGCACTTAGGCCTAGACCGACCACCGCGACCCCGGCCGCGAGAGTCAGAGCGGCCACCACGGGCAGAAAAGGGAAGAGGCAATAAGGGAGCTGGTGCCTGTTGAACAAGGGCCGGAGAAGGAAGTCCGAGCACATCCGGAGGCGGGGAGACTTTGAGAAGCATGGAGCACACATCAGAAAGAGATGGTGTAACGGTAGAGGAGAGGATGTGAGCCCGGACACTGTGGAGATGAGGTGGTACCCGGGCCATCATCATGGCGATACCCACAGCTTCCTTTTGGGTACGTTGAGCAGCAAGATCCAAAGTTGGAGGCTGATGGTGGATCCAAGCCTCAACCAGAGACCGGGCCTGAGCAACAAAGGACGTCAGGTCAGTTGCGTCACTGCTATCAAGGGCCTGGAGAGCAGTGATGATGTCATATAGATGGTGGAGACTATCCTTGCCAGCGTAGAGGGTGTGGAGCTCGTCCCACATGCCTTTGGTCGTCTCATGATACATGGCCAGGCGATAAGATTCGTCATCAAGAGAGTTGAGAAGCCAAGTCTGCACACGACCATCATTGCGTAACCATTCCTCAGTAGGGATACCAATAACGGTCTGAGTCAAGTGATGAAGGAACCCCTTTGACTGAAGGACACGGCGAACCGAGTGTGCCCATTCCACAAAGTTCTTCTTCCAGTGAGAGAAATTGTGGTGATCTGAAGCTCGTCGCGAACTTCCTGGAGAGAGGTCGGGCGTTCAGGAGGAGGAACTGCCGTGCCGACAAAATCCGCAGATGTAGACATGGGGCCGACCTGGAGGAGAGGAAGCGGAAAGACAGCGGATTGGAAGAGGCCGCGGCGAGCTGGAGGAGGCCGCGGCGAGCTGGAGGAGGCCGCGGCGAGCTGGAGGAGGCCGCGGCGAGCTGGAGGAGGCCGCGGCGAGCTGGAGGAGGTCGCGGCGGACTGGAGAAGGCAGCGGCGGACTGAGGAGGCCGCGGTGTGCACACAGACGCTCAGCAAGGAGCGGGCTAGGTGAGGCCGCGGCGGATTGGAGGAGGCCGCGGTGAGCACAGAGACGCTCAGCAAGGAGCGGGCTAAGAGAGGCCGCGGCGGATTGAAGAGACCGCGGCGGACTGGATCAGACCGCGGCGGACTGGATCAAACCGCGGCGGACTGTAGCAAGCTGAGAAGAGAGGACAAGCCTCAAGACTGCAGCGGGCTGGACCAGGCCACAAGACTGAAAGAGCGCAGAGAGGCGAGCCCGCGGCGGACAGGGAAAAGACCTTGGCCGCCTGAAGAGAAAGGAGAGTAGTCGCAGGCAGGAGAGAAGTGCAGACAGGAGGCCGCCGTGCTTACGGCGGAAGAAAGAGACCAGGGAGAGGAGGCGAATACCGAGTTCGCAGCGGACAGAAGGAGACCGCGGAGCTAGGGATTGAGTTCGCCGAGGTCGCGCCGGACAAGAAGGGGTCGCAGCGGACAAAGGGAAGCAGTGGACCCCACAGGATCAGAGAGAGGGCTATAAAGAGGGGCCAGAAGAGGAAGGGAGAGGAGGTAAGAGGAGTGGTTCCACGGGATGAGAAGAAGAGGTCTGGACAAGGGAGGTCGCAGGGGGGGTGCGGACTGAGAGGAAGCGGTCTGGACTAGGAGTTGCGGACACACATACGCAGGCCGCAGAGACCGCAGGCCGCAGGGCGGATAGAAAAGGGAGTCCGCAGGAGTCCGGAACCTCGCTCTGATACCATGTAGAAATGGAGAAAGCCAACCTTGTATATATGTCCACTTGGTACAAATACAAAGAATGAGTACATATATATAGATGAAAGAAAGAGAGAGAAAAGGCCTATACACAATGTGAGACTAAAGAGAGGAGAAAAAGCAATAAATGCTATACAAATGGGTCTAGTTTAAGTGGGCTTTTCCAACAGTTATGTTGTAGCTCAAATGTTTAATGGTCTGTATGTTTTGAACTTAGACCTTCCGATCTATAATATTGAAAATACTAAAAGACTAAAAACAAATGACTCAAACCCTACATATCTTTGACATTGTTGTTTGGGTCATATAAATGAGAAACGTATATCCAAGCTCCATAGAGATGGACTGTTGGACTCATTTGATTATGAATCATTTAAAAGATGTGAATCTTGTTTGTTAGGCAAGATGACTAAAGTCCCTTTCACTGGCTTCAATGAGAGGGTTGATGATCTCTTGGATATAGTACATAGTGATGTATGTGGACTCATGAGTTCTATGGCTAGAGGTGGGTCCTTCTAATTTGTTATATTTACTGATGATTTCAGTAGATACGGATATGTGTATCTTATGAAGTGCAAATCCGAAACTTTTGAAAAGTTCAGTGTTTAAAAACGAAGTAGAAAACCAGCTGGGTACGAAGGTTAAAACACTCTGATCTGATCGATGTGGCGAATATCTAAGTCGTGAGTTATGTAATCATCTGATAGAGTGTGGTATTGTATTACAGCTCACTGCACCTAAAACACCACAGCATAATGGTGTGTCTGAGAGGAGGAATCGTACTTTGTTAGACATGGTACGGTCGATGATGAGTCATGCAGATCTGTTTGTTTCCTTTTGGGGGTTTGCTCTAAAAACTGCTGCTTTAACACTAATTTGTGCTCCAACAAAAGCGGTTCTTAAGACACCATATGAGATATGGACTGGGAAGCGTCTCAGTATGTAGTTCATTAAGGTTTGGGACTGCGAGCCATACGTGAGACGTTAAATGCCCGATAAGCTGGAACCCAAATCAGATAAGTGTTATCTTGTGGGGTACCCTAGGGAAACCAAAGGGTACTACTTCTACCGACCGTCCGAGGGCAAAGTGTTTGTCGCAAGGACTGGTGTCTTTTTGAGAAAGAGTTCTTAAGTAAAAAGACAGACATGGTAGAACTTGAAAGAGTTCAGGAACTACAGACAGTGAATGAACCGGAATTAAAACCTGAGTCGGGACTACAAGTAGTTGTAGCTGGAGAACATGTAACACTCCTTTCCAATTTTTCAATAATCAGTCATCCGGCCGGATCAGCAATAAAAAGAGAACTAGGAAACATTATTAAAAACTAGTATGCAGCAGGTAAAAAGAAGCAACTACTAAGAATTTAAAACTTACAACGGAAGCTAGGAAAATAAACTAAGGGTAACCACATACTTGATATCTGGATTCACAGAGACACTAGACATGAGTAGAAATTAAATGACTGAAAATTTGTAATAACATTATAAGTCTGATACAAGGCATATAAAATATTAACAAGATACATTGTGCACAACTACAGTATATGCTGAAATAGAGAAAACTGAAAGTGGAAGCAACTACAAACTGACTCCACATAACGCTTATCGTAGGCGTAGTTTCTCACCTGGGTCACCTGTACAAAACATTGCCCGCGAGGGATCAGAGTAAGGAAAATAACTCCTAGTGACACTAAAAACATTTTCTCTTATGATGACTGCATGTCTTTAAAAAAATAATTTCGTGCATTAAAAACATTTATGCTATAATGTTATGCATGTCTTCGCAATACTTCCTAATTAATACACCTACTTGTTATATGTTCATGACTTTCTGTTCAATAACCCAAGTCTCGGCGTTCACTAACTAGTGTATTGTCTCACGTCAGGTCTATACTTGAGTTCTAGGTGGCTTCTAGCTTGCACATCCACTTGGAAGGCTCTAGGCAGAGTAGCTCCTAACGCGCATCTGAAACTGAAGACCCGAGACCATCTGACGAACTCAATTGTTCTAGTGTCGCGCGGACACGGCCTCGAATCTACTAACTGTCTCAAAGAGAAATCAACTCCCAAGACTATATTGCTCATAGGGTATCATATGTCTTATGAGAAAGGTAGTGCGCCTCTACCTAGCACGAAAAAACTTATGTGTGCTTACTGACCTTTTTGGCATGATGATACTCTGCTTGGGACATCTCTTTTGGTGTACTACTGAGCGACCCCTTGACTTTCTCGTGGTCGACTAGAAGTCACATTCATGCCCTTGGTTGGACAAATTCCAAGCTTACGTACACGGGTAAAGGTTTTGTACCTAATGTTACTGTTCCTGATCTGACTACTTTGGTCTTGGAGAAGGGTGTCATTCTACACATTTTCCGCGACCGTTTTCCTACCAGCACACCTTTTTATGCATGGTCATGATGTTTGTACAAAACCTACACATGCATATGCAAAATACATTTTTTGTTATGTCTAACTAACAGAAATTAGGTTTCCTTACAGTGGTGGTGTGACGCTCGTACACTCGGCGCAGCGACATTTGTTTTTCCGAAGAAAATCCGACTGCTGGGGACTTTCAGAACTTTACCCCGAGACCGCCAAAATTCTGCAATCCAAGACAAACCCTAAATTTCACATTTTCCCCTTAGGGTTTTCGTTGGAAAATTTTCCAAAAATGCTAGGGTAACCCAAAATCAAAGGCTAACATAGTGTATTACCGTTACGTGGGAGGGATTGTTGCTCTCAATGCGCCCAACTCCAATTTCGCGGTGAATCCCGTACTCAAAAACTTAATTAGGGCAATAGGATGAAAACCTAGTTTAGATTAACTTACAAATCGAAGGATTTCCATTTAGGAATGGAGACAAGGGAGGAATAAAACTCACCGGAACCAAAATGAGTTTCGGCACTCTTGATTCCACCGGTTAGGGTTGAAACCGGACCTCCAACTGCAAGGGAATGGAGTAGAGCACTCACCAGCGCCCGTAGATGGAGAATGAATGGCCGGCTCTGAGAATCGGAGAGGGGGCCAGTGCGATAGGGCAGCGGGAGGTGGAAGACGGGGCGTGCGGGAGGAAATCGGGGTCGGCGGAGGCACGCTTGCGGTTCTCCCGTGAGAAATAGGTTACAGATGAAAAATTACGAGTTGCGGCTTTTAACATATCGCATGGTGCGGTTTCTTATTAACCGTATGAGGAGATGGGGTCTTTGAGACCTGCTATTGGCACCCCAAAATGTGCTAATTCACATTAACTCCTATTAAACAAAACAATTTGTCGCGCTTCGTCACTAAATTAAAATGTGTCACACTATCAATATGGCTAACATAAATCAAAAATTAATGAATGCGACCTCTTGACCACATTAATATCGTACCTCGATGACGCACTGCCTCGATCACAATCCATCGCGACTCGACCCTACAATTTAAAATAAATTTCGCGTCAGATTATGAATGTTACAAATATCCTCTCCTAACAAAAAATTTCGTCCTCGAAAATTGTAACCATACCTGAATCGAAGAGGAAAGAATAGTTTGCATTGCTCTTAAGCTCATCCTCTCGCTCTCAAGTATACTCTGGACGGCCACAATTCATCCAAAGGACTTTGACCATGTGAATCTCTATATTCATGAGCCTTTCTATCATTGAATCCACGATTCTGACTGATCTAAACCCGATACTAAGATCTGTCTCGATTGGTGCTTCCTCGGTACTGATGATCTGACTGGAATTTCTGACTGCTCTCCTCAGATAGGAGACGTGGAATACATCATGTACACCACTCATTTTCTCGGGTAAGGCCAATCTATATGCAACCTCACCAACTCTTTCCAGTACCTCAAAAGGACCAATGAATCTAGGGTTCAGTTTCTTCATCTGCTTTATTCTAGAGACTCCTCTGACTGGTCTGACCTTCAGATAAACGTAGTCTCCAACCCTGAATTCTACTGACCTGTGCTTCTGATCGTGATACTTGACCTGGCGATCCTGAGCTGTCTTCATACGCTCTTGAATGAGCTTGATTCTGTCAGTGGTCTTATCAATCCATGACTACCTGATGGTAGATCTTTCTTCACTTTCAGCCCAACACAACGGTGTCCGACTACGTCTACCATAGAGAGCCTCGAACGGTGTCATTCCAATACTCGGCTGAAAACTGTTATTGTAGGAGAACTCCACAAGAGTAACATACTTCTCACACTTTCCTCCAAAGTCCAAAATGAACAACCGTAGCAGATCCTCCAAAGTCCTATTTGTGCGCTCAGTCTGCCCATCGGTCTGGGGATGCAATGTGGTACTGAAATGTAATCTGCTATCTAACCGCTCCTGAACGTATCTCCACTCCCTGGAGGTAAATCTATCATCTCGGTCTGAAACTATAGTCTTGGGAACACCGTGAAGTCGAACTATCTCTTATATATATAACTGTGTCAATCTGGGACCCTGATCTGTCTTCTTAATATAAATGAAATGGGCGACCTTAGAAAGCCGATCAACTATAACTCATAAGAAATCATTCTCACTCTGCGATCTCGGCAGACCATGGATGAAGTCCATGGATATATCCTCAAAAGTCCACTCGGGAATGAGAAGTGGCTGCAACTTGCCTCCAGGCCTTTGGCACTCAGCCTTAACTAACTTGCACGTCTCGCACTTCCCTACATAATCTGCAACATCACTTTTCAAGTCTGGCCACCAGACTACTTTCTTGAGATCTGCATACATCTTCGTGCTACCCGGATGTATAGAATATCTGGAGTTGTGTGCCTCAAATAGAATGTCTTTGGGAAGGTGACTAACATAGGGGATACACACCTTGTCATCATGCAATAATAAATCATCCTGAATAGTGAATCTCTCCTTCTGACCCGTCTGCACTGAGGTCCAAATCTCTGTCATCTTTGGATCGAGCGGTAGAGCTGTCATGATTCTATCATTAATGTCGCAAGTAATCTCCATCCAACTCAACCTTGTAGAAACAAAACTACAACGTGGCACAACGGTGATGTCCAGTCTATCCAGTTTCCGCACTAATTCCTTCTGCTGAGTGAGAAGGAAGAAACACGAACCTCTCCGGCTAAGAGCGTCGGCTACAACGTTTGCCTTTCCTAAGTGGTACTGAATGTCCACGTCGTAGTCTGATAGAAACTCTAACCATCTGCGTTGCCTCAAATTGAGCTCTCGCTGATCAAAGATATGCTTGAGGCTCTTATGATCAGAGAAGACCTCGCAACGCACTCCATAGAGATAGTGCCTCCATATCTTCAGAGTATGTATGACTGCTGCAAGCTCCAAGTCATGCACGGAATAGTTCCTCTCATGAACCTTTAACTGTCTCGAGGCATAGGCTATGACATTTTCATGTTGCATGAGAACACAGCTCAACCCCTGACCTGACGCATCGCAATAAATCTGAAACTCGTCAAGCCCTGAAGGTAAACTCAAGATCGGTGCGGTCATCAACCTGTCCTTCAAGACCTCAAAAGCCAACTTGCACTCAACTGTCCAAACCAAGCTCTTACCCTTCCTGGTGAGGGAAGCCAGTGGTAAGGCTATCCTTGAGAAATCCTTGATGAATCTCCTGTAGTAACCAGCTAGACCCAAAAAGCTGCGAACCTCTGAAACTGTCGTCGGCCTTGGCCATTTCTTAATGGCCTTTATCTTCTTCGGGTCAACACTAACCCCTTTTTGACTGATGATGTGGCCTAAGAATGCAATCTCTGAGAGTCAGAACTCACATTTTGAGAACTTGGCATATAACTGGTTCTTCGTGAGGGTGCTCAAAATAATCCTGAGGTGTGCGGCATGATCTTCTGCATTCTTAGATAACATCAAGATATCATTGATAAAGATGATAACAAAACGATCCAAGTACTCCCGAAATACCATGTTCATCAGGTCCATAAATACTGAAGGAGCATTGGTCAGCCCGAACGGCATGACCACGAACTCGAAGTGTCCATATCTGGTACTGAAAGTCGTCTTCTGTATATCCATGTCCCGAATCTTTAACTGATGGTAGCCCGACCTCAAATCTAACTTGGAAAAAGTGCACGAACCCACCAATTAGTCGAACAAATCATCAATCCTGGGAATCGGGTATTTATTCTTTACTGTCAGTTTGTTCAACTCACGGTAGTCTATGCTCAATCTCAGACTACCATCCTTCTTCTTCATGAATAGTACTGGAGCACTCCAAAGTGAAGTACTGGGGCGTATAAAGCCCAAGTCAAGCAACTCCTGCAACTGGCTCTTCAACTCCGCTAGTTCTCTTGGAGTCATTCGGTAGGGGGATTTGGCTACCGGTGTAGACACAGGCTACAAGTGTATCGGGAACTCAATCTCTCTATCTGGAGGGGCACCAGGGAGCTCTTTTGGGAAAACGTCGGGGACTTCATGCACTATTGGTACCTCTGCCAAGTCAGCCTTAGCCTCTGCGTTCATCAGTACTACGAAAGTTTCACAACCCTTACTGATGCACCTTCTATATTTGACTGCGAAGATAATCATCTTCATTACTCCCTTCAAGCCCAGAAAAGAAAATCTAGTCTGATTAGGGCCCTCAAACTGTATCTGCTTCGCCCTACAGTCAATCCTAGCGTTGACGGCCGAAAGCCAGTCCATTCCAAAGATCAGGTCGAATCCTGCAATAGGTAATTGCAAAGCTTCCACGATAATCTCGGTATCACCAAACTGCACTGGTACCCTGCACTTATCTCTGGTCTGCAGAAGGGATCCATTTGGCATCATGACTTCCAGCGGTACTGTCTCTGGGAAGACCTCTAAATTCAGCTTATGCACTAGAGATTCCGCGATAAACGAGTTTGAAGCGCCCGTATCAAACAAAATCTTGGAGGGTAAATTATAAATCATAAGGATGTCTACATGAATGATTTACAAAGATGAAAAGAGTGTTACTACGGAGGATTAAATAAACTTGTTAAGCAAAGTAACACTTACCTGTCACTACATCCTCCTGATCTTTTGCCTCCTGCTGACCAAGCTCATACACTCTGGGTTGCACTAAATCTCGACCCTGCTGTGATCTCTCATCAGTGATCATCAACGCTTTGCCCTTGTCTACTCTGCTAGAGCCACCAACCTCGTACTTCGAATGCAAGAACAAATTACATTTGTCATATACAGTAATTTCATAAATGTAATGAATACAACTAGGTTTTGATTACCTGACTCGCACTAACTTCCTGACAGTAGCGAGCTATGTATCTAGGTTGTCGGTACTTGTAACACACGCCTGCGCTGGCCAAACACTCTCCTGAATGGCGACGCTGACATTTGGGACAAGGGAGGTAGTCCTTGCTCCTGTCTCCAGACTGACCACTCTTCTTTGCATCAGGCTTCAGCTTCTTGTTCCAGTTCTTCCCTTGGTCATTCCTGCTCTGTTGCGGCTGATGCGAATCCTGAGATCGCTTCGTACGAAAACTACTTCGCTTCTGAACTTTCTGCTGATCAGCCTCCAGCCTACAAGCCGTATCCACTAAGCTCTTGTAGTCAGCATTGACCATGGTCATCAGCGGCTGCCTCAACGAGTCACGCAAACCATCCACAAAGTGGTTCCACTTCTCAGCCTGATCTCCCTGCATCACGCCCGCATATCGAGCCAGATGGATAAGCTATCGCTCGTACTCAGTAACGGTCCTGTCCCTCTGGAAAAGCCTAAGATATTTCTCCTGGAGACCTCGTCGTGCGTAAGGAAGCACAAACCAATTTGCAAGGGCTCTAGAAAATTCGCCCCACGTAAACATGTCTGACGTACGACCTGGCCAAAAGTATGGTCATACTATTTAAAAAGAACGTATCACTTTCAAAAATAAGAGGAAATTTTCATAACAAATTTACCTGCAGGATCATCTGCCTGGTACTTGTCCCACCAGACTTTTGCCTCACCACGGAGGAGGAAAACTGCTAGAGGAACCTTCTTGTTCTACGGGCACTCCAAAACGTTCAATGGGTCTCTGGTGTTTGTTATCCAATCATCTGTGTCCATCGGGGTCTCATCCTCACTGTAATTCGAGGGTTGAAGCTCTCTAAAGTTCCTCAAATAGCGTTCCAGGGTCATCTTCACGGGTGTTGGGGCAGGAGCTGGTGCAGGGGCTGGTACTTGCACTGGAGCTAGAAACCCTGCAGCCAGTCCTCTCTGAAACTCCATCAAGGCAACAGTAACCGCCTTGGCAATCTGAGACGCTATGTCAGTGCACTCTGTAGCTGCTAGAACTGGGGGTACCTGAGGCACGGCAGCGTCTCCCATGGTCGCGTTAGGAACATGGTCCTGACGTGAAGATTCACCCGGTTCACTGACTCGTGGTGCCTGATAGAACATATAAAAGAAAAATAATTATTTATCATGCATCTGTGAAATCCGGCTTAGCAATTTATTTATACTCTTGCGAAAACTAGGGCTTAAACGCAACTTAAATACTCTACTAACAAGAGTTTACTCTTACGCATTCCTATGGCTCTGTGAATCTTTCTTGGGTCCAGGGATCCTAAACCTCGCTCTGATACCAATTTGTAACACCCCTTCCCAGTTTTTCAATAATCAGTCATGCGGCCGGGTCAGCGATATAAAAAGAACTAGAAAACAGTATTAAAAACTAGTATGCAGCAGGAAAAAAGAAGCAACTAATAAGAATTTAAAACTTACAACGGAAAATAGGAAAGTAAACTAAGGGTAATCACATACCTGATATCTGGATTCACAGAACCACTAAACATGAGTAGAAATGAAATGACTGAAAATCTGTAATAACATTATAAGTCTGATACAAGACATATAAAACATTAACAAGGTACATTGTGCACAACTACAGTATATGCTGAAATAGAGAAAACTGAAAGTGGAAGTAACTACAAACTGACTCCACATAACGCTTATCCTAGGTGTAGTTTCCCACCTGGGTCACCTGTAAAAAACATTGTCCATGAGGGGTCAGAGTAAGGAAAATAACTCCTCCTAGTGACACTAAAAACATTTTCTCTTATGATGACTACATGTCTTTAAAAAATAATTTTGTGCATTAAAAACATTTATGTTATAATGTTATGCATGTCTTCGCAATACTTCCTGGTTAATACACATACTTGTACTATGTTCATGACTTTCAGTTCAATAACCCAAATCTCGACGTTCACTAACTAGTGTACTGTCTCGCGTCAGGTCTATACTTAAGTTCTAGGTGGCTTCTAGCCTGCACATTTACTTGGAGACTCTAGGCAGAGTAGCTCCTAACGCGCATCTGAAACTGACGACCCGAGACCATCTGACGAACTCAATTGTTCTAGTGTCGCGCAGACACAGCCTCGAATCTACTAACTGTCTCAAAGGGAAGTCAACTCCCAATATTATACTGCTCATAGGGTACAATATGCCTTATGAGAAAGGTAGTGCGTCTCTACCTAGCACGAAAAGACTTATGTGTGCCTACTGAACTTTTTGACCTCATGTTACTCTGCTTGGGACATCTCTTTTGGTGTACTACTGAGCGACCTCTTGACTTTCTCATGGTCGACTAGAAGTCACATTCACGCCCTTGGTTGGACAAATTTCAAGCTTACGTACACGGGTAAAGGTTTCGTACCTAATGTTACTGTTCATGATCTGACTACTTTGGTCTTGGAGAAGGGTGTCATCCTACACATTTTTCACGACTGTTTTTCTACCACCACATCTTTCTATGCATGGTCATGATATTTGTACAAAACTTACACATGTGTATACAAAATACATTTCTTGTTGTGTCTAACTAACAGGAATTAGGTTTCCTTACAGTGGTGGTGCGGCGCTCGTACACTCGGCGCGGCGACATTTGTTTTTCCGAAAGAAATCCGACTGTTGGGGACTTTCAGAACCTTGCCCCGAGGCCGCCAAAATCCTGCAATCCAAGACAAACCCTAAATTTCAAATTTTGCCCTTAGGGTTTTCGTTGGAAAAATTTCCAAAAATGCTAGGGTAACCCAAAATCAAAGTCTAACATAGTGTATTACCTTTACGTGGGAGGGATTGATGCTCTCAATGCGCCCAACTCCAATTTTGCGGTGAATCCCGTACTCCAAAACCTAATTAGGGCAATAAGATGAAAACCTAGTTTAGATTAACTTCCAAATCGAAGGATTTCCATGAAGGAATGAAGACAAGGGAGGAATAAAACTCACCGGAACCAAAACGAATTTCTGCACTCTTGATTCCATCGGTTAGGGTTGAAACTAGACCTCCAAATGCAAGGGAATGGAGTAGAGCACTCACCGGCGCCCGTAGAGGGAGAAGGAATGGTCGGCTCTGAGAATCGGAGAGGGGGCCAGTGCGATAGGGCAGCGAGAGATGGAAGATGGGGCGTGCGGGAGGAAATCGGGGTCGGCGGAGGCATGCTTGCGGTTCTCCCGTGAGAAATAAGTTACGGGATGAAAAATTACGGGCTGTGGCTTTTAACCTATCGCATGGTGCGGTTTTCTTATTAACCGTATGAGGAGAGGGGGGTTTTGATACATGCTATTGGCACCCCAAAATGTGTTAATTCACATTAACTCCTATTTAAAAAAAACAATTCGTCGCGCTTCGTCACTAAATTAAAATGTGTCACACTATCAATATGACTAACATAAATCACAAATTAATGAATACGACCTCTTGACCATACTAATATCGTAACTCGACGACACGCTGTCTCGATCACAATCCGTCGAGAGTCGACCCTACAATTTAACATGAATTTCGTGTCAGATTATGGATGTTACAGAACATGCTTAGGAAATACAAGTTCCACGTAGATCTGGTAGACCAAGATTTGAGTGTGACAGATATGGATTTCTCGTATCTCAATTAGATAATGTGTTGTTCATGGATCATAGTGATGAGCCTGCAACCTACCATGAGGCTATGTGTGGAGCAGACTCCGAGAAGTGGCTTGAGGCCATGAAATCTGAAATGGACTTCATGTATGAAAACCAAGTATGGACTTTGCTGAAACCACCTAAAGGGGTAAGACACATAGGGTGCAAGTGGGTCTTCAAGAAGAAGACCGACATGTATGGGAATGTATAGACATTCAAAGGATGACTTGTGGCTAAAGGTTTCAAGAAAATTCATGGTATTGACTATGATGAGACTTTTCTCATGTTGTCATGGTTAAGTTCATCAAAATTCTGCTTGTTATTACTGTGTATTATAATTACGAGATCTGACAGATGGATGTCAAAACGGCTTTCTTTAATGGGAACCTCCTCGAGGAAGTGTATATGACACAACCTGAGGGTTTTGTATCTGCAGGTGAAGCCACTAAACTATGCAAGCTGCAGAGATCCATTTATGCATTGAAACAGGCTTCTGCAAGTTGGAATCTTTGTTTTGATGAAAAGATCAAAGAGTTTGGTTTTATCAAAAATGAGTATGAACCTTGTGTTTATAAACGAATTAGTGGGTGCATAGTTGTCTTCCTGATTTTGTATGTAGATGACATACTGTTGATCGGGAATGACAAACCGACCCTGCAAGTTATTAAGAACAACCTATGGGACTGCTTTTCGATGAAGGACTTAGGGGAAGCGACTTATATACTCGGTATTAAGATCCATAGAGATAGATCGAAGAAGTTGCTGGGTTTGACCCAAAGTACGTACATTGACAAGGTGTTGAAACGGTTCAGCATGCTTGAGTCCAAGAAAGGATTCTTGCTCATGTCTCATGGTGTGAGTCTCTCTAAGAACAGTGTCCTAAGTCTTGTGAAGATAAGGACCGCATGAAGTTGGTTTCATATGCTTCGGCAATTGGGTCAATCATGTATGCAATGTTATGTACTAGACACGATGTCTCTTATGCTTTGAGCATGACTAGCATGTATGAGTCTGATCCCGGTGAAGGTCACTGCATAGCCGTCAAGAATATCATCAACTACTTGTGAAGGACTAAGGATATGTTCTTGGTATTCGGCGGAGAGGAAGAGCTCGTTGTAAGTGGTTACACGGATGCTAGCTTCTAAACTGATAGGGACGATTCAAAGTCTCAGTTAGGGTTTGTGTTTTGCCTGAATGGCGGTGTTGTTAGTTGGAAGAGTTCCAAGCAGGATACAGTTGTTGATTCTACTACTGATGCTGAGTATATTGTCGCGGCAAATGCAGCGAAGAAGGCTGTATGGATTAGGAAATTCATCGGCGAGTTAAATGTAGTTTCTAGCATTGTTGGTCCTGTAGATCTCTACTGTGACAACAACGATACAATTGCCCTTGCTTCGGAACCTAGATCTCATCAGCGCTCCAAGCACATACTTCGGTGGTTCCATCTAATTCGAGAGATTGTCGATCGAGAAGATGTGAGCATATGCAGAGTGCCGACTAAAGAAAACATTGCGGATCCACTAACAAAGTCTCTCGCACAAAGAAAGCATGATATTCATGTTAGATCTATGGGTATACAATACCTAAATGATCAACTCTAGTTTGAGTTTTGTGGATTGTATGTTTGTTGACTGTAATATTTCATAATACTATATGCATTTTATTTATATATTTTGGCATGTTCTTTTATTATAAAATCATTTCTATTGTGATAGAGTAGTTCAATTTAATAAATGTCCTTAGAGTGTTTGCTTCCATAAGTCAAGTAGTGACTTGATGTGAGAACCTATAATTTTAGAAGCTTCATTCTTAAAGAGTCTCTGGTCGTTGTATCATCTTAAAAGCTAAGGGCGATGATGATGTCTTTAAGAATAGCATGTGTGTTGACTGATGACCCGTCCTCACAGGTCATAATATTGTGATATCAAGTCATCACATGGGTACTTGTTATGAACAAGCTGTACTTGACAGATCCACCGTGAGAATATTTTGTGGATAGTTATATAAATGTGTCACAAGTATGACTCAAGTGGCAATGATGTTTGTGGTCCTTTGACCTGAAGTCCCAACACTCACTAAGGGAGTAAGAACGTGCTTTGATGTCATCAAAAGTCCAGTCTTGAGAAAGTTGGATGATAAAGGTGGTTATTGGGTATGTTACGAGTCATTTGGGTATTTGCGTGTGAGCAGAGATGGAATTTGTCCTCCTATATGACAAGAGTTGCATCAATGGGGCCCCTTGATGGAATGAGACTGAGAAGTGCATGACCATACTTGGTTGAGTCAATATATAATATTGGACTCACCAATTTCTACAAGTCCATTCTAGATCAAGAAACTGGGATTGAACGTTTATAAGGCTGACACGGTTTATACCTCTACTTCTATCCAGATGTAAGGTACGAAGAGACATGACAACACTGTAACATTGGTCACAATATTTTTTGAGTTTTATAAACTCTTACTGTTTGAGGAGCAATGATGTATTGTTAGATGTCGTTCATTGTTTGTGAAGCTTTTGTTTGATACTTTTTATATCAAGTGTGAGACTGTTATTATTGTCATTGTGATTTAGAAGTGATCAAGCATGTAGCTTCACTGCCAACTCAGTATGAGTCTATCAGGGTCGCACATAAGATTGTGGAGAAATTAACAGATTAGATCTGTATAGTTTAGCTCATATGATGAGTTGAAGAAAATTGAAAAGGAGCTTAAAATATACTAAGGCATTTGGCGTTGAGTGTGTTAAGCTCATTCAACGACATGGGGCTGAAAGCGTTGACAGAGTTAAGCTCACTCAACGCTTTGGCGCATAAAGCGTTGACAGAGTTAAGCTCACTCAACGCTTTGGCGCAGAAAGCGTTGACAGAGTTAAGCTCACTCAACGCCAGGGCGCAGATGTCATACGTCGTTCGACGAATGACGTTCGACGTTCTGGACTTTGCCGCTGCAGGGTCGAGCTGAGTTCGACGAATGACGTTCGACGTTCTGGCCTTTGGCGCAGAGTTCGACGAATGACGTTCGACGAATGACGTTTGACGAATGCTGGCCTTTGGCGCAGAGTTCGTCGAGCTGAGTTCGACGAATCACGTTCGACGTTCTGGCCTTTGGCGCAGAGTTCGTCGAGCTGAGTTCGACGACTGCTGGCCTTTGGCGCAGAGTTCATCGAGCTGAGTTCGACGAGCTGAGTTTGACGAATGTCCGTACTGAGTCAAATGTTGACTTGCTGAATTCTGGAATGAAAGCTTTGGGTCTGCGGATAGCGACGAGAGCTGTTCTATTTATCTCCTGGAGTATAAATATGAAGTTTTAGGGTTTTTTGTTGATGGTTCATTTTCTTTCTGTCTAAGCACACGAGCTGATACTGTGCGATAAGAAGATAACCCTAGAAACTCGACGGAAGCGTTCTGTCAATCCTGTCGCCGATTCCGATCCCGATCCCGGCGAGTGTTGTCGCCGCCTCTCCTATAACAAATCTAGCAGTCTGTGGAGACGCTGAGTGTCCTCTCCCGACCTAGCGCTTGTGTGATAAGTTGTTGTGGGTTCTCCCGATCGTGTGGATTACTGTAGAGGCGCGGATATACTTTCTGCGCTCAAGACTCTAGCCGTTGTGTGGCCGGCCCGATTCTTCCGGAGCATCTAGGTTGAGTCCTGACTCAATCCCTCAAAGATAATTTTTTATTAGAGCATGCTTTATTTCTTGATTCATGAATATTGTCAGATCTGAACTCGTTTGGGTTTTACTTGTTCTTATTTCTGTTGCGTGCACAAGTGTTGTGTAATCCCCAAAAACCCAACACCTCCACCCACTGAGAATTAAGTTAATGTTGTTGTTCATGCAGCACAATGCGGTCATGGGGCGCACTGGAGGATCGGGGGTGTCGCCCTCTTTGATCACATCGTGAGAGGATTGGTCTGCTTGTTGAGTGGTGCTTTATGAAGCATCCACATCTCTGACCTCACACTCATGTCAGTGTTGCTAAGTTTTAATCTTCTTCTTAGACCACCTCCACTCTGACATATGAATCCGACTAATGGTCCTCTTCGACATATATTGAGCCTCAAATTAGTGTTTCCAAGAAATTTGCCTCTATTGCAACTTCTTCGGGTAGCACACATGTTGCTCCTCAAGTGGCTCATTGACTCCAATACCACTAATTATATGATTGAGAATTTGTTTTCTCTCACCTTGAGAAACATACTCATTGATCATTGTATTGTGGTTGATGGCTCACCTCCTCAAGTTTGTGGAACTGGAGTTGTTATTACCACCTGTCTTTTCCAATCTTTTATCCATCAATGCATTTCTAAAACAATTACACTGTCATGTATCATTCTCGCCAACCAATTATTATTTTTAGGACCATCAATCGAAGAGGAAAATTATTACTAGAACTGAACGAAGGAAGGGGCATCCAGAACCTGGACAATCTTCCTATTTTCTCAGCATCTGCTATAAGCCTATAACGCCTTCTTTGCTTCAGTGGCATCATCGTATTTGTCATCCTCCACTTTGTCTGCTTCTCCAGCTCATGTTGTCTTCTCAGTACAATATGGCATGCATCATCGTACTAGTTTTCTTGCTACATTTTGTATGAGTTTTGTATATGATTTTGACCTTGTTCATTCGGGAATCTAGGGTCCAAGTCCCTCCAAGTATGTTGGTGAAGAAAGTCTGTATTTTGATATTGATGATTGCTCAAAATGTACTTGGCGTATTTATTAAGAAAACGATTTGAACTCTTTGTTTTCTATAAATTTTATAATGGAATTCACACTAATTTGGTCTTGCAATTAAAATTCTACTGACAAACAGTGTTGTGGATATCCTCCGACGTGGCCGACATGTCGGCCAACATAAAGGTTCATGGACAAAATGACACGTTTCCGATATTTTTTTACAAAATATCATTTTGAATATATCCTCTGATATGTCTACTATTGACCGATATATTTGTTGATATATTGGCCGATATATCCCGAAATTTTATCGAATGGTTGTTTTCAATTTATTTTAATTAGTTTCTATGGTTTAATAGACAATAGACCAAACTTGTTTCATTATTTATGTTGTTTTTTCTTTCCTCTGGATTTCCTCTGGCTTTCTTCCTGACATTCTGTTTCTTCTTGATTTATTTCACAGATTATACTGTTATTACTTGTGTAACACAAAATATTTATATTAGTTTGATAAATTTAGTAGTTTAATAAATATCAAATTATTAATATATTAATATATATTAAAAATGATTAAATTTATAAATGATTACAAATATAAATAAATAAATATTTAATCCCGATATATGAAATATCCCTGATATATCTCCCGACATATTAAAACTGACATGAAAAACCTAAACCGACGTATCCCTGATATCCGACATCTACAACCTTGCAGACAAATAATGCAAAAGGATATATGGGCCACCAATTCCTCTCTTTTTGTACTTCTAATGATATCATTCATCAAATCAGTTGTCTACATACATCTCAACAAAATGGGGGTGGCAGAGAGGAATAAATTTTCATCTCCGATCAACATCTCGATTATATGAATGTTTCTTGATCCTACTGAGATCATGCAATTTTCATTTTCTATTTTCAAATTCATCCTATGTTTTATTCTTCATGGTAAAACATCTTTTTTTCTTCATTCGGATAGTACTCTTTTTTCCCTCACTTGTGTATTTGATTATACTCCCTTCATTCACACTCCTACATCTGGTCGAGACAAACTCTTTGGCCGCATCACCCAGTATATTTTCTTGAGATATTTTCTTACTTACGCATATGGGCTATTGTTGCTTTGACTCAATCTCCAAACATCAAAATGTCATTGTTGATGTCATTTTTTTGATTCTACACCCTATTTTTCCATGGACGACAGTTTCCTTACTGAGATCCCCCACCATATCTCTATTACCTGCCCTTTCCTACCTTTGGGTCCTCCTTTCCTATCATTCATGCTCCTCCACCTGATATCACATCACATGAACCACCACCTATACATATATTTCCTCCTCCCATACATTTTTCCATGTCATTATAGTCGATGTCCAGCTACTCCCTCGTTCATAACTCTTATCACTCCACGA
Organism: Platanthera guangdongensis; assembly: GCA_039583875.1. Lineage (NCBI taxonomy): Eukaryota > Viridiplantae > Streptophyta > Magnoliopsida > Asparagales > Orchidaceae > Platanthera > Platanthera guangdongensis. The sequence goes on along the minus strand of CM077163.1, from coordinate 198,894,038 downwards.
TTCCCAATGTTAGCTCTCATCTCATCTTTCTCCTCTTCGGATGGTTCCTTTACATAAGCAGACTGAGATAAGGATGTTCACATTGCTCTATAGAAGAGGGTATGAAAAAGTACACATGTCCTTATTACTAATGTTGTGTCTGATGCAATTTTAGTCCTTGCAGCCAGTTTCTCTTGACAATATCTGTCATCATTGTCCCTGCTATGAAATCTTCATATACATTGCTGGGAAGAAGTTATGGAGGGGGGTAACATTGTTGGTTTTTGATAGGTCCTTATCATCAAATTATCCCAACGACATTGTGTATAGATACAAAGCTCGTATGATTGCAAAGGAGTTCACTTAGATAGATGATGTTGATTTTTTTGACACATTCTCTTTGGTTCCCCGTGTCAGTACTATATGGATACTCTTCTTTGTTGTCATCAACTGGAATTGACAAATGTTGCCGGTATATGCCAAAAAATGTCTTCTCATATGAAGATCTGCATGAAGTAGTCTATATAGAGCAACCTCCTAGTTATGTTGCTCAGAATCTCATATATGGTCTTAAACAAAATCCTAAAGTATGGTTTCACAAGTTCGGTCAAGTTGTTTCTACCTTTGGTTTTTGTAGAAACAATCCAAATCACTCTCTCTACATACGGAAGACCGACTAAGGGCTAATTATTTTTGTTGTATATGTAGATGATATTTTTCTCACTGGAGATGATTCTTCTGGCATAAAAATAACAAAATATCTTTGGGTAGATTTTGTTACAAAAGATATGGGTACTCGTGGGCAGACCCACATAGGGTCGAGTCGATTTTAAAAACCATTTTTTCAACAATAGAAAATAAATTATTTGTCTTGACAAATAAGGCATCAGCGAATATATAATTTTTGAAGTATTACAAATAAAGACAAGGTTGTTGTTGAAACCTGAAAATCGGTAAGTGTTGAAACCTGAAAATCGGTCTCTTGTGCAGTTCGGGGTCCCAAAAGGGGTGTGGCCTCACACTTACTTCCCTCGAGCGAGCACACCAGACCAAAGACTCAGGAATACAGGAACAAAACCGAGGTCCCAGCGGGGAGGTCCCACCACACACCCGGAAAATCTAAAAGCGCTTCCCATCTCAAGTCAATGTTGAGCTTGGTCACCTTGGAGGACACTCAAAGCTTGCTAAGAAAAGCCTGAGAAAGACCTGAGAAAGAAGAAGTTAAGAGAATCAGTCTCTCCAAAGGTGCCCCCCCCCCCGGTCTACTTATAGATTTCCAAACTTGGTCTGCCAACAGCGTAACTCCGCTGTCACATTTCCCTATACGCGGCCCAATTGGATCTGCCAGCAGCGTAACTCCGCTGTCGAAAAGAGCTATCTGCAGGCCTCTAGGGGGTACCAAGATAATATCACCTCTGGACCCCACTAGGCGAGTGGTCCGCGAAAACACTACTCGCCTGAAGAGGCAGATGCTGGAGGAGCTAAGCATCTGCCTCCTAGTCTCACCAATGGGCGAGTGTGAGTTCTACCCTCCACTCGCCTAAGGCGGCGAAAACAATCCTACCTGCGAACTAAGGGCTCGAACCTTTGGCGAGTGAGTGATGAAGATCGCACTCGCCCAAGGGCATGCCTGCTCTCCTGTATTGGGGCGAAAACTTATCGATGCTCTGGGAGAGTGCGGGTCTGCCTACCCCACTCGCTATTCCGACCAGCTGCATCCTGAGGGTCCTCTTGCTATGCCTCCGACTCGTCGGGGGGTGGTCTCACTCAGCGAATACGGGGTTGTACACAATCCTCGCTCTTTGCAAGCTAGTCTCATGCTCGGAAAAAAAAGTCTAACCCCTAGTATTTAGTGAGTGCTTACTGACCTGAAAGGAATCTTGGTGGGTCCCTTCACCTTGCTATAAATACTCAGTCACAGGTAGGTGATTCTTTCCAACCTCATCGGCTTTCTCTTTCTCGCTTTCAACTCAATGTCGCTTTTGAAAGAAGCTCAGGATTGCCTTGCTGCTGCAAGAGCGGAGGCCAAATCTTCAATCGCCGCGTTTGCTCCTTGGCTTGCTCGAAAAGCTCCGAGCTCGTCCCCCAAGATGAAAAGGCCAAGATGGCCAGGCTCGACCTGACAATGAACAAGTCCATCCTGCTGACTCCATCACACTCTGGGATCCCTCAGGTATCCTCACTCACTTCTCCTCTCGCCACTTTCTTCAAAGATAAAAATAGACACCAATGCGTCGACTCGCAAATCCCTCCAAAGGAGAAGAATATCGAGGAGGGGACGGCGAATGCCGAGCCGCACTCGCTTGAAGTCGGGAGTGACAAGCCGGCCCCTGAGGTCAATTCCCAAACTAACCCAGACGATCTCCCGCAAATCCCCGGTAAGTCATCTTTTGCACATTCCCCTCTTATCAATTCGCTTACCCGCATCTTCCGCAGCTCCCGCCTTTGGGACCACGGGACTAGGCGCTTCAACGCCCAAGTCCCTTGCTCGCCCGACGCCCTTAGATCCCGCCTCAGGCCTACTACCCCCGGCAGATGAGGTTCCCAACCTTCCACCTCAAGACAACATTCCTGCCGCCGATCAGACAATTTTGCACCCCAAGGCTTGGGAAGGTGCACATTACCTTTGACACTCCCTTCGAGGGGCGGCCCAGCACTTCCCGCCGACACTCAGTCAGGGAGGCTGAAACCGTGCCAGGTAAATAATCGCATTTGCCTCGCCCTTGCTACAATGAGATCACACTCGACTAAATTTACCTACTGCAAGCTACCACGAAGTCTCGTCGACTGATGTTGACAATGACGAGGAGGAGTTCTCGCCCCCCCCCCCCCCATCTCCTGACTCGATCGCTGGTTTCCTGGGTGACCCGAAGGATGTCTAGGTGCTGAAGCGGCGGATGACCGAACGATTTCGGAAACATACTCTTATGATGTGTGAGATCTTCAGCCGGGTTCAGGAGAACCAAAACTCTGTCGAGGAATGACTACTCTGCTTGGAGAACAACTACACACAGTTGATTGCCGAGTTAGGGGGGGGGGGGGGGGGGGGGGGGCAGGCAGTAGGACGAACTTTCCCGGGATTCACGTTGCGCGTGCCGAAGATCAATTGCGCTTAGCACAGCAGGAGTTACAGACCATTCGCGCACTTCAATACTCTCGCATGCTGCCTAGGGCGGGAGGAGAGGTCGGGGACGGTGGTCATGGCCACAGGTAGGCCTACAGGCACTCGCCTTCCTACCCTTCTTTCAATTATGCTTGTAATAATAAACTGTTGGCTAGGACTCGCGCCGATTGTGCATGTATATTAGAAATTTTCTTCTGATCTCGCAACTGGGCTTTTCTTTTTTATTACTGACCTGTTGTTTTTAAGTCTAGAACGTATCATTAGCTCGAACTCGGCGGAGAGTGGGGGAGCGCGGGATCGAAACAGGGTCCAAGGCCGGATGTGGCGAGTTGGCTATCTGTACATCCCCCATCCTGGATCCTTCCCGCCCAAAAATTTCTATAAATAGCCCCCCACCCACCTGCCGCATTAACTACCATTTCGAAAGCTTCCAACCTTCTTCTTTCCAACTTCTCCTTTATTGCACTTGCATTTCCACGCCTTCTTTCCTTCACTCGCAAAATGACTGGCGATACTGATGGCTGAACCATGTGTGTCGCAGCATTCGCCGACTATCCCTTTATGAACTGTAACCTAACTGGGAAGGAGTTCCACGTGCTAGTCGGGCTCTACATCTCGCATGGGTTCGTCGCGTGTCTACCGGGAAAAGGAGAACCGATAAACCACTTCTTACCGAGTGAACTCGCTATACCTGTCGAGCACTTCGAGGTAGGGCTCCTCCTCCCTATTTGGTCGGAGATACGCCAGGCCCTGCGATTTTTCGAAGTCATTCCTGCATAGCTCAATCCCAACTTCATAGCCTTACTGGTAGCATTCGCTTGCTACCTGCAGGATGAGCGGATAGAGTTCAGTCTTCCGGTCTTCGGGAAACTTTTCAACTTCAGGGACAAGAGGGATGGAATCGCCCTCTTCTCCGGCAACTACCTCAAGGCAGTAAGTCTCGCCAACAAGAATCATCACTGGATCCGTAAGTTTGTCTGTCTCAGGTGATTTCGGCAATCCCCCCCTTTCGCCTGTCCAACAGGAAGAGTCGACCTACCGCCCTCCCAGCCTTGGAGGATACGAGGCCAAACTCCACCAATTCCTATTTCAGAAGGAGTTCGATGTCCCTTACCTAAGGAGGAAGGTCGGCTCGCTCCTACCCGTACTCGCCAGAGAAGATATTCCTCACCCTTTCCTTTAACTAACTGATTCGAGAACTTCAACTAACTACTACACGCACAGGAGAACGAGACCTACCACTTAATCCACCTCACGTGAGTAGCATGACAGTCGCCTCTGGAAAGGTACGCGTGGAGGCCTCCGCTGCAACCTGTAGGAGCGAACCAAGACAGCAGCCAGAATTGAAAGCCTGACGCGCGACCAGCCCCGACATCCTTCAAGAAGCCCAAAGATACAACTCTCACCAAGGGTAAAGAGGTCAGCACGGCCCCCCTTGTGAGCTCCCGGGTCGCAGGTGAGACCGTTGGTAAGATTACCAGTGAGACTGGAGGGACCTCGACGGAGCCAGAAGGGAAGGTGGTGCCAAGAGGACACCGGAACTTTGGTCCGGGCGAGAATTTGTTATATGACGTCGGCGTTCCCCTGTTGCTCTGGGATAGGGAGGCCAACAGGGCCTCCATCTCTACTATCCTCCCCTCCTGGCAGGAGGGCGAGATCGTCTCCGTCCAAGTCTATGCCTTCTCCTTCGGGCTATACGGGCGGGACAGCGCCGCCTATTACGATAACGCGACCATGCAGGCACTCGCGTATGAGAGAGTGCGAGCCCAGCTCTGTGTCGTCGAGCTTGTTCTATGACGCCTTTTCGCGGCATTCGCCTATCGCGAAATCTAGCTGATGTCTGCGACTCGTGGGGTCTGCTATCTGAGGAAGTCATGACGCTGATGCAGAAGCTGGCTGTTGTTGAGCAAGATCTCGCCGGACGAGTGGGTGGAATAGTAATTCTTCTCTCACCAAGCGCACTCGCTACTTTCCATTCTCGCTCTAACTCCTTAAACTTTTTTCAGGATGTCGTGACCGTTGCTCAATTGCACGCATGCATCGCCCATCTTGAGGAGAACTGGGGGTCGAAGGCCCAAAATAAGCAATGGGTCAACTCGCTGGTTCCCCCTCTCCCCGACGAGAAGAAGCTTCAACTGTACTTTCACCATGAGATTGAGCTGATGATGCAAGAGAATACCATCGCTGCGACAAGACACTCGCTCCAAGCGATGCAGGGAGCCGGCTTTCTGAGAGGTGAGGGCGCGAGAGTGACTGCCGAGGACTTGGTCCCAGAGCTGTTCCTGCCAATCGTCGAGCCAAAGGACGATGTCGGCGCCACCCCCGGCGAGAGCGAGCAGTCGGCATCTCCACCCTGAAGTTCATGTTTTCCAAACTTTCCTATGTATTTTTCCCTTTTCTCGGGCTGAACCCCTTTTTTGCGAGATGTAACATTTATCAATGAAATACAGATTAAAGTTTTGCGCTGTGAAATTTCTCTTTATTTTTATTTTAGCTCTGGTTGATCTGTCACGCAGAACCGCACTCGGCCCACGCTTCAACGTCGGTAGCTCTTGGGAAAGACATCTTGCGAGACCTTAGCCCAGCCTCTTGCTGCAACAGCTCGCAAAACGTCGATTTCGCGAACTTGACGCTTAGAATTAGCTCTTGCGCCGTTCTCGCCCCATCGGCTTGCGCGCGACTACGGAGCTCGGCTAGCGAATTCCAGCCCCGAACACTCGCATTTGCTTATACCCTTTGTCCTGCCTCTTTTATGTCATGGCCTAGGTACTTGTCATAGCTTCTGAGTGACTTTTTGTACTATCGACTGGCGAGTTCCTTGACAGCAAGATCTCCTTAAAACTTTACAGTCGCTTCAATATTCCACCAACTCCCCGCCTTGTTGACTGGCGAGAACTTTGATGGCAAGTTCCCCTTAGGGTCAATCTCTCAGCCTATCATCGAGTGACCTTCAGCCCTGCCAGCTATTAGAAACCTGGTCAGCGGGATCCTCTCGGGCCAATGCCTCGTTCTATGTCCGAGTGAGTTCCAGCCTCTGCCAGCTAGTGGCAGCCTAGTAAGTGGGATCGTCTCGGGATCTACATTCAACCCGTTTCTCAACATCCACCGAAGGCTTTCCTGACTTGCCAGCTAGTGGGAGCCTGGCAGCGGGCTCAGCTTGAGATCTAAGTTCAACTTGTTTCTCAACATCCACTGAGGGCATTCCTGACCTGTCAGCCAATGGGAGTCTAACAGCGGGATCAGCTCGGGATCTAAGTTCAACTTGTTTCTCAACATCCACCGAGGGCCTTCCTAACCTGTCAGCTAATGGGAGGCTGACAGCGGGATCAACTCGGGATCTAAGTTCAACTTGTTTATCAACAACCACCGAGGATCTTCTTGACCTGTCAGCTAATGGGAGCCTAATAGCGGGATCAGCTCGGGATGTAAGTTCAACTTGTTTCTCAACATCCACTGAGTGCCTTCCTGACCTGTCAGCTAATGGGAGTCTGACAGCGGGATCAGCTCAGGATCTAAGTTCAACTTGTTTCTCAACATCCACCGAGGGCCTTCCTGACCAGTTAGTTAATGAGAGTCTGACAGCAGGATCAGCTCGGGATCTAAGTTCAACTTTCTTTTAGGTCATAAGGGGGGACATGCTAAGAAGGAAAAAGAGTTAGACCAATAAACATGTTTCTTATTCATACTCATGGATAGAAGCGTTTCAAGTCATCACCACTCCAGGTGTGACTGATGGTTACCCCCTTCACATTTTGGAGGCGATAACTCCCTAATTTGAGGGCTTCCTTGACAACATAAGGACCCTCCCAATTGGGATTGAGTTTTCCAACTGACGCTGACCTCCCGGCCGCATCTACCTTTTTCAAGACTAGATCTCCCTTTACAAATTGTTTGATCTGTACATGTTTGTCAAAATACCTGGTCATTCAACGTCTAATTTCCTCTAGTCTGATGACGGCTAGGTCGCGAAGCTCCTCCACCAGGTCCAGTGAGAGCCGCATCTCGCCTTCATTCTCGACTCTCCAATCTACATCTCCTTCTCCTGCGATGACCACCCACGGTGACCTGATCTCGAGCTCCACGGGAAGCACGACTTCGTAGTCATGTGGAAGTTTGAATGGAGTTTCCCCCATGGCGGTGTTGGGCGTGGTTCTTAGGGCCCAAAGTACCGACGGAAGCTGCTCCACCCAACTTCCCTTCAGGTTCTCAACCTTCTTTTTCAACAGGTTTACGATGATCTTATTCGCCTCTTCCACCTGTCCGTTACTCCTGGGGTGATGGACCGATGCAAACCTAAGATCAATCTCGAGCTGGTCACAGAAGCTGATGAACTCATCACTGGCGAATTGAGGCCCGTTGTCGGTGACTATAGGTTGAGGCAGCTCATGCCGGCAGATGATCTCTCCCCATATAAAGTTACGGATCACCTGAGAGGTCACCTTGGTCAAGGCCTTGACTTCCAGTCATTTCGAGAAATAATTGATCATGACCAGAATGAATTTCCTTTATTCGCTGGCCTAAGGCCCCACCAAGTTCATTCCCCAAATTGCAAATGGTCATAGCGCTGTGATACTTCTGAGCCTCTGGGCGGGCAGGAGCTGGAGTGCCGCGAACAGCTGACATTTAAGACATTTCTTCACGAACTCTTCTGCATCTCTGCTCAAGGTTGGCCAAAAGTATCCTTGTTGAACTATCCTGCCTTTTAGGGTCTTGCTCCTCGAGTGGCTTCTACACTCTCCTGAGTGGACCTCCTCTAAAATCTTCGGAACCTCTTCCTCAGATACACACCTGGCCAGAAGCCCCAAGAGAGTCTTCCGAAACAGCTCTCCTTCGCGCAACAAGTAGTATGCCGACTTGTTCCTGAAGCGCTTCTTGTTTGTGGCCTCCCCTGGGAATTCGCCGGTGGTTAAAAATGTGATAAACAGATCCTTCCATGAGGGGCGTTGATCTATCTCCATTAGCTCTTCCTCTTCTATGGAGGGTCAGAACAAGTCCGTCATGGTCCCACCTGCCCTTGGGCCGGACTTGGCCAACTGATCCGCTGCAACACTCTCTTCACGTGGTACATGCCTGATGGAAAAGGTCCGGAATCCCGCAATAAGGCCCCTTACCATGAGCAAGTATTGCAGCAGGGTCGGCTCCCTCACCTCGAACTCTCCCTTGACCTGCGAGGCCACCACCATCGAGTCTGTTAACACCTCCACATCCTGCACCCCCAACTCCCTAGCGAGTCGTATCCCCGCAATGACTACCTCATACTCCGTCTGGTTGTTAGTGACAGGGAAGTGTATCACTATGGCCTGCTCGATCTTCGTCCCCTGGGGGATTTCCTAGACCACCCCCGCTCCCAAAGAATGTCTTCATGAAGCCTCATCCACCAGCAGCTTCCAAGCAACTAGGCGGTTTGGTCCTACCTCTTCTGACTCCACTACACAATCTGCCAAGAAGTCTGTCACCGCTTGAGCTTTAATCGGCAGACGCGAGACGAAGGAGATGTCAAACTCGCTCAAATCCACTGACCATTTTGCTAACCTTCCTGAAAGTTCCACCCCTTCAAAAATGTCACGTAGCGGGCGATCGGTCACCACCAGGATCGAGTGAGCTTGAAAGTAAGGTCGGAGTTTTCGGGCCGAGAGGACCAAAGCAAAATCTAGCTTTTCCAGGATCGGATACCTGAGTTCTGCCTTCTTCAAGACCCGGCTCACGTAGTAAATTGACAGCTGCTTCTTACCCTCCTCTCGGACCAACACGGAGTTTACAGCCTCCGCCCCCACTCTGAGGTACAAGGTCAAATCTTCCCTTTGGGTCCCTGGAGCAGAGGATCCCTGGTGAGCTGATCCTTCAGAGACTAGAAGGCCTCCTCACATTCCTTAGTCCATTCGAACTTTTGATTCCCCCGAAGTACCATGAGAGGGGTGAGCACTTCTCTCCCGCCCGGGAAAGAAACCTGCTCAGTCCTGCAAGCTTCCCCGTCAGGCGCTGAACCTTTTTGGCACTCCTTGGCGATTCCAGCTCCATTATTGCTTTCACTTTATCCGGGTTGGGCTCCACCCCGGATGGAGTTAGGAGGTGTCCAAGGAACTTCCTTTGGCTTGCTCCGAAAACACACTTCTGGGAATTCAACCTCATTTTAAACGTTCGCAAGGTGGAAAAAGTTTCCTCCATGTCTTGAAGGTGAGAGCTCACATCCTTGCTCTTCACCAATAGAACATCTACATATACCTCGAGGTTTCTCTCTCGTTGTTCCCAAAAGACCATATCCATCATCCTTTGATACATCGCCCCTGCATTCCTCGGCTCAAAGGGCATCATATTATATCAATAGCATCCGCTGCTCGTGATAAAGGACGCATCCTTTACATCCGGAGGGTGCATCCTGATCTGGTGATAACCTGAAAAAGCATTCAAAAAACACATTACAGGGAAACCGACGGCTTAGTCAACAGTGCATCGATTCAAGGCAAGGGATAACAATCCATAGGGCATGCTTTATTCAACAAATAGAAGTCTACACACATTCTCCATTTCTCATCCCCTTTTTCACCATTACAACATTAGAGACCCAGTCCAGAAACTGGATCTCTGACACAAAACCGGGCTTGAGAAGTTTTTCCACTTCCTCTTTGATAGGCCATTCGAGCTTGTCGGCCACGTTCCTTTTCTTCTGGCGGATAGGGCGGACCTTCAGGTCGAGATTTAGCCGGTGGCAAGCCACATCTACATCGATGTCGGGCATATTCGCCGCGCTCCAAGCGAAGATGTCCACGTGCTCCTAGATACATGTCAGCATCCTCTCTTGATCCACCTGGCCCAAGCCTCCGCTAACCCGCACCTTCTCTGTCTTACCTGCTTGGGTGAGAACCTCTAACTCCACTGCTTCTTCAGGCTCCAGCCGGGACTGCTCCTCCCAATCATCAGCTGTCCTCTCTTCATGGGCGAGGGCCTCCTCTTCCACTGCTTCCTCCACCACCATCATCTCCTCTCCTCCTATCGGCTCTCCTTTCGCACTCCCCTCCTGAGCGAGGACCTGCTTCCTCCGTCGTCGCCTCCTCCATCACTTTCTCCATCTCCTCGACCTCTCCTATCCATGAGATGGTGTTGACAGCGGTGACGTAGCACTGTCTTGCCACCTTATGATCTCCTTAGACCCCCCCCCCCCATCGTTGAACTTATGGCACTGGTGGAAGAATGAGGGGACGCAACAGAAAGCGATGATGAGAAGCCGGCTGAAGATGGCATTGTAGCAGTTGGGGGCGTCCACAATCACAAACTGACAATTGCGGGACTGACCCCCCAGAGTCACATTGAGCCCCATTCTACCTTCCACTTCCTTCCTCTCTCCCGAGAACCCGAAAAGCGGTCCATCCGAGGACAACGCCCTCTTTGTCTCCACATTCATCTCGCCAAACGCCTTCTTGAAGACGACGTTGACCGAGCTCCCGTTGTCTACCAAAATCCGGGAGACGGTGAAGTTCTCGGCCACTGTCTGCACCACTAGAGCATCGCAGAACGGATCCTCATGATCTGGCATGTCACTCGAGGTGAAGGTAATCCTCTCCACGGGAGGCGGGGTCTGGGACGTCGAAGCGACGCTTCGTCGGAACACGGTTTGGAGGCTTCCCTTACGGGTGTCCTCAATTCCCCCCCTGTGGATTACTCCAATCCTCCCAGAGCCTCCCATATCGGTCTGCTCTTCACATTTGTCTTCATCGGCCCCCGCGACCACTTCCTCGATCCGTACTGTCGGCGGCTGCTACCCCGGTCCTCTTGCCCTTCTCGGCTCCAGAAACTCTGGGTAGGTGGTCGTTGCGTGACCTTTCTCTTGATGGAAGTCACAGTATGGCAACTCCACCTCTACTCCTCTCTATCCCCCTCGACCGTTCCTCCTCTCAACCCTTCCCCAGGCTATTGTCATGGCTTGATATTGTGGGGGTAGAGGTGTCCATGGACCCTGCCTCCATCCTGGAGGGTTAAACCTCCCCTGCCCCCCTTGGTAGTTCCCTCCTCCTTGGAAACTTCTTCCCTAACCCAGGACAGGTCCTTCGCGCTGCCTCCATGGCAGCTAGTTGGTGGGTTCTTGATAACCCCACCCCTGTCATTGCCTTTGGAAACCATGCCCTCTGGGCTCATCTCTTCTTCTCTCCTCCTGACGCATGTTCACTCACTGCTCCCTCTCTTCACTTCCTCCCAACCTGGCCAGCTTCCTAATAAAATTGGGGTTTGCTGCCTCACCCTTGATCTCCTGTGTCGCTCTCTCCATTACTTCCTTAAAGGGCAATGGTGGCCTCCGCTTCAATGCCACCCTAAAGAACCCTTCTTGGATCCCCAAAGTAAAGGTCATCATCAGGGTAAACCCAGACACCTCTTCCACAACGAGGACTTCCTCCTGGAACCTGTCCACGTAGCTTGCCAGGGTTTATTCCGGTCCCAACTTGATTGCGAAGAGGAACTTCGCGCCCTTCTTCCTCTTCTTTGAAGTCGAGAATCTCGACAGGAATACCCGGCGCAAATCTGCATAGCAGTAAATTGAGCTGGTGGGAAGCTGGTGGAACAAGTCCCTTGTCTTGTCCTTCAAGGAGATGGCTAAAAGCCAGCACTTGAAGGCGTCAATCATTTGTCTGATGGAGACCGCGTTCTCAAACCACTGGACGTGCTGAACTGGGCCATCTCTGTCGGTGTAGTAGGACATCTCCGGCTCTCTGAACCCCTCTGAAACTGGGGCTGACACGACCAACTCGCTAAAGGGGCTCCCTCCTGCGGCGCGAGTGGGTGGCTCCCGCAAGACCACCTCGCTGGCCTGGCCTGCACTCGGCGAGTCGGGGAAGAGCTCTCGCCCGGTGGGATCCTGCACGCCATCCTCGCCCTCTTTCTCCTTCCCGGTCCGCCTGACCGGGACGTTCTCGCCCAAAGCCGGCTACGCAACCACCGAGACAGCCGGTGTCGAGCACTCGCCGCGAGTGGCGCTGAGCCAATGGTGCAAGGTCTTCATGACCTCCTTCCTGAAATCTTTGAACATGTCCACAGTAGTTAAGACCGGTGGGGGTGGCGAGTGATCTAGGCAAGACCCTTGTTCTTCAACTCCAGTCATGGAACTAGCTGAGGATCTTCTGTGTTGGCCACGCTCCACGCTCCACGCTCATCGCACCAAAGTGTTGAAACCTGAAAATCGGACACTTGTGGAGTTCGGGATCCCAAAAGGGGTGTGGCCTCACACTTACTTCCCTCAAGCGAGCACACCAGACCAAAGACTCAGGAACTTAGAAACAGAACCGAGGTCCCAGCGGGAAGATCTCACCACATACCCGGAAGATCTAAGAGCGCTTCCCCTTCCAAGTTAATGCTAAGCTTGGGCACCTTGGAGGACACTCAAAGCTTGCTAAGAAAAGCCTTAAGAAGAAGAAGTTAAGAGAATCTGTCCCTCCAAAGGTGCCCCCCCCCGGTCTATTTATAGATTTCCAAACTTGGTATGTCAACAGCGTAACTCCGCTGTCACATTTCCCTATATGCAGTCCAATTGGGTCTGCCAACAGCGTAACTCCGCTGTCAAAAAGAGCTATCTGCAGGCCTCTAGGGGGTACCTAGGTAATTTCACCTCTGGACCCCACCGGGCAAGTGGTCTGCAAAAACTCAATTCACCAGAAGCGGCGGATGATGGAAGAGCCAAGGATTCGCCTCCTAGCCTCACCAATGGGCGAGTGCGAGTTCTACCCTCCACTTGCCTGAGGCGGCGAAAACCCTCCTACCTGCGCACTAAGGCTCGAACCTTTGGCGAGTGCGTGATGAAAATCGAACTCGCCCAATGGCATGCTTGCCACTCCTGCATTGGGGCGAAAACTTATCGATGCTTTGGGCGAGTGCGGGTCTGCCTACCTCACTCGCTATTCCGACCAGCTGGATCCTGAGGCTCCTCCTGCTATGCCTCGGACTCGTCGGGAGGTCCCACTCAGCGAATACGGGGTTGTACAGTTGCATTTGTAGATCAGTTGGTTGTCTTATTTTTTTATCTGTGGTCTTGCGTTCCAATACTAAAGATGACAATACTTAAAAGTTTTTTTTATGAACAAGGCTTTATAAATAAATTTGTTGCTATGTTTAAAGTTGTATAATTTTCTATAAACAAACTCATTATGATATTATTGTTAAAAAAATATAGTTTTTATGAATAAAATCATTGCTTTGTTTTTATTTAAAATTTAATTTTATAAACAAATTAATTAGTATATTGCTTATAAAAAATTAATAAATAAGTTCATTTTTATGTTGTTATATAAAATTTTTTATTATAAATAAGTTGTGTAGATTTTGAATAATTTATAAAAAAAATTTGAATAATTTTGTGTTTCGCCCACACTGACTAAAGCTCTTCCGTCAGCCACTGTGGGTACTCCCAAATTCTCCTTGGGAATCGAAATTGTGAGACACAATAACAATGTAATTATTTCCTAATGAAAGCATTCTCTAAATCTATTTGAAGAAACATGTCTTCTTTGCATGAAGCCTGAACGAAATCTAATGTTTTTGGGCACTGACAGACTTCGGGATGAGACATATCCTCCTCTAAAAGATATCACTCATTCCAGCCATCTAATCGATAAACACATATATCTTATCGTAACCAAACATGAAATCTCTTTCGACGCTATAAAGATCTGTCAACCGATTGCATGATCCCAGAAAGTATCATCTTGAAGCTGCACTAAAAATAGTAGAATATATCAAAGAATTTCCTAGCAATGGGCAACTACTTAAAAGAAGCAATCACTTGTGTATTGAAGTGTGTTGAGATGCAAGTTATGAAAATGATAAGGGAGATTAAAAAATCACTTCTGGATATTGCATGTATGTCGGAGGAAACTTTGTCAGATGGAGAAGTACAAAAACAAGCAGTTGTGTCTAGGTGAAGTACAAAAGTTGAATACAGAAATATGGCTCAAACTATTTATGAGTTGAAGACACTTCTGAAAGATTTGGGTGAAACTTACCACTACTTTCTACTGATGTTTTATAATTATAAAGTTGTCACCGACATATCTAAAAATCTAGTGTTCTAATTTATATAAAGAGGAGAGTTTTAACATAATAGTACAAATTATTTTATATTATAAATTATTGCAATAAATATCTACGCATATATACATATACACATGTGTATGTATGTGCATGTATATATACATATATATACTATAGTAAAAACAAGTATGGATGACTTCCAAATTAACTAGCTAAATGATACACAGGATTCATCCTAGCCCTCTATCTTCAATCAAACTCATTCTTTTATATTACAGAACAGGTGAATTTTGAACTTTAAAAAACGTGATCCCGTGAAATTATTTCGATGGAACCAAAATGCCTTCTTCACCGATGTCAATGCGTTGTCTACCTTCTTTTGTGCTTGCCCTTTCATAGAGAAATCGGCATCTCCCATCTTCTCTTCCCTTCCCGATCCTCCCTAACCTCTCGTAATGCCCCATTACCAACTTTCTCACTGGAAGCCTACACCATAGAATCCACATTGTCACTTATTAATCGGCGTGTTGGGAAAAACCCTTATGATTTATCTTAACAAATTACTTTAAGTGATTTTACATTCTACGCTTATTACCCATGATGTATAGTAAAGGAAATTTGGTCTTAGAAGTCCAAGGTTGACATTGGTACAACGGACATAAGAAAGACATACTGAATTTAAGAGAAAAGTCATGGATTGGCAACATGCGTCGACTAGAAGTCGATGCAACTTTGACTGGAATTCGACGCTACTTTGAATTGAAGTCAGAGCAACTAAATTTGATAAGTCAATGGCATCCAAAGGATTATATCGACGCATACTTCGACATGATATCGACGTAACGTCAACTACAGAGTTATTCTTACAGATAGTCAGAATTCGATGTTGCTTCTATTAGAACTCGATGTTGCTTCTATTAGAACTCGATGTTATGTCGACTGAATTTCTTAATAGAATTCATTTTGAGGTTTCAATCAGAATTAATTCAAGAAGGGGTTTGCATAACAAAATCTTTAAGACATTAGAAGATGTCGACTCATATTTATATGATGAGATATAACAGAGAATTAAGAATGACGAATTTTTATTGAATTCATACATCAATCTCCAACTATATTTCAATAGATTATCAAAAAAGTCAAAAAAGATCGTGATTGATTGATTTCGAACGGGGAAGTTTGGAAGATCATCATCTGCAATTGAATTTCTTCCATCAATCAGTCGATTGTTAGATTGTTACTGAATCTGCAAAAGAGAATTAGTTCTTTTTCTTCTCAAAAGAAAAATGCATCAGATTCAGAGAAGATTCAAAGATAATCTGGAAATGTCATATATTTTTTGTGATTTTTATATTCAGAGATTCATCAGAACTTCCAGATATCATCACTGCTAGTCCTCAGAAATATGCTGAGAGGATTCAACAAGAAGATTAACTTTATCACAAATCTTCTTTCATTTTCTTATTATACTTTGAGAAAAGAGTTTTGAGAATCTCTATTCAAAGGATTCAGGGAGAGATTCTGATAGCTTGAGAAAAGATTCAGATTATATTGGTTTAAGATCTCCTTAGCAAAAAGATCTGGTATTGGTTATAAGAGTCTCCTGATCAAAAGACTCATACACTATGATAGTGAATTCTTACCTAAAAGGGTAGAAGAGTGGATGTAGCTAGATTTAGGAGAACCACTATAATCTGTCTTCTGTGATTTTGCATTTATTTTTAATTGTGTTGTGATTTTATTTACCTGCACCTATTTCTGGTTGATGTACATGCAAATTCTATGAAATTATTTTACTATTTGAAGCAAAATTTATTCTCTATTCACCCCCCCCCTAAAGAAAACTCTGAGGTATTTAGTCATTGCTATCCCATTTCAATTGATATCAGAGAGAGTTTCACCACTAATAGGTTAATCTAAAGGAGATTAATCAATAAAAAGTTAACATATTGATCAAAAAATCATTTTAGTTGCATCAGTATATTTTCATATATTTTTTTAAAAATGTCTTCAAATACATTCAAAGAATTTGCATCTATTACGCCACCAGTTTGTAATCTTGAAAAGTTTACACTCTGGAAAACCAGAATTAAATTATACATGAACTTTATTGATGAGGGTATATTTATATTAATTTTGACAGGACCACCAATGTCATACAAGAAGGATGCAGAGGAAAATACAACTGCAAAACCTGTACCAAGAAGTGAATGGACAGATATGGAAAAGAAAATAAAAAATTGGGATGCAAAAGCTATGAACATATTAGTTTCAACTATATCTGATGATGTGTTTCAAAAAGTTGCAAATTGTCAGTCTGCAAAGGAAATATGGGAGTCACTTTCAAGAATAGTTGTTGGAAGTGCTGATGAGATAAAGGATAAAAGATCACTCTTAATTTCTCATTATGAGAATTTTCAAAAGAAAACTGATGAATCTGTAAAAGAAATATATGACAGATTCAGCATGACAATCAATAAGCTGAAAAGATTGAATAAAGATATATCTCTTACTATGATAAATGATAAATTACTCATGTGCTTCCTAAGTACACTGAATTCTAGAATTTGGGTCATCAGAGAAGCAAGATGTCATAAAAAATTGCAACAAAAGTATAGTTGAAACAAAAGCAAAAAAAGAATGGCTTAACATCTAGAGATAAATTTGTTGCTTTCAAGATTACTGAAAATGAATCATCTGTTTCAGAACATAAGATGTTCAATTTTCTGGCAATGAGATTTAGAAGATGGATAAAGTCAAAAAGCTCTAGGAGAAGAGATAAAAATTTGAGCAAACCAACGTTTGATACGACTACTAATAAGGAGATAATCTGTTTCACATGTAGAAAACCTGGACATATATCAACATAAGAAAAAATTAGATTTTAAAAGTTTAAATTAGATTTTAAAAAGTTTTGTGAGGATCAGTTTGTATCTGAACAACAAGTTAAACACTTAAGAAAAGAATTAGATGAATCAAGATGTGAAGGTCATTATTATAAATTTATAACTACATGGTTGAACTAGAAAAATTAGAGAAACAAAGAACAAATCTAATTATAAAGAGTAAAAGAATAAGAATTACACAAAGAAAGTAAATCATCGAAATTTAGGTAACAAACTTATTAATCTAAATGAAGTATCAAATGACTCAAATGAACAATAAGTCAATAATTTTGATTAAAAATAAAGATAATCTACCTATGAATAGAAAAGAAAATGATTTAATAAAAACTACTAAATTTAACATGGAAACATCAATGGAAATCAATAAGAGAATTATGAAAAAGGAATCTCAGGAAATTCAACATTTGAAAACCACAAATCTTGCTCACTGGAAATATGAGTCATCTAAACATCAATCAAATTTATCAAAAACACAATTCAAAAGGGTTGGATTTAGATCATATCAAAGAAAACATCCAAAATACAACTCCAATAGGAGCTGATACAAACATTATTTATGATTATCATAACTATGAGAATGTGTACAAATTATCTAAGAAAAGGTCATGACACCAAAAATTGTTGGATTGATGGACCTATCTGTTATCATCCAAAAGAATATTTTAATAAACCTTCATATATCTTTATTACTCCTTTTAATGGTAGAATGAGCAATGGACCTAAGATAATTTGGGTTTCAATTAACTTTTAATCTATGAAAACGTTTGAAAATCTTCTTATATAAATGATATAAACATACATTATTTATTGGATTTATTGCTGTGAAAAACCATCAAAAGACTTAAAATTTAAGTCTGTATTTGACGTAATGTGGAATAGAAGTTGAGGAACATCAAATTCTATACAACGCAACGTCTAAGAGTTGGTAACTATGAAGAGTTCAAAATCTTATCGATGCAACGTCGATATAAATATCAACGCTTGCATCAACTATGACTAAAGTCTTAATACGTCGAATATAACTTGACGTAACATCGACTACAGGAAGGCGCGCCAAACTATTGATGCCCTAATTTGTCGACGTTTTGTCTATGTTTATATAATATGTATTCCATTCAAAACTCTTCATTTTCCTGGCAATCTATTTTTGCTTTCATGTTTCTCTTATTTGGCAAGAACTCTAGGAGGAAATATAATAGCGTCAAAGACGAATTCAGGATTCGGCATTGATCTCGAATCATTCAGTGCAGTAGCTGAGAAGTTTCAAAGAATTCTCAAATTATTCACTGATTCTGGCTTTAATAAACTTATCGCAACACGATGCAGATTATTTAATACAGAACTTTTTGAGTTTGTTTCAAATGTTCAATGCAAGGACGATGGATCATTAATCAGAACCATTGTTGCACAAAAGGTATTTATAACAGCAGAAATGATATAATACATTTGATCTCTCGTCTGAGTTTGATTTTATTGAACTATCTGAAGAAGAGATAAAAGAGGTATTAAGAATAACGAACTTCTCAAAGGACAAGGTCAGTAAACTAAAGAAAATAGATCTATCAAAGAATTATCAGTTTCTGGAAGACATTGTTGGGAAAGTATTGATTTATAAAAACCTCAACACATGATGCAATACCTAAAGTTCAACTAAATTTGATGGGAATTCTAGTGTTATAGAAGAAGATTAACTGGAGAGAAATACTGATAAGACTTATTGCACATAAGTATAATCAGAAGAAAAATGTTTGCATGACTATAATAAGTCAAGTTCTGTTGTACAATTTTCAACATTTGTGTGTATCAAAAGGAATACCAATACCTCCAGGAAAGAAGTTGTCAATAGCTCCCTTCTCAAAGTGGACTAAACAATTTGCTAAATCTGAATCTCAAAAGGAGTCCATACTTTTATCTTCTCTACAAAATGTTACTCTTCCATTCAATAATAATGTCAATTTCATCCATTCTAAAGGAATCTTTATTACTCCCAGAATCAATTGATCAAAAAACTCAGATTGACTTAACATTACACTCAGTTATATCTTCAACTACTATCCCTCAAGCAGTAGAATTAGTCACTTCTACTTTATCCTTTATGCTTAAGAACATGTTTCTCAGATACAAACCACAGTGGCTGATATACATTTCTAGCTAGATTTGATCTCTGATTCAGTGCAGTTTCTGCAATCAAATATTCCATCTTACAACATTACCAGATCATTTTTAACATCTCTTGCTTGTGAGGTCAAGAAGGGGGAGAGTCAGGATGAGGAAGAAGACTTAAATGAAGTCACATCATCATTGTATGCACCAAATCCACTAAAACTTGTTGGAAATGAGAATGTATTAACACAGTTTGAACTATAGTATGCATCAAGCCAGGGGAGGTCAAAGAATCAATTTTTGTTAACACAGAACAGAAGCCTGCACAGACTCGGGGGGGTGGTATCTGCACAATCAGGGAAGATCAGTGTTAATGAACTGAAAGAAAATACTCCAATATTTAAAAGGCCAGTACAAATCAAATACGCTTCAAAGGGAAAGCAAGTACCGTCTTCAAAGAAAAAGAAATCTACTAAGGTTACTATTCAGCCAATTGAAGAGGTCATTAAAACTTGTATATGAAGTTATAGTACTACTTTATTCTTTATGCCACAAGTCATTCTCATTACCCTAGAAGATTTAGATGTGCTTTATATGGGCAGGGGAATATGCAATATTCCTCCTATTCCACCACCAAAATATCAAGCTGACAAAAGATTAATGGAGCAAAAGTTTGATGTTGCAGCAAAGTATATCAAAGACAAAAGTGTGTTAAATTTGACATGTGAAATGGAAGAAATTAAGAGATATATTGGTGAAAAGAAAGATAAATTTGAATGATGTATATCACTTTGCTCAGAAAGACTGGGAAAGGCTAATTTCTGTTCGAGAATTTCTTAAAGACGGATTTGATTATTGGAGATACAAAAGTCTAAAGCAATACTCAGAATTGTTAAAGGACAAGCGACTAAACAAACAATACAATTTTCTACTTAAGTTATTTGTTTCTGAATCTGCTAACAAAACATGTTGACAGTCAGTCAAGAGATGTAAATGCAAATATATTCTAAAGGTATAACTTTTGAAAACTATGTTGGCATTTTTAAGAGATCTTTATGAAAGCCTCATATATTCAGTTGTCTATTATATGTGTCCTTTACGATTTTTATCTGTGATCAGTACATGTTCAGTCAAAATTTTGTATTTTTACTGTTGTATATTTGTAAAATCACTTTTGAAATTTTTTAAAATTTGTTAAGTTAAATAGGGGAAGATTGTTGGGAAAAACTCATATAATTTATCTTAACAAATTATTTTAAGTGATTTTACATCTTATATTTATTACCCATGTTGTATAGCGAGGGTAATTTGGTCCTAAAAGTTATAGGTTGTCATTGGTACAAAGGACATAAGAAAGGTATACTGAGGCTTCATTTGGTTCGGCGGTGGCGGGTCGATCCGGCGGGTGGAAACGGAGTGTTCGAATCGGAGGGGGGAGGTGGCTGCTCCAAACGGAGATTTTGGGGGATTTCTCAAGGAGGGCGGGTGGAAACGGAGCAAACGCCGCCGGAGATTCATTTGTTTACCCTCCTTCCGGCGGCGTTTGCCCAAAACGGAGCAGCGAAACGCCCAAACAAATAGAGCCTGAATTAAAGAGAAAAATCATGGATTGCCAACATACGTCGACTAGAAATCGACGCAACTTCGACTAGAAGTCGACGCAACTTCGATTGGAATTCGACGCAACTTTGAATTGTAGTCAAGGCAACAAAATTTGATAAGTCAGAGGCATTCAAAGGATTATATCGACGCATACTTCGACATGATATCGACGAACGTCGACTACAGAGTTATTCTTACAGATAATCAAAATTCGGTGTTGCTTCTGTTAGAACCCGATGTTACATCGACTGAATTTCTTAATAGAATTTATTCTGAGGTTTCAATCAAAATTAATTCAAAACGGGATTTGAATAACAGAATTTTAAAGACGTTAGAAGATATTGACTCATATATATGATGAGATACAACAGAGAATTAAGAATGATGAATTATTATTGAATTCATACATCAATCTCAACAGACGATTAAGAAATTCAAATCAGATCGTGATAGATTGATTTCGACAGAGGAAGTTTGGAAGATCATCATCTGCAATTGAATTTTTTTCATCAATCAGTCGATTGTTAAATTATTACTGAATTTGCAAAAGAGAATTAGTTATTTTTCTTCTCAAGAGAAAACTACATCAGATTCAGAGAAGATTCAAAGATAATCTGGAAGTATGGCATATATTTTTTGTGATTTCCATATTCAGAGATTCATCAGAAGTTCCAGATATCATCACGGCTAGTACTCAGAAATCTGCTGAGAGGATTCAACAAGAGGATTCAACAAGAAGATTAAATGTATCACAAATCCTCTTTCATTTTCTTATAACACTTTGAGAAAAGAGTTTTAAGAATCTCTCTTCAAAGGATTCAGTGAGAGGTTCTGAGAGTTTCCTTAAGAAAAGACTCAGATTGTATTGGTTCAAGATCTCCTTATCAAAAGATCTGGTGTTGGTTTTAAGAGTTTCCTGATCAAAATACTCAGACACTGTGATAGTGAAGTCCTAACAAAGGGGGTAGAAGAGTGGATATACCCAGATTTAGGGGAACCGCTATAATTTTGGTATCCTGTGATTTTGCATTTATTTTTAATTCTGTGTTGTGATTTTATTTACCTGTACCTATTTTTGGTTGATTGTTGATGTACATGCAAATTCTGTGAAATTATTTTAGTATTTGAAACAACTTCTATTCTTTATTCACCCCTCATCTAGAGAAAACTCTGAGGTATTTAGCAACTGCTCTCCCATTTCACAGCGGAACAGAGATATTATCGCGCTCGCTGTGAGCTCCTCTATCGATGAATGTTAGGCAGAAGCTGCGGCGGGGCAGAGGGAAGAATTTGTAGAATACTCGGAAGGTCGGGTTTTGGTGTCGCCTAAGAAGCCTCCAAGAAAACCTAGAATCAAACTCGGGGACAAGAGGTCTGGATATCTACGTTTTTGGAGAGAAGAATCAAATTGTTGAGGCGCCGGAGAAGCAGATGTCGGTGCCAAAACTCAGGACCAGAGACATTCTGAAAATTAAATTGGAAAAATCTGATCGATTTTTGGAGGTTTTTTGTCAAATTTTATCTCTTTAGTTGTTGTATGGATCCCTGAGAGTAAGAAGTTTACAGGAAGTGTCAGAGAACGGGAAGAGTCTTTCGGTTTACAAGCGCATAATCATGTCTAGGCAAAATGCAGGAATCCACACAACTATTCGCATTAGGAGAATTATTGCATGTGTTGGCGCTGAATTTGTGTCCCATATGAAGTTTTTTTCATTTCCTCGGGAAAAGGATATATATTTACCAGAAATAAATATACGAAAAATGAATTATCATAGATTTGCATGTACCATCTTTCTGATTTATATTGTTAAGTATTTAAAAGTAAATGAAGACCAAATCATTGAGAATTTTACTACTCATTGGAATGAAAGAATGCAGTTATATCATTAATGAATCGATTTCTTTTAAGTTATGCCCAATTGAGGCAATGAAATGGTCAAGAACCTAGCACTTACATCTAATATCAGTATTTTGCACGAAAAATGAGTTCAGTCCGGTAAGAAGAATGAGGCTAGATGCAAGAAGATTTGATCCACTCCGGTAAATACTTCCCCGGCAAAGGTATGATCACTTCACACCGACTTTTCCTTCTCCAATCTAAGATGCATGCAACTTAAACACCTTCTACTGTAGAAATGGTGACTTTTAATCCATTTTGCCTTTATTTGACACCCATATCACGGAAAGAGGGGTTGAAGAAGGTAAGTCTATACTCACAAATGATGCCACCGATTGCAGAATAACAGGGGTTAGTTCTTATGTTATTAAAAGGCGCAATGAGCAAAGGGGCCCTGGAGCCAAGAACCAAGCGCCGCAAAATTCGCTGAATACGAGTGAATTGGGCGACCAGAATTCCGGCGAATTGGGCGCCCAGAATTCCGGCGAATTGGGCGCCCAGAATTCCGGCGAATTGGGCGCCCAGAATTCCGGCGAATTGGGCGCCCAGAATTCCGGCGAATTGGGAGCCCAGAATTCCGGCGAATTGGGCGCCCAGAATTCCGGCGAATTGGGCGCCCAGAATTCCGGCGAATTGGGCGCCCAATTCCGGCGAACTAAGCGTCCAAAATTCCGGCGAACTGGGCGTCCAATTCCGGCGAATTGGGCGCCCACTCTCTCTCTCTCTCTATATTTATTATTCATATTAAATATATCCACTCCTATCTATCCTTCTCTCTTTCTCTCTCACCGCCCCTCTCTCTCCCACTCTCTTTATATGTCACCTTTAAATATAATAACTTACCCCCACTCTCCTCTCTCTTTCTTAATCTATTATGATATATTATAATATATTAGAATATATATTACTCCTGCCCACCTGCCTCTCCTCCGCCCACTCTCCCCCTCTCTCCTCTCTCTTTATTTCTCTCTCTCCCTCTCTTTCTCTCCCTCTCTCCATCCCTCACCCTCTTTAGGCGTAGGAGAGCTAGTGTTTTTTTTGTCCAGCAGATACGATCAGACGTGGCTAATTTATGAAGGTAGATCTGATGGCCATGATTTCTTCAATAGCTTTTATGTGTGTGTCTGTACGCATGCATGATGTATGCATTTATATCAATTAAGAGATGCCACCTTTGTATGCACCGGAATGTTGAAATATGTTCAAGCTTAAAAATGTATAGTTTTCATTCGTTATTGATGAAAACTACATCATGAATTGCATGATAATTGACAAGGAACAAAAAATTAAGGGTCATATGCAGTGTTCAGTTTTAATACCTGCGGAGTTCCTACACTCGTAGCTGCCATAGCTTCAGCACATGTTGTGCTAGATGCCAGCTGATGAAGTACGCGCAAGCAACTTAGACGAACACGTCCTTGTAGATTCTGCTCACCGGGCTCTGATGGCCCATCTTCACTTCCTATTTTTTGTTCCCCAGAAGCCATCACTTCTCGTCTTCCTTCATAGGCCATTGCAGAAACAAGTTTTGGAAGATACCCAAGATAACCAACATGATCAGCTAGTGTGGGATGAACCCTTAGCAGGGACACCAATGCAGCAGAGAGAAGCAAAGGAAGCTCAGGATCAACAATATGTGTTTCATAATGTGTAGCAGCAATGGATGAAACATATTGATCCAACAGTCCTTCCAAAAATCGTTTAGGATTTCTCAACGGAAACTTAGGGTCCTTCAAGAAAAGTCTTACATAAATGCCTCCAACCTGCACTAAAACAAATTCAAGTACTTCCCATAAAACAAATACTTATGGGCAGCAGTGATGAGAAAACTTGAACATACTAAGTCTACCTGTGGCTCATCTCTCATTACATGTGGACCAGACGCTTGCTCAGTTATATCCCAGTCAATAACACTGCCTTTCATTTGTTCTCTGTAAAGATCATCTGCCATTGTGGATAACTGTGCCGAAAGAGAAGTTGCCATTGCAGGTGTCCAAACAAGTTCAGGAGTTTCTGTTGTCTGTTCCAGCGAAGCAATCACAGCTTCACCGGGCCCATCTCTAATAACAGAAACCAACCCATCTGGTAGAAACCTTGCTAAAGTAATAGCCACCCTAGGTCCATGCATAGACTGTCCAATAAGCTTGCCCAGCAATGAAGCTGCTGCAGATCTTTGTGGTAAAGGAATTTCCTCTGCAAGTACGTAATTTATTGCACCAATTTAAGTAAATTTTTGATAGCCTGTCATGGGTTGTGGGTGTGTGGGTTCTATAGAATACCCTAATATTGACCACGCATTCTTTAATGTGACTGAGAAAATACTATTGTAATCGGCTTTTGAGACTTTGGCTAACGTAGCAATGAGATAAAAGAAAAGAACAGTACCAGTCAATATAGAGCTGAATGTGAAAGAGAAGGAAAGGCCAGCAAATTCAAATTGTATCTGGAAAATGTAGGACTCAACCAATAAAAGAACATAAAACATACGTGACAAAATATCAATGCATGATGGAACTCCATGAGTCGCCTGGAGTTGAAACCGGGTGAGAGGGGTTGACTCTAGACAACCGTTTATAAGAACAACATTACTCTGACTTTCGTAGTGCATACATACAATATTATCAGATTTCTCTTTTTTACAGCAAGAAAACAGCTGCAAAGAATATTGAAAGGGGTTATTTTACCTTGTAGTGGAAAAATAAGTTCAAGAAAATAGACCACTCCACCATGTTTAGCTGCCACCCAAGCAAGATCTGGGGTGCCTGCCAGAGAATAGAGTACAGCAAGAGCTCCATCTCGGCATGCAGGACTGCTGTGAAGTAACTGCAAAAGAAGGATAAGACTAGTCCTTTCTGCAACCATAGCCTCCAAGCAAGGAGCATATGTGGTTAGCAGTGAGAGTACAGCAAGACAAATTTGAGGTATGCTGTTTCCCGCTGGAAAAACTACAGTAAGGCACTCAAAAAGAGGTGCAAGTCTTTCCTTCATCGAAAAAACAGAGGCTAGACCGGGGTTGCTTGTCAAAAGATTCTGCGAGAAATAAAATAGAAATAAGAATTATATTTGACAATCATCACAAGAAATTCAAAAGAAAATTTGACGTACCTGAAGTGCAATCAATCCAACTTTAAGATTCTTCATTGCTTCATCTTCCTCGTTGCTTTTCTCATCTATGCTGGATGAGAGCAAACCCTCATTAGCAGTTTCCTCATTGTTCTGCCCTTTCTGAACATTTAATGACTCGTCAGGAGCATCAATAGAATCAATTTTATTTTGACTATAAGAGTCTAAATGACTCAAGCTATGCACCAGATCTGATACGAACTTAAGAAGAGCAACACAAAAGGTTTCACCTTCACTTATCTCATAATCTGGTTGATTATTATACACCCTAAGGTACACATTACCAACATATAACTCCTTATTAAGTGCTTGATAGAAAAAGGAACGTATCACAGTCAAATCATAGGAACCATCAGGGCCTTGATTGGCACGCTGCTCATCTACATATTTAAGAAGTTCCGCTCGAGTCAAGGAGTTCCAGATAATCTGTACACAGAATGAACAACTTCTGCGCATAAGCTACAAGTTAAACTATCTTTAAATACATTTAGCAATTCAAAGAACTACAGTGTAGAATTGTGGGTAGAACAATCCAAATTAAAAGATCTTCTAAAGAAGAACTGATGTAGGGTAGGATGTTGTGTGAGGACCTATGATGCACGACTAGTGGTGAGCGAGGTTTCGATCAACTGCTCCTATCCTAGAATGATGTGGTCATGCAAGAGTTGACAACAATAATTAATAATGTTAGCAAGAATAATAATCCACGTAGTAAAATGTAACGAGCCAGCGACATTAATATTTCTTTAGGGAAAAGAGGCTATGGCTTTCCTCCGCAAGGAGGATCAAAGCAAAGTGCGCGGCGAATAGTTCCGTCTTGCAAATCACAAGTGCTTCCAAACAACTTTCCACAACACAAAATATTTAAGCAAAGATGAGACACAAACAAAGTAGAACAATATTAAGGAATCAGAGTTTGTACAACAAAATACTCACTAAACGCGGTGCGGTGGAAACGAACCGGAGAGGAAACAGGGTCTGGTTGGACTGGATCTGGCTGAATGGTGTGGGGTTGGACTGTGGAAGAGTAGATCAAGGAGGTTGGCAGTTTATATCGGGCTCTAGGAGGTCGGCAGAGGGGCGGGGATATCGGGCTGTAGAGGAGAGAGGGATTGAGGGGATGTGGCGGGCTGCTAAAGGCCTGGAGTGGGAAGACGAAAGGTAGGATGGTTGGAAGGAGCGGAGGAAAGCAAGTGACTGTTAGGAGTGGCGGCAAGCAGGGACGGGGCTAGGCAAGCAGGGACGGGGCTAGGCGAGCAGCTTCGGGAGGTGGAACTAGAGGTTGTTGCTGGACAACAGGGAGGGGGTGGCGGTTGGTTGTTTAGAAGGCTATATGGGCGGAGGTGGAGATCTTTGAGTGTCGAGAAAGGGGGCTATGAATGGGGGATACCTTTGGGGAGCGGGAGAGAGACTAGGAGTTGTCACCTAGGGTTCCACGAAATCAACACCGTGGTGAGATCGCTGGAATCCGGGATTTCTGATCTCCAAATTCTGCAATGAGGTTGACAACCCCCATAACCACCTATTTATAATAAAAACACACTTAGGGCACCCTGCATCAATGGCTATGATTGGTCGTGGGTGTGGAGGGCCCGATTAAAATAAAATAACTCAAAAACAATAAAGTAATATATGAAATCGTGTGAACGACGATCCGGACGCATCCGTGAAGTCGAATCGCTAATCCGATCAAATCGTCCTACGGGTATAAACGAACGTGAGTCCTGCCTTGCGGCGAGGCAACATCGATGGCTCTGATGGATCCCCATCAAGAACACTACCAAAAAGATGCTTCATAATCAGTTTTAATCCGTCAATAGTATATTAGTTGCTTATGTGAATATTTTTCATAAAGGTGATGAGTAAGGGCTTACGATTGTTTTTTTCTTCCTGAGGGGGAGGGCTTTATTGCAGTGACTGTAGCATTGTTGGTTTGCGAAAAAAGCGATTTAAGAACCAGAAAGAATATGGGATCACACTCAAGGGGCTCTGATAACTTGAGGCACCCATACTATTAGATCCAAACTTGAATGAGGTAGTTATAACATAACAGTTATTTTTTTATAGGCTTATACAGCATTATGAAAGATTCTTTGATCTTAAAATCTCAGCCAGTTTTAACCAACTATACGAAGGTTACAAAGTGAAAAATAAAAAAATTATACTTAAATATATAATTTGACTACATGACAGAATCCAACTGAAAAAAGATCGGGAATTATGAATATAGTAACAACTGTAAAATTTCGAAGGAATTTTTTTTAATGTTGTGACACTGCTTTAATTTCACCTCAGGAGACTCCAGATTAGAATTCAGATTTGAAAGAAGATCCTTTGGCTCTGGAGCTTTTAACATGCTAGCAAGTTTAGGTGTTAGTAATGCTCTGGCAGCATTTTCAGCTAATTGATTGCACGGAATTGACACACCATCACCACCAAAACCACAGAGTCTTGAAAGAGCCTGCGCTGCACGGACAGCATGTAGATTTTTAGCTATCTGCACACTAGCCCCAACACCATGTGTTTCACTAGTATCATTTTCCTCTGCAGTAGAATCATACTGAAGAAGCAGAGGCAAAAGGAACCTGAAATTTTTTAAAAAAAGGAAAATTATTCACATCCCAAGTGAAAAAGGAAATTGCATCCCAAAATCAAGTAACCTATATTTTAATAAATGACTTTTCTGCTTAAATCTGTATGCTTGACTTTTATGCAGCTGTTTCAATTCCAAGGTTTGAAGAAGAGAAGGAAACAATGACCAAAACTAAATAAGCATGCACTTCAATAATAATCCAAGACTCTCAAGAATCGGATTAAAACAAACAAGGGAAATAAGAATAACCATAAATTCCAGTAATAACTAATAACATACCACAATAGGCCAGCATTAAGCAGAGCTTCCTGCATTTCAGCAGAAACAGAAACATGAGCTGCAGTCTGAAGGGCAGCATCAACAGATAATGGGACTAGTTCCAATTCAGTACAGTGAACAATATCCTCAATCAGTCCCCCAAACTTCAGCATCTCAGTTATTGCACTGTCAAACTGACTCAATGCTGAAAATGTGCGCATCACATTCGTGACAATGATGGCAGCAGGCTCATTTGCAGGAGTAGTTGGCTGCACTACACCCATACAACGAGAAAGTAGTGCAGCTAGAATTGTTATGCCACCATCCCTGATGAGTTCCTTACCATTCAAGAAAGAAGACGTGCATCTGAAGAAATGAATGCACATTACTAAATTTTTATTAAGCAAAGACATGCATATCTAATGATACATGAAAAATCAAATGAGTATATTAGAGAAATGAAGTTCATTACGTTAACCAGATAAGTTCTGAAGCTGCAATAAGAAGAGAGGCACTTTCAGATGAAAGGAAATTTGTATCATTTTCATCCACAGTTACTGCATTAAGCAACATAGGATAGCCAGCATATTTGAAAGGCTCCAAGACATCCCCATAACGTCTGTACAAAATGCATTGTCCTTTCAGCAAAAGCAGCAACCTCCAAACCTGTGGACCTTGCAGTCCTTGCATGGTTGCCTGCAAGCATAAAGGGTGATGGGCGCATAAATAAAATATGTTTGTCTAATAGAAGCAAACCATGATTTGAATCTAGTTCTGGCCTGATATAGAGAAACTTACAAGCATCTTTGCCACAATATTATAATTGCTGTAATTCTTGACAGGCTTTTATAAGGGCGTTTATATTGGCAGCCCAGCTTTGGATATTGGCAGCCCAGCAAAATAATAAAAAACACACATAATATGACCGTTAATAGCAGCCCAAAATGCGAAACACACGTCTTTGAAAATAGCTCTACTATATGATATTTTTACAAAAAGTGTTCAACATGAACACTTTTTGTAAAAATGCAATATAGTAGGCATGTTTCCAAAAGGCGCGGAACCCGGGCGGAACTATGTGAGTTCTGTCTGGGTTCCGCGCCCTTTGAAAATAGGCCTACTATATGACATTTTTAGAAAAAGTGTTCAACATAAAAGTTATAAATCTCGTTGAGATCTACAACTTTCATGTTGAACACTTTTTCTAAAAATGCCTATTTAAAATTTTAATTTTGGGGTTGTCAGTATCCATCAGGCTGCCAATAGACATATTTTAGGCTGTCATTATCTTTGGGTTGCCAATAGCCATATAAAGGCTGCCAATATAAACACCCTTTTATAATAAATACCCAAAAGGCACATCTGTAGCGACCCATGTACAAATATGCAAATAAAACTATCAAAGAAGGTGTATATATATGCAATGTAGATGGCAAAATGTATGGAAATAACATATTTACCAATCAAATAGCTGATTTGATTTGAAACTATTGGTGACTTCCAAGATAAATATTACATGTCTAGTTATTAAGGCATGAAGTACCACAGTTATTTTATATAGGCTACTCTTACTCTCTTAATATGGAATTGATTCATTTCGAGGAAAAACTCATCTTCAACATGATTAGTTTGGTGGGTCTGCTTTATATAACAAATTGGTTAAAAATGGAAACTTTTCTTTAGTTAGTTGGAACTTCAGATCCTGTAAATGGCAATTGTGTCCTAATTTGGGCAATGCCTAGCACTCCAGCGAGAACTCTTTTCATCTAGACCATAGTTGCACCATACACTCTCGTTGGATCTAGGGCTGATATCGAGTCGAGTTCAAGCGATTTGGGATCGGCTCGAAATCGAAATTTCTAAGTCGAACTCAGCTCGGAATCGGATCGAACTCGAAATCAATTTCGAGTCAAGCCGGCTCGACTCGAAATGGCTCGATTCCGAGTCGGCTTGAAATCGAATCGAGCCTACTCGAAATCAAATCGAGCCGGCTTGAAAATGGGCAATTTTTCTCTCTATTCATAGTTGTCTCAATGTTGAATTAGGCAACCTCTAAATTTAGCAAATAAAACACTTAAAGTCTTCACTATATTAATAAATACATAATATTTTTAAACAATTCGAGCTGATTCGAATCATATTTCGAGCGATTCGGGGCTAGCTCGAAATCGACTCGAAATTAGATTTGAGTCAAATTGAATCGATTCAATGTTAACCGATTCCGATTCGGCTAAATATTTGAGAGATTTTTGAGTTTCGAATATTATGCTCAGCCCTAGTTGGAGCAACTCGTGGCAAGCTCTTGCCTGCGATTAGTCCAACTAAAGAAAGATCTCCAAGGTCCCTCCGAGCAGACCACTCTATTATTTTCCAGACATGGAGTAATATGTCTAAATCCATGTGTTGGTACTTCCTCTTTATGGTTGGACGTCTTTCATAAATTACACTTCTTCTATATGGATTGCTCTTATTTTCATTTCAATACTCGAGCTCATCTCTACCATCACCGTGCCTTCATCCAGCACCCACCATCAAATGGAAATCTCAGCACAGCCACTAAGTTAACCGGCCCAAAGTATGTTGATCCTTCTCTTTCTTTGTATGTTTTCAATCCAAGCGGCACCACCTTACTAACCCACCACTTGACACTACATCTCTCATTTATGCTGATTGGCGCACGAGTGGCGTTCTACTTCTAGGAAATCCAGCACTATTATATTATTAGTAATCCCGTCTATTATTTTCCGTACATGGAGTAATATGTCTTGATCCATGTGTCGGTACTTCCTCTTTATGGTTGGATGGCTTTCAAAAATTACACTTCTATTATAAAGATTGCTCTTATTTTCAAGTCAATACTCGAGCTCACCTCTACCATCACCGTGCATTCATCCGGCACCCACCATCAAATGGCAATCTCACCACCGCCGCTAAGTTAACCGGGCCAAAGTATGTTGATCCTTCTCTTTCATGGTGAGTTTTCAATGCAAGCGGCACCATCTTACTAACCCACCACTTGACATTGCATCTCCCATTTATGCCGATTGGGACACGAGTGACGTTTTGGTTCTAGAAAATCCAACACTACATTATTAGTAGTATACATAAGCATATGATATCCACAACTAAATCACAACTAGTAAATGTATGACTCAGTGTGTCTTCATATCGGCACATTTCTTCCACTTGTACATGTGAAATCCAAGTTATCAAAATGACTTGTGAACTTTTAATCTCCAGTATTTCATATATATGATGGAATTAGTGGGAGTAGGCTGACTCAGTTATTCAGAGGAATAGCTGATATATTTTGCCTTATAACTGGCATGAATATTGCCTACGATGTCAATGCTTTGTATTATAAAACACGATAAGATAAGCTTTTAAAATGAAATGGATATTTGATGCAGAATGAATCTACAGGTTTGACAATGGACATAGGCTTAATGATATAGGGGCAGGCTGGGGTCGTGGGAAAACTAGACGCACTACGGGGTTTTATGATGTGGACGACCCAACACAGCACGAGCTTCACAAATTCCAAACGGTTATTAGCGTAGATTAAATAAATAATTTTAAGCCCATGCAGAGATCCACCAAGGGGTAGTGGCAAAGGAAAAAAGCACCTAGGCGTGGTTACGAATCGGGAGCGCAAGGATTTAAATTAAAAACGGATTAGCCCTGCAAGTTAGCACAAAATTAAGTAACACAAGCACCATTCAATTGATAAACATAGCACAGAAGTCTAAGCAAAGTAAACCATGCTGAAACTCAAATCCAAAATACAACTTACAACCTTACGTGGAGCCAATCGGACGAAGGGGGGGGCACCGAATATTGGGAGGAATGGATCCGGGTCGGTGGAGGCCAACCGTGAGGAAGTGCGGCGGGTTCACGGGCTGCGGGGAGTTTGGACGGGGCTGATGTGGGCGGAGGGTTGGCGGATGGCTGTCGGGAGCAGGGGTGGGCCTGGAATGTGGTTGTCGGGGCTGCAGGGGGGCTGGGAGTTGGGCGGCGAAGGCTGCTGGACGGAGGGAAGCCGGGCGGCGGGCTGCTGGAGGACAGGGGGTTTGGACGGCGGGTTGTTGGCGGGCTGGGGGCTGGACGGCGGGCTGCTGGCGGACAGGGGGGCTGGACGGCGGGCTGCTGGCGGACAGGGGGAAGCTTGACGGGAAGGCGGAGGGGCTGGGTAGCACCCGACGGGCGGCCGGAAGGTCGGAGGCGCACCGTCGGAGGCGAGGAAGGGGACGAGCGGCAGCGGGAACCCTAGGCGTCGCACCTGGGGGTGTTGGCGTCGCACCAACTGACCGGTTGAAGAGTCACTCAATCATTCGGTCCTCAAACCTTTCCTCTTGGCTCCTATAAATAGAAAAAGAGGCTAGGGCATCCGGAATCGATGGCTCAGATCGCCCAATCTTCCGGGTGCCCAAGTAATGTCAATACATGTCCGAATAAAAGAAAACGAAATACGAAAAATACTCGCGTCGACCTTCCGGACACATCCACGGGCTCGGATCGTCCGGAAGGGCCCTCGAAGTGCAGGATCATAAAATCACGCCCGCTTTCGGCGGGAATACACATGCGTGGGCCAATGTCGACGTTGATCTCCATCAACTCCCCCCGGCTTAGTAGCATTCATCTCCGAGGAATGGAGACGATCATACTCCTGGCGTAGCCCGGGGGCAAGTCTCTCGAGCTCTGCAGGGGCGATCCAAGTGTCATCAAAGCTGGGACGGTCCCTCCAGTGGACCAGGTAGCGCAAGGTGCTCGGGTCTGCTGCTGTCATGTAATCATGGGCTAGGATGCCCTCAATGGCCTCCAGGCCCGTAGTAGTCTCTGCGGGCAGTGGCTCACTCTCTAATGAACTCTCCGGTGGAACAGCCGACGGTGGTGCGAGATCCCCAGGCGGTGACGCTGTGGGCAAGGACTGAGGGAGTGAAGGCGACAACGGGGAAAGTGGTGGCTCGAAGGGTGGCTCCGCGGGGAGGGGTTCGAAAGGATCCACATAAATTTGCTCCTCGTAGTATGGAGTCAAGTCTTCTATATTGAATACTCTGCTGATCCCCATGTGCCTTGGAATATCAATCTCATAGGCATTTGGTCCTATCTTTTGTACCACCGTATAAGGGCCCATCCGCCTAGCATTTAGTTTCTTTGCAGTTCCAGAGGGGAACCTCTCCGCGCGAAGACGAACCAAAACCTGTGTGCCAATCTCAAAACTCCTTTCCCTCCTGTGGACATCCGCATAGGCTTTATAATTATCATTACTTGTTGCGATTTTTTTTCGGATGGATTCGTGAAGCTCATGCATGTGCTGGATAAAGGACTCAGCTCAACCGGCTTTCAGGGTTCGTACCCTAACAGGATGTGGAATGGGCTAAGGCCAGTAGTCCTATTCACCGAGCTATTATACGCGAACTCTGCTAGGGGCAACACCGAGTCCCAAGTACACACATGCTCACCAACAAGGCAGCGTAAGAGGGAGCCCAAACTCCTATTGACCACCTCAGTCTGTCCATCCGTCTGTGGGTGGTAGGCGGTGGAGAACTTGAGGGTGGTGCCCGTCTTCATCCATAGTGTCTTCCAGAAATAGCTCATGAACCGGACGTCACGATCAGACACTATAGAGGAAGGTAATTCGTGATACTTGAAGACCTCTCTAAAGAATAGGGCGGCCACCAAGGAGGCATCGGCCGTCTTGCGGCATGGGATGAAGTGGGCCATCTTCGAAAAGCGATCCACGACAACATAAATGGAATCATGTTTCTTGGGCGTGCGGGGCAACCCAAGAACAAAGTCCATGCTGATGTCAACCCAGGGTTTGTGAGGGATCGGCAACGGGGAATACAGGCCGCCGGGTTGGCGGGATCCTTTCGCCGTCTGGCACGTCCTACAATGCCTAATCACACGCGCGACGTCTCCTTTCAGCGAGGGCCAATAAAAACGATCCTCAACCAAGGCGATAGTCTTGTCTCGCCCGAAGTGTCCGGCGGCGCCTCCCGCATGCATCTCCCAGATCAAGAAGTCACGGAGATAAGTGGAGGGAATGCAGAGTCGGGCGCCGAAGAACAGGTATCCCTCGGAAACCGTAAACCCATCAATAGTGTCTGGAGGGTTCCGGGTGAGGGACCTATAGATATTTCCAAAATCCGAACATTCGGCATACTCAACAACGAGACGCTCAAAACCAGTGACATGTGTGCTCATTGCCTGCAGGAGGCTAATCCGGCGACTCAGGGCATCAGCCGGCTTGTTTTCAACACCCGCGCGGTGTTTAATAACGTAGTGATAGCTCTGCAGAAACTCTACCCACTTGGCGTGCCTATGACTAAGCTTTGACTGGGACTCAAGATATCGTAAAGCCTGATGATCAGAGTACAACACAAATTCCTTGTGCAGGAGATAGTGCCGCCAATACCGCAAGGTCTGGACGATCGCATAAAATTCACGGTCATACGTGAAATACCGCTGGCGGGCCTCGTTCAGCTTCTCACTGAAATATGCAATGGGATGGCCCTCCTGGCTAAGTACTCCACCGATCCCTAGGCCTGAAGCGTCACACGCTACCTCGAAGGCTAGGCTAAAATCTGGCAATCTAAGGACAGGGGTGGAAGCTAAACGATCCTTGATCTCCTCGAAGGCCTTAGTGGCGGCCGTGGTCCACACGAAGTCTCCCTTACGAAGGCAGCTCGTAAAGGGGGCCATAAGTACGCTAAAACCTCGAACAAACCTCCTGTAGAAGGTGGCCAGCCCATGGAAACTCCTGGCCTCGTGGATGGTCGTGGGGACAGGCCACTCACGGATCGCTCTCACCTTGTCGGGGTCCACGGCGATGCCCGACGCCGAGATAATATAGCCAAGAAAGTGAACCGATTCATCCAGAAAATCACACTTCCTCATATTGATAAATAAATGCTCCTTCCTGAGGGTATCGAACACCAATCGGACGTGGTGTAGGTGGTCAGTGCGCTCCTGGCTATAGATAAAAATATCGTCGAAGTACACAACTAGGAACTTGCCCATGTAGGGCCGCAAGATCTGAGTCATCACCCGCATGAACGTGCTAGGGGCATTCGACAATCCGAACGGCATCACCAACCACTCAAATAGGCCATCCTTCGTCTTGAAGGCCGTCTTCCATTCATCCCCCTCGCGGACCCTAATCTGGTGATATCCGCTCCTAAGGTCGATCTTCGTGAAAATACGGGCTCCAGCCATAGCGTCAAGTACGTCGTCAAGGCGGGGAATCGGAAAACGGTACTTCACTGTGATCTTATTGATGGCTCTACTGTCAACGCACATGCGCCAGCTCCCGTCCTTCTTCGGGGTGAGAAGGGCTGGGACCGCGCACGGACTCAAGCTCTCGCGTACGAAGCCTTTCCTAAGTAAATCATCAACCTGCCGTTTTAGCTCGGTATGCTCGGTTGGGCTCATACGGTAGTGTGGGAGATTGGGCAAAGATGCCCCCGGCACAAGGTCGATCGCGTGCTGGATATCCCTCAGGGGGGTAGCTCGTCGGGGAGCTCGTCGGGCGTAATGTCCATAAAGTCTCTCAATAGTCGCTGTAAATCAGGATCAGTAGGAACGACACTCCCACTAGGCGTGTCCGGGGCCAAGGTAGCCGCTACAACAAATACGATCCCCGAGTCTAAGCCCTCTCTCATGACGTCATGCATCCTCAGAAGGTGCAGGGGACTGGAGGACCCAACACCGACGGGCGAGTCAACCTTGCCCTTGGATGAATCCTTGGGCTGGGTTGGGGTCAAGGTGATCTTTCGGCCCCGATCATAAAATACGCATGTATTCGATCGCCCGAAGCACGTCACGTCGCGATCAAACAACCAGGGTCGACCTAAGAGGACATGGGCTACGTCCATCGGGATAACGTCACACCAGACCTTGTCCTCAAAGGACGCGAGTCGCAAGGGCACTAAACACCGCTGGGTAACCTGGATAGCAGACTTGTCCACCCAGAGGACACGATAGGGCTGGGGGTGCGGCTCGGGGGTGATCTGCATCCGCTCCAGCGCCTTCATGGCGACAATATTCACGCAGCTCCCCCCATCGATAGCAAGCTTGCAGGGGCCGCCCGCGCTCTGGAAATAAGTATAGAAGATGGTGGTACGTCGTCAATCATCCTCCGAACGTGGAGTATGCAGGAGGCGGCATATAACTCCTAGCTCTAAAGATCTCTCTGCGTCACTCTCCCAGTCTTCCTCCACAGTTGCTACTATATCGCCCTCAGTCTCTCTCGCCGGGTCTATACTTTCGTCTTCCTCGTCCTCAATCAACAGGTTCCGCATAGGGCACTGTGCGGCATAATGACCTCGTCTAGAGCATCTATAGCACTGAGGGCCACTTGGCCTAGGAGGCCCGGTCATAACAGCCTTCCCTTTCACATCCTCAGGGATGTGGGGGGGACCGGAGGCCTGGGGGTGAGGAGGGGTGGGCCTCCTGGATGTGGGGCCATCAGTCCTAGGAGCCTGCTGGCGGGTCCCGGTAGTCCGGAGGTAGAGCTCGTACTCCAGGGCCAACTCATAAATCTGCTCGACTGTTTCCCGTCGGTGGGGAATTAGTTCCCTCCTAATCTCCGGTCGTAGGCCGTACCGAAACCGGGAAGCCGCGGCACTGCTCTCCTCTCGAAGGTCACTCCTCACCATCAGGTCGTCAAACTTGGTCATATATTCAGCTACTGACATCGTGCCCTGTCGAAGTGCATAGACCTGGTCTAACAATCGATCACGATATGACGCGGGGAGGTATTTCTCCTTCAAGCGCCTCGTCATATCTTCCCATCTAATAATGGGCCGATAGCCGTCCCGCTCTAAGGCTCGCACTACGCTAGTCCAATAGTTCATCGCAGATCCCACTAACTTCATACGCGCGAATCGCACCTTGCGTTCATCACTCATGTCGTACCAGTCAAAGTAGTGCTCCATCTCCCGGAGCCAGTCACTAAATGCTCCGGGGTCTTGATGACCGTCGAATGTAGGAACATCGATACGGATACGACGGAGGATGTCATCCTCCCTAAGTGGTACCCCTTCCCGATGTTCGGGATAGCCATCAAAGCGGTCACGACGGGCATAGTCGTATCGGGGCCGCTCAGGGTTCCGTGGGGCATCATGATCATAATCAGGGGGATCTGGATACCGTCGGGGGCGTTGTGGTCGCCTCGGCCTTCGTAGGCATCCTGGCGCGCACGAAGTTCATTGACGCGAGCGCCCAATTGATCAAAGCGGTCTAAAATCGTGCGTTGGAATTCAGCGGGGGACAATTCCGAATTGGAATTGGAGTTGCCGGCCCGCTCATCAGTGAGGTTCGGATCAGACATGTTTTGTCTAAATGGCCTACCACTACGTAACATACGACGCGCTCGAACCTGGCGCTTTGATACCAATCTGATGTAGGGGCAGGCTGGGGTCGTGGGAAAACTAGACGCACTACGGGGTTTTATGATGTGGACGACCCAACACAGCACGAGCTTCACAAATTCCAAACGGTTATTAGCGTAGATTAAATAAATAATTTTAAGCCCATGCAGAGATCCACCAAGGGGTAGTGGCAAAGGAAAAAAGCACCTAGGCGTGGTTACGAATCGGGAGCGCAAGGATTTAAATTAAAAATGGATTAGCCCTGCAAGTTAGCACAAAATTAAGTAACACAAGCACCATTCAATTGATAAACATAGCACAGAAGTCTAAGCAAAGTAAACCATGCTGAAACTCAAATCCAAAATACAACTTACAACCTTACGTGGAGCCAATCGGACGAAGGGGGGGCACCGAATATTGGGAGGAATGGATCCGGGTCGGTGGAGGCCAACCATGAGGAAGTGCGGCGGGTTCACGGGCTGCGGGGAGTTTGGACGGGGCTGATGTGGGCGGAGGGTTGGCGGATGGCTGTCGGGAGCAGGGGTGGGCCTGGAATGTGGTTGTCGGGGCTGCAGGGGGGCTGGGAGTTGGGCGGCGAAGGCTGCTGGACGGAGGGAAGCCGGGCGGCGGGCTGCTGGAGGACAGGGGGTTTGGACGGCGGGTTGTTGGCGGGTTGGGGGCTGGACGGCGGGCTGCTGGCGGACAGGGGGGCTGGACGGCGGGCTGCTGGCGGACAGGGGGAAGCTTGACGGGAAGGCGGAGGGGCTGGGTAGCACCCGACGGGCGGCCGGAAGGTCGGAGGCGCACCGTCGGAGGCGAGGAAGGGGACGAGCGGCAGCGGGAACCCTAGGCGTCGCACCTGGGGGTGTTGGCATCGCACCAACTGACCGGTTGAAGAGTCACTCAATCATTCGGTCCCCAAACCTTTCCTCTTGGCTCCTATAAATAGAAAAAGAGGCTAGGGCATCCGGAATCGATGGCTCAGATCGCCCAATCTTCCGGGTGCCCAAGTAATGTCAATACATGTCCGAATAAAAGAAAACGAAATACGAAAAATACACGCGTCGACCTTCCGGACACATCCACGGGCTCGGATCGTCCGGAAGGGCCCTCAAAGTGCAGGATCATAAAATCACGCCCGCTTTCGGCGGGAATACACGTGCGTGGGCCAATGTCGACGTTGATCTCCATCACTTAATCAATGCAGGCAAGCATGTAAGAGATAAGAATGACTTAATGACAAGTCTAGCACTAATGCAATGCAAATGAATCAAGTCATTATTCTGAAGCAAAATTAATTAAATACAATAAATTTAAGATCAGCACAAGGAGTCCCAATTGATTAGAAAAACTCTAATGAGACTAATAGACAATGATCACGCACAACTGAAAGAGCTAGGAAACCAAATTGCTAAACCTGCAATTATAATTGCAAGAAAGAAAGAGTACCTGCAGCCGCTCATAAGCCTTCTGTACAGAAACAAATTTCTCTCTCCCTTCAGGATTTTTGTCCGGGTGATATTTTATTGCCAGTTTTTTGTACTGACGTTTAAGCTTTTCTTCGTCAATATTCTCAACCTTCTTAGTGGTACTATAAGTGTCTTCATTCATCTCTGTACCTAGCCTATTACTTCCATCCCCATCAACTGTAATATCATCCAGAGTTATCTCCAGTATCCTGCAGGCTTCTTCTTCAGAAAGATCCATAGGCCGTCGAGTTAATTCCTCACGCCACATTACCAATAATGACAGCAAAAACTCTACATGTTCAACAATAGGCCAATTTGGAAACCTTATTTCGTCACATAAATTCCGGAGGTAATAACGATGACACCACATCTCATCCTTCAACTCTGGATATGTTACTGGAGGCATTGGAGCGTAGTCATATGGTGAATGGCAGTGTTGTGACAATTTCTGTGGGAAATCTCCAAGATGCTGCAAAACCTGTCAGGCGACAGATAAGATGCTGAGTGTAGCACAATAAAATTAAATTAAGAAGTAAAATATATTAAAAAATGAAAAATGATCAAAGAACTCAGGGACTACCTGACGAATAAGATGTTCTGCCCGCATTTTATGTGTCCAGATGATCTCAGGAGTATCGGAATCAGATACCATAGCTGCAGCAAAGGCAGCAGGTCCACTACGCTCCAGAACATACAGCAATGACTCTGGAAGAAGTCCACCCAGCACACTTCTCTTGGCTAAGGGCAAGGATGAAGAGACTGCTGCTTCTTCACCACCATGAAATGCTTGATGTCCATGTGTTATAGAGAAAAGTTGTGCGATCGAAAGAAGATTAGATCCAGGATATGCGAGTGCAAAATAAAATGCCCCAGTGCTGTATAGTCGAACCATTGCTTTGGGGTTTCTAGTCACAATAGATTTTAGCAGAGAAGCAACAGCATCAACAATGCTTGGTTCTCCAGTTAGTAAAGCCTAGAATTGATCATCGTAAGTACAGGTATAAGCATTAGACATATATATATATATATATATAAGATTTATAGTGCTAATGGTGCTGTTTTCTAAGAGCTTGCTTAGTGCAACGGGGTGCTGTCCACTACCAAGCCATGCTGCTTCCTGAGCCTTGCTAGGAAGGCATGGTCCGGAAAATGGCCTTTCATCCTAATTATGTGTGCAGGTCTGCAAGAAAGTAGCAGCCACACCTGCCACTCCATTACCACTTCATAAGTCTAACACAAGATGATGTAAACTGCTACAGTGGCTCTATTTTGATTACCTTTCATGATGGAACTGAGAAAAGCATAAATACGATATCTGCAGAGATAGAACTATGGACACAGGCAAAAAGAAACACCTGAGCAACATGCGGAAAGCATCGTGGACTAGAGAGAATCCGTTTAACTCTTGGTGTCGGAGTCACAATCTCTCCAGCATCATCAAGATCAGAATGTGCTGAAACCATGCTATGTAATATAGATAATGCAATCTCCCCAACCTGACATGCAAAACATCCGGTTATGTTCTAAACAACACAAATGTTTGAGAGGACAATCAAGGCAAGATTGACCTTGTTTCATATAAATGCACACAACAAGCCTCCAGTAAAAGAGAAAAGTGAATGGGCAGCTACAGAAAAACCAGTATTTGCCGCCACAGAAAAGTATTATTAGAAGGTACAGAAGTAAAACTAGTTAATACTACAAAAGAAATCCTTAATAATCACATACAATTTCATTTATAAGAAACTACAGCATGCAGCAATTCGTCTGTGTGTGATTAATATACTCTAATTAGCAAATATTGAAATAAAAAAATTCTCAGTTACCAGGATAAAGCTCGATTACAAAGTTTCAAGCTTACATATAAAAAGATGATTGACAGAAAAAAATAAAGTGCTCAATTCAAACTAATTATCCATACCATAAAGATTCAGCTCTTGCCATAAAGATTCGGCTGCTGCCAGTAATATTTGACAACACACAAAGATGAAAATAAAAAAGCTGCATTATGTTATGCCCCCACATCCGCTTGGGTTCTCGGGGCATAAATACTCGCGGCGGGTCAAGGAGCGCGCGCCAGACAACGGGGCTGAACCATCCGGTTCAGCCCCCATTCATTAAATC
This sequence comes from Platanthera guangdongensis, assembly GCA_039583875.1. Classification (NCBI taxonomy): domain Eukaryota; kingdom Viridiplantae; phylum Streptophyta; class Magnoliopsida; order Asparagales; family Orchidaceae; genus Platanthera; species Platanthera guangdongensis. Next base: position 198,852,476 of record CM077163.1, on the reverse strand, counting down.
GGCCAGAAGGGGGCTGAACCACTCCGGTTCAGCCCCACTTGGGGGGGGGGGGGGGGGGGGGGGGGGGGGGGGGGCCGGCCCCCTCCTTTCCCCGGGTATTTATAGCCCGGGGCTGCTTTGGGGAGGCATCATTGAAGATCTATCAGGTTTCTTTCTTCTCTCTTCCTCAACCCTAACCCTAGTTCTCTCTTTCTCTCTAGAATCTCCATCTCTCCTCTTTTTCTCTTGATAGTTCATATCATTTGGTATCAGAGCATCCTTCCTGCGACCATGGTGACACGTTCGGAGGCGGAGACCGCACGACTGGCTACCCTAGAGGAGAACTACGTGGGGTTGGCGGATTCGGTGACGGCCATGGAAGGCCGCTTGAACACGTCCACAAAAAACATGGAGGAACGCATGGATGGGCGTATGGAGGAGATCAAGGCACTGTTGATACAATCGTTGAAGGGCAAGGCGGTTCAAGGCAGCGATTCTGAAGCCGAGGCACCACAAAATGTCCGATCTACGGGCAACGGAGGAAGCGCGGGGTCGGGACACTTCGGTCCCGACGGAATCGGGACCGATCCGGGCCGCACGGAACCAGCGGGCACCGGATCGGCCCCCGCTTGGATGGGAGCACCGCACGCCTACCACGGCTGGTCAACCGTGGCCGACGGGACCGGCGGAAGCCGGCCAGGGGGCGCCTACGCCGCACGCCAGCCTGCGGCCTGGGCCGGCCAGCCAACGCCACATCCGGGCGTGCCGACCGGAAACGGGGCAGGCGGTCCGTCCGCCGCCCAGGAAGGGGCCGGGGCCGACCTATGGAGAAACCGGGAAGCACCAGCGGCTCCCTGGCGACCACCGGGGGCTGTTGACGCCAATTTCGGAGGGAGAACGGGCCTTCTACCGACGCCGCAGCACATGGGACGTCCAATGAGGTTTGGAAACGGCGAGACATGGGCCGAGCAGCCACGCCGTCCGGGATTTCACGGTGGGGGACAACAATGGGGCGGCGGCCAAGGGGGAGCTAATTTCCACGACCCATTCGGCCGACCACAGCATGGACCGGAGTTCAACGGGAGACATGGAGATATGCAACAACGGCCCTACATGCCTCCGAAGAGAACTCGCATGAATTTCCCGAAATTCCGCGGCGGGGATGCCTTGGAATGGGTGCAAAAGGCGGAGTTATTTTTCACTTATCAGGAGATACCGAATGATCAGTGGGTGCAGCTGGCTTCTTTCCATCTGGAGGAAGATGCATATCAGTGGGCTCAGTGGTTCATACGGGCCTACGGGTACGCAACATAGGCGAATTTCGTGGAAGGGTTTGTGGCTCGTTTCGGACCGTTGGAGTACGAGGATGTGGAGGCTACGCTACAGAAACTCCGTCAGAAGGGCACAGTGATGGAGTACCGAGCGGATTTCGAGAAGCTCGCAAACCGGGTTAATTGGGAGGAGAAGACGCTCCTCAGTTGTTTCATATCCGGCCTGCGGGACCATTTGAGGGATGAGGTCCACGCGTATATGCCCCGCAGTCTAAGCCATGCTATCAGTCTGGCCCGCATCCAGGAGGAGCACTTCAACCGCCAAAGAACTCGAGCTCCACCAAGGGCTCCACCCGCCCCTGCAACGGGCCGAAGGGAGCAGGCACCGGCGGCACGGCCGACGGTGACACGACTTACGTGGCCTGAGCTGCAGGCCAGGAAGGAGAAAGGATTGTGTTTCAACTGCGATGAGAAATACACACCGGGGCATCGATGCCAGAAGGTGCAGTTCTTCATGCTGCGGGAGGAGGACGAGGAGGAGGACCACCCGAGCCTCGAGGCAGAGGAGGAGTTGGATCTGGCTGAATTTGGTGTTTCGATTCAGGATATGGAGGGGTGTGTGGCACCCACCACCATGCGGATCAAGGGCAGGATTGGCAAGGAACGGGTCACCATTCTCATTGATAGTGGGAGTACCCACAATTTCATCAACCCTAAGGTGGCACTGAAGACAGGACACCCAGTTGACAGGAACGCGGCGTTCCAGGTGATGGTCGCGGATGGCAGCAAACTGCGGTGCGAAGGGGCACTGAAGGGCGTGGAGATACAACTTACAGGGTATGTGTGCCGCACCGACGTCTACCTCCTTTCGATTAAAGGTTCTGATATGGTGCTGGGGGTACAGTGGCTCCGCCAACTGAGGCGGGTGACCACGGACTGGGACCACATGACACTGGAGTTCACGCAGCAGGGGACGGATTACTGTTTGCATGGTATCCGATCCTCCCCTCTCAAGGAGATCTCCCTACGGAGCCTGCAGAGATTGGAGGAGCAGGGTAGTATGATGGCCGTGATACTCGGGATGGCGGCGGAGGGGGCCGACACGCAGAGGGCGCCGGACCCGATACAGTTTCTTTTAGCTCAGTATGAGGACGTCTTTCAGGAGCCGCACACTCTGCCTCCCTCGCGTTTCCGGGATCATCAGATACAGTTAAAGACAGGGACGGACCCTACCAATATACGTCCCTACCGCTACCCGTACGTGCAGAAGGCAGAGATCGAACATAGCGTCCGGGAGATGCTAGTGACGGGCATTATTCGGCCCAGCACCAGCGCGTTCTCTTCTCCGATCATCTTGGTCAAGAAGAAGGACGGCTCCTGGCGCTTCTGCGTCGATTACCGGGGGCTGAATAGCTCCACCATCAAGGACAAGTTTCTCATTCCTATGATTGAGGAGTTGCTGGATGAGCTGCATGGTGCGAGTTTGTTCACCAAACTGGACCTCCGGTCCGGTTATCATCAAATTCGGATGAAGGAGGAGGATGTCCACAAGACGGCGTTCCGGACCCACGACGGTCACTACGAGTTCTTGGTGATGCCGTTTGGGTTGGCCAATGCTCCCTCCACCTTCCAGGCTGTTATGAACGAGATCTTTCGCCCACTTCTTCGCCGGTATGTCCTGGTATTTTTTGATGATATACTAATTTATAGCAGGACTTGGGACGACCATTTGGAGCACGTGCGACATGTCCTTACTATACTGCGGGAAAACCAGTTATTCGCCAAAAAGTCCAAGTGCTCCTTTGTCCAGATTCAGGTCGAGTACCTGGGGCACCTCGTGTCCGCCCGTGGGGTCCAGGAAGACCCACAAAAGATTGAGAGTATGGTGTCGTGGCCCCAGCCCACGACGATTCGAGCCTTGCGTGGCTTCCTCGGGCTGACGGGGTACTACCGCCGTTTTGCCCAGGACTACGACAAGATTGCTCGACCTCTGACACAGTTGCTGTAGAAGGATGCGTTCCAGTGGAGCATTGAGGCGGACGAGGCCTTCCGGGCCTTAAAGCAGGCCATGACCACTACACCGGTGTTGGCGCTGCCGGATTTTAGCAAGTAATTTGTGGTGGAGATTGATGCCTCGGGCGTCGGCCTCGGGGCAGTCTTGATGCAGGAGGGCCGCCCGCTCGCTTATTTCAGCAAGGCTTTGGCCCCACGGACGTTGGGGCTTTCAACGTACGAGAAAGAGATGTTGGCTATTATACATGCAGTCGAGATGTGGCGACCCTATCTCTTGGGCCAGCACTTCCAGGTCCGTACGGATCACCAGAGTTTGAAGCACTTCCTAGAGCAGCGCTTGGCGTCTCCACTGCAGCAGAAGTGGTTGACCAAGCTGATGGGGTACGATTACGAGATTGTGTACAAGCAGGGCAGAGAAAATGTGGCCGCCGACGCTCTCTCCCGCCTACCTGAGAGCTCTCTCTCTCTCATGTATCGGGACCGGTGGTTACCACATTGGACGAGATGCAGGCAGCGGTACTCCAGGACCCCGAGTTACGCACCATTATCGAGACACTACAGCAGGGTCAAGCTACGGAGTCGGGTTACCATCTTCAGGGTCAGCGGTTGTACTTTCAAGGCAGAGTGGTCATTCCATCCGCGTCGCCATGGCGGACGGCGATGATGCAGGAGTTCCACGCATCACCCACAGGCGGCCATGCAGGGATTCTACGAACGCTTCAGCGGCTCCGAGCAAATGTATTCTGAAAGGGGATGCGTCGCGATGTCCATCAATTTGTGCGGGAGTGTGACATTTGTCAGCAGCAGAAGTATGAGACTACATCACCTGCGGGGCTTCTTACACCGCTCGAGATCCCGAACCAGGTCTGGGACACCATTTCCATGGATTTCATTGACGGATTGCCCAAGTCCCAAGGCAAGTCCGTCATACTGGTGGTGGTAGACAAGCTTTCCAAGTATGGTCATTTCCTTCCGTTGAGCCATCCGTACACGGGGGAGACAGTCGCAGAGTTATTTGCGCGAGAGATTGTGCGCCTCCACGGCCTCCCACGCTCCATCATTTCCGACAGGGACCCGGTCTTTATCAGCAGTTTTTGGCGGGAACTTTTTCGACTCCAGGGCACGACACTGCGCATGAGCAGCGCCCACCACCCCCAGACGGACGGACAGACTGAGGTCCTCAACAGGGGGGTGGAGACCTATTTACGGTGTTTTGTGATGGACGAGCCACGCACGTGGACGCGTTGGTTGCATTGGGCGGAGTACTGTTACAATACGTCATTCCACACAGCCAGCAAGCTCACCCCCTTCGAGGTGGTCTACGGCCGCCCTCCTCCTACTTTGAGTTCTTATGAACCCTCCAGCACCGCTCTTCCAGCTGTGGAACGGACACTTCAGGACAGAGATCGCACTTTAGCTTTGCTCCGGGACAACCTGCGGGTCGCGCAGGACCGCATGAAAGCACAGGCAGACAAGCACCGGACAGAGCGCGAGTTTGCCGTGGGCGATGAAGTTTTCCTCAAGCTCCAACCTTACCGCCAGCTGTCAGTCTCTCGGCGGACGAATCAGAAACTCGCCCCACATTACTACGGGCCATTTTGCATTCTTCGTCGCGTGGGCCCCGTGGCCTACACCTTGGATCTCCCTGCGGGGTCTCGCATCCACCCGACATTCCATGTATCTGTTTTGAAGAGAAAGCTTGGGGCTTCCGTTCAGGCCAGCCCTTCCCTTCCCGAGGCGACCAGCAGGGGTGAGTTGCGTCCGTCACCGGAGGCCATTTTGCTAACCAAATGGAAGAAGTCAGGCACGGAATATCGGCCGGCGGTGCTCGTCAAATGGAAGCAGATGGACACAGTGCATAACTCATGGGTTGACTTGTTGGACTTCCGCGAGCGGTTTCCGGACTTCCACCTTGAGGACAAGCTGGTGCTTGATGGGGAGGGGAATGTTATGCCCCCACATCCGCTTGGGTTCTCAGGGCATAAATACTCGCGGCGGGTCAAGGAGCGCGCGGCAAGACAACGGGGCTGAACCATCCGGTTCAGCCCCCATTCATTAAATCGGCCAGAAGGGGGCTGAACCACTCCGGTTCAGCCCCACTTGGGGGGGGGGGGGGGGGGGGGGGCCCTCCTTTCCCGGGTATTTATAGTCTGGGGCTGCTTTGGGGAGGCATCATTGAAGATCTATCAGGTTTCTTTCTTCTCTCTCCCTCAACCCTAACCCTAGTTCTCTCTTTCTCTCTAGAATCTCCATCTCTCCTCTTTTTCTCTTGCTAGTTCATATCACATTAGCAGAACTGTGCAACTATATGTATTACATAGCCATCAATGTGAAACATAATTATGACTAGTTCATGAATTCTAATTATGAATTCTAACTCTACCCGTTGACTTTCAAGGTCATGAATTCTAATTATGAAAACAAACTATTTTCTAATACAAATGATCGACCATAAATCCCTCCACAAATCCAAGTTTCTGTACAATGGGTTTGCTCATCACTCCCAGTATACCTACAACAATAACACTCAAGCCTTTATCCCATTATAGTGGAGTCAGCTAAATGGATCCTTTGTCGCCATTGTGCCCTATCTTTAGTCAAATCCAGTATACCTAAACCATGAAAATGGTTCAGAGAGGAAATTGTACACAAAAATTTAAAACTTGAAAATAATAAGCACTCAAGTTCTATAATTCAAAACTTCTATATCAAAAATGAAAAGGAACTAATAATTCTGGCTAAACTGCTGTTCATAATCTATAACAGGAAGAGCATTAAATATGGTAGCTAATAATTTGGTATTATAACTACATTGGTGGAAATTGATAGCAGCACACAACCTGAACAGAAGTTAAAACCGGAACACGGACAGCTAGTGCCCAACGTAGTTCACGAATATCACGTAATTTCTTCCAGTCAAGCATACCAAAAGACCAGAATCTAGTAGACCAATCAATGGATTTTTTTGACCAAAGCCTTCTGATTGCATCCTTCTCCATGGGTCCAATTTCGGTACCGTCCTTGTCGATGTACATCCATTCCTTTAATGGTTCCATGAAAGCTGTTGCAGCGATCAAATTAGAATGCAGAGGTATGGAAGTCCTTTCAGATGTTTCATGGGCTACAGTCAGAAGATCAACAGCTAAAACACACCCTCCAACTAAAACACAAGCTTCAACATTTGGAAGAACTTTCATCAAGACCTGAGTCATCATATAAAAGGATGTTATACCATCCGTCAAATAAAAAAAGAGAAGGGAAGCAGTGCAAAGATTGGGAAAATAATCAAGCTAACATGTTTAAAACATTAAACAAATGGTAAGAAAATTCAACTAGAAATATAATGCTACAAGCATGGAACAATTGAAAGCCCTTCCCTGTATAATTTTAGATGATGCTATTGCTTTAGGAAGAAAAAATGGAACATGTGTACAGAATACATAACTTTGAGCTGCTAAATAAAGAACGACCAAAACACGATAACTAAACATGCTAATAACCAATAACAGCAGAATAGGTTAAAAGTATGATAACCAATCCCAAGGAGAGAAGAGGAAAAAGCGAGTTTAAGAAAAAGACATCATAAACACAATTTAAATGTTGTAGCAAAGGATCAGCAGATTTGCAAATTATTCAAATGTTGTGTGTAGCTTTTATCTTGGTTTAGTTTCTCAGATAATATTCAAATAATGATTAATAAACAAAAAATACTCTTTGCCTGAGAAATGCTTTTAAAGACCCACCTTTAATAGGTGAAGGAGTCGATGCCTCAAAACACGATCATCTGTCCTATCCAACAAAACTGTAATGTGAGATGTACCATCAAAAGGACCAATGACATTATAGTGTTGCTCATAAACAATAGCCATTGCCCTAGCACAAAGTTCTCGCACAGAAGAACCACCGCCGCCACCAAAGCCATCTAATCTACTCATATCACACCAATCACCCGATGAACCAAGCTCATCAAGAACAGCACCATCTACAGTAAGCCCTATGTCTGCATCACATAAAAAACGATGATACAATGCTCTAAAGAAAGCAACTGGATCACGCAAAGGAAATTCCTGTGCCTGACTACTACTGCTTTCAAGTAATAACCTCAAATAATATTGACCCACACAGACCTCCTTCGACAAACTGGGATAACAAACCGAAAACTCAGCATAATTCCAAGATATCTTTGGTAAATTTTCAATTTCTGTGTTATCCTTTGTCGGTGCACTTCCCGGCACAATGTCTTCTGTTCGCTCCTTCTCAACATCTAATTTGTGAACTTCAAGTTGTAAAGCTTCTCTCAGTTCCTGCCTGGTACGTTCATTCCATATTAAGTCTGCGCGATTGTGATCTAGACCAAATGCTCTCCAAAACTCATACCAGTTACACAGTAACCTACCAGACCCTACAGGAGTGCTCTCAATAACAACCTGAGCAGGAGCAGGTAGGTCAGAATTCAGAGGGTCGGCTGGATTGGCTTCGGAATCAGTTGATTCAGGAGGATTTTGATTAAATAACTGTGTATTGTGCAGAAATCTGTCACCAGAAATAGTGCCAACACCAGTATTTTGTGATGCACCTGCAAAGGAATGCTCATTTGTGATGTTACCAGCAGGAACTGAGGCATAAGTTGGAAACTGAGACGAACTGGAACCCTGAATAGTTCTTTCATAGTTCTCTGCCCCCTCAAATAGCTTGATCGCTGTCTGGTTTCTAAGTTCTCCATTTTCAACATTACTAGGAGATACAAATTTTTCATTAGAAATTGTGCCTCTCATAAAACGACTCCTTCTTTGCTGTAGAATACGCTGTTGCCTCCTTCTGGATAAAGGAGCCTCATCACTAAACTGATTATGTAAATCTTCAGAAGTTTCATCAAAACGTGTATGTAAGTATGCGACTAGCCCAGGAGGAAGAACTCTTGACAGCAAATCTAAAGCAGGTTGATACGAATCTGCCCATAAAGCTACAAGTTGTCGGCTCACATCACGTCTTTCACCAGAAGGAAGGAAAAAGGCATGAAGCAAGTGTCTTAGGAGAGCACCATCCCTCAAAGCTGCATCTCGCATGGACTCAGCAGCAATGGCATCTTCCTCCGCGATCGTACGCATTATAACTGCAACCGTCTCCCTTACACTTTCAGCGGGATGCCCGAACAGAGCGAATAAGCGACGTTTCAACCCAGCAACTTGTCGTAACAACTCTACGAAAATAGTATGCTGTGTTGTTTCCCCGTGAGGGTCGCAGAGTAAGGCTTCAAGAACTTCTACAACAGACATTGACAGCAATGGTGATCCAGAGTTTGGTTTCAATCTATTGACAAGAATAACAGCATAATGCTGATGTGCAAATAACACGGACTTAGCATGCATGTAAGTAGCATGTCGCTCTCCCTTCGTGTCCACCTCTAAACTAGCATCACCAGGACCACCTCCAATAAGCATAGAAACAAGCCCTGCAGCCTCAGCCGCGATTCCGTCAGACCCATTTCTGAGCAATCCCATTATTCTCCCAACAGCAGCAGGAAATGACAACACATGTGATGCAGCATTTCTCGAAGCAAGTAATCTGCGTAAGCATGCAACGAAACCCATAACAGTTGCGGCCGCTTTTGGTGATGGAGATGGAGGGGGTGGAGCATCTGCGGGGAGATTTGGGGTTGCTGGAAGCATTGTGATTAATGCCATGAGAACTACCTCAGGTACTTCAACACTAGGAGGAATCCCACTGTAGGCTACACATGCATTGAATTCCCTTATTCGACGCCACAACCTTGCTCGTGACCCAGGAACGGACCCACCTTCGGCTACAGCATCTTTGGCAGCAGCACCTAGATGCTTTAAATGCAAAGAAGCACTTTCTGTGTCAGTAACAGGGTGCTGTGAAGCAAGATTAGGTTGCATTTGCATATAGATTCTTCCACAAGGAGGATCTATTCGGTGACCAGGCATGGTCAATCTTGGCAGTACAGGAACAGGATAATGCCCCTGTAATTAAAAGGAAAGAGATTGATGCATGAGACCTGGTAGATAAAAAGTGGGAAAAATATTGGAACAGTCATTAAAAATAAAAAGATCATGTATTTGAAGAAATACATGAATTAACCTACTTCAGTCTGAATAACATCTCGTAGGGCTGCAAGTAAGCTATCACGTGATGTGCTTGCGTAAACCTGAAATAAAGAAAATGTGGATTAAGTTGGTATCTAAGTGCAGGATAACAAAAAAAGATGAATCTTTTAAGTCATACATGAATAGGGCAACCATCACTAAATTCCACAGCAAACATCTGTGGTTCTTCAGCAAGCCTAACTAGAGAACTAACTGTGGACAGTGGTCGAACAATAACAGCCTGCATTGAATCACCAAATGTTCTCTTAGTAGTGGGGACGATAGAAAAGATACAAATCCTGGTGCACAAGAATAGAATATTAAAATGTCATCAGGTTAATAATAAGAACAGAGTTTTTGTAATGTCAAAAAATGTTATTCATATCATCAAATCTAAGCTAACAAAATTAAAACTAATATCAAATCAAATTCCAACTCATAGCAATCGACGACACGCGCGCTTATATTCCCGCAGGAGGCGGTGATCGACGACCCGGTTGGGCGATCCGAGTCCGCGGATGCGCCCGGAGGGTCTTTCCGAGCAAATTTGATATATTAGTTTTTATATTTTGATGTATTTAGCCCCCGATCGGGCCGAACATTTATAACCGTCCGATCGGGAGCCCTACTTTTAATTTAGTTTTTCTCTTATTTATATGCTTGTTGGTGACCGGTCTTAGGGATCGAGTTGCCTGTGCCGCAACTTTCGGTCTTCCTCTCTCGGTGGGAGAAGAGCTTGCTCCGCCATTCCGCTTATGCCCCGCCAGCCGCCTCCCGTCCGCCCCGTCTCCGCCCAGGTTTGGCCCTCCTTCTCCTCCTACTGCAGCCCTTCGCCTCCCCGTCCAGATCCGCCCTTCCACACGGCCCCTCCTCCCCTCTCCTTTCCTGTAGCTTCCCCACCTCCCCGAGCCAACCCCAACCCCATTCCCGACCACCACCTGTTGGGTGCAGCCTCCCCCAAACCTCCAACCCACTTTTCCTGTAGCTTCCTCACCTTCCCGGACAACCCCAACTCCTTTCCCGGCCACCACCCGCTGGGTGAAGCTTTTCCCCCAAACCTCCAGCCCACCTCCTGTAACTTCCCCATTACCCGCAGCCCGTCATTGACCCTCCAACACATCGGAAGCATTCCCGCCAACCTTACTTTATCCCGAAGCCTACTCACCGCATGCATGAGCAAATCAAGGTATATGGTGTCTTTATTTCTCTTATTTGGATACTAGGTTTTTGAACTATTGTTGTGGTTGTCGATCAATATGCTATCGTATTATATGTTGTTTGGCTTGTTGGATCTTTACCGGCGCGCTTAATCGAATCATGTCTCGCTCGTTGGCAACTTATAATAGTCCCTTACGATTAATTGTTGCTCATAATTGTGGATGTCGTGTTCTTAGCCTTTTATTCAAATTTATCACTTGTTGTTTGATCTTAATTGTTGTGGTTGTGGATCAATATGCTATCGTATTATATGTTGTTTGGCTTGTTGGATCTTTACCGGCGCGCTTAATCGAATCATGTCTCGCTCGTTGGCAACTTATAATAGTCCCTTACGATTAATTGTTGCTCATAATTGTGGATGTCGTGATCTACTTGGGTTGCTCTCATGTTTGCACGTGCACGGAACATTGGTCTACCACTGCATCATTTGGTATCAGAGGCAGGTTTCGGGTCACATTTGCATGCTCCGTAGTGGTAGGTTGTCTCGAGCCCCGATGTCCGACCAAAACGTCACCGATGATCGGGCCACCAGTTCGAATTCGGACATGGCGGCCCCCGAGTTCCAACGCTTATTCCTCGAGCAATTCACCACCCTTAAAAATGAGGTCGCTAGGGTCAACACTAGAGTCGATCAAATAGGAGCCCTTAGAGGTCCAGCCCTAGCACCCCGTAATGAGGAACCCATGGAAGACCCACGGGACGCCCCGCCTCCACCTGATCGGCGAGGCAGAGAGCCACCACGTCGGGACCCCGCTCCACAGAGACGGACCCCCGAGCCGGTACATGATTACCTTCGCGACCCCGCCCCGAGGGGTAACTCTCGGCCACCCGACGAGCCACGCCTACCACCGGCCCGACAAGGGCGTGGCCCACCCGCACGACACGAGTACGACTCTGACGATCCACACGATGAGTATGTGGCACCTCGCCGAGAGCGCACCCCGGTTGAGGACGACCACATCCGACGCCTCCGAATTGATGCATCCTCCTTCGACGGTCACCTGGACCCGAAGGGCTTTTGTGACTGGATCCTAGACATGGACCACTTCTTTGATTGGTATGAGATGAATGACGAACGGTGAGTTTGGTTCGCTAAAATGAAGCTTCTGGGCCAAGCCAAGATGTTCTGGATTAGTGTGGAGAGGTCGCTCGAGAGAGATAGATATTATCTCGTTACCCGATGGGATGAGATGAAGCAGCGATTGAGGGACAAGTACCTCCCCGCACGATATCGCGATCAACTCCTCGACCAACACTACGCGTTCCGGCAGGGATCACTTTCCGTTGCCGAGTACATGACACGATTTGATGAGTTAGTAGTGAGTAGTGACATTTTGGAGGAGCCTATTGCGACCGCTTCCCGATTTAGAGCGGGACTTCGAGCTGAAATTCGGAGAGAGCTTATACCACACTGCATAGAGACGGTCGAGCAGGTGTTCCAACTCGCACTCGAGTATGAGAACTACCTGCGCCTCGCAGGATCGAGGCAGACCACACATCGCTCAGATGCCTCAACCCGCGCCCCCTCAGATGCGAAGGGCAAGGCTATCATTCTGACCGCCCCTAGACCCGGACCCGGACAGTGTTATCGATGCTCGGGCAGGGGGCACATTGCTGCACAGTGTCCTATGAGGAACCTTCTGATGGAGGGTGACGATGAGGCGGGTGTTGAAGTTGACGATGCTATAGTGGAAGAAATTACCGCGGGGGTCGAGGACGGTTGGGAGAGCGGCGCTGAGAGATAGTTAGAGTGGGGAGTCATCCGTCGACTCCTCCACGCACCCCGTACTGAGGGAGATTGGCGATGTACCTCGATATTCTACACTTATTTTTAGAGTGTGGGAGGCCCCTGCAAGCTCGTCATAGATAGCGGTAGTTGCGTGAATATCGTAGCGAAGAAGGCTTAGAGAGGATGCAGCTTTCCGCCGAGCCCCACCCGCACCCTTACCGTGTCCACTGGGTGGACAAGTCGGTCATTCAGGTCATGCAGAGATGTCTTGTGCTGGTCCGCCTAGCGTCCATTGAAGACAAGGTTTGGTGCGACGTCATCCGGATGGACGTCGCACATGTTCTCCTGGGCCGCCCCTGGCTTTACGATCGTGACGCCACGTGTTATGGTCGCTCCAACACGTGCGTCTTCTTTGACAAGGGACGTAAGATCACCCTCACTCCGACCCAGCCCAGGGATCCCTCCAAGGGCCAAGTCGAGTCATCTATTGGTGCGGGGTCGACTAGACCTGTGCACATCCTGAGCAGGGGTGATTTTCTTCGTGAGAGTTTAGACTCGGGAGTTATGTTTGTGGTGTCCGTCGCCTTGACATCTAGCGACACCACAGCTGTGGCGAGTGTGGACCCGGACATTCGGCGCCTGCTAGCCGAATATATTGACATCATGCCTGAGGAGCTCCCCAATGAGCTCCCCCTATGAGAGATATCCAGCATGCAATTGATTTAGTTCTGGGGGCATCTTTGCCCAACCTGCCCCACTATCGCCTAAATCAGACAGAGCATGCCGAATTGAAGAGACAAATTGACGATCTTCTTAGGAAGAACTTTATTCAGGAGAGTTTGAGCCCGTGTGCCGATCCAGCCCTCCTTACCCCTAAGAAGGACGGGAGTTGGCGCATGTGTATCGATAGTCGGGCCATCAATAAGATCACAGTGAAATATAGTTGTCGATTCCCCGCCTCGACGACCTCCTAGATGCGATGGTTGGTGCCCAAATATTTTCGAAGATCGACCAGCGGAGTGGGTACCATCAGATCAGGGTACGAGAGGGTGACAAGTGGAAGACGGCCTTCAAGACGAAGGATGGTCTGTATGAGTGGTTGGCTATGTCGTTTGGACTGTCGAACGCGTCGAGCACGTTCATGAGGGTGATGACGCAGATCCTACGGCCCTACATGGGCAAGTTCCTGGTGGTCTCTTTTGACGACATACTGATCTTTAGCCAGGACCGCACAGAGCACCTGGACCACATTCGACTGTTATTTGATCTCCTTCGGAAGGAGCATTTGTACATCAATCTGAAGAAGTGCTCATTCCTAACATCCTCGATACAGTTCTTAGGATACATCGTCTCACAGTCTGGCATCTCCGTTGACCCCGAAAAGGTCAAATCTATTCGCGAGTGGCCCGTCCCGACCAATATCCACGAGGCCCGGAGCTTCCACGGCCTCGCTACCTTTTACCGGAGGTTTGTTCGGGGGTTTAGTTCGATCATGGCCCCTATTACGAGCTGCCTCCGCATGGGAGATTTCGCCTGGACTGCAGCAGCCACCAGAGCATTTGAGAGCATCAAGCAAAGGCTAGTGACTGCACCCGTATTGTGCCTTCCTGATTTTTCCAAGGCTTTCGAGGTGGCATGCGACGCGTCTGGGGTAGGCATTGGGGGAGTACTGAGTCGGGAGGGTCATCTAGTTGCTTACTTTAGTGAGAAACTGAATGACGCCCGACAGAAATACTCCAATTATGATCGGGAATTCTACGTTGTCGTACAGGCGCTCCGATATTGGCGCCACTATCTCTACACAAGGAGTTTGTTCTGTACTTTGACCATCAAGCCCTGTGATACCTGGATTCGCAAAAGAAGTTAGAACATTGATACGCGAAGTGGGTGGAGTTCATGCAGGAGTACCATTATGTTCTCTAACACCGCGCTGGTGTTGAGAACAAGTTGGCTGATGCGTTGAGTCGCCAAGTCACCATCCTTCATACTATGGGCGCGCGAGTTGAGGGATTTGAGCGCGTTTGCCAGAACTACCCTGAGTGCCCTGATTTTGGCGGTATCTTCTCTGCCTTATCTAAGGACCCACCCGAGCCCCGCGAGGGTTTTATCATTTTTGAAGGCTACCTGTTTTTTGGGTCTCGCCTTTGTATACACCAGACTTCTCTTCGGGATTTTCTCATCTGGGAGCTTCACGCGGGCGGAGCCGCGGGGCACTTTGGGCGGGATAAGACGATTGCGTTAGTTGAGGACCGCTTCTTTTGTCCTGGCCTGAAGAGGGACGTCACACGGGTCGTCCGACATTGCCGAATCTGCCAAACGGCGAAGGGGACTCGACAGCCCACATGCCTATACACTTTGTTGCCTATTCCTCACCGGCCCTGGGCAGACATCAGTCTAGACTTCGTACTTGGACTCCCCCGCACTCCGCGGAAGTTTGACTCGATCTTCGTCGTCGTGGAGCGCTTCTCGAAGATGGCCCACTTCATTCATTGTCATAGGACGTACGACGCCCCCCACGTGGCAGCCCTGTTTTTCAGGGAAGTATTCAAGTACCATGGGCTGCCCACTTCTATTATCTCCGATCATGACGTTCGCTTCACGAGTTATTTTTGGAAGACGTTGTGGAAGAAGACCGGCACGACACTGAAGTTCTCCACCGCCTACCACCCACAGACGGATGGACAGACTGAAGTTGTCAACCGAAGCCTTGCGACCATGTTGCGTTGTCTAGTTCGGGATAGTCTGGCCACCTGGGATTCGGTCCTGCCTATTGCGGAGTTTGCATTCAATAGTTCGGTCAATAGGACCACGGGTCTGAGTCCATTCCAAATCATATTAGGTTATGAGCCTAGGAAACTCATTGACCTAGTGGACGTCCTGTTAGGAGCCCGACCTAGTGAGTCTGCCGAGTCGTTCATCCAGCATATACACACACTACATGAGACAGCCCGAAGGAAGATTGCGGCCAGTAATGAAAACTACAAGGCTCGGGCCGATCTGCAGAGGAGAGAGCAAACATTTGACGTAGGGGAGCAAGTTATGATATGCCTTTGTCCTGATAGGTCCCCCTAGGGGGATGCGAAAAAGCTAAGTGCTCGTCGGATGGGCCCCTACACTGTCACTTGACGGATTAGTACGAACGCGTATTTAGTTGACATACCGCCAGCAATGGGGATTCACCGAGTGTTCAATGTAGAGGATCTGACCCCATACTATGAGGAGGGAGTGTATGTGGATCTGTTATCTCCACCGGCCCTTGAGCCCCAGCCTGACCCTCACCCCTCCAGTGCACCTACGCCCACCTCGCCCGGGCAGTCGCAGACGATTGAGCACCGCTCGGAGGATCCCCCTCTACAGCCGACAGTTCCAGTGGCACCTCGTTCTGACGGAGATACATCGCTACGACAGTCGCCTACAGAAGATACACTACAGATCGTTGGCCATGACTTCACGATGATGGGTGGATTGACGGTCCTGCGGTACTTGGTCCATTGGTCTGCCCGCCCGACTTCTGACGACTCTTGGATTGTTGTTGAGGAGCTTGAGAGACTCGCCCCGGACTTGCGCCGAGAGTACGATCATTTTCACTCACCAGAGATGAGCGCTTTCAAGTCGGGGGGAGCTGATGGCGATCGACGACACGTGCGCGTCTATTCCCGCAGGAGGCGGTGATCGACGACCCGGTTGGGCGATCCGAGTTCGTGGATGCGCCCGGAGGGTCGTTCCGAGCAAATTTGATATATTAGTTTTTATATTTTGATGAACTTAGCACCTGATCGGGCCGAACATTTATAGCCGTCCGATCGGGAGCCCTAGTTTTACTTTAGCTTTTCTCTTATTTATATGCTTGTTGGTGACCGGTCTTAGGGATCGAGTTGTCTGTGCCGCAACTTTCGGTCTTCCTCTCTCAGTGGATTCCGAAGAGCCTGCTCCTCCATTCTGCTTCTGCCCCGCCAGCCGCCTCCCGTCCGCCCCGTCTCTGCCCAGGTTCGGCCCTCCTTCTCCTCCTACTGCAACCCTTCGCCTCCCCGTCCAGATCCGCCCTTCCGCATGGCCCCTCCTCCCCTACCCTTTCATGTAGCTTCCCCACCTCCCCGAGCCAACCCCAACCCCATTCCCGACCACCACCCATTGGGTGCAGCTTCCCCCAAACCTCCAGCCCACTTTTCCTGTAGCTTCCACACCTTCCCGGCCAACCCCAACTCCTTTCCCAGCCACCACCCGATGGGTGAAGTTTTTTCCCCCAAACCTCCAGCCCACCTCCCGTAACTTCCCACTACCCGCATCCTGTCATTGACCCTCCAACACATCGGAAGCATTCCCGCCAACCTTACTTTATCTCGAAGCCTAGTCACCGCATGCATGAGCAAATCAAGGTATATGGTGTCTTTATTTCTCTTGTTTGGATTCTAGGTTTTTGAACTATTGTTGTGGTGTGGAATCAATATGCTATTGTATTATATGTTGTTTGCCTTGTTGGATCTTTACCGGCTCGCTTAATCGAATCGCGCCTCGCTCGTTGGCAACTTATAATAGTCTCTTACGATTAATTATTGCTCATAATTGTGGATGTCGTGTTCTTAGCCTTTTATTCAAATTTATCACTTGCTAGTTGATCTACTTGGGTTGCTCTCATGTTTTCACGTGCACGGTACATTGGTCTCATACTCATTAGTTCGCATTTTTAGAGTCCTTTAATTTAGTCGGTCTACCACTGCATCACCAACCCTCTAACCAATCATCAGATTGCTTTAAAGATTTTCATGGATGCTTTCATTGGACGTGCACATATAGCAGGTGTGTAAGGAAGGGACGAGATGACACCAAGGTTTAGTAGTTTTTGCATTCATTTATGTTCTCGCATTTTGGCTGACATTACTGCATTACTATATCCACACCTAAACCCTTTAAAACCCTAATCTCTAATTTTCGCATGTTTGGACACTTAAACCAAAGTTCACGTTGAAACCGGGTATGCTTAATAAAATTCAGTTTATCTTGGGCAATTTGAGGTTTTTGGGCTCCCTCCTGTCTCCACCGCCAACTTTCGCTCGCTTATCAACGCGCCTACATGGGCAGACACGGTAAAGCTTCACCCACACCCCACCATACGTCAACACCGAGAATCTCGGGAGAAACAAGCTCCTCCCCGTCTCCTTCAGCCATCTCATCCTGACTGGTGACTTCATCCTTCGCACAGGTCTGTAACAACTTGGAATTAGAGCGAAGCATTAAAGCACTAAACGACCCAATAGAGATCACGTTCGAAAGAATGCACAAGATGATGGACCAACTTCTGCATCCGAGGATCGGCAACAAGCAATCTTGGTAGAACTTTTGGCTCATGTAGAGTCTCATCACCCCCCCCCCCCAAAAAAACATGGTAGCAGTGACTTCTATCATGATGGGGCGGAGAAAATTCAATTAAAACATAGTTTAAGTAGATAAGATTAATCTAGAAATATTGCCTCGACCTTCTTTGTGATGCAGTCTATTCGGGATGTAAGGTCGCTGACACACCTATAGATGTCAAACACAAATTATGCGCTCATGCCTCCGACAATGATTTGTTTCTTCCTAATCTGGAATACCACCGTCGTTTGGTTGGCAAACTTATTTATCTCAATGTCACACGACCAGAAATATCCTTTGTCGGAGTTATTAGCCGTTTTATACATGCCCCTCGAAACTCTCATGTTCAGGACGTGAAACGTATTCATAGGTATCTGAAGAATGTCCATGGACAAAGGCTTGTGTATCAGAATTCCTCTTCTCTATCTCTCATTGCTTACTCTAACACTAATTATATCAGCTCTCTCGATGATCGATGCTCTACAAGTGGATTTTGCACATATTTTGATGGGCATATGGTCACCTGGAGAAGTAAAAAGTAAATTGTCGTTGCACGCTCCTTTGCCACGGCTAAGGATCGTTCAATGGCTTCTATTGTTTCTGAACTTACATGGTTAGAGAATCTTCTTTCTAATTTGAGGGTCAAACTTCCTTCTCCAATAGTGCTTTTCTGTAATATTTAAGTTGATATCCACATTGTCGAGAATCCTATGTGTGAGCGTACGAAACACATCAAAGTAGATTGTCATTTTGTCTGAAAAGGTTCAAACTCGAAAGTTAATTTTACGACATGTGTCTGTTGTAGAACGAGTGTCAGACATCATGACAAAGGCCTAACATCATCCTCTCTGTATAGCCAATTCCATTTCAAGCTTGGTACATATGACTTTATGCTCCAGCTTATGGGGGAGTGTTGAAGAATGAAGAATCAAAGCCCATAAAATAGTCGTTATCCATTGTTTTTTGGGAGTTTGTATATAATCCATCTCCCTATAACAAACTAAGCCTCTCTTTTCACACTAATTACTATTTTAATAATTAGTGCATAGTTTGTTTAATAATTAGTGTTTATAGTTTGTTTATAGGGTACAGTTGTACATGAGAAAAAATAGAAAACATCGAAATAATATTTTATTTCCTCTCTTTTCACACTAATTGCTATTTTAATTCTAGATTTACTTCATGATAATATCTTGAAAATATCTAAATAACTTTATGCTAGTTTATATAATATAAAATCAAATTTATAGTTGTGCAAAATAGTCACCAAAAATTTAGTCGACTTTATATTATATACCAAGAATAAAAGGAATATAATTTTGGTGTCCAAGTGGGGCTTCCTTTTATTATCTTAAGTTTTTCCCTAGCTCATCTCCTCTATAACAAACAAAGCCTTTCAGTAATATGATTTGGCGTTTTTTGCCTAACCACGGAGCTAAAATTGTTCTCTCCTGTGATTAATTCAGGATTTGCTTTTACTGATTTTGTTTGTGTTGTATTGCCTTTTTGTTAATTTGTTTTGTCTCCCAACTGTTGATCGTCGCCCGCTAGGTATTTCCAAATATTCTGCGGAAGGAGAGGAGAGGTAGAAGAGAAATCCAAGAAAACATACTTGACCAACCATAGGCTCAATATCCAAATGATCTGAGCATAATAATGTTCATAAAACATCCACTTAAATAGGCCTTCAGAAGCAAACTTGTAATTAACGTGAAATCAAAATAAAAAAAGACGTAATTAAATCTAGCAAGCACCGGTACGGGTACGGGTACTTGGTACGATACGTACCCAGTACGAATGTACGACAGGATTTTAAAAACCAAAAAACAGGGTACGGCATGTGTTACGAAAATTTGCAGCGGACGTGGCACGGACCGAGGAAGACGAACCGGGGGCGTCGGGATCGTCTTGGACCGACGAGGACGACCCAGGTGGGGTCGGCGCGGAGGAGATCGTGCCTTCACCGTTACCCCTATCATTTAATTTCAGCATTTATGTTTTATTTTCAGCATTTATGTTTGGCGAATTGTTTGCGGAGCTTTTATGTTTTTGCATTCATGTTTTTGCACCCATGACTACTATAAGGGGGTGCGCCTGTTGGATTTTGGACATGCTGGATGAATATTGTGTTTCTCTCTCTTCTAACCCTAATTCTCTCCATCTCTTTTTATTCCTCTTCTCTCTACCACAGGCACCCACCTCTACCTCCGGATTCCCGAGTTTCCATCAAACTGGTCCGACTTGCCGCTCCGCCCTCTGCTGGCTGCAGGTTGATTTTTCGATGCCGATCTCTCTCGCGTCCGCCGATCCGCGATCCAGTCTCGCCCGTTCTGCGACCGACGTGTCACGCGTTCCGCGACCGACGTGTCACGCGTTCTGCGGCCGACGTGCCGCGATCCAGTCGCGCTCGTTCCGCGGCCGACGTTTTTGCGATCCAGTCCCGCGACCGGCCCGTTCCACCGACGCGCCCTATTTTCGCGCCTACACCGGCCCCTGCCCGCGTCCAGACAGATTCCTCGCTCTGTCGATGCACCTGCACCGGGCCCCGTCGCGTCCAGCCTGGTTTGCCGCCCCATGTCGGTCCCGACCCGCCTGTGTCACCACGTCCGAGCACCGGCCACCGCCATGGCCCCTACGGCCCGGCCTACTGCCGAACCGCCGTCGGAGGACTCCACAGAGGTCCTCCTCCACCGTGACGATGCCCAGGAGTCGCTCGTGGCCTCCATGCATACCACTCTTCTCGCCCTTCACGCAAAGTTTGATGCTCTACAACCCTTTGTCGTCTATTCCGCCAACGGATCCGCGTACACAGCCGTCGGCGCGTTCATCCTCGGAGCAGAACCCCTCTCGTACATTGGGGACTCCGCAGTCCCGCTTCTTCCAGGTCGTTCCTCCCTCGCTTTGGACCTTCCCACCTTTATCGGTGTGGACCCGATTGGGTGGATTGTCAAGGCGGAACAATACTTCGACCTCCACCATACTCCCGAGCAGGATAAGGTCTCTACTGTTGTCATGGGACTCGACGGCTCCGCCCTTCATTGGGCTCGGTGGCTTCGACAATCCAACCCGACGATAGCTTTGTTAGAGATCAAACAGGAGAGGATCCGCCGCTATGAAAGCCGCTATTTCGGATCCTCCATCGAACGGCTGTGTGGGTTCCACCAAACCGGAGCATTGGATTATTACATCGATGAGTTTGTGTCTCTCGTCACCCATGTTCTGGGCTTACTGCCGGATTATTTTCTCAGCTTCTTCATGCAGGGTCTCTTGCCAAAGATCCACTCCTGGCTCCGCACTCACCACGCCCGGACGGTTTTCGATGCCCTTGACATGGCCCACCTCGTGGAGGCGGATTTGTCTCCTCGGTCTCCGCCGTCGTCAGGCGGACGCCCGCCAAGGGGCCGACCGTGGCAGACCGTTGCTCCAGAGACACTAGCTCCTCGGCCTCCTCCAGTCGCTTTGCCAGGCCGACCGGGCCCTCCTCAGTGATTCTCCAACCGCGATTTAGACGACCTCCATCGCAAGGGGTTGTGTTTCCGTTGTCACCAGCCCTATTCTCCTACCCACGTCTGCGCGGTCAAGGAGTTCCACGTCATAATCGACGACGTCGACCATGAGATTACCTTGGCCGACTTTGAGGCCCTGGAGCTCTCACCGGAGGATACCCCTCTGGACCACCGCAGCTACATTCCACCGATTGGAGCTATATGGCGCCTCGATGGGCGGGATCTTAAGCCAAAAGACTATGCAGCTTCCGGGAACACCGCGGGTCGCCCGATCATCAACATGGTGGACAGCGGCGCAAGCCACAACCTTATCTCTGAGCACCTGGTCCCACAGCTCCATATTTCCTTGGTTCCCTCCTCGGACGTTGTGGTCCGCATGGGCGATGGGCGCCACCGCCGACACAGGGTTGTTGCACTGTCGTCTCTCTATCGATGGGGCCCTATTCCGTGACCGCGGACTTCTACACATTTGGCTTAGGCGGCATCGATGTTGTGTTGGGAGTGGCTTGGCTCCGCACACTCAGCGAGGTATGCGTCAACTGGGAGACTATGTCCATGCAGTTCCTACACGTGGGACAACCATGTCGCCTCGTCGACGACTCTGCCCTCCTGCGCCCTACGTTCTCCCTCGGCAGGGAACCGGATTCCTCTTCAGGATTACCACCAGTCCAGCTGTCTCTGATCCGGAAGAAAGATGGCAGCTGGCGCCGAACTACCCAGCCAAGCTACTTGGTTGCTGCTACCACCTTCAGGGGGACTCTGGCCCGGAGGAGGTCCCGGTTGCTGGGTCATACCGTTTGGATTCCGAAGCCACGAGGCTGTTCCAGGATCACAGTTGTCGCCACCACTCAGACTACTGCCTTGGGGACAAGGCATATTTCCCAGACGGCGGTATTGTTACGGATATTCGCGGCGGACGGGGCGCGGACCGAGGAAGACGAACCGGGCGTGTCGGGAGCATCGTCGACTACTGTATTGCTCAACGGGAAGCTCAGCTCGACCTCAAGCTCTCTGCCCTCTGCATGTCCCACGCGTCGCTTATTGTTTTTCTCTCGCCACCAACACCGGAGCTGGAGTCGTTGCATCTCCCTCCAATGATGGTACCACCACCGTCCCCCGTCGTTCATGACGCTCCACCGTCACCAACCGAGTTTCCACCACCGTCCATTATGCCACCTGCGCATCTGGGCCCTGCCTTGCCGATTTATCCAGCCACGTCACCGCTATCTTTGTTGAGACCCACCCCGCTGGCCCCGCCAGACCCATCGTCCTTAGTTTCCTCGGCTACCTTTTCACCGACCTTTGCCACCGCTCCGCCACTCACCACGATAGTTTCCCCGGCCACCCTGTCGCTTGTTGCCACTATGACCACCGCGACGGGCTATCAAGCGCTATTCTAGTGCGAGATCAAGATGCCAGAGGCTCTGATCATCCACGTAGAGTTCGAGCTTGAGGGCAAGCTCTATGTCAAGAACAGATGGAGTGTTACAGGTCCATCGTCATTTATCTTATTATATTCGTGTTACGTTGTATCGAGTCTTTATTATGCTGAGTCTTTATTATAATGAGTCAAGTTAGAGTATTTAAGGTATTTTAATATTTCGCAAATTATCCGTATAGCGGGTATTTACGCTTGTGCCATTTGGGTCTTATATAATGAGGCTTTGTCATGTATTTGGGGGATATCAATGAATGAGAATTTTCTTTAAGTCTCTCTTCTTGGGCTTCCTCTATTCCTCTCCTAAGCTCTTCTCTCATCTCCTCTGTCATTGCTAGGGTTAACACCCTTGTATCCACCACCCGCTGCTCTCTGACAAACCACCAAAAAAGTCATGTAACACAATCATAAGTGAGAGATTATGGTTGTTGTTAAAGAATATATGTAAAAGATAAAAGATAGGTCCATCTTGAGGCTCATCTTGTTAGCTTGATTAGTCTCACATCTTAGGATAGGATTCCTCCACTCTTTCTCCTCCTATATAAGTGTACAATTATAGTGACGATGCATGAAAGCTATTTCAGAGAGATTAATAAAAATTATTTTATTTCTCGTACATTTCTACATTGTATTAAAGCCAATCGGTCCTCTATTTTCTCTCTACATAAACCTCTTGTGGCTTGTTCTTTTCTAAACCGCAGTGTGTGCGCGGGTTCCTTTGGGCGGTCTGGATTTTTCTAAACGCATAGACTTGTGCGGTTTCCCACTGTGACTCCTCCCGTTCCCTGCCTTCCTCTCCCCTTTCCCTTTTATAGTTTTATCCGCAGGACCCACCTTCGTGTTCCTCCGCGGCCTCTCTTTGCTTGCTACCCTGGTCGCTGGTTTCCTTGGGCTTCGTCTTACCAGCCTCTTGTCGATGTGTCTGTGTAGCCGCCTCGTGTCACTGGTTCCTAGCCGCATTTGCTCCTAGCTGCAACTTGTTTTCTGCGTCTTGTCGCAGCTGTCGATGCCTTGTCCGCGATTCTTGCTACGGATCTTAGCCGCTGCTTTTACCCGCTGCTCAAACATTGCATCCACCCACTGCATCTACCACTACTCAACATGTTGCTCTTCCTTCACCTTTTGCTACAGATCGCAACCGCCGCAAACTCCTTGCCATAATTCAGGGGTTGCTTCGTTCCGTTGTTTGCTTTGCTTTGTTGTTGCATATCTTGGTCTCCTGGCCGTCTCTCCTCTTGTTGCAGAACCTTTAGCTGCAACACCTGTTGCCGCAGAACCTCTAGCCGCAACACCTCTTGCCGCAGCACCTCATGTCGTTGCTCGTCAGACCGCCAATGATTACTGATCGCCTGGTCGCAGGCCGCAGGCTTCCTTCTTCCTGCAAGGTGTCCTAGCCGCTGGTTGTTCTTGCCTTTGTTGGCCGCCGCTTGACTTGTTGTCGCTGCTTGCTCTCACTGCTTCTGTTTATCACAGCTGTTCTCTCAGGACACCTCCATTCCCTCCCAGGCCGCTGCTCTCCAAGTCGCATCTCATGCCATTGCTAGCCTCCATACTTACCCGCAGGAGCTGCTCCCTGTACGCAAAGGCTTTCTGACTACTCGCTCCTTGTCATTGCTTCCCGCAATTGGAGCTCGTGGATACCTTCTTCCAGTCGTCAGTCCTCTAGCCCCCCCCCAATCATTTCCATCCCTGCTAGCTTCTACTGTTGGTGGATCTTCTTCCATGGCTACACACCGTGATCAATCGTCAAGTTCATCTCCGTAGTCACCACCACCTCATATTTCTCCTCTTCTTTTTCATGGCCATCGCATCTCTTCTCAGGGTAGCAATCAACACGGTTACACTCCAAACAAAATTCAAGCTAAGATTGATACCTTGCGCACCCAACTCCAGCAACTTCAAGAGATGATCGGCCCTTCTCCTGGCTTTGGTGTCTATTTCCGATGACGATATCTCTTATCTCGCTCATAGTTCATTCTGGATTATGGATTCCGGGGCCTCACACCACATTACCCCACGGCAACCTTCAAAATATTGGGTCTTTGTGCATCTCAAGTTCATTATTGTTGCCAATGGAGACACCACTCTAGACTCTGGATCAGCAGACGTCAACCTTGCTCCCTCCATCACTTTTCACTCAGTTCTTCATGTTTTGGGCTCTACTTTCAATCTTCTTCCTATTAGTCGTCTCACAAAATACCTTGATTGTTATGTAACATTCTCTTTTACCTCTTGTGTTGTGCAGGATTGCAAAACGCAGAATATCATTGGTAAAGGGCAGCTGACGAATGGACTTTACATCATGGACCCCTCTCCCCCCATGATTCTCTCCTCTATTAGCTCTGTCGAGTGGCATCGACGTCTTGGGCATGTTCCTCTCCACATACTCCGGAAAGCTCTCCCTGATCTGTCCCTTTATGATTTCACCTGCGAGTCTTGTATCTACGGCAAACAACATCATGCTACTTTCTCACCTTTTTATACTCGGAGCGATGCTCTTTTTGCTTTTGTTCATTCCGATATTTGGGGACCCTGTAAAACCGCAAGTACTTTTGGTTATCGTTACTTCATCATTTTTATTGATGATTACTCTTGAATGACATGGTTATATTTACTTCATGATCGCTCTGACCTAACTAGTGTCCTTTGTGCTTTTATTATTGAGACTCGCAATCAGTTTTCTACTACAATTAAAACTCTCCGAACCGACAATGTCCGTGAGTACACAACTCATGGGATTACTGACCTGTGTGCTGAGATTGGGAACATAAATCAAATCTCTTATGTTTATACCCTCCAACAAAATGGTGTTGTTGAACGCAAGAATCTCCACCATCTTGGCATCGCACGCTCCATTATATTTCAAATGAATGTCCCAACACTCTATTGGAATTTCGCGATTTTTACAGTCTGTTACCTTATTAATCGCATGCCCTCCTCCGTTCTCAACTTTACATCTCCCTTTAATCTCTATTTTCCCTCCACAAACCCTTTTTCCGTCCCACCTCACATATTTGGTTGTGTTTGCTCTGTTCGTAATCTTGGTCCATCCACTTACAAGTTTGCTCCATGTGCTACAAAATATAAGTTTGTTGGTTACTCTCGTACTCAGAAGGGCTATGTTTGCTTATCTCCTAAGGATCGCAAGGTTGTTATTTTTGTTGATATCACCTTTCTCGAAAACCGGCTCTATCATTCTCAACCAATTGATACTCCAATTCTGCCTCTCCTTTTGCGGTCTGTTGTCCTTGTTACCTCTAACCTTCCTCATCTCCTTCCCACACCAATCCCACGAAACCCACCTCTCCTTCTCATGGCAATCCTACCAAAACCACCTCTGCTTTGGGTGTATACTCGTCGTACTCCTCTACTCTACACGAGATGCCCTCCACTGAAGATATTTTACGGCCTGCAGATCTGGCAACCGTCTCTACTGCTCACCCGATGGCGAATTCTATATCCTTACACCGCCTCTCTCTGAAACTCCAAAAATTTGTCCTTTCTTTATCCTCTATTACCACGCAAACCTTTGTGCAAGAGACTCTCTGACATCCGAGTGGCGGGCTGTCATGGATGAGAAAATGTCTGCTCTTTGGGCAAACCACACTTGGGATCTTGTCTTTCTTCCTCCTGAACAGACCTGTGTAGGTTGTAAGTGGGTGTTTGCCATCAAATATGGTCCGGATGGGACGGTTCAACGTCTGAAGGCTCGTCTTGTGGCTCGCGGTTTTACTCAACAACAAAATTTAGATTATGATGAGACCTTTTCTCCAGTCGCTAACTCAATACTGTTCATGTTTTGATCTCACTTGTTGTTCATCAACATTGGACATTGCATCAATTGGATGTCAAAAAAAATTTTCTCAATGGAGATTTGCAGGAGATCGTCTGTATGCAATAATCTCTCGAGTTTGAGACCACGAGGGAGTCTCTTGTATGTTGTCTGAAGAAATCACTTTATGCTCTCAAACAGTCTCCACGTGCATGATTTGACAAGTTCGGTCAAACTGTTAGTGTTGTTGGGTTCACTCGGCCGACTTCTCTTTATTCACTCGTCATCGTCCAACAGGCACAGTGAGTCTTTTGGTGTATGTTGATGATATTTTGATTACGGGAGACAATCTCACAGGAATACACATGATCAAACAACATCTGGTGACTGTTTCAAACAAAGGACATGGGAAATCTTCAATATTTTTTTGGTCTCAAGGTGGCTCGGCGACATGATGGGCTTGTTTTATCTCAAAGAAAATACTGCCTTGACTTGTTTCATGATGCGGGCTACTCTGGATGCAAGCCTGTCGACACTCTCATGGATATCAATCATAAGTTTTGTGTTCATGCCTCAGACTCCGATCTTCTCCTTCCAAATCCAGAGTATTATCGTCATCTTGTGCGAAAACTGATATACCTCAATGTTACAAGACTTGATATATCATTTGTTGTTGGAGTTGTCAGTCAATTCATGCATAAGCCGCGTATCTCTCATCTCCAGGCAGTTGAGTGTATTCTTTGATACTTGAACACTGCTCCTGCACAAGGACTTGTATACAAGTCCTCTTCGTCTCATTTATCTGTGATTGCATATTCTGACGTTGATTATGTTGGTTCATTGGATGATCATCATTCCACAAGTGGATACTGCACTTATTTTGGAGGACATCTCATTACCTGGTGCAGCAAGAAACAGTCTGTAGTTGCTCGCTCCTCTGCTGAAGCCGAGTATCGTTCAATGGCAGCTATTGTGTCTGAGCTTACATGGCTTGAAGGTCTCCTAGGTAATTTAGGAGTAAAGCTTTCTTCACTGGCCACTCTATTTTACGACAGTCAAGCCGCCATACACATTGCCAAGAATCTTGTTTTCCATGAGCGGACTAAACACATTGAAGTTAATTGTCATTTTATTTGGGAGAAGGTTCAATTGAAGAAAGATAGAATTACAACATGTTCTTGCTGCTGGACAAGTTGTTGATATTCTTCATTAAGCTCTTACCTCGCCCGCTATACTGCCAGTTTTTGTCCAAGTTTTGTGCTTACGATTTGTAAGCTCCAGCTTGTGGGGGAATGTTAAAGAATATATATAAAAGCTCAAAGATATGTCCATCTTGTTAGCTTGTTTAGACTCACATCTTAGAATAAGATTCATCCTCACTTTCTCCTCTTATATAAGTGTGCAATTATAGTGATGTTTCATGGAAGCTATTTTAGAGAGATTAATAAAAATTATTTTATTTCTCGTACATTTTTGCAGTTGCTACAAAAAAGTGGAGCCCTTTGTTGCAAAGTTCATGGCATTCTCGGTTGGAGAGGCGGTGGGCAGGTGGTTAGTTGGGTATGGTGGTTTGGGTGGGGGAGGATATGGGTTTGAGGTGGTGCTTGTATTGATAGCGGGTGAGTTGGATGTATGAGGGTGATGATAGGCTGAGTGGTGGATGGTTGAGTGAAGGAAGGGGTATAGAATCAAATGCGGACAGGTTCTTGATGATGAAATCCACTTTGAACACCCGAACAACTTGCATGGGATAGGAAATGTCTAATGAGAGATGGGTTTGAATATGGGAGAGGATATGAGACTGCATGCTTGCATTAAGAAGTCAAGGAAGTGATCTGAAGGAAGTCCGGGGACATCCTTGAAGAGTTCAATGGAACTATCAAGTAGCTATCAATCGTGGTCATGTGGTGGAGGCCACAAAGGCTCTCCAAGACATTACCAAGGCAATGATCACATTACTTGATGAAATCCTACTTGAGTTTCCCCCCATGTAAAGTTTAGAGCTGTAATACGAAGCCATCGCACCCAGTTAAAAGCGGAGCCCTCGATTCCAAGGAGAACAAGTGACATTATTTATGGCTCCATCGTGCACTGGATGTCGAGGAATTGTTGGACTTTGGCTATTCACCCCAACAGATCAAAGCCATTCAAGAGGGGGCACCTCCAATGCACGAAAAGCATGGGAGACAGTAAGGAGCATCATAAAGACGTCAATATGTGATCCATGCGGTTGACCAAGAATGGAGGGGCCTTCAGGTGTGGCATGCGAGGCGTACTGGTGCTCCACATGAGCATCATGGGCTTCAATGAATTGCAAAGCAGCATGTATAGAGGTGAGGATACTTGAGTGTTCATCAAGACATTGTTTGACGACATCCAAGTAGTCTTCGGTTTGCGCGAGGGGCGTGCATGACCGGAGACTGTCCAAGATCATGCAAATGTGGCAATGGATGCAACCCAGTGAAACTGCAGTGGCGGCAACCCGTAAACAACATGCTTGAATGGCCAAAAAAAATAAGACATAAGAGTAGCGAGTTGGGGTACGGTTATTGTGTCGATGTCAGAAGCAGCGTACAGCAAGGTGTAAGGCGTGTTGAGTGAATGGAAGGAGTCACGCGTGGAAGGAATCGCGCTTGGAGGTAGAGGAAGAAACAAGTGCTCGGTAGCATAAGCGAACATGAACCCTAGAAGCATTCATGTAGCTCGTACATGGAAGAAGACGCAGACACAAAGTAGTTGCATGGAAAAGGGTAAGCACAAAGTCGTTTGTGACGAAAAGTGTGGGTGCGGTCGGAAGACGTGCACGACTTCATATCTGGCGGCAGCTATGCGGGCGAAGTCGTTCATGGGACAAAGGGCGGACGTGGGTTTGACGAACGTGAAGTAATTCGCGACTTCTCTCCTGCTAGTGGGAGAGAATGAGGTCCTGAAGGACCAATGACAGAGGCATGAAAGGATGTGTTGGTAATACTACCCTCTTAGTCTGACGGTGGGGTTGAAGTCTTGGACCTCTAGGACCTCAAATTCGAGGTGGGTAACCTCTAGTTCGTCATTCCCAATAAACACAAGTAGCACTTTCATGGGGCAATCATAAGTGGGAGATTATAATTTCTCAAAAAGTGAAGCCTCTTGCAATGAAGGTCATGGTATTCCTAGTTGGAGAGGTTGTTGGTTGGTGGTGGGTGTGGTGGTCGATTGGGGTATGGTGGTATGAGTGGGGGATGTGAGTATGAGTGGGGGATGTGGGTTTGAGGCGGTGTTTGTATTGTGGGTGGGTGAGTTGGATGTATAAGAGTGATGGTAGGTTGGGCGGTGGTTAGTTGAGTGAAGAAACGGAGTGGGGAATCAGACGTGGTCAGGTTTTTGGTGATGAAACCAGCTTCGAAAACCCAAACAACTTCCATGGTGTCAAAAATGGTAACTGGGTGATGGGTTTGAATATGGGAGTGGATATGTGATTGCATCCTTCCATTAAGAAGTCGAGAGGGTGATCCAAAGGAAGTACGGGGGCATAATTGAAGAGGTAAATAAAACTATTAAGTAGCTATCAATTGTGGTTGTGTGGCGGAGGCCACGAAGGCACTCCACGGCATTGCCCAAAAAGTGGTGATCACACTATTTGATGAGAGCATGCTTGAGTGCCCCCCATACGAAGCTTGGGGTTGTAATAAGAAGCCATCGCACCCTGTTAAGACTGGAGCCCACAATTACAAGGAGAACCGACGTTTTATGTGGCTCCACCTTGTACTGGATATTGAAGAATTGTTTCTCCTTGGTTATTCATCCCAATAGATCAAAGCCATTGAAGTAGGGGCACCTCTAGTGTGCGAAAAGCATAGGCCAGGGCCACCGTAGAGACGTCGACATGTGGTATGGGTGATTGACCAAGAATAGAGGAGTAGTCGGATGTGGCGTGTAAAGCATACTAGTTCCACGCGAGCATCGCGTACTTCAATGAATTGCAATACGGTATGTATAAAGGCGAAGATACTTGAATGCTTGTCAAGACATTGGTCGGCGACATCCAAAAAGGCTTCGGTCGGCGCAAGGGGCGTGCACGACCAGAGACAGTTGGGAGGGTACTGTCCTGGATCGTGCAGACGTGGCGACAAATGCAGTCCAAAGAAAGAGCGGTAGAGGCAACCAACAAACAACATGATTGGATGGATAAGAAAACAAGTGAACTACGGTAAGGTTCTTGTGTCGGCATCATATACGTGTCGCAAGGTGTAAGCGTGCTGGGTGACTAGAAGTAGCATAAGCAAACATGAGCGCTAGAAGTCTTCATGTAGCTTGCGCGGCTAACGATAGTGTATTTGTACATGGAGGAAGACCCGGAAAGGGTATACGTGAAGTCATTCATGAGGCAAAGGGAGGACATGGTCGGAAGACCTGCACGACTTTAAATCAAATGTCAACTATGTGGGCGGAAGTAGCAGGTCAGGCTAACTTTACTCATATAAATCCTAGGATTCCGGGTAGGAGGGAGAAGTGAAGAGATAGGAGAGAAATGTAAGGAAACTCCCTTATTCCCTAGGTTCAATATTCAAATTATTCAAGCATAATAACATTCATATAACACAAATTTAAATAGGCTCCCACGAGCAAACTAGTAATTAGTGTGAAAAGAAAATACCGGAATTAAAAGACGAGATTAAATGATATTGCGCTAAGATCCAGCTCCCAATGATTCCTCCCTTAATGTTGGCTTTCCCCACCTCGAATAAGCACTACATGTGCCTACATCAACCATGTTCTGGTGGAGGCAGACATCGACGTCATCCTTCGTAACAAAGATCCATTGTTAGAAACACCTTATGGCCCTTGACCAACATGTAAACTTCATTTGCATAGCTGCCGCTTATTCTCCACAACTGAGTCCCTCCATAAACTTCTTCTCTGAAGCTACCACCGGTGACCATCCTCCTACCAACACCAACCACCTATTTCATCTATAATCGATCCACACCATCCACAATTTCCTCTTTCAGTCTCGATCAGGACATTATTCAAAGAGAAGGATTACAAGAATATCTTGCATTAGAGAAATCGTGCCCCTCTACCATTAACGTTCAAACCAATTGCACAAGTTCAACAATCAATGACCTATATTCCCACTCTAGCACCAATTATAAGACAACTCAAACTAATATAAAACTTAGATTATGTTTGGGACGGTTGTTGTGTTTGAGTGGTGGTGGTGGTGTGAAATTGTGGGAGCAAACACGGTGGTGGCGATTTACATGTGTTGGAACTTTCGTAATAATTTTGGGCTTACATACCACTTTCTTAAGTCTGGGCGTCCACGTCACTAAAAGTTTGAGAACACTAGTGTTTAGCCTAAAACATCGTTTTGGGAAAATAGCACTTGTGGTCCTCACCAACCCAAATGTTACCTGTTTTTCAAAATTTCATTCATAACCGTCAGTTGAATCACAAGCAGGGCCTTAACCTGTATGTAGCAAAAAAAATTAACACACTTTGGTGCTTTTAAATCTTAAAACAATAACAAACCAACAAAATAATCTGAACCTAACAAGTCTAAGGTGTTCAAACATTCTGAAATTCTACATATTCAAAAGCTGATACAACTTTTTACAGAAAATGCGCAATTCTATAAATGCAAAATAACATCCTCAGCAGGAGAATAACAGATAAGAAACTTAAACAAGTTCAGGGGGGGAAATTTGCAGGAAACAATTTAAAATGATGAATCCCATATAAAAATAAAAAATAAAAGTATTGTATGGAGGGCTCAATACCTCATAATTATCAGGGCGCCTTTCAATCAATGAAACCTTTGTGAGGACCAGTTGGCGGGATACAGAATCCCCTTGCTCACCTAGTCCTCCCTTTGGTCCAATACCAATACCTAAGCTAGGGACATTAGCAGTACCATGAGCACCAGACCTCAATCTTGTAACAGACCATTCTCCATGTGGTGCTTCGTCTCTACCAACTGCCTCCTTAGCTGCAAGTAACATGAACTACTGAAGAATTAGAGCATGTTAATGCTATGAACACGTGAAATCACCAACATGGCATAAAAACTCATTTATGAATCATCTAAAGACCTAATTCAATGGAAGGAAATACAACATAAAATGAACAAATCAATTCATGAAATCCAGTGACAGTGATAACATTGAAGAGATGTTTTTGTAAAGAGTGGCCTCAAACCTTGTATATACTTCTTGAATAATAAATTACAAGTATGAATACACTTATATAGGAAGAGAGGAAGAAGAGAAAATCTCAATCCAAGATGTGGGACAAATACAAAGAGAGAAAAATGGGTCCTTAGATGGGCCCTTACTAGAGCTTTTCTAACACTCCCCCGCAAGCTGGAGCGTACAAGTCGTAGACACCAACCTTGGATAAAAATTGGTAGTATAGCGGCCGGGAGAGAGCTTTAGTCAGGATGTCAGCAACTTGATTTGTAGCAAAGACATGCTCCAAATCTATCTTCTTTGACTGTACTTTTTTCCGAATAAAGTGGCAGTCAACTTCAATATGCTTTGTGCGTTCGTGAAAGACCGAGTTCTTGGCAATGTGTATTGTTGCTTGACTATTACAAAAGAGGGTCGCCGGTGATGAAAGACGAACACCCAAGTCTCCCAGAAGGCTCTCAAGCCAAGTTAACTCGGAAACAACAGCAGCCATGGCCCGGTACTCAGCTTCAGCAGAAGAGCGAGCAACCACAGTCTCTTTCTTGCTACGCCATGTTATGAGATGTCCACCGAAGTAGGTACAAAAACCAGATGTAGAACGTCTATCATCAATGGATCCTGCATAGTCAGCGTCTGAGTATGCAACAAGAGATAAAGATGTGGATGGCTTGTGCACAAGCCCTTGTCCTGGAGCGTTCTTGAGATACCGAAGAATGCGCTCGACAGCTTGAAGATGAGATGTCCGAGGAGCATGCATAAATCGACTCACGACTCCCACGGCAAAAGAGATGTCTGGTCGAGTAACCGTAAGATAGATCAGTTTCCCAACCAGGCGTCTGTAGTATTCCGGATTCGTAAGCAGTTTATCGGAGTCAGAGTTATGGGCTGAGGCCTGTGATTAGCGTCCATATGAGTATTCGTAGGTTTGCATCCAGAATAGTCGGCATCATGAAGGAGGTCCATACAATACTTCCTTTGAGATAATACAAGACCATCAAGGCGTCATGCAACCTCAAGCCCGAGAAAATACCGTAGGTTACCAAGATCTTTGGTCTGAAAGGCGGAGTTCAACTGTTGCTTGGTATGTTGCATCCCTGTAGTATCATCGCCAGTAATGAGGATATCGTCAACATAGACAAGTAGGATCACAGTTCTGGTTGACCGGTGTCGGGTGAAGAGAGAGAAATCAGTCGAGCTCCGAATGAAGCTAATGTCGCGGACTACCTTGCTGAATTTTTCAAACCAAGCGCGGGCGGGCTGTTTGAGACCATAAATAGATTTTTGAAGATGACAAACCCGAGACTCCCTCGTGGTCTCAAACCCGGGAGGTTGGTGCATATAAACAGTCTCCTGCAGATCGCCATTGAGGAAGGCGTTCTTAACATCCAGCTGATAAAGAGGCCAATGACGATGAATAGCCAAGGAAAGAAGAAGGCGGACCGTGTTCAATTTGGCGACCGGAGAAAAGGTTTCCTCATAATCAAGGTCATGTTGCTGAGTAAAACCCCGGGTCATGATGCGGGCCTTTAGACGTTCAACGGTGTCATCCGCTGCATGTTTAACAACAAAGACCCAATTGCAGCTAAGACAGTGTTCGCCTGCAGGAAGAGGAACCAGATCTCAAGTCTGGTTAGCCCAGAGAGACCACATTTCATCGTCCATGGCCGCCCGCCACTCTGGATGTTGAAGCACCTCCTGCACAGTGTTAGGGATAGAAATAGAGGAAAGCGAAGTGGCAAAGGCGTAGAGAGGTGGAGTGAGCCGATGGAGAGAAACGTAGTTGGCCAGTTGATGGCCCATAGAAGCAGGAGCCGGATCCGCCTGTGCTGGGGTGTCACTGGGAGCAGGGAGCTGCGGCAGGGACCCATCTTTGGAGCCGCGACGAGTATAGACACGGATAACGAGAGGAGGAACCTTGGGAGAAGGAATAGAGGAGGAGGGAGATGGCAGAAAGGAGGGTGTGATAGGGACGTCAGGCCGGGGAAGAGCAGAAGAGGAAGACGGGGTGGGGGAAGGTAAGTGAAAGGGCTGGTCTTCGCAGAAGGTGACAACCGCGGAGACGACCAGCGTGTCATCCGAAGGAGAGTAGCAAACATACCCTTTTTGAGTACGGGAGTAGCCAATAAACATATATTTGGCCGTCCGAGGAGCAAATTTGTCGGAGGGAGGTCCAAGAAGATGAACATAACAAACACACACAAAGACACGCGGGGTGAGAGAGGTTCGGTTGGTAGTAGCATAGAGGAGTTGGATAGGAATGGCAAAGTCAAGAACAGAAGAAGGTAGGCGGTTAATGAGATGACAGGCTGTGGAGACGGCAAAATTCCAATATTCGATTGGAACTTTCATTTGAAACATGAGGGACCGAGCAACATCGAGTAAATGACGATTCTTCTGTTCGGCCACCCGTTTTGCTGAGGGATACAAGCACACGAATTTTGATGGATGACGCCAAATTCGGTGCAGAGATTGGAGAAGGTGCGCCCCGTATACTCGCGAGCATTATCAGTGCGAATGATTTTGAGGGGGGTGGAGAACTGCGTACGCATCTCAGTTAAGAAGGCACGAAACACAGATGTAAGTTCAGTACGATCATGCATTAAAGATAGTCATGTAGTGCGCGAGTGTCATCAATAAAAGTTACAAAATAGCGAAAGTCATAGATACTAGGGACTTTATAAGGGCCTCATACATCAGAATGAACTACGGATAAAGGAGTACTACTCTTTGTACATGCAGGGGGAAGGAAGAACGATGTTGTTTGCCGTAAATACAAGATTCACAAGAGAACTCTCGTAAAGGAACATCAGGAAGAGCCCGCTTGAGAATCGGAAGAGGAGCATGCCCAAGGCGACGATGCCAATCAACAATGGAGACGGCGGCGAGAAGAGTGGGTGGAATATCCAAGATGTAGAGCTCATTCAACAGCTGCCCCCTACCAATGATACTCCGAGTGCGACGATCCTGCATAAGAAAGGAAGAGCGAGAAAAAGTTATGCGACAATCAAGGTCGTGCGTCAGGCGACTAACAGAAAGTAAATTGAAATGAGATCCCGGAACGTGAAGAACCGAGGAAAGAGAAAGGGTCGGGGTAAGCTGAAGAGCAGCGGCGTCAGAGACCGGTAGGGTGTCACCATTGGCCACAGTAATACATGGGGGATGAGTCGTCTGGAGATATTGGGAGGGCTTCTGGGAGGTAATATGGTGAGTAGCACCGGAATCGACGATCCAGTGGGGGCTAGGAGAGGGACAGGTTATACATTCCGCAGAAAAAGACGCAACCGAGTCGGAGGAGCGGCTGAGGGCACCCTGTAGTTGATGGAGTTGGGTGCGGAGCTCATCGATATCTTGGCGGGTAGTGGAGGCCGGATCCTGGTCAAAAGCCCCAGTGGGAGCAGGAGCAGCAGAGGAAGTAGCGGCGAGGTGGGGAGGGAACTCATGCTTGTTGTAACAAGTAGTCTCAAGATGGCCACCCCGGCCACAATATGTGCATTTTATAGACGAACATCCACCACGTCCGTGTCCCCGATACGGAGGTCGGCCCCCTCGAGTGAAAGATCCGCGAGCAGGAGGGGGTTGAAAGGAGAGGCTGTTGAAGAAGAGCAGGTGCAAAGCTGGGAGGAGACTCAGTAGAAGGCGTAACCCGAAGCAGCATGGAGCAGACATCAGACAGTGAAGGAGTCGTCGTGGAAGAAAGGATCTGGGCCCGAACACTATGCAGGTGGGGCGGAACACGGGACATCATCATCGCAATGGTGACAGCCTCTTTTTGAGCCCGTTGAGTAGCTAGATCCGTTGAGTAGCCACATCAGAAGTAGAGATAAGGGGACAGCGGATAGAGAAAGATAGGCCGCTCGATACTGCGGCTAAGCAAGAGAGGGGACAGGCCGCGTGGTCTGCCGGGAGACCAGGCGATTTGCACACAGACAGGCCGGCTAACCGAGCTCGGGCGGTTAGGAAAGATGAGACCGCGAGTAGCCGCGAACAGAAAAACCGAAAATCTGAACAGCCAAGGAGGAGACCGGTCCCTCTGATACCATGTAAAGAGTGGCCTCAAACCTTGTATATACTTCTTGAATAATAAATTACAAGTATAAATACACTTATATAAGAAGAGAGGAAAAAGAGAAAATCTCAATCCAAGATGTGGGACAAATAAAAAGAGAGAAAAATGGACCCTTAGATGGGCCCTTACTAGGACTTCTCTAACAGTTTTCATAAAAATGTATTAATCAATGTAATAGTCGTCTTAAATCTTGGTCATTGATTCAGCATAAAAAGCATGGAATGCAGGAAACATATACGGGATTATTTTGTTGAGAAAATAATTAAATGATTGAAGAAAGCAAGGGTTTTACAAATAAAAAGTGTACAGCATTCAATAATCATAGACAAATTTTAATGGGAGATTGGAAAAGTAAGAGAACACAGATAGGAGAAGATAACTCTGTCTTCCCACGAGATCCCTGATGATTTCAATGGTTGGATGGCACGATCGATCCCCAGAAAAAGAGTTCTCCTTGTCCCTCGAAGGGGGTCTCGGCTTCTTGTGGACCATGTCGATAGGGCAAGAGAAAAGAGAAAAAGAAAATAATACTCTTGTTTGCCTTCTCATCTCCAACTTATAATATTAATAGTTCTTATGGCACAACATTGCAAATAACCCATTGCAAAAAAAAAAAAAATTAACCAAGTCAAAAAACATTCAAAGAGTAAAATAAAAGATCATGAATGTAGAGCTACTTGGGATTAGATGTCTCTTTCATTCATTCATTCCTCTTAGTGAGCCTAGTGCGTAATTCACCAATTATATACTCGGCCCGAAGGGTGTCTACAGCAATACATCCCTCATACAAACAAGCTTGTCCACAAGCTTGAACCAATCAGAAGCCTGACAAAATTCTCTCCACATCTTCCATGTGTTTTCCTCTTTCGTCTGATGCTCCCATTGTACAACCTCGTATCTGGCGAGTGGGGTTTCCATGAACCAGACCGGCCGGCCCCCTTTTTCTGAGACTCGAGCGAACACCAAAAGAGACACGGGGCTCGGCAACATCCAGCTCGCCCAGGCGAGCCCGGCGCATGCCACGCGAGTTCGGCCAACCTCGTGAGCTCGGCGTTCGACGAACTGAGCTCGGTGTTCGACGAACGGAGCTCGACGTTCGTCGTTCTCTCGACCTTTTTGCCGACCTCCAGATGGATCGCCGAGTCCTGACAGCTTGGCGGGCTCGCAGCTCGCGAGCAGGGCAGTCCGAGCCCGTGCTCGCCGCCCTTGCCGAGTAGAGATTGTCGAGGGCTACTCGCCCATTGATCTGTGAGATATTTTTACCATTCCCCCCCCCCCCAGGACTGCACATAGCCGTTCAGAACAGCGGAGGTTAGCTATTTGCTGGCCATTTTCAGAAATCTATAAATATGACCCAAGGGGTACCTCAGAAAGCATGCTTCTTGTGCCCACTTGTTCCCTGATCTTCTAAGCGCTTTTTGAGGTCACCTTAGCTTGGCCTTTGGCTAAGGAGGGGAAGCGCTCTAACATCTTCCGGGTGTGTGGTGGGTCCTCCACGTCGAGCCCTTGGGTCAATTCTTCTTTGCTTCCTTTGTTGTTTTGCTTGCAGGAGAGAAGTAGGTGCGCGATCACCGCTTCCCCAAGGGTGAACTCCACAAAAGACCAAGCTTTCGGTTTCAACACCCATTGCCTAAGACTTCTTTGGCCCCTTGGACCATGTGAGTGCAAAGAATGGGTTTGAGAAGAACAAGCCTTTTTGCTATCGAAGGTACGGGACCTATCTCCACTTGTGGTTCCCTCACATAATGTTTGAGAACCGATACGTGAAACACATCATGATCTTGGCATCCATTGGAAGTTTAAGCAGTAGGTCACTTGTCCAATGGGATCTATGACTTTATATGGTTCAAGAAATCTTAGAGACAGCTTGTGATTGTCTTTCTTGCTACCAACAATTTTCTAGACGGTCTCAACCACACTTAGTCTCCAACTTGAATTTGGAAGCACCTGTGATGATCAACATAATATTGTTTCATCAGGCTTTGTGCTTGGAGCAAGTGGTCTAAGCCAGGTTTCATCAGGCATGGTAATAAATGTGGAGGATCATGGCCGAACACTATTTTATTTACCTGCAAAGCAGTATGAAGATGTGTTGTATCAGCATCCATCACATGGAAGCCACCCAACCCACTCATTGGGTCTATCACTAGTGAAACCCTCGAGGTACATCGCGAGCACACAATTTACTACCTCCGTTTGGCCACCAAATTGTGGGTGATATGTTGGCGACATAGAGAATTGGATGTTACTTTGCTTGAAAATCTCCTTCCACAAACGACTTGTAAATACTCAACCTTTATTAGATATGATGTTCTATGGTAGCCTAATGAGATAAAAAAAATATGTTTGAAGAAAGCAAGTGCCACACTGATAGATGTGAGAGTATGGGCATAGTATTGAATGGGTAAACTATAGGCAATCCACCGCCACAAATATGAACGATTTCTCATGAGATTTAGGTAACTCCCTGATGAAATCCATCAAGTGGTCTGCCCGAGTGTACGTGTTCCACATTACTTTCCTAATATACCCTGCATGAGATAAAAAGCATATGAATAACTCACTTTCATCCCTTTCGAACTAAAACTTGAATGAACGTGCCGGAGATTTTTCTAAATCTCTTCATGTGTTTGATTGTAAATGGTTGCAATGAGGGTATCAATCACGGGAGAAATGGGAAGTAAATAATTCATTTCCTTGTAGAGAATCAGCCCTTCCTTGGCCTTCAAATGCTCAGTGGTTTCACGTTTATTAGAGCTAATAGAAATGGAGACTCATCATCCTTTCATGTATGGACTTGAACAGAATTGTAGTGGTCCATAGATTGCACAAACGATCACTACATTTCCATCCCACGGAAAGAAAGAGGTGGTGGCTCTATGGAGCGTTCTCACATGATATTTTGTGTAGAAGTCATAACCCAATAATTTACATAATGTTATTGCAGAATGTGATAAACTTTTGTTCCAAAAAGTAATTAACAGAAATGATCGATGCGAACGAGGAACCTCCTCTCCATTGCATTGTGTTGGCTAGACCAACAAAAATTCATGTATATTGGCATATTGAGAAGAAGGGCATCTAAGCGACGATTGAAAAAAGATGCCCTCATGTTGAAATGTAGCTCCTATTCTATTCTCTGAAGAAGAAAATTCCACCAGGATTTCTTTATTAAAATTCAACAACTGTGGGACTGGTATGGCAAAAAATACCATTTTTAACTACTTAAAGGAAGATGTTGCATTTCAATCCACCGAAAAGAGCTCCACTTAAGAGAGATAGTCAATGAAGCTGCAATCTCTTCATAATTTTGAATGAATCTCTGTAATAACCCATGAACCAAGATAACCTCATAAGGCCTCGGAAATTTAAGGTTCTATCCATTATGTAATTGCATTGATCATCGTGGGGTCACCTGACACCTTTTCCCGTGCATCATATGGCCCAAATATGTGGCTTGGCCATTGCCAAAGGATAATTTGTTATGATCTTCTGTCTTAGAATCTTTGGTAAGGACGGAAACATAGAGAAGATTACGTCACTCCCTCTTAGAGGAGGAGTTTTTCCGTCTGGTTTCGGGGAGAGCAGAAATGCTCGTGCACAAGCACTCGCATGCTTGGATTTTTTTTAAGTAGCGTGGCTTTGCTTTTTATCTCGCCCATTGATCTGTCCACGCGGCAACTCCTCTCACCCGGACGGAGATTTTCAAACAGAGCCCGGTTGTAATAATCCCCCCTCTTAGAGCGGGTGTGTTTGTAAGGAGCAATCATGGAATGAGAAAGAGAGAGAGAGAATACAAAATGGAGTTGATGAACCAAAGAGAGGCTGGAGAATGGTTCAATAGCTACAACGGCACTCCACGAGGTGGGTGAGATAGGTTTGAGACGCAAAAAAAAGAGAACTTAACTTGAGGTTTCAAAGATAATCCAATACATAATGCAGAGGGTATATATATACTCCTTGCCATAAATACATCTAGGTATGTAGTTAATGTAAAGTATTAGAAGTACTTACGAAAAAAATATATATGGGAAATAAATTCCACTAGACAATCAATATATAAGCGAGGAGCAGTATTCAGTAAAATATTGCTCGATGATCAATCTATAATCGTCGATTGATTGGTCGACGATTAAGTATTCCTTGACCAAGTTACAATTGATCCTTGTTCGATGATTAAATATGTAATCGCCGAGTGGCGCTAGACGATCAAGTATACTGATCGATGAGTGGCGCTGGACGACCAAGAACACTAATTGTAGAGTGGTGCTGGACGATTAAGTATACTGATTGTCGAGTGGTGCTAGACGATGAAATATATTGATCGATGGTCGATGACCGGTGCCCGAGCTTTGGATATCGACCACCTCCATATGACAGCATCTCGTATAGGCTTAACCACAGGTATGGCCCATATCATCTCATCCCCCGGGGAAATTCAGCTTGTTCTCAAGCTAAAAGGAATGGGTACTTGTAACAACCCGATTTTTGATTAAATGATAATAAGGTTTATAATAATAATTATATTAATATAAACGTAATCTATCCCCCCCTCTTATTTTATAAACCGAGCCAACCCCCCCCCCCCCTTTTTATTCCCGTATCCCGCAACCCTTCTCCCGTATCCCGCTTATTTCCCTCATCCCGCAAGCCGCGAGATACCCTGCTCCCGATTTCCTCCCCAGTATCCTGCAGGTCGCATCGCAATCCCCGATCCCTGCTCCCGCCGACGCCTCCTCCGGCTTCTCCCCCTCTTGCTTTGGTCGGCAGCTTCCCCTCCTCCTTTGCTAGGGCCGGCAGCTTCCTACGGCTTCTCCTCCAAAGGTCGCCAACTGCTCCCTTCCCTCTTTCTCCTAGGGCCGGCAAGGCCTCCTCTTCGTCGATTAGTGAGGGCAGCCGCCTCTTCTCCCTTCAGCAACCCTAATTTCCCCTATTATTTTTCGTCTTGGCCGGGATTTGTGGCGAGAAATACCTAGGGTTTGGTTCCCTCTCCTCCGTGAGCCCAGATTTGTTCTCATTGGGTAAGAACTCACTCTTTTCCCTCTCTTTTTAGTTTCCCTAATTTTCTTGGGAATTATTTGCCTCCAAATAATTGTGTTAACCTTGTGTTTCAGATTTTCGCCTCCTTGTGATCGCCTAATTGTGATAGGTTCGTGATTTCCAGCGCCGCTCCTCAATTCAGTTGGTAGGAATCATGTGCAGATCTCTCTGAATTAGGGCTTCCCCTAACCCAAGCATCGTCAAGTCCCTGCTTCTATGTGGTATCTCTTCTCCCCTCACCTTTGAGGGAGGTAAATTTCTTAGTCCCTCTCTTACTTGAATCTTGCGATAATTTATTTCTCGTGCTAACGTTAGGGTTTTTGATAACTCATTGTCGTATATGATGGTGCTTCAGCAGGTCTGATATCAAGTTTTTCGATTTCCCTTGTGCCGCAATTTGGTCTCCTCCGTCAGCTTCAGCTTTTTTGAGGCAAGTAAAGATCACCTCTCTCTTGCAAACATTGAACTTAATTGTTTTGTCTGATCTTATGTTATATTGAATCAATCATTGATAGCTTGTTTCGTCAGAAAATTTTAGACATTGAATCATTTATTAGACTTGTTAATAGTTTGAGGTTCACGCGATAGAATTAGCACGAGTCGTGAATGTAAATAATGATATTTGAGTAATTGAGAAACGAGTTAGTGAATGATAGTTAATTAGATATTCAATTTGAGGATTTGCATTTTGTTTGATGAATAAATTGAGGACAGTAAGCTTGAGTACGAGCATTAATAGATTTGAATGATCATTGTTAAGGCTCCTGGTTATTGATTTAAAGATGGTTGAGTTATGTCACGCTCGTACCGTACACACATTTGAATTGCAAAAATCATACTTGTAACGAATTATGAATAACAAATATATGTTTGGTGTTTCTACATTATGCTCGGTAGTGAACGCATGTTTTTCTTGAAAGATAATTGTGCCCTAAAATTTGTTTAACCGAGGCGAGTGTTCGATATCTCCAATCTGACACCTGTCAACTTATCTCTACAATTTACTCAATAAATCTTTTTGATATTATGACCATAACCCCTCGAACTCGCAAGAGTCAAAACTCACTGTTTGATTCCTGCTGTGTCGTCGAATCTGGTTTCTGATTGTCTGTCTACTTTTTGATGTATATCTGGTTTCTGATGTCTGTCTGATTTTGATGTATGTCTGATTGTAAGACCCGAGTAAACCTTATTTTCAATCTGAACTTTTTCGTTGACGTGAATCTGCTTCACGATCTGAAGTTTCCTCTCATAGTGTTGTCATAAAATAATATGATAAATAATCTCGTATGAAACTCGAAAACAAATCTGTGGTTGTAAGCATATCCTTGAACTGTAGCATCTAACTGGGCATCTGTCTGTTGTCATGGTCACGACAAACAGAATTACTTTTCCGATAAGACGTGCACTCAGATCTGATCGTGAGCCTTGTGCGTCCGCTATAGCACCTACACCCTTCATCGATCTCAGCTTACAACATTTTACATGAATAATTTTAGGCTATTCTCCGGAGTAGTCTAATAAACTAACTTGTTTTGTTTAGCATTTTGTTTGTTTGTCCCGGATAGTTTTGCTTCATGAGAATCTAGTACTCATATTTTTCTGCTTTTATTATTGTTCAATACTTTACTTTGCTCATTCTGTTTATTTCAGTGTTCTGAACTTTTCCTTTGTGTTTTGGAATTGTCTTAGCTTTCGTGCCAGCGCCGCCAGGTTCCTGGGCCCGATCTGCATCAAGTTTCTGCTTTCCGACGATTGATCTTCTAGCCGTGTCAGGTTTGATGTTTTTAATTCACTTCTTTTACTGCCAGTGGTTTTCTTTATGTGATAATTATGAACAATAATACATGGACAACTGCTAGGCTATATAAATATTATGTACTATAATCTGAATATAACAGATGTACACTCTCTGTTGCATCATAATGGCATGAAAACTATAGTAGTAGTCTGTAAAAATGAATTTTATAAAATACATATGCATTTAAAACTTTGAAAGTTTTCGCATAAAAAAATCAAATTGTTTTTCTCCAAATTAACTACTTTAAAACTATTTTCAGTGTTCTCTGCATCCGCCTTAGCAGACATGGTTTTCTTTCCGCCCATGTCTGTGGCATCACGACTTGTCCCGAAGCGTACTCTGACTTTTGTCGAGACGGGTCGTAACAGTTGGTATCAGAGTCAGGTTTGTTTTAAAAGATAAAGTATTTTGTAATTATCAAATATTTTGAACTTTATTATAAATATATATATATATATATATATAAACATATATCATTGCTTCACTAAGCTCGTCATTATTTGTTGTTCGCGGCTGAAACACGCACACACTCACTCATAAGCATGAGTAATGTTAAGGGGTTATGGACAAACTTAATATTTTTGTGCATATGAATTTCCACTAGTATATACACCGCTTGCGAATATTAAATTGTATGGGCGGTTTAATATTTTCAAGTGCGCTGGCATTAGAGTCCTAATATACATGACATGTTAAGTGATATGGGCATTAACATGGCATGTGTATCCATACATTTACATGCATATCATAAATCATTGCACAAGTGTTAGGCCAAGAACAACAATAATGATTGTACACACATGGATTTACTATCTGCTTGACA
This sequence comes from Platanthera guangdongensis, assembly GCA_039583875.1. Taxonomy (NCBI): domain Eukaryota; kingdom Viridiplantae; phylum Streptophyta; class Magnoliopsida; order Asparagales; family Orchidaceae; genus Platanthera; species Platanthera guangdongensis. The sequence goes on along the minus strand of CM077163.1, from coordinate 198,808,191 downwards.
TCGCACATATTTACATTGTTGCACTTGCATGATTATTCCCTAGAGTTGTCCAATGAAAATGTTGTAATTATTACATAATTTATGTATTTGACAGTAGAAAATTTGTTAAAATCTCTAATTGCTAATTCCAGATATTTGTAAATAGTTTTTGTTGTTTCGCGTGTCTGTCAATCTTGTCTGGTCATCCTGTACCTCCTTTTAGATAGCTTCTAAGTTTCAGTGATGCTCTGCTGAATTTCTGCAGCGTTGTCTTGTGATTCTCCAACTCCAGTTTGACTCGCTCCTGTCGATACTCAATCATCCTCCAACTTCTTTTCCCCGTTGACGTTATATATTCGCTCCATGTAAGATCCTTTTTGCTCACGGATTCTCGCATTCTGCAGCTCAATTTTGGGCTAATCGAAGACAATCTCTGTACTCCCGGAAGCCAATCTTTTGTATCTGTCCGAGCCAGCTAAGTCTGGAGAGTTCTCCTGTGAATTGAATCTGACCTGCGTTGCAAGTATCTGCAACTTTTCTCTTGATGTTGATAAGTCCCCGCGATTATTCTCCTTTGTTTTCTTGTATTCATAGTTAACTTCTATGTCTCGATTTGTAAACCTTGTTGAATGAATGTCGTCTGAATCTTTGTTGTTTTTGACCACATTCAGAGTTTCTCAGGGAAGTTTCGGGACGAAACTTCCTAAGTGTGAGAGAATGTAACAACCCGATTTTTGATTAAATGATAATAAGGTTTATAATAATAATTATATTAATATAAATCTAATCTATCCCCCCCCTCTTATTTTATAAACCGAGCCAACCCCCCTCCCTTTTTATTCCTGTATCTCGCAACCCTTCTCCCGTATCCCGCTTATTTCCCTCATCCCGCAAGCCGCGAGATACCCTGCTCACGATTTCCTCCCCCGTATCCCGCAGGTCGCATCGCAATCCCCGATCCCTGCTCCCGCCGACGACTCCTCCGGCTTCTCCCCCTCTTGCTTTGGTCGGCAGCTTCCCCTCCTCCTTTGTTAGGGCCGGCAGCTTCCTACGGCTTCTCCTCCTCAGGTCGTCGACTGCTCCCTTCCCTCTTTCTCCTAGGGCCGGCAAGGCCTCCTCTTCGTCGATTAGCGAGGGCAGCCGCCTCTTCTCCCTTCAGCAACCCAAATTTCGCCTTTTATTCTTCGTCTTGGTCGGGATTTGTGGCGAGAAATACCTAGGGTTTGGTTTCCTCTCCTCCGTGAGCCCAGATTTGTTCTCCTTGGGTAAGAACTCACTCTTTCCCCTCTCTTTTTAGTTTCCCTAATTTTCTTGGTAATTATTTGCCTCCAAATAATTGTGTTAACCTTGTGTTTCAGATTTTTGCCTTCTTGTGATCGCCTAATTGTGATAGGTTCGTGATTTCCAGCGCCGCTGCTCGATTTAGTTGGTAGGAATCATGTGCAGATCTCTCTGAATTAGGGTTTCCCCTAACCCAAGCATCGTCAAGTCTCTGTTTCTACGTGGTGTCTTTTCGCCCCTCACCTTTGAGGGAGGTAAATTTCTTAGTCCCTCTCTTATTTGAATCTTGCGATAATTTATTTCTCGTGCTAACGTTAGGGTTTTTGATAACTCATTGTCGTATATGATGGTGCTTCAGCAGGTCTGATATCAAGTTTTCCGATTTTGCTTGTATCGCAATTTGGTCTCCTCTGTCAGCTTCAGCTTTTTTGAGGCAAGTAGAGATCACCACTCTCTTGCAAACATTGAACTTAATTGTTTTGTCTGATCTTATGTTTATATTGAATCAACCCTTGATAACTTGTTTCGTCAAAAAAATTTAGACATTGAATCATTTATTAGACTTGTTCCTAGTTTGAGGTTCACGCGATAGAATTAGCACGAGTCTTGAATGTAAATAATGATATTTGAGTAATTGGGAGACAAGTTAGTGAATGATAGTTAATTGGATATTCAATTCGAAGATTTGCATTTTGTTTGATGAATAAATTGATGACAGTAAGCTTGAGTACGAGCATTAATAGATTTGAATGATCATTGTTAAGGCTCCTGGTTATGGATTTAAAGATGGTTTAGTTATGTCACGCTCGTACCGTACACTCATTTGAATTGGAAAAATCATACTTGTAACGAATTATGAATAACCAATATATGTTTGGTGTTTCTACATCATGCTCGCTAGTGAACGCATGTTCTTCTTGAAAGATAACTGTGCCCTAGAATTTGTTTAACCGAGGCGAGTGTTCGATATCTCCGATCCGACACCTGTCAACTTATCTCTACAATTTACTCAATAAATCTTTTTGATATTATGACCTTAACCCCTCGAACTCGCAAGAGTCAAAACTCACTGTTTGATTCCTGCTGTGTCGTCGAATTCGATTTCTGATGTCTGTCTGGTTTCTGATGTATGTCTGGTTTCTGATATCTGTCTTGTTTTTTATGTCTGTCAGATTGTAAGACCCGAGTAAAACTTATTTTCAATCTGATCTTTCTCGTTGACGTGAATCTGTTTCACGATCTGAAGTTTCCTCTCATAGTGTTGTCATAAAATAATATGATAAATAATTCTGTATGAAACTCGAAAACAAATCTGTGGTTGTAAGCAAATCTTTGAACTGTAGCGTCTAACTGGGCATCTGTCTGTTGTCATGGTCACGGCAAGCAGGATTACTTTTTCGATAAGACTTGCACTCAGATCTGATCGTGAGCCATGTGCGTCCGCTATAGCACCTACACCCTTCATCGATCTCAGCTTACAGCATTTTACATGAATAATTTTAGGCTATTCTCCGGAGTAGTTTATTAGAGTAGTCTAATAAACTAACTTGTTTTGTTTAGCTCTTTGTTTGTTTGCCCCGGATAGTTTTGCTTCATGAGAATCTGGTACTCATACTTTTTTGCTTCTATTACTGTTTGGTACTTTACTTTGCTCATTCAGTTTATTTCAATGTTCTGAGACTTTTCTTTTGTGTTTTTGAATTGCCTTAGCTTTCGTGTCAGCGCCGCCAGGTTCCTGGGCCCGATCTGCATCAAGTTTCTGCTTTTCGATGATTGATCTTCTAGCCGTGTCAGGTTTGATGTTTTTGATTCACTTTTTTTTACTGTCAGTAGTTTTCTTTATGTGATAATTATGAACAATAATACATGGACAACTGCTAGGCTATATAAATATTTATGTAATATAATTTGAATATAACGCATGTGCACTCTCTGTTTCATCATAATGGCATGAAAACTATAATAGTAGCCTGTAAAACATGAATTTTACAAAATACATATGCATTTAAAACTTTGAAAGTTTCCGCATAAAAAAATCAAACTGTTTTTCTCCAAATTAACTGCTTTAAAACTATTTTCAGTGTTCTTTGCATCCGCCTTAGCAGGCATGGCTTTTTTTCTGCTCATGCCTGTGGCATCACGACTTGTCCCGAAGCGCACTCTGACTTTTGTCGAGACAGGTCGTGACAGTACTAATGTTGTATATGTTCCCATGATCCTCAAGCGGTCGGATGAGATCCTCGATCTCATTTCCTGCGTGAGTCTGCCACTTTTGTCAGTTACCACACAACAAGTGATATCCCTGAAAGTAAGCAGATACGGTGGTCGAAAAGGTGGCATGGTGGAGATAGTTTCGTCATCTTTTTCACCACATCGTCAAACTCATCAAGGGAGTACTCCAAGTCCTCTCACCTTTTTTTCTTAATTTTAGGGCATGTGGAGATTGGGTGAGGTTCGGTCGGTTGCTTCCCCCACTCACCCACCACCACACACACAACAACCTTATCACTATGTGTAACCTTCACCTCGCGTTGCTTGAAATCCCACATAATGGGACACAAAATTCTCAGTCTCATACTCACAATACTACGTCAAATTCTTGGAGTGAAAGAGAATAAAGATCGGCGAAGAAGTATTCCTCTTCAATCTGCACTTGCACATCTTGGAGACTCTTGGATTGCTCCACTTGTCCCCAGTGACGATGGTCACCACCAAGTTGTCTTGTCGGTGTACAACGGGTTCTTTGATGAAAATATGTGCCACCTTAATCTACCAATGTCCTCACCTTGTGGCCATCTACTTGAATGGTCATTTGCATTTTTGACCATGTCAATCTCTCGTGATGGCATGGAGGGAAATCATCAAATCTTCTACCTCCTCCACTCACTGATCATCATCTGACGCATCCTCCATTTCCAACAAAAATAATCATTTGTGCCTGCTCCCTGCAGCTTATGGTTCTAATTAAAGCACTAGCTATTACTTTGTCACTCTGTCATTTCTTTGTATGATAGCACTTACATAGAGGATGACATAATGGCCTCTTGTTCCTTGGTTTGATTGGTCAGTGTGATGGGTTTGAGAGGCCCGACAACTCCACCCCCAGCCCCCTTTTCGCTCATTAACCCATGCCTTCCTTTCATGCACTGGCCCATATTGAGCCTCATCTTGTACCTCCTTGCCAAGCTCGTGGAAATGCTCAAGTCATTGGGTTCTTCATACTTTACTTTGATACAGAGTCATTCCTGCATACCGGTGGTGAAGATAGGAATTCTGACGTATTAAATGTGGTGTGTGTTCATAGATTCTGAAACTTTTATAAATAGTCAATGATAGTCTCAATTTGTTCGAGGGAGATGAGTTCCCCTAAGAGGTTGCTTCGTAAGGACGATCCAAAAAACAAGTTGCAATGATGCTTGAAACTGTTCCACTTCAGATTTGTTCGTTCTCGCTCCAAATGGTGTCCACAATTAACTTGCGCCCATCAAATGGTATGACGTACAATTCACTCCCTCATGGAGTGTGTCGGATGGTGAAGTATTGCTCCCACCTCTTGAACCAATCAATGGATCATCCTTTCCGTCATAGATCAGAAAGTTCATCTTGACATAGCATGATATTTTACACCCTTCTAGTAGTCCTACATAGGATTTCAATCACATCCCTAACCCTCGATTGGAGCTCCAAGCAACTAGTGTCATAGATGGTCCAAGTTGTTGCAATGGCAGGTTCTTAACCTGACTGTGAGCGTCACGATGACGGCAAATTGGAGGCAAGTTGTTGCGCAGCTGGGCAGTGATGGTGGTGCTTGTGTCATCCATCATTTTCTAGAGTGACCCTATGAAGCACAGCAAGGTGAGGTTCTCGTCGCACGATTTATGCTAGTGAAGGATAGGTTGATGGTCGAGCTTTCGGAAACGCAGGGTTGACCCTCACAGCGGTCTGCGATAAAGGTTGTCGCTCGGTGGAGGTAGACCGGAGTGGTCTGATACCAAATTACTACAGTCTCCCTTCTCAGAATGTTCGGTAAGGATGGGATCGTGAAGAAGATCGCCTCCTCCCATCTTAGAGTGGGCGTGTTTGTATGGAACAATCGTAGAATGAGAAAGAGAAAGGGAACAGGAAGTAGAGTTGGGCAACCAAATCGAGGTCAGAGCAAGAAAAATTGTTGTGATGGCTTGGAGCAAGGCCCCACGAGTTAGGTGGGATGGGTACGAGCCACAAAAAGAGAGCTTCATATAGTTTTTGAAAGTTAATCACTCTATAAGGTTATCCTTCGTCATAATAGCATCTATATTCACGGTTGATAAAACAAATTTCACACAGTGACCATCCTAATGCACAATGAAGCATCATAAAATTTTAGTTCGCAGCTATTAAGCCTCCGTTTGGCACGGTGGTGGCGGTCATAAACGCATGGGTTAAAACGTCATTCGTTAAGAATCACCTAACAAACATCATTCGTTTGAACGTAAAAGTGGATGAAGTTCCTTAGATGGGCGTTAACAAATGACAATTTAACCCATGTGTTTATGACCGCCGCCACCGTACCAAACGGAGCCTAACTCATTTGCATATATATTTTTACTTTCACATTCTCACATATTTTTATAGTACTTCTTAGCGCCCTTTTTACGCATGTCAACCTACTTTTGTTACGGTTTACTAACTTGAACAATGAATAAGATCCTAAATGTGAAAATCCGTCAATTTAGACATTATAGGTTATAAAGCAAATAAATCATTCCAAAAGTTAAAATTATGCATTTAATTTAATAATTAAATACTTAATATTCTTGAAATTATTAAATATACAGAGAATACAAAAGTTCTAACCCTTTGGATTCTCAATTAACCATTGAGTTTTCTTCATTAAAACACTGCTCCATTTCAAGGTAATATGGGGGGAAGAAGCATCAAACAATGTTTATTTTGTCGATTCCTCCCAGCGCGTACTTGGTAATTGTCGGGTTTATCAGCCATCCCATGCGCAGCGGAGTATTTGCAAGAAACTCATTTTTATTTTATGATCAAGCAAAAACTGATAGATCAAGAATGTGGTTCATACCTATGTCGGAATCAAATTTCGAGAAAGATAACTGTCGTGGGAGAAACATAATGTAGAATGAGATTTATGTCTCTATGAGTATCCAAACGAACGTTGAAAACACCTCGTTGTTCGTACAACAAAGTCGGGTTGGAAAATGATCGTCATACTTCGTCTCCATGAAATACTAGTTTCATTTTTGGAAGAAGATGTGACGTAAGTTGCCTTCACAAGTTGGCATACGTCGACTACTATCTCATAATATAAGTATTTGAGCTTTCGTCTCCACGAAATACTAGTTTCGTTTTCAGAAGAAGATGCTACTTCAGGTTCTTCAACAGCCATAAGAGTCATACTCAAAAGACCGTGATTGAAAAACCCTAAAATTTGCTATTTATAATAGTTTCACAAACAACCTATTTGTGCATCGAGAGGGAAAAATTTGTGCGCCAAGTTCTAATTCATATTTCGATGTACATCGCCATCACAAGTTGACATACGTCGACTATTATCACATAATATAAGTATCTGAACTCTAATTCACTTGTCGACGTACGTCGACTACACAAGTTGACATGCGTCGACTACTATCTCATAGTATAGAAAAACGATTATTCGCACACCAACTCGATGTATGTCGACTTCATAAGTCATTATACGTCGAGTACTACAACTCGACATACGTCGACTTCACAAGTCGACATACGTCAAGTAGTATACAGATATGTTTGTATCGATATTAAACGAACACCAAGTCGAAGTAAGTCGACGTCAAAAGTCAACATACCTCGCATAATCGTTTAACATCCTCATATCAAATTCAATTCGACATACAATTACTCTCAATCATTATTTTATTAATTTATAATTAATTAAACATCATTTTAAGCTCGGTTCCTCACTTATATCCAATATAAATAAAAACCAACACGATCATTTATCTATTTTTTGTACGTTTCTTATGTACGACCTCATAGGATCATATTACGTTAGTAGTAAAATTTAATCCTTGATTACTTCAAGATCACAGAAGATTCCAACAGTAATTCCTCTCAATGTGTCCACGCCAATTCCTCCTAGTGTGTGCACGTCGGTTCCTCCCAGCGTGTGCTTGTCGATTCCTCCAAACGTGTACTTGTTGATTCATTCCATTGTGTGCTCGACGATTCTGCCTACAGTGGAGTCTACTAAATACACCTCATTGCCAGCAACGCAGCCAAATCATGCGATCTTTGTGATAGCTCCACGCCTCCTTCCTTTCGTTTTCTCGAATCTCATGGCACTGCCAAAACTCGACAATTCTCCATTTCATTCTCTACTCGTATTCAACAACATAGCTAAAGCCCGACGACAATACGAATTGATTTTGGTCGGATCTCAATGCCACCAACCTCTACTAATATTCCACCAAGCCTCCATTCCAGACACCTTCCTTCCACCGCGACAACTCACTTGAACCACCACACCCTCCTTGATTTTCTTGTCACCATCAACTATTGTTTCTCCAACTCTTCCATCAAATTCGGACCTCCATCTCAGTGTCATTATCAAGCCCACCCAACCCCCACCCCGCCCAACTCCATAACCTCCACAACTACTATCAAACAGTCATACTCACCACTTTCTACAACCTCCATGTTAGCCTAGCTCCCAATCATTGCAATTGAATTCTCAAATTGTACAAATCTTCCTTCCGCTGGGATTCATATGTCAAACTCAAAGTAATCTTCTCTCTGCTTATTTTCGGCTACTTTAAATTTATAAAAGGATTTATTTGACTATTGGACAAGAGCTTGCTTTGTATTAACTCATAATTGTCAATAATTTTTAACTTGTTGTGTTATTAAATTCGTCTATGAAAAATAAAGTAATTGCGCATGTTGTTTTGCTAAACATCCCCGAGTCATTACTCTGAAAACTCGTACTAACACCTAAGTTTAATTAATATGAGAAATTTAATTCGCGTGATTAAGAAATAAGTTTGGAATTCAAGATGTAAAATTAAATTATAACTTTGGACTACATCACATACCAATGGATCTTACATGCCATCGAGTATTGGGACGTCCATTTTAGCATACAATGGTACGCCATTTCCTCAGTTCTACTCCATGTATGCTCCATTCGGTCACTCAAGTACTATCCTCCATATATGAAATCCATTTCGGAGTGATTTTTTTCTCCTCCATACAGTCCATGCACTCCCTGGATTGAAGGGATTCTCCCCTGTCGACCCAAGAATTAGGGAGCCCGAACTCCTCCAACTAGTGGCACTACCTGTGTTGTTCCAGCAAACTCCTAGATTTCGGATGATATTCTCGTTGGCACCGAACCCTCTAGTTGTTTTTGCCCTAAATTGAATACATGTGTGATGAACAAACCGTCAATGGGGAGTGTTGATGAATGCGTAGAGAGTGCTCAGGAAATCCTAAGTTGCTAACGAATCTGTCATAACTTGGTGGAGCATTTCCCGTAAATCACAATTTTTCCTCATAGAATTCACCTGGTCGACATTAGGCCCTAATAACAATTTATTGTGTGTGGTGGAGACCAACCTAGGTCAGATCGCCGAAGAATGCCCGACGTCGCATTTCAGTTTATGTTTATTGCATTTTATTTTTTTGCAAATTATATGTTGTCGATTTTAGTTGATGCACAGCTGTGTGCGAGGTCATGTTGTTGCACGCCTGCACGCGTAGCCGCTACAGTTTGATTTTTCTCTATTATATATATATAACCATACTCATATATATATATATATATATATATATATATATATATATATATATATATATATATATATATATATATACGTAACTGTATACACATATATATTTATATATACATATATTAATATATAAATGTATATATGAATAGTAAATATCCGGTTCATCCCATTCAGATAAGCAGCCACGCCAACAGTAAAAGGAACTACTGTGCATCTCTCCCGATCCCGCACTCCTGCTCCGCCATTTCCGACTTGAAGCCAAGCGGGATTCACGCTCCTCCTTTCGCCTGACGCAACAGTTCGACGCCATCAGAGCTTCCAGCCGCTCCATCCCCGATTTCGTCGCATCACGCTATCAGGCCTCCTGCACGTCGCACAGCTTCCTCCGCCTGCAGCTGCCGTTAGTTTTCCCTGACGGTTTTGAACATGGGAAACGTTTCATCCGCCTGCAACAGCTCCTCTCTCGGCGGTTTCTGCAACTACTTGCCATGCCACCAACCGTAGGTGCCGAACGTGGAAGTTTATGTGTTTATTTTGGTCGTTTATTTCTCCATTACTGTTTTTCTCTTTTCATGGAGACCTTATAAAAGGGGGCTCTATAACCTGTATTAGGAGATGATGTTGATGATTGGTGAAATATTGGATGAAATTGAAGCTTGTCGTATGCGATTCTCTGTGTGAGCATTGTAGGTGTTAGGCGTGTGAGAGTTGTAGGTGTTAGGGTAGGTGAAGATTGTTGTTGTTTGTGTATTGACTCCTGTAAAGACGATGATGAACAGTAAACATCTTCAATAAAATTAGGTGAGTGTTGAGTGTTTGCTGTAGGAGATGGAGTTTGATGAGATTTCCTGTTTAGCTATGGTGAATGCTGAATGTGGAGGTCGTTTGTGTTTCTTTGAAATTTAATCCCGTTGTTTTCCCGTATGAAGAAGGTGAACAGTGGAATGGTATTAGTTGTTGATTCTGTGAGCAGTAAGATTTTGATGTCACTGTTGGATCATTAGTTTCCTGTTGAGGATGGACATCAAGTCTGCTCTTGTTTGCTCCCGTGATCAATTAGACTAATCTTAGATTCGGATTTTGATTCAACTGTGGGAATCTTGATCCTCTTGAGCATTAGAGATTTTGTGGAACCACTCTATAAGTGTGGAGATCGGGTGAATTTTAGGTTTGTTAGTTTGTGGCTTCTTACATTGTTGAGTGATTCCGTGGAACCACCTTGTGTGAGGGAGCAATTTAATTCCGTGGTGCCCGTATGCGATAGCGGCCGACCTCGGAGCGGAGATCGAAGGTGACGAGTAGTTTCTCGCGTGATCGTCATCGACTTCGAATATGGAAGACGTCTCTTCCGTGGGTAATTGTTTCTATCTCTTTCTTTGCGTGTGTCTACATTTTCTCTTAGAATTTTTAGACTCATTGCTGGGTATTTCGCCCGAATTTTGTCAGCAAATGCTACGTCGAATACTCCAAACGGAAACGTATTTGGAGTTCACGATTTCCGTTGTGTTACGACAAAGGGAACGGAACGAAAGTTGCGAACTTCATTCCCGGATTTAAATTGAACCATTTTATTTAAGAAAATCATTTTTAAAACAAAATAGCAATTTTATACTTTAAAAAAAATAGTTGCCTCATTTCTTAAAGTCTATTCAAATTCCGCTCTAAATTTTAGCAAAATTAATATAATCATTGCATATATTTAGGGTTCCTAGAAAAAAAAGCTGACAGACGCATAAACCCGACGCGTCGTCCTGCATCAGTGTGCCTCAGATTAAAAACAAGTCATCTGCTAAGTCAGTACGGGGTCAAAGATAATAGAAGAGAATTTCTCCAATCGAGAACTTCAATGACCGTTGATGGTTGAATGGGATCCCTGAAAAGAATCTTATGGGAATAGGCTAGCAGCCCAAAATATATTATGGGAATAAATTATGTATTTTATTAAAATATTGGCACATATTTATTAATGTCACATCATGTCCTTAATCATCAATGTATTGAGTCCAGCATTGGTTATTTTATTTCATGTAAGGGTATTGGGTACTTGAGTCCAAATGTTATAATCTTATTTAAGGGCCCTTGGGCTAGTGGAATGACAAGCAAGAATTATTTTATTCTCGTCTCTTTTGATGAGATTGTGGTAACGCTCTCCTCCCGAGCACACTCCGCCTAGGAAGCCGTGATTCTGGCTCCACAGGCCCCCCCCCCCCCCCCCCCGTCTTTGTCATTTCCACAACCGTCCACTTCTCCGCTGATGCAACCGCTATTACTGGAAAAGCACATAACAACTTCGTAGCAAAGTCACTCTTATCCGCTCCGGCCAAACAACTTATTGTTGTTGTTCCTTCATTTTCCCCACTGCAATCAACAGATCGAAGCTTTTTGATCCTCCTTTTTCCTGCTACAAACAACCACGGACCTTGAGCAGGAAGGAGTTTGGCTAAGTCGATCTGGAGTGGGACGTTCGGTCGATCTGTCACTTCATCGATGGTCGCACAACAAAGCTCCAGGAGTAGGACGTTCACTCAACCATGACGCTCTAGCATCATTGATACCACTAATTTGCATACCAAGCCCCTCCCTTGTCATCTCCAGCAACAACTGCAAGGGCACGCTCTCATCTGCATCCTTCTGCAACTAGAATCGTAGGTCCTCACTCTCGTATCTAGTCGTTCTATAACTGGGACTTATAATCGATCCTCCTTCGACGTGCAGAAAGCAGCCGACAGACTTTTTCATTCCATTTCGACCACGCATCCCTACGCTTGCAAACTATGCACCTGCAAACCCTGCATCTGCAAACCTTGCGCTCCCTTCCCTACCTCGAGATGTCTACAGGACTCTGCATCAAGGAAGCTCTTGAGCCGCCTGCCACTCAGGTCATGCACACCCTCGAGCCCTGTGCGTTTTTCTCTCATGTTGCCTCCAAAAGCACCAATGAATTGATCAATTACTTGATTAATTAATTAAGTATTACTTCATTAAATGCTCAAAAAAAATTGTTAATTGATTAACATTTTTGCAAATGACATTTGAGACAGCGCAACACGAATATTGGGAAGCCGAGATGACCTTTCACGCCTTGACGATGGCAAGTTGCACCACCTCCATCATCGTCGGACTCCAGGACCTGATCGCTGCACCCCAACATAAACAACTATCGCTCTTTGTTCGATCTTTGCGCTACTATCGAACTCGTTGATTATTCCTCCGCCATCCATGTCATCGCCGACTCCTCTGAGCCTCCTCCAACCACAGTTGTCACTTTGATGTTGCAAATCTCATTCGCTTTGAGCCTCTGTCATTCGTTATGTCTACCGCCTCCATCCAGCTTCCTCTGCCTTGGCCACAATCTCATGTCTCGTCGGCCCTCTGACATCATTCCTGTCGGGGACCGCCCATTGCCATGGCATATGTGCGCACGTCATGCGCTCACTTTCCAATGACACATCCACTCCAACCTTCCACAACAAGGGCTTGTTTTAGCGCTAAGCAAAGAAACCTGAGGATTTCCCCGATCGGGCCAAGCTCGCGCTTGATGGCGCGGCCCCTCCTCCACCAGTTGAAGACGATGCTGATGATGTTGTTGATGATCCGGTTGCTAAGGCCATACGACTCAAGGACGTGAGGCGACACGATGGCGCTAACGGACGGCTACGCTACAACCTCCGCCCGCGCCGTGCTACCGCCACGGCAACGCCTTAGTTTTTTTTATTTCCTTTTCGTACACTCTATTTTATAATTGGAATATAAAATTATCCTATGCTTATGTGATAATTTTATATTCATTGCATGTGTTGTTGTATTTTCAATTTGAACTATTTTAGTTTTGGTGTGCAATTAGCCATTCGGATGGATGAGATTAAATCTCCATCATGAAGGGCTAAGGCTTATTTGTAACTCCTATTAGCCATTCGGATGGATGAGATTAAATCTCCATCATAAAGGGCTAAGGCTTATTTGTAACTCCTATTTAAAGGAGGCTATCATGAAAAGTTAAAGTAATTGGAAAAGAAACCTAAAAAAAACCCCCCTTGTGGAAATTTCGGCCACCATGGAGAAGTCCATAGCCGCCCCCTCCCCTTTGGTGTGAAGCCAAGCCTTGCCTCCTCCATCCCCGTTCGGTGCGACTACGGCGTGGCTTCCTTCGGTGCGACTCCTTGGAAGAAGGTTGCAAACCATTCGGTGCGACGCCGGTGGATCCGTGGAGAGAGTGATTCTCCCACAGTTATCTCGTTTGAAAGTTTTCCGGTTGGGTAATCTCTTTCCCCTCCCTTGTGTGATTTCTTCTCTTTAGTTGTGGTGGATTTCGCTCATCGTTTTCTCCGGATCTTTAATTTAATCGCTGCAAGTTTTGAATCGAAATCGCCGTTGCAAGGCTTTTATTTCCGGATCGGGTGGATCCTATTTGCTTGAGCGGATCTTGGCCTATAGCCTTGGTCTTGCTCTCTAAAAGGAGTGGCAACCTTTGTGTTTTCTTGGGGAATAATCCGACTCAAATTTCCGATCGTTGTTTTCGAGTCGACCATTCCTCCTTTGTTGTTTGTGCTGCGTTTTGTGACGAGGAAATATTGTGGGCGATAGGTGCTGTGTAGGTACGGTACATCTACGACGTGTTGTGCGTAGGGAGAGTGTTAGCTTCGCGGAGATCTCCGTTTCCGGATAACCCTACATCAATTTGGTATCAGAGGCGGTCGTTTCAACTCCCACGTTGAAAACATCCTCTCTGCATTCCTTGTTGGTCGATCGGATCTAAAAAAAATCAAAAAAATTATTTTCTGTGGTCTGCCAATAGCGGGCTGAAATCTTTATTTTTCAGCAAAATTTCAAAAAAAAAAAAAATTTAACGATCTACGTGTTATTCACTTTGGGAATATATAAAAATATCTTATTTTCAATATAGCTACAGCCCTAGGAAAATTCATCTTGCCCGGGGCCTCCCAAACCTGAATGCGCACTAGGCTAGGAACGGAGTACGCAACCCCGTCTACGTCTAGTATGGCTGCGAACGAGAATGGCGATCACCCCCTTATGGTGATGCGTTGTATTTTGACCACTCCTCGTCCATTAGATGATTGGAAGAGGACGAGCATATTTTCTCTGATTTTTAAGAGTGGCGAGAAGCTTTGCAAGCTGATTATTGATAGTGGTAGCTGCGTGAATGTCATATCTGAGAATGTCGTAGCACGTATGTCCTTGGTCACGGAACCACACCCGACCCCATACCAGGTCGCTTGGATCAACAAGCTCTCTGTACCCGTTACCAAGCGATGCCTGGTCCCACTCTCATTCAAATCCTACATTGATGAGGTGTGGTGTGATGTCCTTCCGATGGACGCTTGTCATGTGTTGTTAGGCCGCCCTTGGCTATACGACCGTGATGTTACCCATTTTGGTAGAGCCAACACTTATGAGTTCAAATTCAATGGCAAAACCATCACTTTGAAGCCGACCGTCCCGAAGGAGCCGTAGTCTTGGCTAAGGACACCACTATCCCGGTAGAACGGAAAACGTTGAATCTCGTTGGTAGGAAAGAGTTTGAGAGAGATCCGTTCTTTGATGGAATTATGTATGTGCTAGTCCTCTTAAGTGCGAAGCCCGATTCTAGCATTTTGGATGAGCTACCTAGTGAGTTACGGGTACTGTTGGAAGAGTATAGGGACGTGTACCCGGATGAGTTGCCGCCCACGTTACCCCCACTTAGGAATATCCAGCATGCGATAGATCTCATCCCGGGGTCTTCCTTGCCAAACCAGCCCCATTATCGACTCCACCCCGCGGCTCACCTAGAGTTGCAGTCTCAGATCGAGGGCTTGCTAGAGAAAGGTTTTATTAGGACTAGTATGAGTCCATGTGCTGTACCAGCCCTACTTGCCCCCAAGAAGGATGGTACATGGAGGATGTGCATTGATAGCCGGGCTATCAACAAAATCACCATCAAGGATAGCTCCCCCACGACGATATCTGCATACGTCATCAAGGATGGTTACCTGTTTAGGAACGGGAAGCTATGTATTCCGCAGTCATCGTTACGACTACATATTATATGGGAGTTGCATAGCGGAGGGTTGAGTGGCCACTTCGGTAGAGATAAGACCATTACGTTAGTCAAAGACAAATTCTATTGGCCAAAACTGAAGGTTATGGTGGGACAGGTAGTGAGTAGCTGCCGCACATGCCAGGTATCTAAGGGTAGTAAAACCAACGTAGGATTATATACACCCTTGCTTATTCCTTCCATGCCTTGGGTCGACGTTAGTATGGATTTTGTATTAGGCCTCTCCATTACCCTACGCCGTCACGACTCAATTTTTGTAGTTGTGGATAGGTTTTCAAAGATGGCTTATTTCATCCCGTGCAGTAGGACAAATGATGCGTCTCACGTCGCTAAGCTTTATTTTAAAGAATTCGTTAGTCACCGTGGAGTGCCCAAGACCATAGTGTCGGATAGGGACGTAAAATTCACTAGTTATTTTTGGAAGACTCTTTGGATATTAATGGGAACGAAATTATTGTTTTCCTCTGCCTATCATCCCCAAACTGATGGGCAGACGGAAGTGGTTAATCGGAGCTTAGGAAATTTGTTACGATGCCTCGTGAGTGATCACAAGAGCACTTGGGATCTTCTCCTTCCCCATGCCCAATTAGCCTACAATAATTCCAAGAATCGGTCTACGGGTCTGTCTCCAAATGAGATTGTCCACGGGTATAAGGCTCCTGTGCCGCTTGACTTGGTGTCGTTGCCCCCAACGTACAAGGCAAGTCAGTTTGCACAATCCTTCGCCCAGCACATCCATGATTTACACGCACGTATACGGGACACCTTGACTACGCAATACGACTCTTATCAAGTGCACGCTAATTTACATAGGAGAGTATCAGACTTCAAAATTGGCGATCTAGTTTTAGTCCGTTTGGTTCCCGAACGCTTGCCAACTGGCACCGTTAAAAAGTTAACACCAAAGCGCGCCGGACCTTTTCGGATTATTAAAAAGCTAGGTGACAATGCTTTCGTTTTGGACTTGCCTGCTGATTGGGGTATCTCCCCCATTTTTAATGTTTCGGATTTAACGATGTTTGTGTCACCACCACAAGAGTTGATTTCTTTGTCGTCTTCTTCTCCCACTAAAAATTCTCATGGGTTGGGGAGTGGTAGTACGGATGATCTCTCTCTTTCGGTCCCCACAGGTATACCATCGGATGGTAAGTTGTCTTCTTTCCTGCCTACTGCTAATATGTTCCCCAGGTTTCCACGGACGTTCTCCACTCCAGAGATGATACTTGATGCTGAGCCTGTTACCACTGCTGATGGCGACACCCACCGCTTTCTCATCCGTTGGCGTGATCGCCCCCCTTCGGATGACTCTTGGGTACTCGAGACGGAGCTGCAGAGTTTGGATGCCGCTCTCCTTCACCGCTATCGCTTGGACCACGCAACGGAGATGCGTGCATTTGAGCGGGGGAGGATTGATGGCGCGGCCCCTCCTCCACCAGTTGAAGACGATGCTGATGATGCTGTTGATGATCCGGTTGCTAAGGCCATACGACTCAAGGACGTGAGGCGACACGATGGCGCTAACGGACGGCTACGCTACAACCTCCGCCCGCGCCGTGCTACCGCCACGGCAACGCCTTAGTTTTATTTATTTCCTTTTCGTACACTCTATTTTATAATTGGAATATAAAATTATCTTATGCTTATGTGATAATTTTATATTCATTGCATGTGTTGTTGTATTTTCAATTTGAACTATTTTAGTTTTGGTGTGCAATTAGTCATTCGGATGGATGAGATTAAATCTCCATCATGAAGGGCTAAGGCTTATTTGTAACTCCTATTAGCCATTCGGATGGATGAGATTAAATCTCCATCATGAAGGGCTAAGGCTTATTTGTAACTCCTATTTAAAGGAGGTTATCATGAAGAGTTAAAGCAATTGGAAAAGAAACCTTAAAAAAAACCCCCCTTGTGGAAATTTCGGCCACCATGGAGAAGTCCATAGCCGCCCCCTCCCCTTTGGTGTGAAGTCAAGCCTTGCCTCCTCCATCCCCGTTCGGTGCGACTCCGGCGTGGCTTCCTTCGGTGCGACTCCTTGGAAGAAGGTTGCAAACCATTCGGTGCGACGCCGGTGGATCCGTGGAGAGAGTGATTCTCCCACAGTTATCTCGTGTGAAAGTTTTCCGGTTGGGTAATCTCTTTCCCCTCCCTTGTGTGATTTCTTCTCTTTAGTTGTGGTGGATTTCGCTCATCGTTTTCTCCGGATCTTTAATTTAATCGCTGCAAGTTTTGAATCGAAATCGCCGTTGCAAGGCTTTTATTTCCGGATCGGGTGGATCCTATTTGCTTGAGCGGATCTTGGCCTATAGCCTTGGTCTTGCTCTCTAAAAGGAGTGGCAACCTTTGTGTTTTCTTGAGGAATAATCCGACTCAAATTTCCGATCGTTGTTTTCGAGTCGACCATTCCTCCTTTGTTCTTTGTGCTGCGTTTTGTGACGAGGAAATATTGTGGGCGATAGGTGTTGTGTAGGTACGGTAGATATACGACGTGTTGTGCGTAGGGAGAGCGTTAGCTTCGCGGAGATCTCCGTTTCCGGATAACCCTACATCAGCGCTTAAGGGCAAGCTCGGCTCCTGCGAGGTGTCGAGGATTTCTTCAACTCCAGTCGAGCTTGGCTCCTGCAAGGTGTAGATACTTTCTCCACCTCTAGTCGAGCTCGGCTCCTGCGAGGTGTCGAGGCTTTCTCCACCTCCAGTCGAGCTCGGCTCCTGCGAGGTGTCAACGCTTTCTCCACCTCCAGTCGAGCTCGGCTCCTGAGAGGTGTCGAGGTCATCTCCAGTCGAGCAAGGCTCCTGAGAGGTGTCAAGGCTTTCTCCACCTCCAGTCGAACTCGGCTCCTGGGAGTTGACAATGCTTTCTCCACCTCTAGTCGAGCTCGGCTCCTGCGAGGTGCCGACGCTTTCTCCCCGGTCGAGATCGCCTTCTGGGAGATGTCGAGGCTTTACCCACCTCTAGTCGAGCTCAGCTCCTATAAGGTGTCGACGCTTTCTCCACCTCCAGTCGAGTTCGGCTCCTGTGAGGTGTCGACGCTTTCTCCACCTCCAGTTGAGCTCGGCTCCTGGGGGGTGTCGACTTTTTCTCCACCTCCAGTCAAGCTCGGCTCTTGTGAGGTGTTGATGCGTTCTCCACCTCCAGTCGAGCTCAGCTCCTGCGATGTGTAGAGGTTTTCTCCACCTTTAATCGAGCTCGCCTCCTGCGAGGTGTCGACTCTTTCTCCACCTCCGGTCGAGCTCGGCTCCTGTGAGGTATCGATGCTTTTTCCACCTCCAGTCGAGCTCGGCTCCTGCGAGGTGTCGACACTTTCTCCACCTCCAATCGAGCTCGAATCCTGTGAGGTGTCGATGCTTTTGCCACCTCCAGTCGAGCTCGGCTGTTGCGAGATGTTGACGCTTTCTCCACCTCCAGTCGAGCTCGGCTCCTGCGAGGTGTCGACGCTTTCTCCACCTCTAGTCGAGCTCGGCTCCTGTGAGGTGTCGACGCTTTCTCCGCCTCCGATCGAGCTCGGCTCCTGCGAGGTGTCGAGGCTTTCTCCACCTCCAGTCGAGCTCTGCTCCTGCGAGATGTCGAAGCTTTCTCCACCTCCAGTCGAGCTCGGCTCCTGCGAGGTGTCGAAGTTTTTTCCACCTCCAGTCGAGCTCAGCTCCTGTGTGGTGTCGAGGCTTTCTCCATCTCCAGTCGAGCTCGGCTCCTGGGAGGGGTTGATGCTTCTCCACCTCCAGTCGAGCTCGACTCCTGGGAGGTGTCGAGGCTTTCTTCACCTCCAGTCGAGCTCGTCTCCTGCGAGGTGTCGATACTTTCTCCACCTCCCGTCGAGCTCGGCTCCTGCGAGGTGTCAACGCTTTCTCCACCTCCAATCGAGCTCGGCTCCTGCAAGGTGTCAACGCTTTCTCCACCACCGGTCGAGCTCGGCTCCTGGGAGCTGTCAAGGCTTTCTCCACCTCCAGTCGAGCTCGGCTCCTGCAAGGTGTCGCGGCTTTCTCCACCTCCAATCGAGCTCAGCTCCTGCGAGGTGGCGACGCTTTATCCACCTCCAATCGAGCTCGACTCCTGGGAGGTGTTGAAGCTTTCTCCACCACCAGTCGAACTCGGGTCTTGAGAGGCGTCGAGGCTTTCTCCACCTCCAGTCGAGCTCGGCTCCTAGGGGGGTCGATGCTTTCTCCACCTCCAGTCAAGCTCGGCTCCTATGAGGTGTCAACGCTTTCTCCATCTCCAGTTGAGGTCGGCCCATGCGAGGTGTTGACCTTTTGTCCACCCCAGTTGAGTTTAGCTCCTGCGAGTTGGCGACCTCTTCTCCGCCTTAGTTGAGCCTGGCTCTTGAAGGTGTCGACATTTTTCTCCACCTCCAACTGGGACCACTCATTTTGTGAATGTCCTGGGAGGCGTCGACATTTCTTCCTCCTCCAGTTGAGCTTCAGTCCTAGGAGAGAGAATTAAGTGGCATGTTGGATCTTGCGCCCATCTCTCCGAACTACGGGTACAACATTGTTTTTCCGAGCTCGTGAGGGATACCGAAAAAAACGGGGATTTTGTATAACTCGTAATTCGTCGAGATCAGATATGTCTGAGGACGGCTCAGAAGACCTCGCCTACCTGGGGCGAGTTGAGAAGGTCACGCCCATCTGGAGCGAGTTGAGAAGGCCTCGCCCACATGGGGCGAGTTGAGAAGGCCTCGCCCACCTGGGGCGAGTTGAGAAGGCCTCGCCCACCTGGGGCGAGTTGAGAAGGCCTCGCCCACCTGGGGCGAGTTGAGAAGGCCTCGCCCACCTGGGGCGAGTTGAGAATGCCTCGCCCTCCTGGGGTGAGTTGAGAATGCCTCGCCCACCTGGGGAGAGTTGAGAAGGCCTCGCCCATCTGGGGCAATTTGAGAACGCCTCGCCAACCTGGGGCAAGTTGAGAAGGCTTGTGAATATCATTTTGGTTGGGGTGGGAGAGGCTATTCGCAGACCATACCCTCTTCCCCCTTAGGTTTGTCTATAAATATTTACCCCAGAGCACAAATAGAGGGGACCTTCACCCCCACCCCCACCCCCTATGAGGGGCGAGTTCACAGACAGCCTCACCTGTGCCGAGCTCAGCAATGTCTTTAGGATGGGAAGTTCCTATAAACTTCCGGGTGTGCGGCGGGACCTCCTCGCTACACCACATGGGTCTTATTTGTAGGAAGTCCGGAGCTATTATTTTGATTTGCCAAAACTCCCGCGGGGTGACCACTAAATAAGTAAGCTTTTGTCACCCCCAGGTCCAAACAGCAGGGACTGAGTTTCTTGGTTCCAACATGTCTCATCAACCAAAACAATATCATTCGCAAACAATAAACACCAAGGTATTGCTTAATGGATATGTCTGGTAAGCTCATCTAAGATAAGGGTAAATAGATAAGGGCTTAAAGTTGAACCTTGATGTAAGCGTGATAGGGAATTCCTGTGTTAATCCTCCAGATATCCGCACCCTTGTCACTGAATCTGTATATATATCTTTGATTATGTCAATATATGATACATTTACACCTTTCTTTTCTATGACTCTCCATCAGATCTCTCTTGGAACTTTATCATGAGCATTCTCAAAATCAATAAACAGAATATGCAAATCTTGCCTTCTTTCTCGGTAGTTGTCAATGAGCCCCCTCAAGAGATGTATATCTTCCATAGTCGACTACCCTGACATGAATCCAAATTGATTCTCCGAGATGTTAATCTCTCGTCTTACTCCACTTTTTATTACTCGCTCCCATAATTTCATGGTATGACTCATCAATTTAATTCTTCTACTATTAACACAATTTTGTATATCACATTTGTTCATATATAAAGGTACCAAAATACTCTCTACATTGGTCTGTCATCCTCTTTGACGTCAATATTTTATTAAAAAAACATGTAAGCCGCAAATTCCTTCAATCCCTAGACATTTCCATACTTCGATGGGTATATCGTTTAGCCCAACGTCTTTCTACTTTTCATTTTCTTTAGAACATCATTTACCTCTGATACTTAAATTTTACGATAAAATGTAATGTTCTTATACTCCTTCAATTTACTTGACTCTTCCAATTTCAATTTATTATCTTTTTTTTCATTATAGAGTTGATAAAAGTATTTTTTTTTATTGATCTTTAATATACACACCATCCGTCAAAATTGTATTTATCTTATCTTTTATGAATTTAACTTGGTTTAAATCTCTTATTTTTCTTTCTAATTCGAGTAATTTTATATATGTCATGTTCTTCATCTTTGATATATAGTCACTTATAAAACTTTTCATAACATTGACTTCTTGTTTTGATTACTGTCTGTTTAGCTTCTTTCTTTGCAACTTTATACATGTCTAAGTTTTCATCGTTCCTACAAGCGTAAAGTGATTTATAGTTGACCATCTTTTCCCTCACTTTATCGTGCACTTCCTTTTTCCACTATCAAAATTGTTTATTTGGGGGAGCACAACATTTTGATACAAGTATGTTCTTTCGACTTATCGTTAAATGTGAAGACATAATTTCTCATGCGACACAAGGATCAACATAAGGGTCATCACTAGTTGTTCTATAACTGCTGTTTGGAAAGCAACCTGTTTTTTCATCTTCAAGTTTCACCACCGAAATTTTTGCAACATTTTTGTTCTTATAAAGTCTAAAATGGTTTGTCCTTCTTCATTCTTTTCACCATATCCAAATCCTTCATGAACTGCTGTATAATTTACATTTTGCTCCCTTATATGTCCATTTAAGTCTCCTCCTATAAAAATCTCCTATAAAAATCTTCTCTTTATGGGATTTCTCTTACTAAATCATCTAAATCTTCTCAAAATTGCACTTGAATATCTTCACTTAATCTTATTTGTGGCGCGTAAGCATTGATCACATTAATAAATTTTTTTATATGACCAATTTAAGAGCTAAGATTCTATCATCTTTTTTACTTACCCCAACAACTTCATCCTTCCAAGTAGTATACACAATAATATCTACTTCACTGCTTGTTTTATTTTTTTCCTGTGTACCATAATTTAAAACTTGAATTATCTAAAAATTTAATTTTCTCACTCACTCATCTAGTATCTTGCAGGCATAAAATATTTATCCTTCACATAATCATCGTATCCACTACCTTGATCGTCTTAGTGTACCTTTATTCCAACTTTATAACTTAAGTCAATCATAATTCCTACAGCATACTTCCCTAGGACGTCTAATATATGAGGACTTTTGTCTATTTAACACTACACTCAAGTCCTCTTAGAGGTGCAGCGGTCCTTTCCAAGACGTCGCACGCCGCATTCGGACCATGCGATGAGAAGTCTAGCATATTTAACACTACACCCAAGTCTTGGAGATGCAGCGGTCTTTGCCAAGACGCCGCTTTCAGACCATGTCACGCGTTCCTTAAAGGGAACAACCTAGCTTTTGCATAATTTCTCAAATGATCCATATTCATAAGGGTGATTAAATTTTATATTAGTCATCTACCTAATACAACCCTCGTCCAATTTTCATCCTGGTTTGGGAGCGGCATAGGTTGGTTTAAAAGAATAAAAGAGCAAAATAAAAAATAAAAAAAAGGTTGAATTTAGTCTTGGCTTAGATGGTCTCTTTCTTGCTTCCTCTTCTGATTAAAAGCCTCTCACATATTTTTTCCATTTGTATATGTAGGAAATAAGAACGTGAAATTCCAATAATTTACTATTATTCACATAAGATCAAGTAATATGTGTATTTGTACACAAATTTATAAAAATGAGTGAAGACTCAACTCCAAACTAAGATGTCGAATTAATCTCTACATAAGGAAAATGGGCCTTTACGAGCCTTTTACATGGTTCTTATACACTCCCTCGCAAGCTGAACCATACAGATCGTAGGCGCCAAGCTTGGAAACGAACTGTTGATATAGTGGGTGAAGTAAAGCCTTGGTTAGGACATCAGAAACTTGCTCCGCGGCTGGCACATGTCTCAAGTCTAGTTTAAGAAGTTGAACTTTTTCCTGGATGAAATGGCAATCGACTTCAATGTTTTTAGTACGTTCATAAAACACGAGATTCTTTGCGACATGAATGATAGCTTAACCATCGCAATAGAGAACGACTGAAGAGGGGAGCTTTACATCAAGGTAAGTAAGAAAATTTTCCAACTATGTGTGTTCAAAAATAGCAGAGAACATTGAATGATTACAGTCTATGCAGAAAAGAGTGCGACCATCGTTTTCTTTTTGCTTCACCAAGTGACCAGGCGTCCTCCAAAATATGTGCAGCAGCCACTCACAGACGGACGATCGTCAAAGGAAATGTTATAGTTTGCATCAGAGCAGGCAACTAATGATAGAGAAATGGAGGGATTATACACAAGTCATTGTCCCAAAGCATTCTTCATACACAGAAGAATTCACTTGACAACAGTGTGGAGGTGGGATATCCGAGGAGCATGCATAAAGCGGATGACCACCCCAACAGCAAATAATTTCGCCAACAAGGCTGATAGTACTCAAATTAGGTAGAAGCAGATCAGAACCGGATGCGCGAGCATGGAGCTTGTGGTTGGCATTCAATGGTGTGTTGGCATACTTGCATCCTGAATAACATACATCATGAAGAAGGTCGAGACAATACTTCCATTGAGGCAAAACAATTATATCAGACCGATGAGCTACCTCAATTCCCAAGAAATAGCAGAGGTGATGCAAATCGGTGGTTTGAAAATGTGAGGTTAAGTGCTTCTTGATCACAATTATCTCGTTGAGAACGTATGATAAGAATAGCATCAACATAGATAAGAAGTGTCGTTGTGCCTGTCGGGCGATGCCGAATAAATAGGGAGAAGTCTGTCATGCTTCGAGTGAAGCCAAAATCTCAAACAACCTGAGTGAACTTATCAAGTCAGGCCCGAGAAAACTGCTTGAGATCATAAAAAGATCTCTTGAGATGGCAGACAAGAGACACTCACGTGGTTTCATAATCAGGAGGTTGTTGCATGTACATATTCTCAGCGAGATCGTCATTAAGACATTCTTGATGTCAAGTTGATACAACTGCTAGTGATAATAGACAACCAAGGAAATCAAGACTCGTACAATATTCAACTTAGTGATGTGTGAAAATGTGAAATTGCGAGCAATAAAACAAACTTTGAGATGCTCAACAATCTCATTAACAATACTTCATAGTGAAGACTCATTTGCATCCCACACGTGATTGGTCTGGTAGGAGGACAAGATCTCAAGTCTGATTAGCCTGGAGGGCAAGTTATTTACTCATACATTGTTGGTCGCCACGCCGGATGTTGAAAAGCTTCCTGCATAGAAGAGAGTGTGAAAATAAAAAACAAGGAAGCCGCAAACCTGTGAAGTTTGGGAGATGAGCGATGTAAGGAGACTTAATGAGAGAGGGTGAGTGATAGACGCCATAGTTAGATTACTTGGTCGTGGAGCGCCATCAGTAAGAGCTAACTATCTCGGGGCATCAGACCGAGGATGATGGTGAGTGTACACACAAAGAGGAGGTGGAGGTGGCAATGTAGGAAGTAGGAGACGTGTATTATTGTTGATAGGTACTTAAGGGTGCGAGAGAGAATGAGAGCAGTTATCATGAGGAGACAAGGAGTAAAAGGGTTGATTTTCGAGGAAGGTGACATCAGCGGATATAATAAGTTTTTGTTCAGTCGGAGTAACACGCATAGCTTTTCTATGTGTGAGAGTATTCAACAAACATATACTTGGTAATGCGCGGCGCCAGTTTGTCCATAACAGGGCCAAGATGATGGACAAAGCAAACACTTCTAAAGACACGATGAGTCAAAGAAAAGAGGGGTGTTGAAGGAAATAGGATAGAGAATGGTGTCGCAAAGTTGAAAATGGAAGATGACATGTGATTAATGAGGTAGCAAGTGGTGGAGATAGCGAAATGTCAATAGACCTTGGGAACTTGCATTTGAAACTTAAAGGAACGGGCAACATCGAGAACGTGGGGATTTTTCTGCTCAGCCACACTATTTTGTTTGGTGTATAAGCTCTGGGTACAATGAGGGGATAAGGTTGAGTGTTGTTGTTTCCCAAAATTAGAGGGTTCACATGTAAATTCAGAAAAAGAAAAATCAGGATGAGCTTTATGCAGGATAGGAAGAGGAGCATGTCGAAGACATCGCTGCCAATCAAAAGAGGTGACAGTTACGTGTCTACTTTGGGGCTTCATCGGAGGTAGCAGTGGAGGCGGAGATACAAGGGGGGTCAAACTCTACCCACGGAGAATGCGAGGGGAGAGAAAGAAGGGGAGTCATGCTCAACGCTAACCCTAGAAATTGAGGAAGGAGAAAAGAACTCAAGATAGAAATCAACTTCTCATAATTTTGTTCATGACTTCCTCAATATTTATAAACTTACAAAGTGGCATGAATGTAAATACCCAAAAATAAAGAGAATAACATGAAACGATAAAACATTACGGACTCGTACATCGACTCGATTAATAAAAGACCCCTAACATGAATACATGATGACACTAATTAACAGCATAGATAAATGGCCGTGTAGGATCATAACAACTCACCCGCTTTTCAAATCGAGCTTGTCCTCAAGCTCAAGTAAGGCTTGCACGCCATGACCATCTGGCTCCCTAATTTCCCGTTGGAATAGCTTCTGGCAGTACGTGGATGTGGTAGCGGCTGCATCAAGGGGGCATTCATCGTGCTCACATATGGCACGAGAGACTGCAAGGATCTAACATGGTTGAGGCGTGTGCGGAAGGAAGACCATCTGGAGGAAGCTTCAGAGTTGAGGTGAGAGTGTCTGGTGTATGCAGAGAGTAGAGGGAGACGGAGGCTTGTGTTGAATGTGAACCATAGTGATGAGAAGTGGTGGCGCCGAAGTGGGGGCGGTCTTCGGAAGGAATGGATCGAGAGGGACCACCGGAACAGGTGACTAGAGCGGAGACTGCGGGAACAGTTGGCGGCACAAAATGAGGCAACACCACCTCGGGGCACGGCGACGACGAGGCCGGTTGTGTGAACTGTGGTGAGGGAACGACTGGAGACGATGGAGCGACCATAACGGCCGGAGGGAACGATGGTTGCGGTAGTGGAATCAGTGGCGAAAAAGGTAGAATCGGACCTCTGAAGTGTCAATCGATGTTGGTGGTGAATCGCGTTAGTGCGGCATCATATGACGACAACATCTCTAAGAACGTGTGAAGCATCGTACAGACGATGAGTGGCTCATTGGGGCTCGTCATCAAGCCACAATAATTAATTAAATCAATTAATCCAATGAAAAAATAATTTATTAATCAATTATTGGTTGCGGTAGTCATAGGCCTACACGCAGTCACGTTGGTTGAAGGAAAGAGGCATGCATATGGGAAGAAGCGTCGAGGAGGCCGATGCACTTCGAGAACAGGTAGCGGGGTTGGCTGATAGGAGGCGGAGGCTTGCAGGAAATTGGGACGATGGTGTAGGGAGCGTGCTTCGTTGACCGGAATGGAAGCGAAAAAAGCGGGATCGACAGCAGCGGATTGAGAGGATGTCGACGTGGACGACGGTGATGTTGTCGTCGATCGCCAGACAGTGCATCGATCACAGCCGCGGAAAGATGAGGAACCTACTGGATCCCCCGTTGGGTGTGGAGGAACCTCGAACCGTGAATAAGAAGGCCCGTCGGGGTTGCTGCTTGTGGGAGGACCAAAAGATCTGATACCAAGATGTTACAAGCCTATTTTAGGGCTTCGTCAGAGATGGAGGCGGAGATACAAGGGGAGACGAGCTCTACCCGCGGAGAATGTGAGGGGAGAGGATGGTGAGTTGTGCTCAACCCAAACCCTAGAAATTGAGGGAGGAGAAAGAACTAAGAGAGGAATAGACTTTTCATAATTTCATTCATGACTTCCTACATGACCGAAAGAGAGAATTTATAGACTTACAAAGTGGCATAGGAGTAAATACACAAAAATAAAGAGAACAATGTGAAACGATAAAACACTATGAACTCATATATCAACTTGATTAATAAAATACGCCTAACATGAATACATAATGACACTAATTAACAACATAGATAACTGGTCATATGGGACCATATCAGTGACGGAGGAGAGAATTGAGGTGGGAAGGTCCAGAGTGTATAGCTCATTGACAGTTGTCCTCTACTAATGATATTTTGTGTCTGTCGATCCTGCACATCAAAGGAAGAAAAGAAAAAAAGTGATAAAACAGTTATGGCCATGAGTAAGATGTCTGACAGAAAGGATATTAAATTGAGAACCTGAAACATGAAGAATGGAGTGGAGAGAGAGGGACGAAGTGATGTTGCAAGCCGGTGTGGTGCTGCTATTAGCCACTATGATAAATTTAGGACAAGCAGAGTTTGTGTGCAGAGAAGGCTTCTACAGGGAAATGGGATTCGTGGCCCCAGAGTCCATTATCCAAGGGGTACTATGGGAAAAGCAGGAGATACCTTCATTAGATATAGAGGGAATAGAATTGAAAGTCTGAGCAACCTGATACCGAAGATGTTAGAGATTCTCTCGCAAGGTGTCATTGTCGGAGCGAGATGTAGTAGGAACATCCGCCGCAAGAGATGCGTGGTGCTAAGAGTTGGAAGGGTGCGGTGGGAACCCGTGCTTCCTATAACAGATGGCCTCGGTATGATTTGTCTGCCCTCAATGAGTACAAAAGCGAGTGTTGTGACCCTGGAGTAATTTCGAACATCGCGCCCACCGCCCTGAGACTTGTGGTGGCCTCCACGACTCCCAATAGGGGAAGGGAGAGCTTCAGTAGATTGTTCGAGAGCAGGAGAGGGAGTCACCAAGACATTAGTGGGCAGTGTCACCTTCAAAATCATAAAGTAGACATCAGAGAAAGGGAATGGTGGGAGAGGACAAGATTGCACGGACATTGTATAGATGCGGGAGGGCTCATGCCATCATCATTATTATGCTAACAACTTCCTTCTGAGCTTGTTGGGTTGTGAAATCCAAAATCGGTGGCTAATGTTGGATCCACGCCTCAACTAGGGTCTTGGATTTTGTAACAAAGGAAGTCAGATCCCCATCCACGCTAGGCTCAACTGTCTGGAAGTTCGTAAAGACATCGAACAAATGTGGATAGACGTCCATCCCAAAGTAGAGCGACTGAAGTTCATCTCACACCGTTTTGGCAGTCTCGTGGTACATAGTCATGTGATATGGCTCCTCTCCATGGAATTCAAAATCCATGACTGAACACGGCCATCATCCTGGAGTCATTGCTTGGTAGGCTCAATTAGCGGATCATGAGTCAAATGATGAAGCAGGCCGTTAGTTTTGAAGGACATGGCTCACCGAGTGTACCCATTCAACAATTTTTCTTCGCATTGAGCAAGATTGTGGTAATTTGAAGTTCGTTCCGAATATCAGGGATAGGAGTCGGAGTGAGCGCTAGAAGAGTAGAGGAAGTGGACGCAAGATTTGTTCCTATGATAGCGGGGAGATCGGAGAAAGGAGTCTGCTCCCTTGGAAGAGAACATCCGAAGTGCTGGAAACCGCGAGTTGGAGTGGCGAATATGCTACAGGCATGAGAGCTTGCGACGAACACGAGCAAGACGATACAGCGAGTACATGGGGTAAAGATCGACGAGTCCCTAGATGGTAGAAGGGGCAACTTCTGAAACAGGGACACGAGCGAGTTTCTGGCATTGAGGCTTGAGAAAGATGGGGATCCAAGGTCGGCGGGGGTAGCACCGGGAGTGAGCGGTGAATTATACGCAGGCTCTGGATGTGAGAAGCAGTGGCGTCACAAGCAGGTACAAGGTGTGATTTTGGAATACGGGAGGCCAAAGCTCAAGCGAGCATTGAATGCGAGAGGGAACGAGTACTGAAGCAGGGACTTAACGCGACATCAGGATGCAGCATCTCCGGAAGCGGGGAGGAGGTCGCGAGTGCCAGCAAAGAACGTACTAACGCAAGCACAAAGTGCGAGAGTATGAGCGTTGAGGCTGGAGAGGAGCTACAGTTCTTGTAGCTCAGGGGAACAACAAGCTGGCGGAGGGAGAATGCGAGCACCCAAGCAAAGGTAGGTAGTTCTGTGAGGACAAAAGAGTGGCAATGAGTATTCGGAGGTTTCGGCTACCCTATAAAAGACAGGATGGACTGGTTGACTTTAGGTGGGCGGTCGGGCGTGGAAACGGGGCCAGCTCTTAATGGATGTTGAGAGTACTCGGATGTAGGGTGCGAGTACAGGAAAAAAAACCCAAGGAACAAAAAAACAACTAAATCGGCGAGAGCAGGGGCTCAATCATCGGGAGTCCGATTTAAGGAATCGAGTCATTATGATGTCATGTAGAAAATGAGAATGTGAAATTCCAGTAATTTATTATTTTTCATATAAAATTTAGTAATGCATGTATTTATACACAAATTTATTGAAAAGAGGAGTGAAGACTTAACTCTAAACCAAGATGTGGGATTAACCTCTACATAAGAAAAATGGGAGTATGCATAGGCCATTTACATGGCTCTTGTACAGTATGCTCAACCCCAAAATGTGATTGCAATGCATTTACGTATGACCAGTGAGATCCGTCTTGCGGTCAAATTTAGTTTAAATGTATGAAGCACCATTGTGGTTGTCAAATGACCTTTTCTCCCAAGTGCCCCAAACTTTTTAATACATCACTTCTCATCTTGCTACTTGCTAAAAGATATAGAAGTTCAGGGGAATAAATCATAACTATTCTAAAAATTTCATAAGCCTAATGAACAGTGGGCACATAATCAAACTTCATGTTACAATAATATCTAATTCCCTATCAAAAGACAGAAAATACAAATAACAATAAATTGCTTTTCTATTATATATTAGGAGGGATGGGGAATATGATCCACATGAAACATGCATAAGAAACAGCTAGCAACATTCAACACGTGATAAAGGGCTCAATATAAAAATAATTTTTGGAATTTTAAGACTAGAACATGAGACAGAAAATCAGATAATGAAACGCTTCCGATTTAATTCATGAGCATACCTCTTTGTTTAATAAAATCAGCTACACTCAGTGATTGAGAACTGTCAACAGATAGTAACAAACCAACTGAAGATCTTGCGGCTTTAGTCTGCACATTTGGTCCAAGAATTAAGGTACTTGGAAATTTTGATCTTTTATGAAAAAACCAAAAGTTTGCAATAAATATAGTTTTTATATCAATAAGAAAATAGAAGAAGAAAAAATAGCAATCTACCAGATATGAAATAACTGCAGAGTTGGTGCTACCAGAACAGGCTGCAAAAGCTTTGCTTTTTCTTCCATATAAGGGACAAAGCAAAAACCCTTCTTGTTCAGTACTTCTCTTTCCATATTTGTCTGCCAAAAGTATAATGGCAGGTGAATCCATGTCTCTGAAATCCAGGCACCAACGTGTGACTCCGGATTGTGTTTCTATTAGTTCAACTCCCACAGCTGTAACTTTCAGTTTCTAAGAAAAATAAATGGCAGTCATAAAATGTCAGAAAAATTGCATAAGCAATCCAAGCAAACGCAATTGTGGAAAAACCACAGGCTCGAGTGATAGTATAATAAAGTGGAAAATATTGAGTTAAAGTTGCCTACCTGTACATCATCGCGTAAAATTAATTAGTTTTATAAATTTTTAACAAGTGTATGCCATGGGATACATGAGAGTGATGTGCATCAAGTTCAGTGAATACTGAAATAACGAATAGCTTATGATTCCCTGGACGAAAAATAAAAGTCATTAGAAACGGTCTTCACCAACCTTATGTTGATCGCAACTCCATTCAGTAAATAAATCAGCTTCTTGTTGTGGAATCCGTGTTGTAGATGTCGGCCGACATGTCCGACATGTCGGTCGACATAAAGTTTTTGGGTGCAAACCGCAACGAAACCGATTTGTTTGACAAAAATATCGTTTTGTAAAAAAACGACGATATATCCCGATATATCGATATATCTCTTACCCGATATTTTGGTTATTATATTTAATATATAAAAAAACAAAGTTCATGGGACACGTATTTTCCTACTTCACGATTCCATTTCACACATTCAACATTTCTCGCTCTACCCTAAATTTTACGGGAGAGTCGCTCTGGCGGAGTGATCGACACTGGACAGCTCCGTCTTTGACGACGAGACAACGAATCGGCATCGCAGGCGAGGAGTAGATGACGACGTCGGGCTTTCTACGAATCGGCATCGCAGGCGAGGACGCGAGGAGTCGACGTCGGGCTTTAGGGTTTCTACTACTTCACTCCACTGTAAGCCCCCTTCTTCTTTCTTCTTCTTTCTTATTGTTTTTGCGACAATTGAAAGTTTTATTTGGAGTTATATTGATCAAGTCGTAAGATCTAAAAGTTTTATTAAACTTGTGTTACTGTAAGTTTTTTGCTCATGCTATAGTTAGGTTTCTTTCTTGCAATAGCTATGTTTATACCTTGTGTAAATCTGCAGTGATTTTTGTTTCTCATGTGCACTTCTAATTTCTGTTAACATTATTTTGTTAACTTCTGCTACAGTGATTTTTGCAATAGCTGAGAAAAACTCTCCTCCAACTTTGCATTATTACATGAGGTTCCCATTTATCTTTCAAAATTATTTAAAAAAAATATTATAAATACTTATTTTGTCTTTACATTAGTATAGTTATTTGTCTGTACATTTTTACTTGCAAAAAATGTATTTATAAATACCATTATCTTTATTTAAATATTAAAATCCGATATTGTAAAATAAACCCGATATATCCCCCGCAATCCGACATACGACATTTCAAACCCAAACCGATATGAACCAGACATCCGACAACTACAACCTTGTGTGGAATAAACTTGTTTTGAAATTGGATACGATGCCCAATAAAGCTTTAGTTTCAATATAAAAAACAAAAAGAATCTTCATCTGTTAAGCACAAGAGGGTATCTGGTTTTACTTTGTTTTGTTTCATTTCATGTTAATGATATTTGAGCCCCCCTCCCTATATAAGGAGGTGGTATGGAAGTGTTATGATTATCTTTTGATCACTAGGGTTCTGGGCTCTCTTGAGAGAAGGATCATTGGAGGACTCAGCCTTCTTGATCTTGGTCAGAGCTTGCTCCAGATTGTATCCATGTTTCTTCGATTAATGCAATCTTCTTCTTGTTGGTAACATTTTGGTCCGACCTTGTCGTTCCTGCCTGCATAAGCCATCGGGTTACGTTCGCAAGTTCTCTAGTTGCGTCGGCATCAATAATCGACTCTGCCGCCCTTGTCGCCGCTTTCTCGCATCGACC
Source organism: Platanthera guangdongensis (assembly GCA_039583875.1). Taxonomy (NCBI): domain Eukaryota; kingdom Viridiplantae; phylum Streptophyta; class Magnoliopsida; order Asparagales; family Orchidaceae; genus Platanthera; species Platanthera guangdongensis. The sequence goes on along the minus strand of CM077163.1, from coordinate 198,775,852 downwards.
TAGCCCAGCCGACGACGTCGTCCAGATCCCCCTCGCTGTTGTGCCCTAACAGCTCCCGTCGTCCGCCAAGCCGTCGCCAGCAGCGATTCTCACTCGCGCCATCCGCGACGTCTGTCGCCCGCATCGCGCGCAGCGATCGGCATATCTGACGACAGCGGCGCACGTCTCCCTGTCCGTGGTCGGCCCGTCCCAGATCCGCCTTTCCTCCGCCAGTCCCGTTCCATTTCGTCGCCGCCAGCTCTTCCGCGGCAATCGTCTACCGCTAGTGCACCTTTCACGGCTCTAGCACTCTCCTGCGGCTCTCCTGTTTTTTGCACTGACTGCATAAGCCAAGGGGCCAGATGGAATCCGGCGTGGACGCCCTCGAACACGCCCTCACCACCATCAACTCGCGTCTCGAGACCCAGGCCGAGCAGTTCACGTTGATGATGACCATGCTTCACAACCTGCAACTCGGCCAGAACTCCGAGCCGACTACTTCTTCCGCCTTGGGATCCCCGGGCACAGTGCCCCTCACAGATCCCGCCTTGGCGGAATTGCCTCCGCAGCTCCCACGTCTCGACATCCCCATATTCAACGGGACTGACCCACTGGGGTGGATTGCCTGCGCTGAATAGTTTTTTGATCTTCACCAGACTCCTTCGACGCAGAAGGTCTCCACAGCAATCATCGGCATGGAAGGGTATGCCCTTCATTGGGCCCGTTGGCTCCGCCAGTCCTCCCCGGCCTTACCTCGACAGCTCTCACAGAGGCCCTCATTCAGCGATATGATCACCGCTTCACTGGCTCCATGATCGAGCGCCTTTGAGGCGTCCGTCAGACCGGCTCTATTGATTCGTACGTGGATGCAATTATCGAGTTGGTCACCCATGTTCCAGGTCTTCCACCGGACCATTACTTGGTCTACTTCAAGCATGGCCTACAACCCCGTATTCGCGCCCGCCTCCGCGCCCTTCAACCATTAACTATTAACCAAGTCATTGATCTCTCTCCCCTAGTGGAGGCCGAATTTCTCACGCTGTCCGAGGACCCTCCTTCCTCACTCCCTCCCTACCAACCATATTTTCCTCCCCCGACAAATCACCAACCCCCTCTACCTCGCCCACACAACAGCCGTCAGGGAACTCACTGTTTGTCCAACCAAGAGTACAATGAATTACTGAGCAAGAGTTTGTGTTATCGTTGCAAACAGCCCTACACGCCTACTCATGATTAGGGGTGCAAGTTGAGTTGAGCCGGCTCGAAAGCTAGATGAGCCGGCTCGAAAAAAGCTCGACTCGAGCTCGAGCTCGACGAGTTCGAGCTCGATTACGAGTCGAGCTCGAGCTCATATAATGTTGTACATGAGCTCGTGAGCCGGCTCGCGAGCTTTTTATTTATACATTTTTTAAAAAAAAATAAAAAAATAATTAGAAAAATAAGAAAATAAAGCTCATGAGCTAAAAAACTCGCGAGCAGCTCGAGCTCGAGCTCGAGCTCGCGAGCTCGAAACTCGAGCTCGAGCTCGAAACTTGAGCTCGAGCTCGATAAGTTGGCCTTAAGCTTGAGCTCGAGCTGAGAAAAATGAGCTCGTCGAGCTCGAGCTCGAGCTCGAGCTCGAAATGAAAAGCTCGAGCTCGACTCGTTTGCACCCCTACTCATGATTGTCCAATGAAGGAGCTCCGGTGCATCATTGGGGATGACGTGCACGATCTCACTAAAGCCGACTTGCACGCGCTTATGCTCACGGCAACCTCCGGACGGCGCCCCGGGAAAACCACTACAAGTGGAGGATGGTGCTCCGACCTTGAGGGCAAGGTCGATTTTCAGGCGGGGTGTATTGTTACGCACGTGCGCGTATCTGGTTTTACTTTGTTTTGTTTCATTTCATGTTAATGATATGTGAGCTCTCCTCCCTATATAAGGAGGTGGTATGGGAGTGTTATGATTATCTTTTGATCACTAGGGTTTTGGGCTCTCTCTTGGGAGAAGGATCATTGGAGGACCCAGCCTCCTTGATCTTGGTCGAAACTTGCTCCAGATTATATCTATGTTTCTTCGATTAATGCAATCTTCTTCTTGTGGGTAACATCATCACTTTGATGCAAGGTTGTCAGGATTGCGATCCAAATTATAGGATCTTACGATCCCACGATCCAGATTTTGTAAATCGATCCTGATTTTGTAAAGCGATCCTTGATCCAACTCTACTATCAGATCCGATCCTACCACGAAACGATTTCATCTAGGATCTCGATCCTGACAACCTTGCTTTGATGGATTATAGGTGAAAAATGTTTCGTGTTGTTGAGTACTATGGAGGGTGTGTCAGAATTCTAACCCAGGAACAACTCATTGGAAAAGTAGCCTGCCAGTGCAAATCCCAAACTAGGAACCTTGCTTGCCTCAACTATCAAATGTTATATGTCGGCCTGCGCTAAACAGACATTTGTTGGAAGAGTTTCTCAGGCTAAAATTATATTACAACTTGCTCAGACATTTGTTGAAAGCCTTATGAATAATTTTATTGCTGCGGAGAAGGATGGTTGGGTTGGGCATATGATGAGATTCATGCCACTCAAACTACCAGCGTTTTGTAAAATTTATAAACGTTTTACTCAAAGACTGAAAGAACTAAATTCTAGTAGCAAGAATCTGGTCAGCCCACCAATAACTACCAAAACCGAATAGAAAGAACGTTCACCATGCAGATTAGGTGGAGACTAGTTGATGGAAATCATTGCTCAAGAGCAAGTCGTAGCCCACTAGGGCTGCATGAGTTTAGTTCCGAGAAGATATTGATCACGCAGTCATCTGGACAATATGAGCCAATGGTCGTGTCCAAAGCGACAATGAGATATTTTCATGTAGTTTTACTTATCTTTCTGCTTTTATCTGGAGAGATTTGACCATCATTATGTGTTGTGGGCTATTCATAATGGTTGTACTATACTGTTTTATCTATTTAAACAAGTATAGTGGTTGGTTTAGGGTTATCACACATTTTGGAGAATTTCTCGAGATCTGTGGGGTCACTCTATGGTATGGACTCCTAGGTTTTTGTTTTCCCTCCTCTGTCGCACCTATCCTGTCTCCATCCAGCCACCTAACAGCAGTCGCCTCCCCTCCCTACTCCCTTCCAACTGCATACTTTGCATTCCAGCACACCAGTTCCATTCTCAGACCACGACAGTGAAGGCTGAAAGTTAAAAACAAAATCACGAAAAACCGCATTGCGTTGAAGGGTTCAGTTGAAGCATCGTTTTGTTGATTGCAAAACCGCAGTGTGTGGTGCGGCTCAATGTTTGCCTACGAAAAACCAAAGAAATCAAAATATTCATCTATTTTTCCAATTTTACTTTTGAATATATGGTCAAATATTTGGTAGTAGAATAGTAACTTATACAAAACTTGAATCAAGTGAACTCATGTTTACAATAAAGAATAATATCTTTGATAAATTGTTTTGGAAAATGTATCAGTTATTTCACTTTGAATATTTTATCTTGTATAATTAATTTTTTTTTTAATGTTACTAAATACTAGTTGTATTCCCTCTATACATTTTAGCACCAAATATTTCAAAAACAAATTGTGAGTAAAATTAAAAATACATAAATAATTGTATAAGGAACGAAACCGCACCACACGGATTTGATACGGTATGATTTTATTCGGTCTAAAGCTGACTCCCGTCGGTGTGGCTGCGGTTTGGGCTCAAACAGCAACAAACCACACCGCTAACAGGCCTAGCAAGAGCTTACAATGGCTTTCTCAGATGATTCCAGCCCACTAGAAACCTTACAAAATCACAACCAATCATGTCTATTCTTCCAGTAAACTTCCCAACCCATCGAATCACTGCCTGAAGCCGTGCTCAGGCTGCACCTCAGAATGGGTTCTCCCCAAGCAGGGACGATTCCGCTCCAACTCTTCTCCACAGCAACAGCTAGCACCTACAACCCCTCTGCAGCCATCCCCTCCTTCCCGCGGCCACCGGACGAGTTTTCTTAGGCTCTATTTGGCGGGGCATTTTGGGGGTGGGGTGCCGCGGCGTTTGGAAAATCCCCGCCAAACAAAAAAATTGAGCCAGCAACTGGAATCGCCCCCGCGCTCGAGTCGCGCAAAACCCAGGATTCGGAGTCGCAAAAAAATTTCACGACTCCTGAATCGCGTTCGCGCTTTTGGTCGTCCTCCCGCCTGGAATCCGCCTGGAAGTCTTCTACTCCGCCAGAAAAAATTTCACGATTCAGGAATCTTCTCCTCCGCCCGGCGAAACGCCTTGCCAGAGCTCCACGCCTTGTCGCAAAACAGCTGAAGGAGCCATAGCCGGAGGTGCCGAGCATGGTTATTAGGATCGCGATCCGGATCGTAGGATCGTCAGATTTTTAAATCGATCTGGATCTTACCTAGGATCTAAATCGGCACATCTACGACTGGGATCGCGATCCGAATCTTTAGGATCGCGATCCTGACCCGATTCTTCTGGTCTGGCCAAAGGTAAATAGAAACATGTACAACCATATCCCGACCCCATTCAACAGGACCAACATCCATAACCATTGTTTAACTTTATCTCAATCTCACTCGCATACCCCATAACAGAATCATATCATGCTGTTTTACCATGTCCCAAGTGTCGATTGTTGTCTGCAAACGAAGGCCAAGAACGGCTACTTCGGTCGCTTCCATTCCAGATTTGCTTTTATTGTTAGTAAACATTTAGTGTTTTACCTAAAACTGAAATAGAACTTAGTATGATATTATTTTTTTGATTTAATTATTCAAAAAACTTTAAAATAGTTATTCACATACTACTCAATTTTTTTTTTGTTAATAGAGCATGTAATTTAACGATACAAATTCAATTCTATTTTTTAGTTTAAATTTTTGAATGTTGTAGGATCTTGCGATTCTCGATCCGATCCTACGGTCCGATCCGATCCAACCTCAAAACAAACCCACTCAGAATCTCGATCCTAACAACCTTGGTGCCGAGGGCTATGACTCCTTCAAAACAGCTGATTATTTTGCAATTGTATCTAACTACTATTCCAGTCGTTGCAGCCGCGCCAAACAGAGCCTTAGTTGGCTGTATTTTCTTTCCCATGGTGCAAACACCAACCTACGTGGGCTTTTCTTTCTTTCTAAATCATTTTGTGATCAAGTGTGTTGTTTGTATTAACTTTCAACTCTTTTACTATTAATTGCAAACTAGTCTATTAGAGAATTAACTGTGTTTTTCTTGACACAGCGCCGTTATGAATCTAATAGCATGTAGTTGCATTCATCGCCCTACAACACCAGAACTCCAACTATAACGCAATAGTTGAATGTTCAAAGCTGCAATTTATTATTTCTTTGTACAAATAAAACGAAATAATGCAACTTACATAGGGAACCCATTGTGAGGTCCTACGCCGCAGATGAAGCACTTGGAATTCAGAAACTTGGCCTAGTTTGCTCGACCTGAGCAAGTGCAACTCTGTGAGGATTCTTGCCCTATACCTGGAAGATAGCTTCATCGCCTTGAATTTCCCGCGGCCATCCGTCCGCACACTCACCGTGAACTCCTGCGCTCCACCATCGCCATCGTCCCCCCGCCCGAGCGCCGGTGCGGCTCCCTCAAAGTCATTGTAAACATCATAGGAATTCGTCACGGCAAGCGTAGACGGGTCCAGCGTGATGATGGACGAGCTTGAGATGCAAAGAATCCGCTTATACCGACCACGCCATGAGTGTTTGACGACCATGTATCGAGATAGATACTCAGGCTCCTCGGGGATGGCAGGGCCGGCTGCGGCTGGAGAGGAACGGGCGGTGGCAATGGATGCCGTCGGAGGCGTTGACTCTACCGCCGACGGAGGAGGGTGATACTGGTCTGCAGCGGATGTGGTATGGCGGCTGACGAAATCCATGTGAGGCAGTTGGTCTAGGTATCCGGCACGACGAGCATTTGGGTTGCGAATGAGAGAGAAAAACCCTAAGCCCAGGTTCGTCGCCAAGGAACCCTGGCGAGACTGATTCGCCCCCAGCGCTTCCGATCTCTTCAAGATCCTCTAGAATATAATTCCTCTCCCCAGGCCGCTCGATCGAGGTTACAGCCTTTCGTTCAGCTGTGGCTTCTTTCCGGTTCGGACTTTCCTACTCCATTGGCGACGGAGCTTGTGGAGAAAAGATCGTATTCCGTTCTTCTTGTGTCCGTGATCGGAGAGGCGGAGACTGGACAAGAATTTCTCCGACGAGGGCTGGGGATTTCACCGACGGTGGGAACGGCAGCTGTGGATGATGGACGGCTCTGATCACGGCGGTGATAGTTTGCGACCCGCCGGCGAAGAACTACCCACGCCGGGACGGAGTTGCAGCAAATTTTGTACTTCTTTGTGCTCTCGTGGCATCCGTGGGCTGCAGGCAAAGTTTAGTTGTTTTATTTCTTCATTTGTTGGCTCGGAATCATGATGATAATTTTCTGAATCTGGATAATCCTGATCAAAAATATTTATGATATTTTATAAAATTGAAGGAGCAATTTTTTCATAAAATTTTTGAAATTCGGAACAACACGATCAATAACATGGAGTGTGGATTATATCAAACAACATGATCAATGACATGAAGTGTGCTCGATACACTCAGCTTATGTGTGTCGAGTGCACGATACTTTTTCCTATGTCCGTCCCACATCATAGAAATGCGTCAATGGGTTCTAAAAATTTAACAATGTGAGTTAGACATTAACTTTCTCCAACAACAAAAAAAAAATTGAACGCCTCCGTCTTATTGGGGTGATTTCTCACTCCTCTGATCATCATTTTTGGCGTATAAGTAGTCAAAATTCATTGGCTCGGCGAGAGTAATCCAAATCTACTAACCATTTTGAAAAATAATAGGAGGGTCAGTGTTCACCGGGGCCCCTCTGGATTCGCCCCTGACATCAAATGAAATGTTCAAATCACTTCAAAACAAAAAAATCATTTATTTAAAATCAAAAAAAGATGTGCGGAGGAGAGAGAATGAGCTACAGATTCTTTGTTCGAGAGTGGGTCAACCGTGCAAACAGCCACAGAAAAGACCAATAGCCGACAAGGAGACTTTTTACGTGAAAAAAATTTGAAAACGATAAAAAACTTGGTGCTGCAGCAGGTTGAAGTCGTCGACCTGCCAGATTGTCATGTTGCCGAGATAATCTTTCATATTTTGATAGTCATTGCCTTTTTTCGCTGACTTTGCTTTGATACTCGCAGATTCCTCATTGGGGGATGCTGACGCCGTTCTGAACGTCGCCCCGCTAAGCTCCACATCGTTGGTCGCCCTTCCTGCCGGGAGACCAGTAAAGACCGCGCACACGGTGCGGATCCATGTCGGCGCCAAGAGGAAACCTGAGGCCTCGGTTCCTGCGGCGAGCAAGGAACTGTCGCTGAAGAATGCTCCGCCAAGGAAGGTTCCGCCGGTGAGCAAGGATCTTTCGGCGAGTAAGGCCCCGTCCGTCTCCGCACGAGATTCTGCGGTGCCCGCGAAGAGTTCTGCGCTGCCAGCGACGCGGTCTTCACTACCTGCAACGAGCTCTTCGCTGCCCACGCCGATGTCTTCGCTGCCCCCACCGCCGCCTCTTACAAATGTCGCCACCATCCAGTCGGTAACTGCATCCTTGCCGCTGCCATCGCCTCTTGTCGCGCCTTCCCAAATTGCCACGACGCGACTTCCTCCGCCTCCTCCGCTGAAGAACCCTCAGCAATCGGCGAGTTCGTCGTTGCCCCTGCCCCCTTCATCGCTGCCCGCGGGCAGTAAGCCGGTCAAGTCGCGGCCGAGCTACTTCCCGCCGAGAGTTACGGATGCTGGACAAGGGGGACGCGGGCAAGGCAAGGCGGCCGAGCACGCTGGTGGGCCGTCTTCAAGCCGGCGAGATGAGCCAGCTCGCGGATCCTCTCCTCGCCGCGGTATGTGTCGCTACTGATGTTGCATATGGCTACTAAGTGTCCTATTTCTAATCTAGCGACTCTCTTTTGCTGTCAGATCGGCTGACGACTCCAGTGGCTGCCTTCATCGACGCCATTGGGTTGGTGGGCATCGAATATCGCCACGCTGCTGCTCGCGCCTACATGGAGCTGGAGAGCAAGTTCGACCAGTTGGCGATCTGCGAGCCTCGTCAAGGAATATCATCCCTGGAAGTTCGGATGTCGAAGATGGAAGAGCTCTGGAGTACTCTGGAGAGCTTTGAAGCCCGCTTCCACTTGCTAAAGTAGAATGATCGCCAGCTGGCGATTAACAACCATCGCCTTCAGCTTGTTCTCGACGAGCTGGTCGGTATTCGCGCGAGTATGGGCTCTGTTGGCCGGCTGACGAGGATGGAGGAGCAGTTGCGGCTTGGCGATGACGTGATGGCGCTAAGACGGAGCACTTTCGGCGGGCGCGCGAGATGGGCTGGGCTAGGCGACATCCTCACCCTCCAGAGAGACCTCCAAGGACTTAGGATATTTTTCTTTCTTTTATTTGAAGCTCGTCGAGTGCAACTTTATGAACATTTATTGATTGTAATAAGCGAGTTCGGATCTCGCGTTGTTATTAAGTTTTTCCTGTTTCCAATGTTCGTGTGATATCTTGTCTGTATTGTGCCGAGTTTGTTCTGTAGGTTTCGATCATGCTTTATCCGCACTTGTGCGACCTACGCAACGGAATCCGCTTACTCGCTTAGGGCGCGACTTGGGTCGATACTCGCCGTAATGAAGATATAGCCCCTACCCCCCCCCCCCCCCCCCCCCGGGCGCCTATAAATAGATGGGGTAGGTAGGACAATAGTACGTTGTTGCGTTTTTCAACCCCTAGCTCGCGAGTATCTTTTCCTACTCGCGCGCTGCGACCTTTCTTTGTTCCTCGCTCTTCTCTCTTCTTCCTCCTTGAAACTCGAAAGATGGTTGGAGACGATGCCAGTGCTTGCCGCCAAGCCCATGCCGCCAACTTGCGGATGCGGATTTCAAGAAATCGATTACAACAGAGCGCGACTTAGAGAATTTCCGGGAAAGGCTCTTGTCTGAGGGGTACTCGGCCAGGCTCCTGAGTCGCAGCGAGCGACTAAACACATACATAGAGGGCGCGTTGGTCCTCCCCCTCCGCCACTTTGACGATGGCTTGCGACTTCCACTATGGCCGGAGTATTGCGAGATCCTGCGATACTTCAGCATAGTCCCCACGCAGATCAACCCCAACGGCGTCGCGATCATTATGGGGTTCCTCTGCTACTTGCGCTAGGAGAGGGTCGTCTTCGACCTATCCGTCTTCCGCAAGATATTCGCCTTCGCCGCGACTGCCGAGGGCATGGTCTACTTCAGTAGCCACGTCTGCACTCTGGTGGGTATGGCGAACAAGGTCCACCGCTGGAGCGAGCTATTAGTCGTCGTCGAAGGCGACTTCGATGGCGTCCTGGGAAGGTCGCACCAACCTGCCGCCGCCGCCTTCCTTCCACCGATATTGGAGGGCGTCCGTGAGCAGTTTGTTGAATCGTTCCGAGGTCGCCGGTTTGATGTCATCTTCTGGCGACTGAATGTCAACACCTTGTTGGAGATACATTCCAAGGAGGGTAAGTTTGGGCGAGAATCACTTTGTTTACATACTCGCCGCGACATGAGAAGCTTGATACTAATTTACTCGTCATTTTGTAGTGTCGTGCGAGCTTCCGGAGAAACCGCTCCCTCCGGCGAAGGAAGTAGCCACCTCGCTGCATAAGACCAACTCATTGGCTGATGTTGGCGAGAAGAAAAGGCTTGCCAAAGGCAAGGGGAAGGTCAGGTCGCCGGGCCCCGCAACTAAAAAGGCGAAGATGTCGTCGACGCAACATGACGACCAAGAATCCCTGCCACTGGATGCTTGGCTCCACCACTTCCATCCCAACTTCAACTTAGGGCAAGAGGCAGTAGACGCCTATGGTCGACTGCTGGTGACCTGGTCGGCGGATTAGCACCTGGTGACGCTGAGCACCAACCTCCCCTCTTGGTCGGCGGACTGGGAGGACAAGGGGAGGCATTCGCCGTCCTCCACGCATTGTATGGGCGAGGCGACGCCGAGTCGATGCTGGACCTCAGCGAGGAGGAACTCGCCCAGCAGGCATCTTGCTCGCTCGCGCGAGCTGTCGAACTGAATCAGTTCGCGGCGAGGAAGATGCTGGAGATGACCAAGGCCTTGAAGATCGTCAGCAAGAAGGCGATTGATCTCGGCATGGAATTCGTTCGCTGGCAATATTATGAGGTAAGTCGCCTCCTGCGCGATGTTGATGTTGCCAGACTTGGTCCCTTTTTGCTAATTCTGTTCTTTGTCGCAGGCTGCCGAGATAGAAACCGCCAAGAAGCTTTCTGAGTATGAGGCGAAGCTCTCCAAGTCTCAGGCTATCTGGACGCAGCCCAAGTTCGCGCAGCCGAGATGGAATCTCTCCTGGCCATTTTAGAAGCCAGCGCGAGTTCTTCTGCTCCTCAGCCGCGACCGGAGGACGACCCTCACTATGCCATCAAGAGATCTCGCGTCGTGTGGGAGGAGAGGTCGTCGGTTCGCCGTGAGATAGCCCGTGCGGCCGACAATGTCGTGCTCGCGAGGCTGAGGATCAGCGGGAAACTCGACGAGGGGGAGAAGCAGTTCACCGTGGACGAGCTTATCCCCGAGCTGCTCGCCGAGGCAACAATTTTGCCAGATCGCATACCCTCATTATTGTCGGGCTTCAGCAGCAGCGACAGTGGTAGCAGCAGCGGCAGTGGCAATGGTAGCGGCGAGGAGGAGAGCGAGGAGAGTGGCGAGGAAGAGGATGCTGACATCGGAGATGAGGAATATCGGCCTGATACTGGCGACGATGAGTCCTAGTTGCTCGTCGATATTTGTCATACTTGCGCATACTAGTTAGCGACATTTTTGTAATAGATACTTTTGTAACTTGTACATTTTTGAAAAATATAAATACAAATCTCAATTACCATGCTGTGATTTTTTGCTTTCATACTTGCTTGCTGATGATACTCGCTAGACTCATAGGCTCGCTTTTACCCGTGCGTTTGCATCATTCATAGTCGCATAATTTATACTCGCACGACCATAGTCGCTCTTCATAGCTCGCATCCCAATATTCGCCTGTGTCCTTCACATATACTCGTTGTGGCGTACTCGCACGCTTGTCGTTCCATACTTGTATACTCGCCCATACCTGCTCGCATACTCGCCAGAGTTTGCCCGCTCCTGCATGTTTTATTTTACCAAAACCGACATCCTGTGAGGAGCTAAGCCTGATTTATGGTTGAGAGTAGTCGACACCCAGCAGGAATCGAGCTCAACTGGGGGTGACAGTTAGTCAACACCCTGCAGGAACCAAGCTCAACTAGGGGTGGGAGCTAGCCGACTCGGGGAGGCAAGTAATTGGTCTGTAAGAGAGGATCTCGTACAGAGATCTCGGACTACGACATCACTCCAGCGAGGAACTCGATCTCACTCGAGGAGGTCCTTGGCCAATATGCAGGAGAGAAGCTCGTGCAGGCACTTGGACTTAAGGCGACCTGCCACTCGAGGACTTGATATGCTGGAGTCGACAGCTCTTAGGAGCCTTGCTCAACTAGAGTGGTGTAAGTCGACTCGAGGAGGTAAGTAGTCGGTCTACAGGAGAGGAGCTTGTACAGAGGTCTCAGACTACGACATCACTCCGGTGAGGATCTTGGTCTCACTCGAGGAGGTCGTTAGCCAATATGCAGGAGAGGAGCTCGTGCAGGGACTTGGACTTATGAGGACCTGTCACTCGAGGTCTTGATATGTTTTTCCTGCTGCTTCAAGAGTTTGAAAACAGATTAAGCACATCAATATCTTTGAGGAGGAAGAAAATCTAACAGCGAACGATGATCTTGCCGCCGTCGAGTTGAGAGGTTGGCGTCCAACCTTGTTCCTGATAGTTCCTCCAGCCGGAGGAGAGATGCAATCAGGGTAGATAGGCGGACATGCAAGGGGGGAGCTGATCTCGGCCGTCAATGCAGGGGTCCAGTCTTACAAGGGCGCTTATATCCCGAGGCATCGTCTCATCGTCCGCACTGGGCTATCTAGGAGAAACAGGTCGGATGAACGTTTCCCAATCCCACCATGGAAATCATTCTTAGCTTTGACATCTGGCCACGAGCAAAAACGCACGGGCGAGGGGCAATGTTTTTTTGAGGGTCCTCCAGGACGCACTCGCGACTAACATATTCCCTTGGGTCTACCCTAGTCTCTGACTAGTTATCCTTCCTTTTAAAAATAATTGAAGGGCCGTCGCCCGAAAAGAGAGCTTGACAAGGTTGATCCTTCCTCAAATCCAAGAGGTTGGAGTCCAAACCTGTTCCCGCTAGTTCCTCCAGTCGGAGGAGAGATGCAATCGGGGGTAGCTAGGCCGACATGCAAGGGGGGAGCTGATCTCGGCCGTCAATGCAGGGGTCCGGTCTTACAAGGACGCTTATATCCCGAGGCATCGTCCCATCGTCTGCACTGGGCTATCCAGGAGGAACAAGTTGACGACCGGCTTCTAGGATCGATCTTGGAGCAAAACCTTGAGTTCCTAGAAAACTTGTGATGAAAAGAAGAGTAAACAGAAGCAGAACAGTTGTCATTATATATATGTAAAAGCATGTATAAGTACAAGTACAACATGAAACGCTAGGGATAGAACCTTTTCAGGTCATCCCCGCTCCAAGTACCTCCCAATATCTCTCCAACTTGATCCTAGAGATAATAGCCTCTGGTGGCCAATGCTTACTAGACAATGAAGGGACCTTTCCAATTTGGATGTAGCTTGCCAACTGTTGCTCCTCTTCCTGTGGCGTCCACCTTCTTCATAACCAGATCCCCCGCGAGGAAATGCTTTAGGAGGACGTTTTTGTCGAAGTACTTCGCCATGCGTCGCTTGATCTCCTCTTGGCGGATGGAGGCCAAGTCACGAAGCTCTTCTACGAAATCCGGCGAGAGTCTTTGGGCGTCTTCATTCTCCAAGAGCCATTCTTCGCCGCCATCTCCAGCTGCTATGACTCTCAGACTCCAAACCTCGAACTCCACTGGGATGAGTGCCTCGGACCCGTGGGACAGCTTGAAGGGAGTTTCCCCCGTGGCCGAGTTTGGAGTTATTCTCAGGGCCCAAAGGATCGAGGGGAGCTGCTCCGCCCAATTGCCCTTCAAGTTGGTGACTTTCTTCTTCAGGAGATTGATGATCAACTTGTTGGCAGCTTCCACCTATCTGTTGCTGCGAGGATGATGTACAGAGGCGAATCGAAGATCCGTCCCTAGCTGCTTGCAGAAGTCCTCTAATTCCAAGCTGGCGAATTGCGACCCATTGTCAGTGATGATGGCGAGAGGAATCCTGAACCTGCATGCAATTTCTCCCCAAATGAAATTCTTCATAATCTACGACGTGGTCTTGGCTAAAGCTTTTGCCTCGATCCATTTGGAGAAGTAGTCTATCATGACAATAACTAACTTCCTCTGCCCGCTGGTCTGAGGAAAGGGGCTGATCAAGTCCATCCCCCAGATGGCGAAGGGCCATGGAGCAGTCATCGAGCGAATATGTTGAACTGACTGTAGTTAAAGAGGCGCAAAGAGCTGGCACTGGAGGGACTTTTTGGAGAAGGCCTCTGCATCCTTCCTAATGGTGGGCCAGAAGTACCCATGCCTTAGAATCTTTTGTTCAAAGGCATTTGTACTGCTGGGTACAGTCCATTCAAGTTGATCTAATAAATTTGCTCCCAAGAGAGCTCTTCCCGACCGCAATTGTCCCAACATACCTTGACCATCCTGATCTCTTTGTTGCATAGCTGCTTGACTTCTGAGTCCTTAATTCGAACGAGCTTGACCTTCGTTGTCAACCCATTATCGACCGACACTTGATCGACTGCAATAACTTGCGAAGGCTCTTGCACCGCCTTCCGCAGCACTGATATATGGAATACATCGTGCAAACCACTAAGCTCCACTAATAGCCTCAACCAATAAGCTGCTTCGCCAATCCGCTCCAGAACCTCAAACAGTCCAAGGCACCTCGGGCTTAGCTTCTTCAAGCGCCGCACCCGCGAGACACCCTTGAACGGTTTGATCTTCCAGTACACCCAGTCGCCAACAGCGAACTCCACGTTCCTGTGCTTGGCATTATAGTACTTAGTCTAGCGGTCCTGGGCGATTAACAACCTTTCTTGAATGGTTCGCACTAACGAAGTAGCATCTTCTACCTCTTGTCGCTTGTACAACTTTGACTCGCCCGTTTCCAACCAAGACAACAACGTGCGACATCTCCTACCATAAATGTCCTTGAAGGGCGCCATTTGTATGCTCGCCTGGTAGCTATTGTTGTACGCGAACTCCACCAAGTATAGGTGGTCCTCCCACTGCTTCCTGAAGTCCAGGACACACATGTGAAGCATGTCTTCCATTGCCCTATTGACTCTCTCGGTCTGCCCATCCGTCTGCGGATGAAAGGTTGTGTTTAAACTCAGCTTTGTTCCCAACATCTACTGTACCAGCCTCCAATCATTGGACGTGAACCGCCCATCACAGTCACTCACGATGCTGCGGGGCACACCATGAAGCCGCACAATATTGTCCACATACAGCTTTGCCAATTTCTCAACTGGATCATCCTTCCTATGCGGAATGAAGTGTGACACATTCGTTAGACGATCTACGACCACCCAAATGACATCGTTCCCCTTTTGGGACCTTGGCAACCCGTGCACAAAGTCCATAGTAATGTCGTCAAACTTTCACTCCGAAATAGGCAAGGACTTCAGGAATCCTCACGGCTTTTGGCACTCCGCCTTAACTAAGGCGCATGTCTGACACTTCGCCACGTACAGTGCCACATCCTTCTTCAGTCCTGGCCACCAGAACAATTTCTTCACATCGCGGTACATCTTCGTGCTCCCCAGGTTAATCGTGTACTTGGTATGATGTGCCTCGTACAACAATTCCACCCGCAAAGTGCCCATATTTGGGACACACAGACGACCGTCTTTTCAAAGCAGTCCATCCACAACCTCATATTGGGAATTTGACCTATCCAAAGCCTCTATCATGAGGTGCTTCATGCTGCTATCCACATGCAAAGCCTGCTGAATCCGATCAGCCAGGTGATACTGAACTTCCGTCCAGTTCAATAGCGCTTCAGCACTCGACTGCTTGTCTACGCAAGAGATCTCCAAAGCCTCCAACTCCCGAACCAACCGCTCGTCATGGACCGACAGCCAATTGGCTTGATCTGGGGCCCGGCGACTCAATGCGTCCGCAACCGCATTGCCTTTCCCAAGCACGTAATGGATCTTGAAAGTATAGTCCCCCAGGAACTCAATCCATCTACGCTGCCGCATGTTCAGATCTTTCTGATCCAACAAATAATTCAGGCTCTTGTGGTCGGTATAGATATCAACCCTTACCCCATACAAGTAGTGCCTCCACAACTTCAAGGCAAAAATCACGACCGCTAACTCCAAGTCATGGACCAAATAATTCCTCTCGTGCACTTTCAGCTGTCTCGAGCCATATGCTATCACACTTCTGTGCTGCAGTAGCACACAACCCAAGCCACTGCCCGAAACATCGCTATAGATTTCAAAACCTTCGGTCCCACTCGGTGAACTCAGCACAGACGTCGTGGTCCACCAACACTTCAACTCCTCAAAAGCTCGCGCGCACTCCGGCATCCAAACGAACTTCTGCTCCTTCCTCGTCAAAGTAGTGAGGGGTAATGTTATCTGCGAGAAGTTCTCCACGAAGCGCCTGTAATAGCCAGCAAGCCCCAAAAAGCTCCGGACTTCCTCTACCGTAGAAAGCATAGGCCACTCTTGTATCGCAAAAATCTTCACCGGATCCACCGCAATGCCCTCTCCACTTGCTATATGACCAAGGAACGCCAATGAAGACAACCAAAACTCGCATTTGGAGAACTTGGCGTACAATTGGTTCCTCCTCAGCGTCTCCAGCACCAAATGCAGATACTTAAATTAATCCTCCTCACTTTGCGAGTACACTAAAATATCATCGATGAAGATGATCAAAAAATGATCCAAGTACTCCCTAAAAGTCTTGTTCATCAAATTCATGAACACGATGGCGCATTAGTCAGCCCAAATGGCGTGACCGTAAACTCGTAATGCCTGTATCTCGTATTGAACGTTGTCTTAGGGATATCACTCTCCCTTATTCTCAGCTGATAGTAACCGGACTTGAGATCCAATTTTGAGTACACTGTCGACCCGACTAACTGATCGAACAGATCATCAATCCTCAGGATCAGGTACTTGTTCTTCTCCGTTAGCTTGTTCAACTCCTGATAATCAATACAAAGTCTCAAGCTTCCGTCTTTCTTCTTAACAAAGAGGACCGGTGCGCTCCAAGGCGACGAACTTGGACGCACATACCCTTGCTCCAACAACTCTTGCAGTTGAACTTTCAGCTCCGTCATTTCCTTAGGCGCTAGCCGATACGGAGAGCGTGACACAGGTTTCGCACCTGGCACTAGCTCAATCGTGAAATCAATCTTCCGTTGAGGCGGGGCTCCAGGAAGATCGGCAGGGAACACATCAGGGTACTCAACTACCACTGAAATACAGTCCAACGTAGGCTTAGGCTTTGCAACCTCCACTAGCGTAAAGAACAACTCTGCACTAGCACTAACCGCCTTCACCACCTGAAGAGCAGACATCAAAGTCTTGCTCGACCCTTTCAAGCCTGTAAAAGTCGTCTCATGACCTGTTCCCAACTTGACTTCTTTTTGACCGCAATCAATAAAAGCTTGCTGCTCCGAGAGCCAGTCCATGTCAAATATTATGTCGAACTCCACCAACGGCAGTAACGACGCTAGCAAATGGAACTCCTGACTCCCAATGCAAATCTTAACGCCACAGATTCTCTCCGCGCGCATCGAATACCCATTCGGCAACAACACATCCAGTTTGTCCTTCGTCATCGAAGAAGGTACTCCGATGCGCGATATGAAACCTTCGGATAAAAAGGAGTGTGAAGCTCCCGTATCAAAGAGTGCTCTCGCCAGATTCTCACAAATCAAAATAAATCCTATACAAGTAGTGGTAAGGTAACACGTGCATAATAAGTATGTTGAAGCCAAAATCTGACTTCGACAAGAGTTCGAAAAATAAGGGCGTAGCCAACACCTACTCGTCCCAAGCTCTGACCTCCGACTGGTCATGAAGGACTAGAAACCGACCCAAAGCCTCAGCAGGGAGGTCCCACCGCTTACCCGGAAGATCTCTAAGAGCTTCCCCTTCAAAGCCAAAAGCTGGGCATGGAGCTCCTCAGAAAGCACAGAAAAATCCTCTCAAGTCCCGAGCCAAAATCCGTGTGTGCTTCTGAAGAACCCCTATGGGCCTATTCATAGTTTCTGAGTTGGATCTGCAAATAAC
Source organism: Platanthera guangdongensis (assembly GCA_039583875.1). Classification (NCBI taxonomy): domain Eukaryota; kingdom Viridiplantae; phylum Streptophyta; class Magnoliopsida; order Asparagales; family Orchidaceae; genus Platanthera; species Platanthera guangdongensis. The sequence continues at coordinate 198,758,483 of CM077163.1, read as the reverse complement.
CATACTGAACTGGCCTGAAATTACCAAAGTATCCTTGGTTGGGTCTCCCAACAGCCAAACTCCGATGTTCTGAGGAGTTATATGCAGACCACCAGGGGCAAAAGGGTAAAATTACCCGGGGTAGAAGAGTAAAATCCCTCACGGTTATAGATCTGTCAAAATGGTCTTTCTTCTGTATGGCGAGTGGGGGAGTATCTATCGGCGAGACGAATCTTCCTCCTGTCTCGCCAACCTTATATGTCGTGAGGCCTTCTCGCGGTCATAGGCCTTCTCGCGCCCTCAGGAGGGTTGTCTCGCCTACTGCAGAGGCCACTTATCTCGCCACCTGCGAGTGGACCACATGGTCCCATTCGCCCATCAATTCCACTCGCCCGCCTCGACTATTCGCGCTTTGAGGACCTCTCTCAAGCCCGAGGTTGTACACAATCCCCGCTCTTTTCGAGATTATTTTAAGCTCGGAAAGAACATCCAACCGAGGCTCGCCATTAAATCGTATTTATTGACGCATTTATGAGAGAATCTTCTATGAGTCCCCCCACCAAAACCTATAAATATGGGATTCCTATCCCTGATAGACGCTGCCCCTCTACACACTTCCTCCTTCCTTGCAGCATTGTTCATCATGTCTCACAGCCAGAGCTTTCGCGAGCGCCTTGACAAAGTGCGCCGACAGAACAAGGCCGTCGTGGTCGCTTATACCTCAACCTTAGTTCGCCCCCTACATGTTGTATCATCCTCTCCGTCCCGCCAGAAGAGGGAAAAAACAAGTGGCCCCTCCTCTATAGAGGATCCGACTCGCGCAGTCCAGGAGACCTGCCCCACCCCTCCACCCGCATCTCCCAAAGAGAAAGAGGTGAGCTCTCACTTCTGTCTTTATTTCTTTCTCTGACTCCTTCATTATTTGTATCAACCTTGTTGATTATTTGCTTCAGGGAGATCTCGCGGCTACACAACGACCGGAAAGCCCGCGAGACAACTCTGCCGCCCATCACGAAGATTCCGACTCGCAACCACCTTCCACTCCTCCAAATACTCCTCCTAGCGAGAGGAGGAATGAACCTTCCCAGGCTGCCAGGACCTCCCATCCCCCTGGTAAGGAATCTTCCCTCTCGCTTCTCTGCCCCACTCGCTACTCCCACACACTCATGCGGGAGCCTCTCTCACCCTGCTCCTTTACTCCTTCCGCATGCGCCCAGACTGACTCGCCTGCTGAGGAGCACCCTGGACAACCTGTCGTCCTGCCTCTTCCTCCCCTTGACGGGATTGAAGATTATGTTGGCGACCTTGCGAACCCGGTGGAAATGAGGCGCAAGACTGCCGAGTTGTTCCAGAAACACGCGCGCCACATCCATTCGCTGACGCTGGATAAGCAGGCGGCGGATCGGCGCGTCGAATGGCTGGAGAACGAGTGTGCTCGCTTATCTTCCGAGGCAGATACCGAGTTGGATGTTGATGGAACCAATCCTGACGCCATCATCAGCGAGGTCGATATGCAGCTTCGTCTCGCTTGCTGTGGGCTGGAGTCTGTTCGCGCATTCCACTCGAGTAGTAGGCCACCCTGTGCAGGAGCTCGCGGTGGCCGCTGGCAATGGCACCTGTATTGAAAGCCGTCCGTCTCGCCCCTTCTCCTTCATTTTCTATTTGAATGCTGTAATAATAATTAAATAATGCTGTGTTGCCGTCTCGCCGGCTTTGTCAGAACTTGGTGTCCGCCATATGTGGGACAATGTTTTTGAACATTCATTACTGCTGTCTTAATTTTATTTTTCTTTTAATTTCTTTAACTAATCACCTTGTGATTGCGACGGACCGCGCCGATCGAGGTTTAGGAGAGAGAGAGAGAAAAAAAAAACCTACTGCCAACTCTTCCCCTTCCTTTGTACGTCTTCCCGCCCATCAATCATTGCCCTGTATCCGTTATAAATACACTCGGCCATGGATCATAAGGATACCCGCACTCTTCACTCCTGCCGCACCCAAGCTCTTGCCGATATAAATATAATTTTATAATTGGTCAAATCCGATATAAATATAATTTTATAAATAACAAAATTTAAAATTATAATTATAAATATAAATATATAATGAATAATATATATAATAATTATTATATATAATATATTTATATGTAATAATGAATTATATTATACCTATATTTATATAAATATTTTTATAGAAATACATAAAATATAACAATATAAGTATACACTATGTTGAAGCCAAAATTGACCTCTGTGGAGTTCGGGGTCCCTGAAAGGGGTGACCTCACACCTACTACACTCGAGAGAACGTCACGGACCGGAGACTTAGGAGACTATGAACAGACCCTCGGCTCTAGCACGGAGGTCCCACCTCACACCCGGAAGGCTACCTGAGCTCTTCCCCTCCCTTACCAAAGGGCTAGGCTGGGCGCCTTGGAGAGCTCTCTCTACTCTACCAAGAAGAAGCTAAGGGAGGAGGAAGCTAAGAAAAAAGATCCTCTCCAAGGCACCTAAGGGGGTCTATTTATAGTTTTTCCAAGTCCTGGGGGTGAAATGACCAAAATATCCCTACGGCCAAAAGGCCTCGGGCCAATAGAGAACAGCCACGTCGGGGGGTAAAGGGGGAATTCCCCCCGAGGGCAAGAAGGTAAAACTGCAGGGGGGGCAGGGGCGAGACCCCGACCCCCGGCCGGTCTCGCCCCGCCAGGCCGCCAAGCTAGAAGGGGCAGGGGGCGAGACCCCGGCCCCCGGCCGGTCTCGCCCCACCAGGCCGCCAGGCTAGAAGGGGCAGGGGCGAGACCCCGGCCCCGGCCGGTCTCGCCCCACCAGGCCGCCAGGCTAGAAGGGGCAGGGGAGAGACCCCGGCCCCCGCCGGTCTCGCCCCACCAGGCCGCCAGGCTAGAAGGAGCAGGGGCCAGACCCCGGCCCCTGGCCGGTCTCGCCCCACCAGGCCGCCAGGCTAGAAGGAGCAGGGGCGAGACCCCGGCCCCCGGCCGGTCTCGCCCCACCAGGCCGCCAGGCTAGAAGGGGCAGGGGGCGAGACCCCGGCCCCCGGCCGGTCTCGCCCCACCAGGCCGCCAGGCTAGAAGGAGCAGGGGCGAGACCCCGGCCCCCGGCCGGTCTCGCCCCACCAGGCCGCCAGGCTAGAAGGAGCAGCGGTGAGACCCCGGCCCCCGGCCTGTCTCGCCCCACCAGGCCGCCAGGCTAGAAGGGGCATGGGGCGAGACCCCGACCCCCGGCCGGTCTCGCCCCACCAGACCGCCAGGATAGAAGGAGCAGGGGCGAGACCCCGGCCCCCGGCCGGTCTCGCCCCGCCAGGCCGCCAGGCTAGAAGGGGCAGGGGGCGAGACCCCGGCCCCCGGCCGGTCTCGCCCCACCAGGCCGCCAAGCAGAAGGAGGCAGGGGCGAGACCCTGGCCCCCGGCCGGTCTCGCCCCACCAGGCCGCCAAGCACCTATAGGGACGGGGGCTGGTGTTAGCCAACTTGTCGCACCCGCCCCCCAAAAGAGGGCCACTGGGGGGAGGTAGATTTTTCCTCCCCCTACTAGTATGTTTCCAAGCTAGAGCCAAAATTGGCCACCGAGAGTGCAAAATCTCCCCAAAGCTTAAAACTATACAGGGGCGAATACGGGGTTGTACACAATCCCCGCTCTTTTCGAGGTTGACACAAACTCGGAAAGAAATGTCCAACCCAACGTATTCGCTGAGTGCAATTTCCTTGCGCGCCTCTCCAGGGAGTCAACCTGCCACGCCAGCTATGGGAGCCTGGGTGGCAAGACCCCCTCCAGGTAAAAAATACTTAGCCTCCACGAGAGGTACCACCAGCCCTGCCAGCTAGTGAGAGCCTGACAGCGGGATTCTCATCGGAGCAAAGGGGCTTTTACTCCCCCCAAGGCACATTCGACCCAACCAGCTAATGGGAGCCTGGCTGAGGAGATCCTCTCGGGGTTGGAACTCGATCTCCCCGAGGCACATTCGACCCAACCAGCTAGTGGGAGCCTGGCTGAGGAGATCCTCTCGGGGGTGAGGCTTGATCTCCCCGAGGCACATTCGACCCAACCAGCTAGGGGGAGTCTGGCTGTGGAGATCCTCTCGGGGGTGGGACTTACTCTCCCCGAGGCACATTCGACCCAACCAGCTAGTGGGAGCCTGGCTGAGGAGATCCTCTCGGGGGTGGGACTTACTCTCCCCGAGGCACATTCGACCCAACCAGCTAGTGGGAGCCTGGCTGAGGAGATCCTCTCGGGGGTGGGACTTGATCTCCCCGAGGCACATTCGACCCAACCAGCTAGTGGGAGCCTGGCTGAGGAGATCCTCTCGGGGGTGAGGCTTGATCTCCCCGAGGCACATTCGACCCAACCAGCTAGTGGGAGCCTGGCTGAGGAGATCCTCTCGGGGGTGGGACTTACTCTCCCCGAGGCACATTCGACCCAACCAGCTAGTGGGAGCCTGGCTGAGGAGATCCTCTCGGGGGTGGGACTTACTCTCCCCGAGGCACATTCGACCCAACCAGCTAGTGGGAGCCTGGCTGAGGAGATCCTCTCGGGGGTGGGACTTGATCTCCCCGAGGCACATTCGACCCAACCAGCTAGTGGGAGCCTGGCTGAGGAGATCCTCTCGGGGGTGGGGCTTGATCTCCCCGAGGCACATTCGACCCAACCAGCTAGTGAGAGCCTGGCTGAGGAGATCCTCTCGGGGGTGGGACTTGATCTCCCCGAGGCACATTCGACCCAACCAACTAGTGGGAGCCTGGCTGAGGAGATCCTCTCGGGGGTGGGGCTTGATCTCCCCGAGGCACATTCGACCCAACCAGCTAGTGAGAGCCTGGCTGAGGAGATCCTCTCGGGGGTGGGGACTTGATCTCCCCGAGGCACATTTGACCCAACCAGCTAGTGGGAGCCTGGCTGAGGAGATCCTCTCGGGGGTGGGACTAGATCTCCCCGAGGCACATTCGACCCAACCAGCTAGTGGGAGCCTGGCTGAGGAGATCCTCTCGGGGGTGGGACTAGATCTCCCCGAGGCACATTCGACCCAACCAGCTAGTGGGAGCCTGGCTGAGGAGATCCTCTCGGGGGTGGGGAACCAGGCTTGTCACTTGAACTTTACCAAATCCAACATCCTCAAACGGGGAATAAGATGAGTTACATGACTCCCCCGACTCAGCCGGTCGGGGGCTGGACTCAAAACAACATAAAAATCATACATGACTCAGCCGGGTCGAGGCTTTCTCAGGGGGTCTGGGCCTGGTGGTCGCCATCCGCTTCCTGCTCGCCGTACACTTCCATCCTGCTTAGGCTCTACATGAACTTCTCCATCTCCTCTGCCTTGGCCAACCAAGAGATGGTGTTGACGGCCGTGACATAACACTGCCTTGCCATCCTGGAGTCTCCCTTGACTCTGACCTGGATCCCTCCTGAGTTGAACTTGAGGCATTGGTGGAAGGAAGACGGCACACAACGGAAGGCGTTGATGAGGGGCCTCCCGAAGATGGCGTTGTAGCTGCTTGGAGCGTCAACAATGACGAACCGGCAGTTCATTGAGACTCCCCCCAATTTAACTTGGAGTCCCACTCCACCTTCCACCTCCTTCCTTTCCCCGGAAAATCCGAACAGGGGTCCGTCCGAGGCCAACACCCTCCGTGATTCTACCTTCATCTCATCAAATGCCTTCCTGAAAACGACGTTGACGGAGCTCCCGTTGTCAACCAAGATCCGGGAGACGGTGTAGCCCTCGATGGCCGTCTGGATGACCAGGGCATCGCAGAACGGATCCTCATGATCCGGCAGGTCCTTCACCGAGAAGGTGATCTTCTCCTCCTGGGGTGGTGTCTGGGAGGTTGAGGCGACGCTCCTTCGATACATGACATGGAGGCTTGCCTTCCGAGTGGCCTCAACCCCCACTCCACCATGGATCACCGCTATACCGCCTCGGGGTCTGACATCGACCCGGTCCTCACACACATCATCACCCCCTTCTCTAGGTAGAACCTCTTCAACCCGCACTGGCGGCTGTGGCTGGGCAGGGCCTCTCGCCCCCCTCACTTCCAGAAACTCGGGGCAGGTAGCCGTGGCATGCCCCTCCACCTGGTGGAAGTCACAGTACGGTAGCGCTCCTCCCCTCCTTCGGCGGGCTGGGTGCTCTCTCCTGTTACCTCTTCCTCCTCCACCTATCGCCAAGGCTTGCTGCGGCGGGGGGAGGAGCTGTCTTGGGGCTTGCCTATGGAAGTTGAAACTCCCTTGGCCCCCATGGAAGTTTCCCCCATCTTGGGTGTAACCTCTTCCCGGGCCCTGAACGGGTCCTCCTTGCTGCCTCCAACCTGGCTCCGGACCCTCCTGAGCTCTCCACTCCTCTCTCCTTCTTCCTTCCTGATGCCTTGAGCCACCTTGCTCCTTTGACTCCGTCTCTGTTAGCTTTGCCAACTTCTTGACGAAAGCCGGGTTGGCCGCCTCCATGGCAATCTCCTCCGCCGCTCTTTCCATCAGCTCCTCGAAGGAAAGGGGGGCCTTCCGGGTCAAGCTCATCTTGAAGAAGCCCTCCTTCAGCCCAACGGTGAAGGCCATCTGGAGAGCATACCCTGGCATCTCCTGGACCTCCAAGATCTCCTCTTGGAACCTGTCTACATAGCGGGCCAGCGACTCCTCGGCCCCCTGCCTTATCAAGAAGATGGACTCAGGACTCCTCTTTCGCTTCTTGGAGGTGGAGAAGCGGAGCTGGAAGCTTCGTCTCAAGTCCTCGAACCCATAGATCGACCTCGGAGGGAGTTGATGGAACCAGTCCCTTGCCTTCTCCTTTAGCGTGATCGCAAAGAGGCGACACTTGAAGACATCCGTCATCGGCCTGATGGAGACGACATCCTCGAACCACTGCAGATGCTGGACGGGATCATCCTTCCCCGTATAGTAAGCCATGTCTGGCTCTCAGAACCCTCGGGAACGGGAGCTGAGATGATCAGCTCGCTGAAGGGTGACCCCCTAAGGGGTGGTCTCGCCATCTCCACTCGCGCGACCTGCTCGCCTGAGAGGTTGGCACTCGCCGGGGTGGAGAACAGCTCCAGGCCGGTGAGGTCTCGCTCGACCCCATCGCCCATTCTCTCCTTCCCGGGCCTTCTTCCTGGTGCACTTCCTTCTCCCCCTGCTGGGGTCATCTCGCCTAGACCCCTGGGAGTCGGCTCATCGAGAGGGGGAGCTAACTCCTGGGGGGTCGGGGTGGAGCTGCCACCCTGAGGAGCAATGCTTCGCAGCATCTCCATGATGCTCTGGATGGAGGCCATGAACTCTTGCCTCCCCACAAAGGGTCCTGGGGTGGGGAGCTCGCCGAGATCATCACTACCTCCTTGACCTCCCGTCATGACACCCTTTTGAGATCTTCTGTGCTGGTCACTCTCCACGCTCACCGCACCAAAAGTGTTGAAGCCAAAATTGACCTTTGTGGAGTTCGGGGTCCCTGAAAGGGGTGACCTCACACCTACTACACTCGAGAGAACGTCACGGACCGGAGACTTAGGAGACTATGAACAGACCCTCGGCTCTAGCACGGAGGTCCCACCTCACACCCGGAAGGCTACCTGAGCTCTTCCCCTCCCTTACCAAAGGGCTAGGCTGGGCGCCTTGGAGAGCTCTCTCTACTCTACCAAGAAGAAGCTAAGGGAGGAGGAAGCTAAGAAAAGAGGATCCTCTCCAAGGCACCCAAGGGGGTCTATTTATAGTTTTTCCAATTCCTAGGGGTGAAATGACCAAAATATCCCTACGGCCAAAAGGCCTCGGGCCAATAGAGAACAGCCACGTCGGGGGGTAAAGGGGGAATCCCCCCCGAGGGTAAGAAGGTAAAACTGCAGGGGGGCAGGGGCGAGACCCCGGCCCCCGACCGGTCTCGCCCCGCCAGGCCGCCAAGCTAGAAGGGGCAGGCGGCGAGACCCCGGCCCCCGGCCGGTCTCGCCCCAACCAGGCCGCCAGGCTAGAAGGGGCAGGGGAGAGACCCCGGCCCCCGGCCGGTCTCGCCCCACCAGGCCGCCAGGCTAGAAGGGGCAGGGGAGAGACCCCGGCCCCCGCCCGGTTTCGCCCCACCAGGCCGCCAGGCTAGAAGGAGCAGGGGCGAGACCCCGGCCCCCGGCCGGTCTCGCCCCACCAGGCAGCCAGGCTAGAAGGGGCAGGGGGAGAGACCCCGGCCCCCGGCCGTTCTCGCCCCACCAGGCCGCTAGGCTAGAAGGAGCAGGGGCGAGACCCCGGCCCCCGGCCGGTCTCGCCCCACCAGGCCGCCAGGCTAGAAGGGGCAGGGGCGAGACCCCGGCCCCCGGCCGGTCTCGCCCCACCAGGCCGCCAGGCTAGAAGGGGCAAGGGCGAGACCCCGGCCCCCGGCCGGTCTCGCCCCACCAGGCCGCCAGGCTAGAAGGAGCAGGGGCGAGACCCCGGCCCCCGACCGGTCTCGCCCCACCAGGCCGCCATGCTAGAAGGGGCAGGGGGCGAGACCCCGGCCCCCGGCCGGTCTCGCCCCACCAGGCCGCCAGGCTAGAAGGAGCAGGGGCGAGACCCCGGCCCCCGGCCGGTCTCTCCCCGCCAGGCCGCCAGGCTAGAATGGGCAGGGGGCGAGACCCCGGCCCCCGGCCGGTCTCGCCCCACCAGGCCGCCAAGTAGAAGGAGGCGGGGGCGAGACCCTGGCCCCCGGCAGGTCTCGCCCCACCAGGCCGCCAAGCACCTATAGGGACGGGGGCTGGTGTTAGCCAACTTGACGCACCCGCCCCCCAAAAGAGGGCCACTGGGGGGAGGTAGATTTTTCCTCCCCCTACTAGTATGTTTCCAAGCTAGAGCCAAAATTTGCCACCGAGAGTGCAAAATCTCCCAAAAGCTTAAAACTATACAGGGGCGAATACGGGGTTGTACACATTATTTGAATTGCTATCACAATTGTTTACTTGTTTTATTGAATTGAGTTGTTCCTCCTTTTCTTGAGGTCTTGGGATTGAAACCAAATAGCCGCATTTAAATTAAAATATAATTTTAAGCCAATCACACGATTTTTTAAGAGTTATAGGGGAAAAATCATAATTTCACATAGGTTTAGGACACCCTAATAGTAGGTTTAGGAGACCTACTAAAATGTGGAGAGATTGAATGATTTTATTGTGCTTGATCAGACGGTTTTTGGATTATGAACTCAAGATCTGACGGCTTGTGGAATTTTAAACTCATGATATTCGCAGACTGCAGTATTTCTTTATATATGGTAAAGATATATATATATATATATATATATATATATATATATATATATATATATATATATATATATATATATATATATATATATAGCTTTACCATATATTCGCTATTTAGCAAGAGCCTTTCCAACCTTTTCTATTCGCCTAACGTATAAGACATAGAGTTTCACCAACTAGACCATTAGGAGCAATTTAGCATCGAATCACGCAGGGATCTTTCTCTTTCCTACTCGACAACTAGAAAGGCGCATGCTTCCAGCTCGCATAGACCAGGAAAAATGTTCTTGACAGGTGAACTTCTCAGAAACGTAAAAGGATTTGACCAATTTTCCCTTTTTTCTGACCGAACTCACTCTTTGCCAGTAGGCATCTTCATGACTAGTTGCGTTGGGACAACTTCGATTAACAGACGAGATTATCTCTTTCTATTTCTTCAATATGCGGGTGCTCAGTCAGATAGATGATTCCAGTGGAGACAGCGTGCCCAAAAAGCACTTCTTTGAGGTGGACTTCGTTAATCCTGACTTCTCTTTCTTCTCTTCTTTTTCTCGGTCTTTCGATAGAAAGAATAGCGTAAAATTTCATTTTGTGTAATCTAATTCGGACCTCATTGCATAGCTTAGAGTAACTACGCACCTTCACTATGATAGAGAGATTATTACTGAGAAAACAACATTGAACGATTCATTGGTGTGTCATCCACATTCAGATAAGAAAACTCATTCTAATGGTTTAGCGAAGCCCTTAATAATTCAATCTTCTCGAGTGATTGACTGAGCAATCAGTCAACATCGTTCGTTCCTCTTACGAGCATCTTCGAACCTCTCCTTTACCTTCACAGTCGAGTAACTACTAGTACAGTACCTTGATCATATTGCAAATAAAGCGACGTTTCACTTCTCATATCATATATGTGGATTTAGATGATGATCATAAAGGGCATTCTAACGCAATATAAAGCTCGTAGAAATCAAGTCTTCTTACTATCTTCGCTTCGGGATATGAACTTATGCCCCTGTTGCCAATAGGCGTGGACAAAAACTAGGCTAGTAGCCCATAAGCTCAAGGGGAATCTAGTTCAGCAGGACTTGGCCTTCTTCTCACCGATGTGGTACGTAAACCACTAAGACACAAGGCTTATGGAGAGTTTGATTAGTGAGTTGTAGTTCCTTTTTCAATGGATTTGGAATGGCATGAAAGAAGAAGATGGCTGCCTTCCCAGTAACCCAGAGAGGGCTGAGCTGCAGTTAGGGGGAGCATCGACCAGGTCGCCTACTGTGAACATCCTTGGCTTAACCATTTTCTCATAGTGTCGCTTTATTCGTTCTTGAAATGTTTCCCTGGCATTTCGTTTGTTTTCTATGATTTCATCCAGAGAGTCAAAAGCCATGTATCTGCTTTCTGGGTCAGAATTGACCTACATCCGCTCTCCAACTTGTCTTTCTTTTACTCCATTCCCGAACAACTTGGGTATTGCCAAACCAACCCCCAGGAGCAAGCTGAAACCTAGGCAAGGGCATATGAGTGAGTGTCTATGGGTAGCTATTGGAAATCCTTTCACAAGCAAGTAGTAACTGAGTTTTGGCTATCTTTAGGTGGATGACAGGTTCTACGAGAAGGAATCCATCAAAGCAAGAGCACTGAGTCAAGGTCTTTCACTCATGTCTACTTCTAATGCGCACGAACCTTAGTCACTGGAGGGGTGATAAGCTGAGATGGATCAAAGCTTCTGCTGAAGTAGGTCTTGTTCAGCTGTGGATATAGACTATGCTATAAGCAACGGAGCCTGAAACTATGGTTCGAGACTACACTGAGGAACAAGGAAGCTTGACTGAGCAAAGAGAGGGTCTGAAGGAGTTGGTGGCTAATATGGAATTGACCATATAAGAGAGAGGCAAACGAAGGGTCAAAGAAATAGTACAATAATCAAATCTGAAAGACCTGGTCAACGCTCCCCCCTTGTTTCCTTCTTCATAGGAGCTAGAGGTAGTATGGACTGAAGCAGTCGGTAGATGCTCATCAGTATGATTTTCTTTTTCATTTTCAACTTCGTTATCGCTCGCCTCTCGCTTTGCTCGAGCTCCCTCCGACCTCTCGCTATCGCTCGAGCACCCCCGTACGGGGTACCTCTCCTTTCCAGTCGAGCGACTCCGTACATTTCCTTTCACACTAGACTTGTGTAACTAGGAGCGTAGCCTTCTCTTCTCTTTCCTTTGAGCTCTTCGTTTGAAACTCCTCTTTCTTTGTCACTTGAGGATGTCAAAGAAGTGTATTGTTGACCCTTCGTCCAAGTCTTCGAAGCCGGCAACCATGGAGATCAGATAAGTGCTATCTCGAGTGACTAGTAATTCGGGTCTAGAAGCATTGACGATTGATTCTTCTTCTCAAAGCTTGAATCTGCTCTTTCCATCCCAACTTATAAGTCTTCCATTAGCTAACCAATCGTAGTGAACATTTCCTTGAGGCTCGACCAAAGGGAGAGTTGTCGTATGTGACTTCCTTACTAAGCTTCACAACTGCTGTCGTGCCTTGCTTCTTACCGCAAGTCTTTCTTTCGACCCCGATGAAAGATATTGTACCTAATCACCTAGAGGGGGGGGGGGTGTGAATAGGTGACTTAAATCTTTTTAACTTTTTAGGCAGAATTCAGATTAATTCTCAGAGTTATAACTATATTTACCAAGAAAACAAACAACAATCACAGCAAACCACAATCACACAGTAGACACACAGTTTTATAGTGGTTCCCCAAGCTTTGGGTACATCCACTTTCCCCCTTCGCCTATCTAGCAGTGTACTAGATTCAGCCAAACTCCTCCACTATCTCAGATCCTCAGATCTTACACTCAGAACCCCAAACCAGATTCCTACAGCTCAGGCCCAAGGCCCTACAACTCAGCTTTTCCACAAAGCCTACACTCAGCCACCAAGGCCTACACTCAGCCACCAAGGCCTACACTCAGCCACAACAGGCCTACACTCAGAGATTCAACTCTCCTACACTAAGGAACATAGGCCCTACACTCAGCCTTTATAATTACAGGCTTACAAACTCAGATCCCTAAGGATCCTACAAGATATAATGAATACAAAAATATATACTCAACAACTCAGAGAAAAGAGAGATGAGTTGTGAGTTTCTTGATGAGTTCTTGGAAGAACTCAGCTGAAATCAATCTGACTTGGCTTTCTTCAAAGCATCTTGAATGTAGAACACAATAAGATTGATTCCCCTCTGCAGTTGATCCTTGATCTCTGCTACTTAAGATTCAGACCAAATCTGAACCCTTCTTCTCAGCCTGGTTCCAGCTGCCGACTTCTTGGATGGAGCTCTCTTTCTCCAACTTCTTAGATCTTTACTTGAAAGCTAGATCTTCTTTGTATATTGATCACTTCAACCAACAACTTTTGTAGACAGTATAAGCCTATTTATAAGCCTTCTTTATGGTAATCGACTGGTCCGGTTCATAACTGATTTCTGACAACTCTGACAGGTGCAGTAGACCGGCTGGAATGATAGCTGTCAAGTAATCCAATCAGTTCTTGAAAATTCTCTAACTGTCTGAAAGTGTCGAGACTGTCTGTCTTTAAGTGTCGACACTTATAGATCAAGTGTCGACACAAGTTGACTAAGTGTCGACACTAGCCTACAAGGTGTCGACACAACTCCTTGTGTTGTAGATTTTATATCTCGACACTGCTTCTTCTTTATGTGTCGACACTTATATTGTGTGTCGACACAAGTCCTTGTACTTCAGTATTTTGCTGAATTCTTGTAAGTGTCGACACATCTCCTTTGTGTCGACACATCTTCATGTGTTGAACTTGTTAAGTGTCGACACATCTTCTTGATGTCGACACTTGCCTTCAGTGTTGATACTTGCTGAGTGTCAACACAGCTCCTTGTGTCGACACATTCTTCTTCTGTTGAGACTTTAGCTGAGTGTCGACACATCCCCTCAGTGTCGACACTTGTACTTAGAATATTTTGTTGAACTTTGCTGATTTTTGCTAAGTATCGACACAGCTCCTTGTGTCGACACTTTCTTCAAGTGTTGAGTCTTCAGCTGAGTGTCGACACATTCTTTCTTGTGTCGACACTTTCTTCAAGTATTGACTCTTCTGCTGAGTGTCGACACATTGCTCTGAGTGTCGACACTTATACTTAGCTTTTGCTGACTTTTGCTGAGTGTCGACACAGCTCCAAGTGTCGACACTTTCTGATGTAGACACAGTTTCACTGGGTGTCGACACAACTGCTAAGTGTCGACACTGCTTCACTGCACTTTTCTTCATTGAGTGTCGACACAGCTCCTTGTGTCGACACTTTCTGCCTGGTATCGACTCTGCATCCCAGGTGTCGACACAATCACTCCAAGTGTCGATACTGCTTGTCTGGGTGTCGACACAAGTCTTCTTAAGTGTCGACACATTCCTCCTGGGTGTCGATACATGGACTTAGAAACTATTTCATCTTTCCTGCAAATACTTAACCTGCACAAGGTAACTCAGAAATACATCAAATACATTTTGATGTATATTATTGAGTAGGGTGAGACTTCTTCAAATCAGGTACATTTAAACCAATGTATCCAACAATCTCCCCCTATTTGGAGAAGTCATAACCCTTAGTCAATGATATACACCATTCATAATAAAATTATAACATGATGTAAAGCAGGAATATATAACAGGGCAAACATAAACATGTATCAATCAAACATGTATACAAAGACATAATCTCAGAACAACTATGAAATAAATTTATCACACAGCAAATTTATCACACAACACATTGTTCTAATACTTTGTCATATACATATTTCAAAAGTTTACAGAATGTTTATCATCAAAAGATTACATAGTAAACTTAAGAAAAATTTCTATGCTATTCTTGATCAGCATCTTTGATCACTATCCCTTTTCCAGATTTTATCTTTGCTTGCACAGGGGCTTCAGTGTCTTCAGCAGTAGTAGCCTTTTTCCCTTTAAGCTCCTTCTTCTTTAGCTCTTCAGCTTTGATCTTTTGTCTCTCAAAATAATGATATGGCTTGGGAAAGTACTTGCTAGGCTCCTGGGCAGTAGGAGGTAGCTTTCCCATCCTGGCCTTTCTTCTATATTGGACTATAGCCTCCTGCCTTGCCTCATGCTTTCTCCATTCAGACTCAGAAAACCACTTGTTTCTGTCCTGTATATTATCTTTTGCAGCTTTCCATGCAGTTAAGATAATGTTCCTAGAGGTGGGGCTCCACTGCTCAAAGTCAGGTCTTTGTTCAGCTTGCTCCCTGAACCTCTTCTTAGACAATCTGGCTTCTTGTTCAGCTTGCTCTTTCAAAATAGCTTCCTGTAAGGCCACAGATACTGGCTGAACCACTTTGTCAAGAATGACTTTCTGATTTCCATCAGGTGGACTATACATTGAATGTATATCAGCTTGAACCATATCAAAATCTGGTGGAGGATAGATCACTTGAGCTACTTCTGGTTGCTCACCTCCAAGATATGCAGGGTTAACTCCAGATTCTGCTACATCATTATCATCACATAGAGGAGGATAACCAAGAGTGGCTCTGATGGAATTAGAAATCCATTTTGCATGGTCAGAGCTGGCTTTGACTAATACCCTCTCCCCCTTTATGACTTCTTTTTCTATGTGATCCCTTAAATCATCTTTTTGAAATCTGATTTGGGCATTTAGATAATTGACTCCATCCCTGTAGAAAGGTTTTAACCTTTGGAGTTTGTCAGTTATCAACTTCTGAGAGTCTAGAATTGCAGTCTTAACATCAGTTATTTCCTCTTGGAATGTTTTGTCAAAATCTGCCTTAGCAGTAGCAGTAGAAGTTGTCAGGCCAGCAGCAATGTTCTTCATTTCAGTGATAATGGCATTGTGAGATTCAGTCAAATTGTCATTCATCCTGATCTGATTCTCAAGAACATAGCCCTGCTTCAGTGCAATGTCATCTACTTGTTCCTTGATCTTTTCTTGATGAGTTGCTAAATAGACTACTGCATTTCCTCCCTTGTGGAAGCAGTCAGTCATTTACTTCTTATTTTGATTCATTTCAAATCTAATAGATTTAATTTCTTGGGCTAAATCAAATTGGAGTGATTTATTCCCCTCATCCACATAAGTCTCTATAGCTTTCCTGTGCTCATCCAACTTGATTTGCATAGCAACCATTAGAGGACTATAATCTACTGATGGGGCTGGCTGTAGTGCAGGCTGTGGTGCTATGGTTTGCAATGTCTTCTTATAAGTTTGGCTCCTTCTTTTGAAGACTTGAAACTTCTTTTTCTTTGCCCTTGAGGCTTCCTCATCTTCTGATGCTGAGGTGCTGGCTATATCTACCCTTTCCTTAGGTAGTTCCTCAACAGCTTGGGGCTTCTCAGTCTCTTGCCTTACAGGCTCTTCAACAATTACTACTTGCTCCCCCTCAACTGGAGCATTCTCCCCCTCAGCAACAGTTTCTTTGTCAAAATCAGTTTGATCCAGATTGAGGAAGAGATCTTCCATAGTAAATTCTTGTGGAGAATGGGCAGGAGAAATTCTTGGCTCATCTTCTACTGGATCAGATACAATTTGAACTTCAATAGATGTGTCCTCCATGACAACATCTGGGACTTGACTATCAATCTGTGGTTGCTGATAAACATCAGACAAATCAGTATCCTCTATAGAAAAATCTAAAGCATTAAGCTCAGTGATTACCTCAAGGATGATGTTAGTAGCTTGCTCACTCTCAAGAGGAGTTGGCTCTTCCACAACTAGTGGCTCCCCCTGAACTGAATCCTTGTGTATGGTGCTAGCTTGAGGTAGCTCCCCCTGCCTTTCAGCAACTACTTGTTGAGTTGGATATTTCACAGCAGTTCCTGTGTCTTCTTCATCAGGTGTGAAGACTACTTGCTCTTCACTACCAGAGCTGCTAGTGGAAACCTGAGCCACTGGAGCAGTTTTCCTCTTCTTCTTTTGAGGTGATACTTTCTCAGGAGTTATCTTCTCAGGGGTTGGCATCTCTTTAGACAAAACCCTGTCCCATCTGGAGAAGATCCTCATGTCCATTTTCCTCATGTGGTTGATTTTTGTGCCAGCAACTTGACCCATAACCTCTGGTATATTACCAGCAAGGTATAAACTTATTATTCTGCCCAAGTTGGGTTTCTTCAGGCTTTCCTTTATCTTCTTAAAGATCACTACAGACCAGTCAGTTTTTAGGCTGAAGATTATCCTGGTCATGAGATTGAACATATGGGCTGAGACCCTATCATGCCCTCCAGGTTTGCTTAAAATCATTTTGCCAACAATTTCTGACAGGAATTTCCCCTGGCAGTTCATTCCTTTTCTATTGAAAACTGAGCCAATTTTCATCTTTGAATCTAGACCACACCATGTCAATGCTTCCCTGGTCTTAGAAACAGTTACTTCATCCTCTTCTTTAGTTCTTGGTAACTGTAGTACTTTCCTCAAACTTTTAGGTGAGACCTTAACCTTTTCACCATGGACCCTGGACTTGATCTTGAATCCAGTGTCGTCTAGGGTTGCTCCAGTAAGGAATTCCAGTACTTCCTTCTTCCAGATCTTTGTGGGCTCAGAAACCAGAAATTCTAACCTTGAGTCGACAACTAGGGTTACTATAGTCTGGATCTCTGGGTCTGCATCATCAAACGCGTCTCACACCAGTTCATAGCCTTCATTGACGTTCTCCTCAAGCTTTGGCGCCATTAGGGTTTGAAGAATTTGACTGGAGAGAAGAGAGGTATCGACACACAAGTTTGGTCTCAAAACTTTTGAAAGCGTGTCGACAAACTAAGGCAAAATCCTATTTATACCTTTCTAAGTTTGAAGATGAAAAGGCGGGTCAGCTAACTTAAATTGTGTCGACGCTGTGGATAAGTGTCGACACAGACTTATAATGTCTCGACACCTATGTGTCGACACAAGTTTAGTCAACATATATATGTGTCGACACTTGTTTATGTGTCGACACCACTTAACTCGACACATAGTCGAGACTTTACTTAGATAATTCTGAGTAAACACTAAGTGTCGACACCACCTTGGATGTGTCGACACCTACTTGTCATGTGTCGACACTAATATTTTGAAGTGTCGACACCAACTTCCTAGATGTGTCGACACCTTTTCCCTGAAGTGTCGACACCAATATTCTATGTCGACACAGATATCTCTGTGTGTCGACACCATTTTACTTAGCCATTTCTATAAACTTATTCTAAGTTTATCATACATAGTTCAATCTTAAACCTATTGAACTTAGTTTCTTCTAAGGGCTTAGTATACATATCAGCTAGTTGATTATCTGTTCTAACATATTCCAGTAAAATATCTTCTTTTTTCTACATGTTCTCTAAGAAAATGATATTTTATTTCAATATGTTTGGTTCTACTATGGGATACATGATTATTAGCAATTGATATAGCACTAGTAGAATCACAAAATAGTGGAGTTCTACTTACCTGAATTCCATAGTCCTCAAGCTGATGTTGTATCCACAAAAGTTGAGCACAGCAACTTCCAGCAGCCACATATTCTAACTCTGCAGTGGAGATAGCCACACTTGTTTGCTTTTTGCTACTCCATGAAATTAGTCTTCCACCTAGGAATTGACAGGTTCCAGTTGTGCTTTTTCTATCTTCTTTGCATCTTACAAAGTCTGCATCTGAATAACCTGTTAGTTCAAAATCTCCATTCCTAGGGTACCAGAGGCCTAGATAGGGAGTGCCCTTTAGATATCTCAATATCCTTTTGACTGCTGTCAAATGAGACTCCTTAGGGCATGCTTGATACCTTGCACAAACACATGTAGCATACATGATATCTGGTCTACTTGCAGTCAAATAGAGTAAGGAGCCAACTATCCCTCTATACAAAGTCTCATCTACAGGTTTCCCTGCATCATCTTTGCTAAGAGACATACTTGACCCCATAGGAGTCTTCATGGTACTGGATGAATCCATACCATACTTCCTTATGAGTTCTAGTGTGAACATAGACTGGCATATGGATAAACCATTCTCAGTTTGTCTAACTTGGAGACCCAAGAAGAACTTAAGTTCCCCCATACTACTCATCTCAAATTGTCCTTGCATTAGTTTTGCAAACTTTTTGCAAAGACTACTTTTAGTAGACCCAAATATTATGTCATCTACATATATTTGGACTAGTATTACTTTGCCTCTAGATTCCCTAAGGAATCGAGTCTTGTCTATTTTCACCCTTGTGAACTTATTCTCAATGAGGAAACTAGACAGGGTTTCATACCAAGCCCTAGGGGCTTGCTTTAACCCATATAAAGTTTTTCTAAGTCTATAGACATGATTAGATTGAGTTGAATCAACAAAACCTGATGGTTGTTTCACATAGACTTCCTCTTTAAGATTACCATTCAGAAAGGCTGACTTTACATCCATTTGGTAAACTTTAAATCCTTGAAAGGTTGCATAGGCCAGGAACATCCTTATGGCTTCCAGTCTGGCTACTAGAGCAAAGGTTTGATCAAAATCAATACCTTCTTCCTGCATATATCCTTTAGCAACCAATCTTGCTTTGTTCTTAATGATGACTCCATGTTCATCCATTTTGTTCCTATAGATCCACTTGGTCCCAATTATGTTGTGGTCTTTAGGTTTAAGAACAAGTTCCCAGACCTTGCACCTCTTGAACTGATTCAGCTCTTCTTGCATTGCTTCAATCCAATGTGGATCCAGGATGACTTCTTCAAACTTCTTTGGCTCAACTTGGGATATAAAACTGGAGTAGAGTGCTGCATTCAGATTTCTGCTCCTTGTTTGTACCCCTTGTCTTGGATCACCAATGATTTGCTCTACTGGATGATCTCTAAGATGCCTATTGGCTGGAGGCATTCTGACTTCAGGTTGAACCTCTTTAGTTTCTTCATCTTGCTGTACTCCTTGAACTTCTTCTGCATCAGGTACATGTAGTACTCCCCCTGGACAACAACCACTTTCTTCTACCTACTGTCTTGCTGTAGGTCCTTCTTCTATAGTGAGCTTGTCCAGCTTTTTAGTGATACCTGAGGAGCTGCAAATACTACTAGACAACTCATTGTTAATAAGTCTAGTTTCATCAAATACTACATGTACAGATTCTTCTACAACTTGAGTAGACAAGTTGTAGACTATATAAGCCTTACTGTTGTTGCTGTACCCAATAAAAATTCCCTCTTGGGACTTGACAACAAATTTAGTCAAGTAAGACTTTCCATTGTTAAGTATGAAGCACTTACAACCAAAGATCCTGAAATAGGATAGGTTTGGTTTTCTGCCTTTCACAACCTCATAGGGGGTCTTGTTAAGGCTTTTAGTAATGGTAGCCCTATTAATAACATGGCATGCAGTATTAACTGCCTCAGTCCAGAAATATTCTGGTAGTGATGTATCACTTAATAGGGTCCTACCAGCCTCAATCAAGGTTCTATTCTTCCTCTCAGCAATGTCATTTTGCTGAGGTGTTCTTGGTGAAAAAAACTCTTGAAATATCCCAAAGTCTTCACATAGTTTTGTCATACTATCAGACTGGAATTCAGTACCATGGTCACTCCTTATTTTGACCACTGCACTGTTTAGTTCATTCTGAATCTGTTTGACAAAGCTATAGAAGACAATAGGTGTTTCAGATTTCTGTCTAAGAAAGAACACCCAGGAAAACCTTGAGTAGTCATCTACAACTACAAAGGTATAGACCTTCCTACCTAGGCTGTGCACTGGAATAGGACCAAAGAGATCCATATACAAGAGGTATAAACACCTCAAAACATCTTTGTTGTTAATGCTACTAAAGGTGGATCTTGTCTGCTTGCCCTTTTGACAAGCTGAGCATATTCCATCTTTGACACACTTAACTTGAGGACCATTCCTCACTAACTCTTTGCTAAAGAGTTTGTCAATTGTCTTGTAATTTAGATGGGCTAGCCTCTTGTGTCATTTGACATAATGCGAGACTTTCTCATCAGCTACAAGACACACTTGAGAACCATTGGTCTCACACATAATGTCTAGGCAGTAGACATTCCTCTTTCTCTAACCTGTCAAAATGATCTCTTGATCATTTGACCTCCTGATATGACAACCATTTTTGACAAATGAGATGTCATATCCTACATCACTTAATTGACTTATACTAATTAGGTTGTGTTTCAAACCTTTAACATAAGCCACTTGAGTAATGGTAACTAAGTTACTAGAAATGTTACCAAACCCTTTGATGATTCCTTTTTCAGAACCACCAAAAGTGACTTTTGGACCATCTTTGATAGGTGTGTAGTCCCTTAGTAATCCCATAGTTCCAGTCATATGTCTGGAACATCCACTGTCCAAGTACCATTTTGGGTCATGGCCACTTGGACTCACCTGCAAAACAGATTAGTGAACCTTAGAACCCAAAGAATTCTTGGGTCCTTGGTACTTGTTAGTTTGCTTCCTGACAAAGCTACCTGCAGGTTTTCCAACAGGCGGTTTGCTACTCACTTTGGCACTAGCATTGTGCCAACAGTCCATTGCAAAGTGGCCTACCTTCCACAGCACCAACACTCAAACTTATTGTACCTTTGCTTAGGTACAGTCTTAGCTGTTTTATCTACAGCTGGCTTGTTGAGAGTTGGGGCTTTGCCCTTGGACTTGGACTGAACAGTCCTTGCAGGTTTAGTAAATCCCAGTCCAGCTTTACCTTTGTGATGAACAAATTCATCAATTAAAGGTAGAACTGACTTAGGTTTAGAAAACCTAGCAACTAGATCTCTCTCCTTCTGAAGACTAATCTCCAGACTCTTGATTTGATCATTCTTAAATGATATAGTCTCCATCTGAATCACAGTTATGTGCTTCAGTCTGGCTATCTCATTAAGTTTTTGATCAAACAACTTCTTATAATCAGTTGCAGCCATTTTGAGACTTGCAATCTCCTTAGCTTGACTCTTGGCCAAGGATTTGCATTTCTTAAATGCTTGCAACAGAACTTTACATTCATCTATCAATTGATGAATATCCTCTTCAGACTCAGATGCATTCTCATCACTTGATGATGATGAATCTGATTCTGAACTAGCATAAGAAATTGAACTGGAAGAACAACTTTGTACCTTACTAGGTCCTGGCTGCTCCAGGATTTTGTCACTTTCTGTCAATCCCATCAGTCCTTGGCACTGACTGTCTTCTTGATCATATATGGAGTTCATGATCTGGATGAACTCTTCTTCTTCCTCAGCAAACAGTCCTATATATGCCTCAGCATCTGACTCAGTTTCTGATGAAGAAATATCTGACAGGCTCTTATCCTTTTTGGCAACAAAAGACTTTTCCTTCTTGCCTTTGAAATGAGTCTTTTTCTTATCATTAGACTCCTTCCTTTTCTCAGGACAATCTGCAATCACATGTCCTTGTCTATTACAACAATAACATACTATTTTTGAAAGAGTTGCTTTGCTAGACTTGGTCTTTCTCCTGTCTTTCTTTGAAGACTTTTTATTCTGATAATAGTCTTCTTTACCCTGTGAAGTAGATGGCTTTGTCCTCCACTATTTCTTCTTTAAGAACTTCTGAAAATGTCTTGTGAAGGCAGCAAAGTCCTCATCACTTCCACTGCTTTCAGATTTTTTGCTTGCTGAATTATCTGACTCAGTTTCAGCATCCTTTGGAGGTGGAGATGGTGACTTACTTCTGTACTTTCTGGGGGCTTCTGTTTTAAATGCCACTGTCCTTTCTTTATGTTCACTTCTTGTTGATTTCTCCTCTTCTTTCCTCACTGTCAACTGCATTTCATAGGACAACAGTTTGCCAAATAGTGTTGGTGGAGGAATTTCTGCTAACTTTGCCATTTCCCTAATGGCACTGATCTTGGTGTCCCAATATTTTGTAAGGGACCTTAAGAACTTATCATTAAGTTCATAATTACTGAACTCTCTGCCATAGGACATAAGCTCATTCACAATTCTATAGAACTTTTTATAGCATTCAGTTATGCTATCAGATCTTCCTTGCCTAAAGCTTTCATATTCTTGATTTAACAAGGATTTTCTGTCTTGCCTCACTTCTTCAGAACCATCCATATACACTATCAAGGTATCCCACATCTCTTTAGATGTCTTGCAGTGTATCAAATTCTGAAAGGTAGCATCATCTATAGCACTTACAATGATGTTCTGAGCCCTCTTATCCATTGTGGCTAAAACTATTTCATCCTTTGCCATCTCAGAGAAATCCTTAGGTGTTCTCTGATTGGCATCTAAGACTGAAACCTTCATGGGCACATATGGCGCTTCTTTCACTGTGATATAAATCCTAGGGTCTGAGGCTTCCATAAAAAGTCTCACCATTTCCTTCCATATACCAAATATCTCTTTTCTGCATAAGGGTAGCTTTATGGATCCCAATTCCTTATGATTCTCAGTGGAACCCATGGTTCTTGATTTCCTTGATTCTGTAATGTACTTAGACTGAATCTGCCAACATGATCTACTCAGACTGTTAGTCCCTTTTTGAGTAACCTCCCTCAGATACCACTTGAAAGATATTGTACCTAATCACCTAGGGGGGGTGAATAGGTGACTTAAATCTTTTTAACTTTTTAGGCAGAATTCAGATTAATTCTCAGAGTTATAACTATATTTACCAAGCAAACAAACAGCAATCACAGCAAACCACAATCACACAGTAGACACACAGTTTTATAGTGGTTCCCCAAGCTTTGGGTACATCCACTTTCCCCCTTCGCCTATCTAGCAGTGTACTAGATTCAGCCAAACTCCTCCACTATCTCAGATCCTCAGATCTTACACTCTGAACCCCAAACCAGGTTCCTACAGCTCAGGCCCAAGGCCATACAACTCAGCTTTTCCACAAAGCCTACACTCAACCACCAAGGCCTACACTCAGCCACCAAGGCCTACACTCAGCCACAACAGGCCTACACTCAGAGATTCAACTCTCCTACACTAAGGCACACATGCCCTACACTAAGCCTTTATAATTACAGGATTACAAACTCAGATCCCTAAGGATCCTACAAGATATAATGAATACAAAAATATATACTCAACAACTCAGAGAAAAGAGAGATGAGTTGTGAGTTTCTTGATGAGTTCTTGGAAGAACTCAGCTGAAATCAATCTGACTTGGCTTTCTTCAAAGCTTCTTGAATGTAGAACACAATAAGACTGATTCCCCTCTGCAGTTGATCCTTGATCTCTGCTACTTAAGATTCAGACCAAATCTGAATCCTTCTTCTCAGCCTGGTTCCAGCTGCTGACTTCTTAGATGGAGCTCTCTTTCTACAACTTCTTAGATCTTTACTTGAAAGCTAGATCTTCTTTGTATATTGATCACTTCAACCAACAACTTCTGTAGACAGTATAAGCCTATTTATAGGTCTTCTTCATGGTAACCGGCTGGTCCGGTTCATAACTGATTTCTGACAACTCTGACAGGTGCAGTAGACCGGCTGGAATGACAGCTGTCAAGTCATCCAGTCAGTTCTTGAAAATTCTCTAACTGTCTGAAAGTGTCGAGATTGTCTGTCTTTAAGTGTCGACACTTATAGACCAAGTGTCGACACAAGTTGACTAAGTGTCGACACTAGCCTACATGGTGTCGACACAACTCCTTGTGTTGTAGATTTTATATCACGACACTGCTTCTTCTTTATGTGTCGACACTTATATTGTATGTCGACACAAGTACTTGTACTTCAGTATTTTGCTGAATTCTTGTAAGTGTCGACACATCTCCTTTGTGTCGACACATCTTCATGTGTTGAACTTGTTAAGTGTCGACACATCTTCTTGATGTCGACACTTGCCTTCAGTGTTGATACTTACTGAGTGTCGACACAGCTCCTTGTGTCGACACATTCTTCTTTTGTTGAGACTTCAGCTGAGTGTCGACACATCCCCTCAGTGTTGACACTTGTACTTAGAATATTTTGTTGAACTTTGCTGATCTTTGCTAAGTGTAGACACAGCTCCTTGTGTCGACACTTTCTTCAAGTGTTGAGTCTTCAGCTGAGTGTCGACACATTCTTTCTTGTGTCGACACTTTCTTCAAGTGTTGACTCTTCTGCTGAGTGTCGACACATTGCTCTGAGTGTCTACACTTATACTTAGCTTTTGCTGACTTTTGCTGAGTGTCGACACAGCTCCAAGTGTCGACACTTTCTGATGTAGACACAGTTTCACTGGGTGTCGACACAACTGCTAAGTGTCGACACTGCTTCACTGCACTTTTCTTCATTGAGTGTCGACACAGCTCCTTGTGTCGACACTTTCTTCCTGGTGTCGACTCTGCATCCCAGGTGTCGACACAATCACTCCAAGTGTCGACACTGCTTGTCTGGGTGTCAACATAAGTCTTCTTAAGTATCGACACATTCCTCCTGGGTGTCGACACATGGACTTAGAAACTATTTCATCTTTCCTGCAAATACTTAACCTGCACAAGGTAACTCAGAAATACATCAAATACATTTTGATGTATATCATTGAGTAGAGTGAGGCTTCTTCAAATCAGGTACATTTAAACCAATGTACACAACACCCGAGACTCATGAGATTGAGAGAGAGAAGGGAATGAATGGCCTATCAATCTTTTTGTATTCTTTTCCCCGGTGGACATAAGAAGAGAGTTTGTCTACTAGAATATGACTTAAGCATTGATGAATAGCTTATGAAACAATCTCAAGAGGCATTGTGCCCTTTTCCTCACTTTGCTCGCCTCTTCTGGGCATGTCAAACTAGTGAAATCAGTCTCTCTCTTCATCTTTCAAGAACAACAAGAGGTAGCGTTCAAGGAGTATTCTGATTCACTTTCGTAAGAAAGCATTCTTCACGTTCATCTAAAGGCTCTCATGCCTTCTCGCACATTTCTTTATCAGCCCCTTTCCTAGCTTGGCTTGTGGAAGTCATGGTTGTTTTCAAAAGATGGATTTCCTCCCTGTTGATAGGTCAGTAGAACATTTCAAAGCCAACCCCTACTCTATTTGGGGTGATCACTTCTTGACTTTGCGGGTCATCTCTCATTAGGATCTCTTCTCGCCTTTTTTTCCTCTTTTATATATGGCATTCCGCATGAGGTTTTGTAAGATAATAAGCCTCGGATCCCCAACAATTGGTCATCCCATTTCTTACTTGATTCCCAGACACTTATGTCTTCTAATTGACCAGACCCAAAGCTGGAAGAGGGAATCAATTTACCAGACTGGTCGAGACCAACCGCTATTCTCCCTAAATAGAGTGCTTCCTTCTCTTATGCTGCTGATCTATCGCTTTTGGGCACATGGCATGACCCCTTCTTTGATCGGATTGTTAATTCAAGTACGGGCTTTCCGTCTTGCTGGATAAGACTTTTGGATCCAAAGAAAGAAGCTTCTCGAAACGGGTCGGTAGTAGCCGACACTCGATCACACTATATAAGAGATTCCGGAACAAACGGGGAATCAACCCCTAAAATAAGAAAAGAGGACTTCGTGGCGGTATGTTGGGGCACATACGTATTCATAAAATGACCAAGCACTTTCTTGTGGCATCGCTCTGGTCACCTAAACAAATTGTGGCTATGAGTGGTGACAATGGTGCTTAGACCTCACCTCGCCACCCCAATCATTAAGGGTGACTAACGAGTCCTTGTTCAAAATTGCACATATACCAGCGAAAAGTCACACTACGAACGGTTTTTGTTGCACTCCAATGGATGCAGGGGATTCAATCTAACATAGAGGGATACCATCATAGGGACTAGTCATCGTAAGACTCAAGCTGTTTGGCTCTTTATAGATAGAGATAAGACCAAAACAGGCCTAACTGTGCTTACGTTATGTCCACATCATTGCCCAGTGAGAAGGCTTTCTAGATTTGATCTCTTTCATCTCGTCCTCTGCCATATCTGCCTTCGCCAGCTGTATCGCCAGCATAATTGAATGTGGATCCGGGCTTTTCCAAGATAGACCTGATCTCTCAATTAGATAGCAGCGCTCACCACCCTGAACCTAGGATTGAGGACGGACGATCGACTTCGGTTGGGCTTTGTAGGTTGATAGCTCTTTGAATCGTAGCATGCTCAGGGAAATATGATCGCGAGTATGGTCTTCATCTGGCGACCCTTACCCTATCAATCAAATCAATAGGGTCGATGAGTCACGATAGTGACGAAGGTAAAGTAAAGGCCTCCGATAAGCTTGATGGTTCTGTTCTGAGCCGCTCGCCACGGTTCTTCCTTGAAGAATACCCCTCCAATAAGGGAAGCTTCCAGGAGAAAATCTTCCTCTTAGGCGATATTCCTCCTAGGCAGAGAAGACAATTCCCTTGGTGAAAGGTTACGTCGAAGACTGCGAGACTGATTTCTTTGATTTTTTTTATCTTCCCCATGACAAAACAACGTTTTCCCCTCTAAAATGTTTTGAGTGTAGAATTGTTCTTTTTAGATTCAAACCCTCTCTGATATTCCTAGATTCTATATCTATGGATATATGTCGAAGTTAGACTGAAAGGAGCGACCACAGGGAGCTGAGACGATTCGTTGACTTTGTCATTTGAATCCCGTCATTAGGGAAACCCGAAAACCTCTGTAACAGAATGAAAAGCTTTTTATTAGAAATAGTTGTGTTATGTTAGCTAGGCTACCTGGCTGATCAGGAGTTCCATTCGAACTAGTGTAGTGCTTTAAATAGGAAGGAAGTTGAATTTGGTAGTCTCATTAGTTGAGAAAGGGTGATAGTAAAAACAAAACAATGAAGTTCAGGAGCGATCTTTTCATCCAACTCTCAAGATCATAAGAGAAGACAACAGCTTTGACGCCCAAACCTCCCATGTCTTCTGTTGGTCAACTAATGGTAAACCAAACCCGATAGATGCTAGTGGGCGAAGACCTTATTCACTTCCTTCTAGTTCCCTACTTCCTATGCGCTACGCCTAAGAAAGAGAACCACTTACATCTCATAGTTGAATCCTTATTCTTAGCTCTTTGACGGGCATGTCAAGAATGATCTCTTCTCCTTCCTAGGCGGGATCCTTCTCGCCCCGCATTGAGAGTAAAGAAAATACACGTCGTGATGCCACGTCGTGCAGGGGACAACTGCAGACGCTCAGGCAACTCGTCCTCACATTTACTTCATGTAAAAGGTTTATGCGATTAAGTTAAAAACAATGCATATAAGCTATTACAGTTACTGACCGTGTTCCTCTGTCGGGTGGATCACTAGTCCATAGGTGAGAAAATATATAGGTTTTACGCGGCGAAAAATACTGAGTTGATTTATTTGCTAACCTATATGAGAATGAAAGTATAATATCTTAAAATGATGATGTGACTTTTACATTTAATATATAGAAGACTTTTATAACGCTTAAAAATAATAGATTTAACAGTCGATACTCCAGAATATAGTTTTGTATATTTTAAAATAATTAAATGCATCCTAACTTAAATCCTTCCTAGAGAGCAAGTATAAACAGGTAAAAAAGTAACAGCAGTAAAAACAGCAAGTAGTCTACCACGGAAAAAGTCAAAGACTATGAGCGTCAACAACTGGCACGAAACCATAGTAAAATCTGACAAGTCTAAACAAAGTCAACTACCTTAAAGCTTTGAGGTGGAAGCTAACGGTCGCAGCAACCCGCAGCACCAGAAGCACAACACGATCAGCTAAATCTGCTACTGTTCTAATCCTGAGGCATTCAAAAGAAGAACACTTCAGAAGCAAGATACAAATTGTGCAAAGAGTAAAGACAGACTAAACAAACATCAAAGTGAAGGAAATTGTAAAGCGACTGCAACTAAATGGTCAGTAGTAGAGTAAAAGTAAGCAATAGTAAATCTAGCTGAGCAAGAATGACTAATCACATCATCAGGACGGAACAAGCACCAACATCAGAAGTTCAAACTTTCATCTTTCATTAATATTCATGTTATTCATCAATAAAAATGAGACTGATCAGCTCAACAATAAAGAGTACTGTGCTGGGGAAAAAGGTCCACAATGCGCACAAACCCAGCCAATAGGCACCATGCCAAGGGAGAAACCCCAACGCGCATAAACCAAGCTAAGGTAATGTGTCAGGGATGAAAGTCCACAACGAGCATAGACTCAAGCATAAGGCACTATGCCGAGGGAGAAACTCTAACGCGCACAGTCCATCTGTGTTTCTTTGGTTACATAATTTTACAAGCCGAGTTCCTTTTTATTTATCTCGTACTCACTGTCAACAACAATGTGGACTGCATAAGGACATTTTAAGGTCAAACAAGTGAAGTTTAATCAAAAACAACGGAACGCACAAGGTGTCACAACGATCAATATGACTCGATGGTTAAAACAGCATGACAACCGATTCATTTACCAATTCTACGGACTAAAATTTTGGGGGTATGGTTTTAGGGAAAACAAGTCGCAATTCAAAGAAAAGAGAGAAAATTAGAATTTAAGGACAAATTTCTAAGTAATTGAAACATGACAAACTCAAACAAATGTAGCAAAAATTTAGAATAAAGGATCAAGAGGGAGAGCAAGAACACCACTTGCCTTGGTTTTTCCGGAAAAATCCTCTGAATCACCCCACGTCGCAGATCGGGGCAAAAGAAGACGGGAGGAGTCGAAATCTGAACAAAAATGACCGAAATAGAGGTTAGGACCGAAAAACCCTAACGAGAAAACTTAAGAAATGAAAAAAATTTACCACGATGGCGTAGCTCTCGACGAGAGCTTTCCAGATCTACGATCGGTTGGAAATTTCGAGCACCGGAGCTCCGCTGACGGCCACCGAAAGATTCACGACTTAGAACTCTGCCGTCACTATCGCTCTCTGGTTCGGCCAAGAGAAGAAGAAGTTCTTTCTTTTTATCTATCGTAAATATAAGAATATATATATATATATATATATATATATATATATATATATATATATATATATATATATATATATATATATATATATATATATATAATTTCTTGTCTAAAACGATCGATCTACGAGCGAGTGCGCGAAAGATGAAAATAGAGATTTAGGATGCCTTCAAATCAAAAAGTGCCAACATGAAAGTTATAGATCTCGTTGAGACGAACAAATTTTATGTTAATCATTTTTTCATACGACATCGTTTTGACTCTCAAAATGGCGCTCGAACGCAAACAACAACGAACTACTCGAGATGAATAAACAGTACTCGAGACGAGAATACAAGTACTCGAGAGGTAGAAAACAAGCTACTCGAGTACTAAAATTTACCACTCGAGAACAAGATCATTCACTCGAGAGGCAGAATTACATCACTCGGGAGGCAAAAATAAATCACTCGAGTAAAATTTGCATGAACAGTACTTCACTCGAGTAAAACAAACACCACTCGAGAGAAATTTTGCGTGAACAGTAGACCTACTTGAGAAGCAGGAAAATTCACTCGAGAGAAAATTGCGGGAACAGTGGATTTACTCGAGTGAAATATTGCAGAAATAACAACTTAAACAAGAGCAGAACTTCACTCAAGTAAAGTTTTGCATGAAAAACAATTTTTTGCAAATATACCCTTTTGATCAAACTATATGAATGAATAGTACTTTTTATTTTTGAATTGTACTTTAATATTAAATTATCCTTATTTATATATTTTTGAATAAGGAAACACGAGATTAAAACAGAGGCTCAAACGCATGCCGAATTAAATGAAATTCGCACCGTAGGCAGACAATGATGCTACGAATGCAACGGCGAAGACGGAACCAAAATCCGATGAGCCGTTCTTGAGATATAAATCATCAAAGTCTACGGCGAACATAAATTCTACAAAACTTCGAAAATTCGCCGAGGCTCGAATATCGCTAGGATCGCGACGAAACTTGACGAGCATGTCAAAAATTAATTAATTTAATTTTCCAATGTGAAATTTTCCATTTTCGGCAAGGATTCACGAATTTGACCGACTCGATCGAATAGACACGAAAACGCACTAACGGCGTCGCGCGACGGCCGCCTGCTGATGAGAAGTTGGAGCTTGGCTCATCAACTCTTGCGGATTGAAGGATTGGACTGAGAGGCAAGTCCGCCTAGCCCGCAATAGAGGAAATTAGTGTTGGAGAGCTGGAGCAAGTCCAGACTCTTGGGCGGATTGAGGAGGCAGGTCGGCAGATCAACTGAAGTCTGACAATTGGAAGGAGCGGCTTGCCGCCCTAACTGGGCGACATGGGCTTGGCGACCTAGAAGGTCGCGCATTCTGGCGAGGTGGAAATAGGCATTGCGGGCTTGCGGCCTGGAGGCAGGCCCTTTGAAGATGTGGTGGTCTGGGCGGTTAAGGATCTGAGCTCGCCAAAGCTGACCGGCACCTGTTTGGATAGAATCTTGGAGCGGTTATCTGAACAAGGCACGCAGTCTGCAGGGGCGGACTGAGGAAACATTCCGCGGCCCATGCTGACCAGGGGAACGCTGCGCGACCTGAGCGATCAGACCGCTAAGACCACCTAAGCCGCGCGCCTTGAGCGGACAGAAAGGCCTGTCCGCCCGCACTAAAATGTTGCGACCTCCAGGGATAACCTGGAGCAGGCCGTGACTAGCGAGCTGGCTGCCTTGGGAAAGATCGCCGATTTCTGGGTTAACATAATCCCCGCACTTTTTTAAGTTATGAAGGGAACTTCGAAAAAAGTTGGAGACCCACGAAAATCGTGATCCACCACAAAGGAGAAGAAGGGGGCAAGGAGAGATATAACCTGATGTCTCTCCTTACGAGTTTGCTAATGCCTGTCTTTTTCCTGCAAAGGAAAAACTAATGTAGGCATGTATGGCAGGTACATCTTCTGTGTACCTAGATTTGCCTTTGCAAAATGAAGAAGACGTGTCTTCCACTGAGTTCTGCAAAATGAAGGTGAGAGGAAAACATAAAAACATAATAACTTACAAGTACCTGGTGGAGGCTTGCAAGCACCTGTCATCCTCTTCGAAAAGAAGAGTAAGCAGCATGCGTGAAGAGGAAAATAAGTTGCAAGTACCTGAAGGGGGACTTGCAATCATTTGCTAGTTTCTGCAAAAGAGGAGTTAGCGGCAGATATAAAAGTAAAGTAGGCTGCAAGTACCTGAAGGGAACTTGCATTAATCTGCTAATCTCTGCAAAAAAGGGGTTAGAAGCAGACATGATATATGAAAATAGGTTGCAAGTACCTTAAAGGAAACTTGCTGGAATCTGCTGATCTCTACAAGAAAAGTGTTAGGAGCAGATGTGGTCTATAAAAGTAGGTTGCAAGTACCTGAAATGAAACTTGCGGGCGCCCGCTAATCACTGCAATGAGAAGAGTGAGCAGCAGACATGATATAATGAACTAAGCTGCAAGTACCTGAGCGGAACTTGCGAATGCTAGCTGGTTGATGAGCTAAGGTGAATATGATCATTTTGCAGAGGAAATAGCTACTGAACTCTGCTAATAATTGAATGAAGATCAAACCAGAATAACGATCTTCTTGCTAGATTAGAGACATCTTTAACATGAAGTCCAGATCAATAAGTCGAGCGTTGACTGTTGATATGATAGGATGAATATGATCAGTTTAGCAGACAAGAAGCTTGACGAATCTGCCAATCTGGATAAAGATTAGACCGTGATGGTAATCTTTAAGATGGATATGATCTTCAATATGAAGTCCAGGTCAACAAGATGAAACCATGTTAATTAAATCTCAATAGCGTGGCTTGATGATCAGGGATAATCATATTCCTCGATCAATGATTAATGTCATTAACACTTGATAAGAAAAATGAAAGAGCTTGTAAGTCATCATCTGATAGAGCTTTGAGCAAGCAATGCATATAAGATGTGCATAAGAAAAATGAATGTTACGAATCCTTTTGATAGGTCGGATTTAACCTGTTCACCTATGAAAGAGGCAGTTGATAAAAAGAGGTCTATAATCGGAGATGACCAAGAGAGACTGGATGCTGCCACAGGAGATCACCCGCGGGACTTATGCATCGCTTGCCTGAGAAAGGTCATCACGAGTATAGTCCTACTAAGAGCGGGCTGACCTCGCATCCTTTAGAAGGGAACAAAAGAGAAAAGCACGGGAAATCCTAAGAAGGATCGCTAGATGCACTGCTCTTATGCCTCGGGTAACAACATCATTGATCAATGAGACTAGTTGCACCCAGTGGCCTAAAGTATTGCTTGTCTGTGGAAAGATTAATGGAGTTATGGGCCCCGCGAAAGCACGGATTGAGAGTACCACATAGTGTTCGGCCATCACAGTTGTGAGATGATCGAAGAGACAAGGCTATGATTGGTCTATATTGCTTGTCAAGTAAAGATCATTGTAACTATAATGTATCCTAAACAAAGCACAGTAGAGCTAAAACATGGGACCTCCCGGGTGCACACTCTGTGTTAGATACCGGCTAGGATCTGAAGTCTCGTATTCCATAACATGAGAGTTGGATAGCTCCCACTACACATATGCGAACACTCCCCACGATATGTGGTCGTAGTGGCCTTATGTCGGAATCCAATATCGAGGGGGCCTATAGCAAGACTTGGAAATATCTCGGTGGTTCAGTGATCTCTTTGGCAAAGAGAAAATAGAGGAGGAAGCACTCCAAAAAGGGAAATGTGTCAGTACAGGATCCCTGACGAAAACTTTATTCAAAAGCATGAAGGAACGCTTAGAAGTGCTTTGAAAAGAGAATGTTTGAAACATATAAAGTAAGAGTAAGAGTAACCGATAATGAACGTGAGGAGTTGTGAGGAGTTTGGGATGTCCTATCTCAACTCCTCTTACGTCATTATGAAGTCAACAAGAGGATTAAATAATTGTCGAAAAATCACGGGCATTACAATCACCCCTCCAAAAAGGAAGTTTCGTCCCGAAACTTGGAGCACGAAATGAAACAAGATGGCAGAGAAAGAGACACAACAGAAGAATTCTTCAAACAAGAATACTAACTGGGGAAGACTAGGAGAACGGCTGAGGATGAGATTCTCTCATTGCGGATTCCAATTCCCAAGTTGCACCTCTAGCATCCTGATTTCGCCAGAGAACCTTAACCATCAGAATTGTTTTCTTTTTTAGTACACGATCTTGGGTCTCCAGAATACAGACAGGCTCTTCGATATACAAGAGATTTGGCTGCAACTGGGGCACTGAGTCAAGGACATGCCGATCACTACGAATACACTTTTGCAACTGGCTCATGTGAATTACGTCGTGAACACCAGGGAAAGAATCCGGCAATTCCAGTCTATAGGCAGAAACTCCAATGCTCTCCGGAATATGAAAAGGTCCCACATACCTGGGATCTAGCTTATGGTTCCTTCCAAATCTTTTAACACCTGGCATTCGAGAGACCTTCAGAAATACCATATCCCCAACTGCAAATTCCAGACCAACTCTGCGCTGATTTGCATACTTCTCGTATCTCTCCTGAGCTAACCTCAGCTTTTCACGAATATGCATTATTAAAGTACTCATATCCTCCAGCGCTTCCGGACAGAGCAAAGGCTTCGCACCTACTTCTGCCCAAAACAGGGGAGTCCGACAACGCCTTCCATATAAAGCTTCAAATGGCGCCATCTGCAAATTCTCCTGATAGCTGCTTTTGTACGCGAACTCCATCAGTACAAGGCATTTATCCCAAGCCCCGCCATGGTCCAGAATATAGCATCTAATCATATCCTCCAAGATCTGATTCACTCTCTTTGTCTGACCATTTGTCTGAGGATGATAGGCAGTAGAATACCTAAGGTCAGTACCTAGAGCTCCTTGCAAGCTCTGCCAGAAACGAGACATGAATCAGGAGTCTCGGTTTGACACAATACTCGTAGGTAAACCATACAGTCTGATAACTTCATCCAGATAAATCTCAGCTATCTTTTCCATGGAATAATCAATCTTGAAAGGTACAAAGTGGGCACACTTGGTTAGTTTGTCCACGATAACCCACATTGCATCATGCCCTCGGGGAGATCTCGACAAACCAGTAATGAAATCCATGGATAAAATCTCCCATTTCCAACTCGGTATATCTAAAGGCGTTAACTTACCACTTGACCTTCTGTGATCAGCTTTGATATGCTGGCAGGTATAACATTCAGATACAAATCTTGCGATGTCATTCTTCATGCCTAACCACCAAACAATCTGCTTCAAATCTCTGTATATTTTTGTGGAACCAGGATGATAAGCAACACTTGAACCATGTGCTTCACTGCATATTCTTGCTCGGATGTCCCCAACAGCGGGAATACAGTATCTGCCGCGGTACTTTAGGGTATCCACATCGTCAATTGAAATGTCAGGTAATTCTCTTTTCTCTGTCCTACTGCGGAGGTGTTGTAAATCAGGATCATCTTTCTGATGTAGCCTAGAGAGAGTAATCCACGAAGGCTATCCCACCTCCAAGCTACTCGGCGAAGCACTATTCCCTACGGTTATGTCCATGAGCAAAAACTTTTCAACAAGGGATTGCACCAAGAGGTTAAAGATATGTGCGGGCTTCCGGCTCAACGCATCCGCTACTACATTAGCCTTGCCGGGATGATAAAGGATATCGACTTCGTAGTCCGCAACATACTCTAGCCATCAACGCTGGCGCAAATTCAATTCCTTCTGAGTGAAGACATATTTTAAACTTTTGTAGTCCGAATAAATTTTGCACGACACTCCATATAGAAGATGTCTCCACAACTTCAAGGCATAAATGACAGTAGCAAATTCCAGGTCGTGCGTAGGGTAATTCTTTTCATACACCTTCAATTGTCTCGATCCATACGCAATCACTTTGCCATCCTGCATCAACACGCAACCGAGTCCAACTCGCGAGGCATCCACATAAACAACATACTCTACTCCTTCCACCGACAATGCCAACACTAGAGCAGAACACAATCTCCTCTTAAGCTCTTGAAAAGCTTCCTCACAGACATCGCTCCAAACAAAAGCTGCGCACTTTTGCGTAATCCTGGTCAACGGTGCAGAGAGCACATAGAATCCTTCCACAAATCTTCTGTAGTAACTTGCCAACCATAAGAAGCTCCTTATTTCCTTAGGCGATGTAGGTCTCTTCCTATCCAAGACTGCGACTATCTTTGCGGTATAACGCCTCCCCTGTAATGACCGTATAATATGGGTTCAGCCGGGGACCCACAACATACAGACACCACATCTTTAGTATTATAAGATGATATAACTACCCAAACTCAAAACTCATAAGCAAAACACAGCAGAAACATCAACCAAGACTAGAAGTTATCCACATCCACAAGAGTCTCGAAACGGCCTTATGGCCTTACAACAAAAGAGAGTCCAAATCTCCAACAATACATAAACATCAAAGTGCATATGCACTCCTAAGCTACCTCGGCATGCAAGCCGAAAGACAACAACATCAAACATACAAAATCACAAAAGTAAAGCCATAGCAAGGATGGTAACACTTCATGAGGCTTAGGCCTTTCTGGCCGGCGAGCTAGCTCCTACTTGCGATCCTTGCCCTGTAAAATTTGAATGTAACGTGGGTCAGCAAAGGCTGACCTCAAACTGTGTAACAAACACATCTCCTCTCGGCCGCCCCTAACGGACCCCAGGGTACCCCTCCAATCTGCAAGTCAGCACTTTGTATACAATATACAAAAACAAGTATAGCACTAATGAACATGCTTGGATGTCTCAAACAACATGCATGTTCTCTACTATTGAGCATATAAAGAAAAAGGGCCTACTATGCAGCATGAATGCAAAACCCGGGCTTTACCCAAGACACCCTAACGCGTATGCATCTAGCACATCATCACATCATCTGGGTACTCATCATTTCCCCATTGGCATTAAGCCGCAAACAAAGGGGGCACTGCAATTCCCCCAATGGCATGCAAGCCGCCACACGGAACTCTTGCCAAGGCCCCACCCGCTCATGGTCTTAGACCCGGGCTTGCCTGCAAGCTTTGACTTCTCATGTCAGGATTCCGTCTAACATACTGACTGATTCTAAGAAGCCTTGCTGGACCCCACCCACTCATGGCCTCATTGCCCGGGCTTGCCCCATGCCTGGCATTCTCGTCAGTCTCACAAAAGGGGATTAGTCTCGCCGGGACACTCTCCACACATGACCTGCACGTCATGGGATAGCCAGCCAACCACGGAGACAAAGCCATGTCTTAGCACATTACAATCCAAAAACCAAAACCACCCTAATCCCTCATTCGTACTGCAACGTCCCCGTGCACCAAGGAAACCATCTACCGCCAATGCAGAGCTAACCTTGTCCACCAAGGAAACCATCTACCATCATTGAGGAGCTAACCTTGTCTGGTTCCGACTACACGTACTCACTCGAGAAAAGGGGGAAAAACATCACAAACATCACAAATGACATCTTGCCGCAATGGATCTCTACGAATCCTTAAAGCTCGTATGTAACATCACCGAGTCGGACTAACGGTCGCGACTACGGCTTCACCCACCATGCCCAATCCACTAACAGAGCGGATCTCTAATGCAAATAACTTGCCGGGGACGGACTCAATCTACCCGGAGGTCCCTCTTGAACCTTGGCGACCCAAACCCCTCTCATTTGAGAGTTTGGTGCCCAAAAACTAGAAAGTAAAAGAAGCTAAACATTCATCCTAAAACCAAGAGGAGAAGTGTCATTACCTTCCGACCTCTCTTCCTAGGCATGACAACTTAGCCAGATGAAAACCTTCGCAACGGTCTTGCCTCCACGAATCTGGACTCGGCTCGCGATTTGGAGCACCGAAGCTTCTCCGGCAGCCGGATCTCTCCTTCACCTTCTTCCTTGCTCTCCCTTCTCTCTAGATCTTAGAAAGAGGGTGTTTGAAGAAAATGAGGGTTTCTATACCCTATTCCCGGACTTAACTCAGCAAGGGCAACCCTGGACCATCAGATCCCAAAAGAAGGAAATGAACTGCCACGATCCGAACTGAAAATCAAAACAGCAGGGCCGAACACGGCTTGTGATACGCCCGTGTCCAAGGCCGTGTTCCCCAATCGACGCCGAAACCGTCGCACCCATAGTAGGATACGGGCTCTGAACACGCCCGTGTCAGAGCTGACATGCCCGTGTCATGCAGTACATGCCCGTATGCCTAGGCGTGTTCCTCCATCGACACATGACCAATCACAATCCGAGAAAGACACGGACTGGGACACGCCCATGTCTCAGGTCGTGTTCGAAGCCTCGATGATCATCGACTGCCTCTTCATCGACTTCACAGAAAAAATTTGTCGAACATGCTCGACACGGCCTTGGACACGCCTGTGTCCTGTGTTCACTGTCTCGGCACATCGTCGAGCGCAGTTTATCGACCACCCGGGCTCTCGGCGAACCCGGCACGATACGGCCATGGACACGCCTGTGTCCTAGGCCGCGTTCCCTGTCTCAACACATCATCGAGCGAAAATCATCGACTTCCCGAGCTCTCGACGAACCCGTCATGACACGGCCACGGACACGCCTGTGTCCTAGGCTGTGTGACCTTTACCAAGACCCAAACTTGGCTCTCGACGCTGCTCGTCCTTCTTTCGAATTTTGGGGCATTATATGCGGGGTCCACAAATATACCATCCTTACTTACAATGTGTCCTAGGAATGACACCTGAGATAACCAGAACTCGCACTTGCTAAGCTTTGCATACAACTTGTGCTCCCTCAGAGTAGATAGGACCAAGCGCAAGTGCAATGCGTGCTCATCTACATTTCTGGAATATACCAGGACATCGTCAATGAATACCACCATGAAATTATCCAAAAAATCCTTGAACACTCTGTTCATCATATCCATAAAAGCTGACGGTGTGTTCGTTAGTCCAAATGACATTACCAGAAATTCAAAGTGACCATAGCGAGAACGAAAAGCAATTCGCGGAATGTCTGACTCCCGGATTCTTAACTGATAGTAACCTGAATAGAGGTCAATCTTCGATAACACGGAACTACCTCACAACTGATCGAACAAGTCATCGATCCTAGGTAACAAATATTTGTTCTTAATGGTCACCTTGTTTAGAGCTCGATAGCCAATGCATAGCCTCATTGTTCCATCCTTTTTCTTCACGAAGAGCACTGGTGCACCCCAGGAGGAAGAACTGGGTCTAATAAAACCGCACTGCAATAACTCATCCAGTTGAGTATACAACTCCTCTAACTCACGCGATGCCATGTGGTACGGTGCGTTTACAATAGGGCGAGTGCCTAGCTCAAGGTCATAACAAACTCCACCTCTCTCTCAGGCAGAAGTCCAGGAAGACTAACAGGAAAAACATCCGGAAACTCACGCACCATAGAAACGTCCTCAACCCGGGTTGAACCAGTGTAGTTCCCAGAATAGAAACAGGAGACAAGAA
Organism: Platanthera guangdongensis; assembly: GCA_039583875.1. Classification (NCBI taxonomy): domain Eukaryota; kingdom Viridiplantae; phylum Streptophyta; class Magnoliopsida; order Asparagales; family Orchidaceae; genus Platanthera; species Platanthera guangdongensis. The sequence goes on along the minus strand of CM077163.1, from coordinate 198,719,934 downwards.
AAGAATCACAGCCAGACTCTAGAAATTTGCGAGCACATACCGCAGAAATGATCAGAGATTCTTGATGCGACAAACCATACACACTCATGGGCTGGCCATTGTGACCTTTAAAATCCAAGCTCTTGTGCTTGCACTGAATGACGACATCATAGCTGGACATCCAGTCCATGCCTAAAATCACGTCGAAGTCTACCAAATCTAGCACCTTCAGATCCGCAAAGGCTAGAAAACCACCTAGGAAGATGAGCCATTTTTGGATACCCTGACTTGAACTCACCAACTCTCCTGAAGGAAATTTGACGTTTATAGAGGTGTCTAACTGGTCGAGAGCCCAGCGATGTCGGTCTACAAAACTCCTCGCCATAAAGGAGTGAGTGGCACCCGAATCGAACAAAACCCGCACCCACTTATTCATCACCTTAAATTCACCTAAACACATAGCGCGCGTAACTAAAATGCGGAAACTATAAATCTACTAAAAGAGATTACTAGTTGAGTCAGAAACAAACATGAGATCACTTGAGTTGAAGATTGGGCTTCCTCCTTGGTCAGCACATTCAACTTTCCTTTTCCCTTGTCCACGAGAGGCGGGGGCGGCGGTAGAGTCTGCAAAGAACTGCATGCAGCGTAGGCTGGCTCTGCAGGCAATTAGCCTTCATGTGCTCTTTTTGGCCGCAGAGAAAATATGCTCCAGCCTTCTTGCGATAACGGGCCATATCATGCCCACTCCTCTGGAAAGAAGAATAGACAAGGCCTCCCTTTGGAGCATCCTGGATCGCGTGTACCTGAGATAGCTTCTGTGCATCCAGTCTCTTAAAGCACTTCTCAAAAGGGTGCCCTGGCTTACCACAGAAGCTACATGCTTCCCTTCTATCCTTCTTCGCTGCTGGGCCAGATGCCCTAGCACTTCCTCCATCATCAGATTTCCTCTTGTCCTTCTTTGCATGCTGTAACATCCCATTTCCAACTAGACCCCTAAGAGTGGTTTTGTCCATGGCTAGGTCATGACAAACCCTAGGAAGCCAGAAATGGGCCAAGAGATTGGAGACAAGTGTAGAAAATCATCATGGTCTGCAAATAGTAGAACTCTGAACAATGGTTTAAGATGACCATGGGGCTACACCTTGACCCCAAGACCCTACCACAACACCCCCTAACACCTTGGGAGGCCCATTAGAGCCATAAGGACCCATTGGTGTTAATCAAAGAGACTCAGTTGACCAAGGTCAACCCTAACCCAAAATGGGTCAAACTAGCCTACTTAGGGTCAATTGACCTTCCCCTAGCCAAGTGGACCCCACCTATGCCCTCCTAACCCTAAAGTGAGGTCAATGGATCACTAAGGACACATTGGGGTCAGCCCTAGAGGCCAAGTTGACCCAAGTCAACTCGAGCCCCTAATCTGGTCAAAGTGCCCTTACTAAGGGTAGGTGACCTCCAAAGTGTAAGGTAACCCTACATAACCCTACCTAGACCTTAGGGGAGACCAATGAGTCACCAAGGCCCCTTGGGGTTGACCCTAATGGTCATGTTGACCCAAGTCAACTCTAGCCCTAAAATGGTCAAAGTGCCCTTACCAAGGGACATGTGACCCCCAAGATGCCCAACCAACCCTACTCAAGTCTTCCTAGACCTTAAGGGAGTCCAATGGGTCACCAAGGACCCATTGAGGTCAAATCAAATGGTCATGTTGACCAATGTCAACTCTATTATAGTGTTAGGTCAAATTAGCCTAAATGGGCTAACCCAAGTTCAAACCCATTTCCCCCACTTGGGCTAACCTCATTTTAATATTAATATGAATTAGTGGGATTCCAATAGGCTGGAGGAGAGATCAAAATACGGCCATGGTGAGTAGGAGAGAGAAAGCTCCATTTTTCCCTTTAATGGAGGAGAGAGAAAGTGAGAAAAGAGTCCATTTATGGCCAAGGGAGACCAAGGGCCTCTCCAATTGATTCCAAAGGCTGAATACATTCCCCCTCATCAGGTTTGAGGAGTTTAATTGCCATGGCCATCCACCCAAGGTGGCTGAATTCAATTTCTTCAATAAGGAGGAGAGAGAAAGAGTGGTCAATAATGTCATGGAAGGTGAAACCCCCACAAATCCCCCCATTGATGGCTGGATTCAACTCCTCAGGAGTAGGGGAGGAGTTTCCAGCATTCTTCAGGTCGCCAAGGATCTGAATTCATTGAGATTTCAGTTTCCTAAAATTCCCCATTAATGGTGGAAATGAGGATTCAAGCTATGACTCTCTCTATCCCCCTTTTGCCTCTTTTAATAGCTTCACCAAGGTTAGAGGAGATGTTTCCACCCTTCACCTGAAGAAACCGGGCGGTTTGGTAGTGAAGTTGCAAGCATCGGAAAGCTCCACCACCGGCCATGGCGCACCACCACCACACTCGACGACAAGCTCGGTTAAATGTCCTCCTCTACTCCTTCCATGGGTAGATCTTAGGAATCGTTTAGGACAAGAATCAGAATCAATTGAGCCGATCTAAGTTTTCATTTCCATGGTTTTTCCAAAAATAAATGGTGGTCGGGTTCGCTGGAAACCACCCCTCCGGCGGCCGTGCCGCCGCCCGGCGATAGCCCCCACCTCAACGAAGGTGGTGGCGGTGGTGGCCGGCCAGGGAGGTGGCCGTGTGGCCGGGAAATGCTCTTGGAATAAGATCCAGGTTCGGACAATCATGGCCCTTGGCTGGAGGAAGAAGATGACCAGGAGCCCCACGATTTGCTTTAAGATCCGTGCAGATCATTTATTTTATTAAGTTTAGATTTCTGAATTTCTGTCCTGTAAACTAGGCTGTTTTAAAATAAATATTAAAAATACGTAGGCCCACCAGGTGGGAAAACGTTCAATATGAACGTTGTATCCCTATGGGTCTACTGTAATCCAAAATTGATTTGGACCAATTTGGACCTCTTCTTAGACCAGGGCACCCAGTTTGGTGGGACCTGTACCTAGAGTTGTCCTGCGATTAAAATGGATGCCCAACATTCATCCCTTGTCCAAATGGTCTGAAATTTGGACAGGGGATCAATCGTAACTATACCTAGGGTCTGTCCAAAATTGAGATTTTGTGGAGACACTTTGCCTAAAGTTTTTACTTTTAATTAATAATGATAGGGTATTTTAATTAAGTAGTCTAATGACCTCCAAACCCTCCCAAATATTGGTGAGAGGTCCCTGGAATCAATACATAGCTCTATACAAAATTTCAACTCATTTGGATAGGTTTTAGTTAGATAATCACCAAACCATAGTTTGGCTTTAAGGAGGTATTTTTGATTAAAAGTGCACTATGGACTTAAGGTGGCCACCTCCTCTCAATAGAGGCTGAGGATTTGGACACTGACTTGGCATGACCAATGTCACCCTATTAAAGAAAATGGGATGATTTAGGCTTGATTTTCCCTAGGGTTCAACCTCAAACCCTATGGAAGGACTTTTGAGGGTTGTGAAGGACATGGGGGCACATGCCCTTGTATGGCCTTGGAAACTTAGTAGAATTGAGAGTAATATAACCTAAGTTCTCTGGTAGGAACCTTAGAGGAGTTGGAGCAAGGTAGACACCTTAAAACCCTAACCCTAGTTTTAGAGTAGGAGCACAAATTTGAAGACTCAACCACTAAACCTTAACCAAAAGTTATGGAACTTGGGTAGAGTAGGTGTTAGGCCATCTAGAACCCCTGGTAATTTCTATAGAATTTTATGGATTTTATTACTGGTACTTCATTTGTTAATTACCAAAAGTCCCAAAATGATGTTTGATTTTATTATGGTTAATCTGTGCATTTGAATCTAATGAAACTTGGTCAACATATCTTAAAGGCCTAAGTGAATATCCCTGAATTTTATTATAATTTTTACTTGAGTTTATTTAGTACTTCCTTCACAAGTTTTGGAAAGGGCTTGGAAGAATAAAATTACTTAATGTGTTTTTTCTGTTGAAAAATCATACAACTTAGGTTTTGATGTTTCCAGGCCAAAACGTACTTGTAGAAATTTATTTATAATTTTTAGAGGTCTGTTTTCAGAACTTCCTTTACAAGGCCATATTTTTGAGAATTGGATAATTAATTAATTTAGGGAATAATTCTTTCAAAAAAATTATGAAACTTTACTTAGAGATTTTATGTACCCTTACAATCATCATGGAATTTTCTCTGAATTTTTAGAAGTATTTTTGTTGTACATCCCCTTTTAATGATTTATTTTGGAATAAATTGGAAATAACATTTAAGGGCTTAAACATTGCTGAAAAATTGGGAGATTCTGGATTTTTAGATGATTATTCATTTTTCATTTAACATAAATTTATTGGAATTTTATCTAGTCTAAAACTTGTACTTCATGTTCAAACTTGGAACTTTTGGTTATTAGAATAAATAAATAAATTATCGGTTAAATTATAAAAATTAGGAAATTATGGATTCAGGCTACAAATGCCAATATAGTCCTCCAATAATTATTATATGAGTACTGGATGAACATTTGGTATACTTCCCATTTTACGGGTCATATAGCTTAAGTGGTCTGCATTTAGTAAAACTGCAGGAAATCATTCGGGTTATGAATTAGAGCACATGTGTTGGGTTTTGTTGGTTAGCTGGAAAGGATAAATAGAATTAGGTGCATCATTGGAAGATAAAGTGTGTAGGGTGTTGTTTTGGCTAGGGTTTAGAGGCGCTCGGTTCCGACGAAATATCGTCCTCCCCGAGGTGAGGTGGAGTCAAATCACCCTAGGATTAGCCTATCGTAACATGAGAAAGTATGGGTAAGGGGTATCAACCAATAATAATAAGTACCTTGTGAAAGGGAACGCTGGGCGTAATCCCAACATAGTTCCTAGTGCCCCTTGAGAGCCCTTCACAGGAAATACCGGGGGTAGTCTTGGGTTAACGTAAACTGTCTTAACAAGCTAAAAAGAGTAACTTAGTAATTAGGTTTGCACCTTTCAAAACAATGATAGCACCGGAAGATAGCTGGGAGCTTCGGCTCGGATGGTTAAAAGACGGACTTTGGGTCCGGGGAGATTCAGCTCGATTGTTTGAGACGGACGTTTTGGTCTGGGGAGCTTCGGCTCGGTTTTTGGTTACGCTAAATTTGCATGTGCATAAAAGGAAAGAAAAATTAAGGTGGTGGGTCTTCGGTATTGGAGGGTCGATGCACCGATGCCAATACGTTGACTCGGCAAGTGTGGTTAGCACTTCGCCAACAGAAGTCCGGTGCGCCAGCCGGCAAGAGTACGCAAGAGTCCGCTTCGTGCACCAAGCATTGAGGCGTACGATAGGTCTGACCGGTAGTGCTTTACTGGTTTAGAGGTGGGCTAGGCCCAACCCACCGCTTCCGTCTACCACTACGGAGGTATCCTGGGAGGTTACGACTCCAGAAAGGGGGAACTAAAGGTCTGTGTGCACAGAGTCGGGTGTGTGTGTTGCACTTGCATGATCCATCATACCCACTTGCATGTCATAGCATAATCGATTCATTTAACCCTGACACCTAAAGTATAAGTGGAATGAGATGCTTATACTTTATGCCCTGCAAAATGACCCCTTAGTCTATAAACTTGTGTGAGCAGCTTTATAAATTAAGATCAATTTTGATATATATATATTCATACACTGCTGATTGATAACCGACACCCCAACGTATAAATTGGTATGAGAATTTTTATACGATGGGAGCCTTGCAGAAGACCCCTTGGCTTATGTGTTCTCATATAAGCGAAGGTTACTTTTCATGTTTCATCTTATTGTCAATACCTATTATAGAATTGCTAGTATAGGTCCGCTGCCATCTGTTTTTTATTATTCTCCACATTCAAGTCCTCCCCTTTCTTCCTCTCCGCTCGGTGCATAGGAGCCATGGGGGAAGGGGCGGGGGATGATAGGGCTTAGTCTTTTAGACTAACGGTTTTCGAACTGCATCATTTAGGGGATCGTGGAGCCCAGCATGGAGGAGCAGCCCCAGAGACCGGTGCGCTTGGAGGTGGGGCAGTCTAGCTCCAGAGTTCATACAGCCGGGACCGTGAGTCTCGACCTTGAGTAGTTTTTCTGCTTTTGCTTCCGCATGAGTGATTTTGTAGTGAGGATATGATGTACCGGGCTTAAGCCCGTATTTTAGCACTCTGATGTATTATTCTATGGACACTCCCTTCGTGGAGATTTATTTACTATGATATGTGATTTTCTGTAGACTACAAGTTTCCATTTACTTCATTATGCTACTTTTCTGTGTTCGAATTGGCCGGCAGAATCGGCGCTTTGTGGTGATGACCCTTCAGGGCGCGAAGGAGTCACCGCAAAACGGCGGTTCTGGGCCTAATACCCCGGTGTTGAAAGGAAAAAAGGGGGGGGGGGGGGGGGTCTTACACATGCAATCCCCGATTCTTCGCATTTTCTATCGCCTCAACCTTTAAGATAGCTTTGACTACTTCTACAAAGGTCTCAGACTTGTACGCGCTAGCCAAGTACTGGATGTCATACCTCAGACCACCCATGAAACACTTTACTCTCTGCCTTCTTCGGATGCTACCAGATTTGGGGAGAAACGGCTGAGCTTGCTAAACTCGACCTCGTACTCACTAACAGTGAGTTGCCTCTGCTTCAGGTGTGAAAAGTTTTTCATTAGACGGTCTCGCTCGACTGATGGTAAAAACTTCTTCAGTAACATACTCTTGAATGATTCCCACGAGCATCCATCAGAAAGGTTACCATTTTCTCTGATCCACCAACTCTTCGCAAGACCCTTAAGTTGATACGCCGCAATCATCACCTTCTGATCGTAGGATACACCAGAGTAGTAAAACATTTATTCCATAGCAATGATCCAGTCATCCAATGCCATGAAGTCTGCCCTACCATCATACGAAGGAGGTTCTAGTCGCTGGACGTGAGAAATGAAATTCATCTCAGGCGGTAGTGCGATTGGGGGAACTAGAGTAGCAGGGGGATTAGGAACAGTTTGGCCCACAGCAGGGTCCTGCGCTCTAGTCTGCTGCCCGATGACGACGGCCAACAACGATTGTATCGGTGATTGCATGTCCACCATCTGCCTTATCAGGGCCTCATTACTTTGCCGCAGCGCTTCGATCACCGCTTCGCTCTGGGCACCAGAAGACTCACCCTCTGACTGGGGAGTCGACCTCATCACAACACATTTAGGCGGCATTCTACAGAATAAACAGATATCTAGTCAAACCTTGCCTAAGGCATCACAAACTGAGAAGATATTCCCTTAGCAACTATTTCGGGTTCATATTTTATCGATACGAACACACGACCTATCAAGGACCTATCTTATGACACCGAAGCTAGAAAACTCGAATACCCTGACTCAAATCAGATCAGGAACGAACAAACTCAGATCAGATCGGAAAAGAATAGATACTTGCTCTTGCTGTTACCTTGCTCTGGGAAATCATAAAATGATGTTATGCTTCTAACTTGTGCCTATAATAAGAATGCATGAATGTTTAAATTTCATCTCAAATCATGGGTGTACATATGTCATCATGTAGATATTTAACTTGGCACGTGTGCTTATGTGATGGTATTTTATGTATGTAGTTCTATGCATTCTAAAAAGGCCTTAGTGTATGTTATAAACGGCGTACACATACAATGTTATGCATCCCATACTACATAATATTGTATGTAACGAAGAAAAGTAAACGTGCTAATGGACATCCATGTGATGATGGTTATGCATCCCATACTACATAACCATCACATGTTACCACCTATGGTGGATCCATATACAAACACATATTATGCATCTCATACTACATAATATGCCCCGTATACTTCTTATCATGCTATGAGTGTAGTGTCCGTGCTTCCATCAAGATCTACTAATGACATATCAGTGTGTGTATGCAATGAAATGATACGATTAGAGTTTTGCTTAAGGTAAAGTTGTTCGACTGGCTTGCCAAACCAACCAAACCTCTCGCAAAACCTGATTATGATACCAACTATCACGACCTGCATTTTCTCTGTATCCAAAAACACGTCAGAGTAAAGAAAATACGCGTCGTGATGCTACGCCGTGTAGGGGACAACTGCAGACGCTCAGGCAACTCGTCCTCATATTTACTTCATATAAAAGGTTTATGCGATTAAGTTAAAAACAATGCATATAAGCTATTAAAGTTACTGACTGTGTCCCTCGGTCGGGTGGATCACTAGTCCATATGTGAGAAAATATATAGGTTTTACGCGGCAGAAAATACTAAGTTGATTTATTTGTTAACCTATATGAGAATGAAGGTCTAATATCTTAAAATGATGATGTGACTTCTACATTTAATATATATATATGACATTTATAACGCTTAAAAGTAGTAGATTTAGTAGTTAAAAGTCATGCCATGCTGATACTCTAGAATGCAGTTTTGTATATTTTAAAATAACTAAATGCATCATAACATAAATCCTTCCCAGAGAGCAAATATAAACAGGTAAAAAGTAACAACAGTAAAAGCAACAAGTAGTCTACCACAGAAAAAGTCAAAGACTATGGGCGTCAACAACTGACACGAACCAATAGTAAAATCTGACAAGTCTAAACAAAGTCAACTACCTCAAAGCTCTGAGGTGGAAGCTAACGGCCGCAGCAACCCGCAACACCAGAAGCACAACACAGTCAGCTAAACCTACTACTGCTCTGATTCTGAGGCATTCAAAAGAAGAATACCTCAGAAGCAAGATACAAATGGTGCAAAGAGTAAAGGCAGACTAAACAAATCTCAAAGTGAAGGAAATTATAAAGCGAATACAACAAAAGGGTCAGCAACAGAGTAAAAGTAAGCAACAGTAAATCTAGCCGAGCAAGAATGGCTAATCACATCATCAGGACAGAACAAGCACCAACATCAGAAGTTCAAACTTTCATCTTTCATTAATATTCATGTTATTCATCAATAAAAATGAGACTGATCAGCTCAACAATAAAGAGTACTGTGCCGGGGGAAAAGATCCACAACAGCACAAACCCAGCCAACAATACATCGTGATGATAAACTGGTCGGAGATGCTTTGGGGTATATGACATGCATGCCTTATAGATTTCAGCTGTACCACCGTGGCGTCATGGGTCCTCCATAGGCTGCTGGTGGGCCGGGCGGTGCTAGGGGTCCTCCCTAGGTCGTTACAAAAAGTGCAGCCGGAATCTACAAGGTCTGCAGGTCGTACACCCCAAAGCATCTCCGGCCTGTTTATCAACACGATGTATTGTTGTCACGGGGTCTCGAACCCACAACCTTGATAATAAGCCGTTAATACCACTCCTCATCACCAACTGAGCTGCAACTCAGTTGGTGATGAGGAGTGGTATTAAGGGCTTCTTATCAAGGTTGCTGGTTCGATACCCCGTGGCAACAATGCACCGTGCTGATAAACAGGCCGGAGATGCTTTGGGGTGTACGGCCTGCAGGCCTTGTAGATTCCGGCTGTACCACCATGGTGTCATGGGTCCTCCTTGGGTTGCTGGTGGGCCGGGCGGCGTTAGGGGTCCTCCCTAGCTCATTACAAAAAAGTTCACTTTTTTGTAATGACCTAGGGAGGACCCCTAGCGCCGCCCGGCCCACCAGCATCCCATGGAGGACCCATGACACCACGGTGGTACAACTAGAATCTACAAGGCCTGCAGGCCGTACACCCCAAAGCATCTCCGGCCTGTTTATCAGCACGATGCATTTTTGCCACGGGGTCTCGAACCCTCAACCTTGATAAGAAGCCCTTAATACCACTCCTCATCACCAACTGAGTTGCAGCTCAGTTGGTGATGAGGAGTGGTATTAAGGGCTTCTTATCAAGGTTGCGGGTTCGAGAGCCCGTGGAAACAATGCACCGTGCTGATAAATAGGCCCGAGATGCTTTGGGGTGTACGTCATGCAAGCCTTGTAGATTCCGGCTGTACCACCGTGGTGTCATGGGTCCTCCATGGGCTGCTGGTGGGTCGGGCGGCGCTAGGGGTCCTCCCTAGCTCGTTACAACCAGTCCGGAAATTGGCTTCCTCTGATTGGATTCCCTTATCATGGATTGAATTCCTTCTATTGCTTACTGCGCCCGCCATTGCTTTGATAAGAATCTAGTATAGAAATAATGAATTGGTTCGACTTGCACTCCTCTATGATGATGGAATTGGCTTCATTTGCTAGCTAGCTTGGGCTAATCAGTGGTTCAAACTTTCTCTTTCTCGGTACTGAAACAACTCTCCCTGCTTCGATAGCTGCAAGAGCTACCTTCTATGAATTGGTTACGGCTTCCCACTCTCCACTCTATAGGAAATTCAATCGCTTCAGACTCAATGTCCTATGTTAGGCTTCCTTCCCGACTGAACCGCCTGGCTCGTAGGATAGCGGTCTTACGCTCGCAGCGCACCCATGGCCTCCTACACTTCTCACTTTGATGAGAATCAGCATCACAAGGAAAGGACTCAGACTCGCTAGCTATTTCATTGCTTGGATTTCCCAGTACTCGCTATTAGATAGAAGAAAATCGTACTCTTATAGGGCTTGTTTGCCACTGCTCCCTGACCATTAGCTCGCTGCGACATCCATCTTCACTTCATTGGATCAGATTCCCCTACTACTAAGATAAGATAAGATGGTGGGACCGTCTTTGACAGCTGCATTTGCTTACTTGCTTTGGGCGAGCATAAAGCTTAGTTCACTTCATGACCTCAGGGATACACTAACAAGGGCTTCTATCTTAACAAACCTTGAGGCATTCGAAGAGAGAGAAGTAACTCAGACCTGCTCGAAGTCTTCAACAAAGAAAATCAAAGAGAAGTAAGCACTAATGAGGACTCAATGCTACTCTATCACATCCTTTGGGTTGCATAGCGATATTGAATAGAATGAATATTCGAAAGCATAACAAGAGAAATAAAAACAGATTCGAAAGCAAAGCGAGAGAAAGAGAAAATAAGTAAAGAAAGCTTCGCTCGAGCTACTTTCTTTTCTTTGCCTAATCTCGATTTGACATTGAATAGAATTCACATTATCACATCATTTATGGGTGTGGTTTGCAGCTGAGAAGGTGTACCCAGGGAGAAAGTTTATGGACTATGCTCTTATCGGAGACGATGTTGTTATCGCTGATGAGAATGTAGGGCCAGTCTATGCATCTCTTGTCAAGGATATCAGTGTTTCAATTTCATCGTTGAAGCTCTTATGGATGAATTCAAGGTGTCTAATACAAGGTGTATAGAGTTTCATACCTAGCTTCGACTTCCCCCGCTGAAAGGTTTATGGGCTATTGGCCAAAACCCTACTTACCTCTTTTACACCTTTCTATTCTATATACATATTTTTCCTGGGTAATGAAGCGACTTCAACTGTCAAATTTGCTTCTTTGGTCGTTCTCTCATTTCTTTTGAACACGATTTTCCGGCGGAAGCCTATTATTTACTACTAAGAATTCTTAGTATTGTGGTGACCTAAGACTTGAGGGTCCTATTCTGTGACAATTCAATTTGAAGTTTCCAATGTTCTCTTCCAAGCCTCTTTTGCGGCATTGGCATTAGTGTTCTTAAGCAAACAAATGAGAAGTACAAGCCCCTTTCAGGGGAATTAACTGGAATCACGGAAAAAGCCTCTTCAGACTCTTATAGGACGTGGAGAGCCCTGAAAAACTGAAAGAAAGTTTTTCAGCTTATTACCGGGTTTCTTCTAAGAACACTAGCTTTCTTTCATCAGCTAAAGAACTAAGAAGATGAGCAGGCGAGCGATAGCGAAGAAATCAAGATTGAATTGGTCACAGCTTATAAGGCTCAATATAGAAAACTTAGAGCAGCTTTTTCAAGAAAAGGAGATTCAGCAGCAGGGGATGCGACAGCAACTAGCAGCCTTTCTTCTTTGCCCACCGCGATTTCCCAGGAGGCAACAAAGAAGAAAAGCTCGTTACTAAGAGTCTATAAGTAATAGCAGAAAGTTGGCAACAAAGAGATCCGAAACAATGCTGCCTACGTTTTCCTGCAATCTTTGTTGGCAGATTTTTCCCTTCAAGGGCTAATTCAAAAGAAGTACAAATTTGAAGTTCAAGCTATTCGGCTCAGTTCAAAAAACCTCAATCTTTAGGGAAAGTCTTATCCAAGGAGACCCCTCCTAGGAGTCTGAACGCCAATTGAATAGGTGCACAACATTTCAAGATCAATTCCGAGAGAATTTCCTGCATCGGTTGTCATCAATGTCAGCGAATCAGTGGTACAATCTTCACAAATTGTCTGCTGTCGTTGAAAGATAGTAATTCTGCTTCCATCTTCTTTGAAAAAGGTTCTTGTAGCTGGGGAGTTCTAGTACGTCCCTTTGCACGTGAACGCTAAGCTCATTTAGGACAATTTTGCTTGTACTGATCTATGATTCCGATTATGAAAGAAAGTCGGCTAATAGAAAGTCAATCTTATGAATTTTGTAGAGTTTCAAGTAAGGAGACCAACCCCAACTGTAGAGCTGAAAGCTGGCCCCAAAACCTTTCCCTTTCTTCAATGAAGAGACAAATTTTGATCGGGATAATTCTTGACTGCCATTTCTGAGAGCTAAACACGACATTACCTTGATCATTCTTATCTTGTGAATCTAGTTGATTCAGTTATCGATGCCCGATCGAAACTTTTCTAAGAGATTCCAATTTGAGAACTTGAAGTAGGCCAATATCTTCTGGAACTCTTCTTGCAGCGGGAGCGCATTCCTACTTTTCAGGCAAGAAGAAAGCTACACCTGACACCGACTCTTTCAATAAAGGAGGATGAATCCCCTAGCTTTGTTGGAGTTTGAGGGTTTCTTCGGAGCGGGGAATCCATAGAAATCCCTAGTTTTCTTGCTCCCTCCACAGGGTTGTCATCAATGTGAGCAGATCGGGCGGGTGAAAAAGAATTCAAGCTGTCAGTGGCTCAGTTCCTCATTTCGAATCCTCGGGGAAAGAAGTCCTCAGTACCGGCCGGAGGGGGCACTAGTCATGAACTCTAGCCGTGTTTCGATTGTTAGACTAAGCACGGCAAAGAAAGATCAATCGCTACGCGCCTAGATGATCGTTATGTTGCCAATGTCAGTGAAACGGCTTGATATTTATATAGCAATCGCGGAGATTTTTGGTGTCGATGTTGGCGAATCGGCTAGCTATTATCTAGGTTGCCGTGCTCAAGCGGGGAACTCCTTTATTGAAAAGAAGCTCTGGAGCGTCGGGCTCTTGCAGCGGGAAAAGAAGCTTAAAGGCTGACTTTTCTAGAACTACGGGAAGTGGAAAGGCGAGCGATAGCGAAGAAACAGAAAAAAGCAAATGGAAAGAAAGTCAAGGCCGGTTCCACTGATGTAGCTAAATCGGAGGCTGTTGCTGAGAGTGGATTCCTGCTTTGGGGCAGGTCAAGCCTTAAGGGCAAAGGCGAGCGGAGCGAAGTTTTTTTCCTAAACCTAAAGAAACACTATTCCGGCGGCTTCCTCTGAACTGACTGGGCCTACGATGACTATTCCGGGCTCCGGGATTCCTATCCGGGTAAGGCCTTCAATGAAAAAGGAATGAACGGCATCTTCCTTTTGCCGATTCCTATTCTAATCTAATAACACGCGCTTTCGCCGAGAACCCCTGATAGCTAGTCCTCTGATAGGCCTTCTGATTTTCAGCCTGTTGGGAAACCCAAATAGCTGTTCGAAGCCCATTCGTTAGTAGTGAGTCTGAAACTAAAACCCCGGTGGAAGCCTATTTCTTATCTTAGTCAGTCGGTCTTCAACTCCAAGTAATCTAATAACAAAGAACCGAGTGAGAAATGCCAATTGGTTCCCGATCTTCAATTTCACTCCCTTCTTTTCTTTGCTGGTAAGGAAAGAACCCAAAGAAAAACGAAAGATGTTTTCTTCGCTGTCGCTCGCCGGACTTCTCTTTGAACGGGTAGTCTCTTAGCTCCCTGCGGTCGCTCCTCTCTTTACCAGTTTGAAAGCCAGCCACGAATCCCCTACATCAAGTTCTATTCCATCTTCTGCATTTCGAGAAAAAGCCTACCTAGTTGGAAAGGGGTGGCGTCCTAAGCTAAGGTAGTAAGGAAGGGCATCTAGTTTTTCTGCCTTCGATCCGGATGTGAGCTCCCATTTGCAGTGTCTTTCGAAGATCCGGAGTCTGAAGTGCTCTTTTGAGTGGTGAGTGCTTCCCTTCCCCCTTTGCCAGCCACCCATTGGATTGAATAGAACAAAGGGCCTCGCTCTCACGTACCTACCACGGTACAATGAAAACGACTTTCAAGTTCACCCAACGAACCATGGAAACAACAGGAGCCGTTCAGATAGAGCACTCACTACAAGCAAATAGGACCAGCCCACGCTTTAGCTAATGAGGATGATCCAACGCGCGAAAAACATTCTTGAATCTGCTCGTAGTCAGGCGTAGTGAGAGGCGAGCGGAGCGAAGTCGGTGAACATTTCAGTTATGCGTAATTACGTTGTAGTGTTGGCTGCAGCATTGAAGTAGCTGCTAATATCATGAGTTTAAAATTCTTGAATCTGCTCGTAGTGTCAGGCTTGTGGAATTTTAAACATTCTTGAATCTGCTCGTAGTGTCAGGCTTGTGGAATTTTAAACTCATGATATTCGCAGACCACAGTATTTTTTTATATATGGTAAAGATATATATATATATATATATATATATATATATATATATATATATATATATATATATATATATATATATATATATATATATATATATGTATAAAGGAAAGAATAAAATACTATTCCTAATTCTAACCCCCTAGCCCGCCTACCTAATAAAAGAGGACAAAAAGAAAAAAAAACCTTACCTGCTGCTCACCGTGGAGAAGAAAATAGGAGTTCGGCCGCCCATTATTTTTCTTCAAAGCTGCCAGTGTAAAGGCACACCTCCACCTCTTGTTTCTTCTTCGGATCGAGATATTCTCGTCGTCAAACTTGGACGGGCCGGAGCCGAAGCAAGCAGCAGTGATTGGAGGTTGTGAGGCCGCGTGGAGTCTGGTGTGAGTTTTGATGGCAGCGTTTGTCGCGACGGTGGAGACACCGACGGCTCTTTGCACGAGGGCTGATTTTGGAGGAGGTGTTGGCGCCGTGCTTGTGTATCGGGGCTGCGGTGCACGTGTGTGGGGGAGCGGCGTTGGCGGAGGCCGATTTGGGCGGAGCCGGAGCGGCATAGGCGGAGGTCGATTTGGGCTGTGCCGGAGCGGCGTTGGCGGGAGCCAGTTCCTGAGTTCACATCTTGACGCAAAGGACGATGTTGTTCAACCATCGTATTTACTCATACGAGTATATTGGGGTCGCACCTGCGGATAACGACGGTCAGCACGAGGAGGCATCTTAGCCTCAAGTGGACTTTGGCGGCGAGGCATCTGAGCCTCGAGCGGGGCAACCTACTGATGGGTTGCAGACTGATCGGAGTGCACCAGCGACGTCGTGTGTCGATGTAGGCGGATAGCTAGGCACAATACTGAAAGACTGCAGGGGATTCAGAGAACCAGTTTGAAGCGAGTCTCTCTTACTCGGACTTGGTCGTCTTTGTCGGTATACATATACTTGTCTCTTGTCTTTATTTTGTGCTAGCTGTAGGATCCATCTGAGGATCGCGGGGGGAAAGCCATTGTATTGTTGAACAATATTTAGTGACAGCTTTCTGGGTTGTACTCCGATCGTCCTGTGGTTTTTACCCTGATTTTGGAGTTTTCCACGTATATGTCTGTGTGTCTGTGATTGTGTTTATTCTTGCGTATTTCACTGACGTTTTGTAGGTATCTCAACTCGCATCCTTGCGTGGACTCAGGCATGTGAGAACGTGTTTCTCACAATAAGTGGTATCAAAGCCAGGTTCAGTCGAGTCGATTGGATATTTCGGGTTTGTGAATAGGTACGGTAGGTGACGACCATTGGTCCGCTCCCTATCATCTATAGTCACATTCTTTGAAATAGTCGACTCCAAGATTAGTGGTCATAGTTGACAGTGGACTGAGTGTTGATGGATTCAAGATTTGAGATGAGTATGATGTTGAATGGGGCCAACTATCATGAGTGGCACATGATGATGAAGGACTTGATTTATGTCAAGGGTTGGCACTCGCCTATCTTTGAGGATATGCCCAAAGATATGCATCCTGCAAAATGGACGATTGAACACCGCAAGGTGTGTGGTTTTATCAGGCGATTCGTGAAGTATAATTTGTACAATCATGTGGTGAGTATTGTTGATTCCATGGAGCTATAGAAGATATTGGAGTCTCTGTATGTGAAGTGCACGAGTCTGAATAAACGTTTGTTGCTGATGAAGATTAGTGAGTGCATGTATCAGGAGGACACACATATACTTGATCATGTGAATGAGTTCCAAGGAGTGTTGGATTAGTTATCTACTATAAAGGTGACCTTTGATGATGAGGTCAATGCTCTGTGGTTACTGAAGTCTCTCTCTGCCTCTTGGGAGGTGGTTCAAGTTTCATTGATTAAGTCGTATCCGGGAGGTGTTCTGACTATGGAGGTTGCAAAGAGTGGGATTCTGAATGAGGGGGTAAGAAGGAAATCTCAAGGTGATTCATATGAGAGTATTCCCTTTACCCACCCAGGTGCTTTGTACACTGAGTCTAGGGGAGAGATAAGGTCAGAGATGGCAGAGAGTCTAGCAGGAGTAAGTACAGGCCGCAAAAAGATATTGAGTGTTTTCATCGTGGCAAGAAGGGACACATCAAGAGAAAGTGCAATGCCTGAAAGAAATTGTAGATGAAGGAATCAGGGAAGCAGGATGTCACGGCCCGCATTTTCTCCGTATTCAAAATATGTCAGAGTAGAGAAAGTACGCGTCGTGATGCCACACCATACATGGGACAACTGCAGACACTCAAGCTACTCGTCCTAACATTTACATGTTGTAAAAGATTTATGAAATTAAGCTTAAACAATACATATAGTTTATTTGATTTACTGACCGTATCCCTCGGTCGGGTGGATCACTAGTCCATAGTTGAGAAAATATATAAGTTTTACACGGCGGAAAATACTTCGTTGATTCATTTGTTATCCTATATGAGAAAGATGGTCTAGCGTATTATAATGATGATGTGACTTCTACATTTAATATATATATATATATATATATATATATATATATATATATATATATATATATATATATATATAAACTTTTATAGCGCTTACAAGTAGTAGATTTTGCAGTTAAAAGGTATGCCATGCTAATGTTCCAGAATGCAATTTTGTATATACTTTAAAATAACTAAATGCATCTTAACATAAATCCTTCTCAGAGAGCAAGTATAAATAGGTAAAAAGTAACAACAGTAAAAGCAGCAAGTAGTCTATCACAGAAAAAGTAAAAGACTATGGACGTCAACAACTGAAATGAACCCATAATAAAATCTGACAAGTCTAAACAAAGTCAACTACCTCAAAGCTCTGAGGTGGAAGCAAACGGCCGCAGCAATGCACAACACCAGAAGCACAACACGGACAACTAAAACTGTTACTGCCCAGATCCTGAGGCATTCCAAAGAAGAACGCCTCAGAAGCAAGTTACAAATGATGAAAAGAGTAAAACAGACCAATCAAACCTCAAAGTGAAGGAAATCTATAAAACAACTGCAACAAAAGGTCAGTAGTAGAGTAAAAGTAAGCAAACAGTAAATCTAGTCGAACAAGAATGACTAATCACATCAACTGTACATAACAGAGTACCAACATCGGAAGTTCAAACTTTCATCTTTCATTAATATTCATGTTATTCATCAATAAAAATGAGACTGATCAGCTCAACAATAAAAGAGTATTGTGCAGGGGAAAAAGGTCCACGACACGCACAAACCTAGGCAACAGGCACCATGCCGAGGGAGAAACCCCAACGCGAACATACCAAACTAAGGTAATGTGCCGGGGATGAAAGTCCACAACACGCACAGACTCAACCATAAGGCACTATGTCGAGAGAGAAACCCCAACGCGCACAGTTTATCTGTGTTTCTTTAGTTACTTAATTATATAAGCAGAGTTCTTTTTATTCATCACAGACTCAAGATTAACCAACAAAGTGGACCGCATAAGAACATTTCAAGGGACAAACAAAGTTTAGTATAAACAAAATAATGAGACGCACAAGACATCACAACGATTTACATGACTCGATAAATAAAGTGGCAGGGCAGCCAAATTTGATTACCAAATTTACAGAACAAGAATTGGGGGTAAGGTTCAATGAAATAACTTAGAAATTTAAAAACAAGTCACAATGAAATTTAGAGATAAGCCTCAAAGAAATATAAACATGACAAACTCAACGAAAACTAGCGAAGTAAAGAGGAAGGGAGCAAGAGAGAGGGCAAGAACACCACTTGCCTCGCTTTCTACTTCAATCGGTCTCACAAATTACTCCACGTCACGGATCTAGCTAAAAGAAGATGCGGGAAAGCGGAATCTACAAGATCAAGGCCGAGAGAGAGGTTAGGGCCGAAAACCCTAACGAAAAACTTCCACGAAATAAGAAATACTTACCACGAATGTGAAGATCTCAGCTAGAGCTTTCCGGATCTATGCTCGGTTTGCAATTCCGAGAACCGTAGCTCCGACGACGGCGATCCGAAGCTTCACGAACGAACGTTCTATCTCTCGCTCTCGCTACTCTGGTTCGGTCAAAATTTCAGGAAGAAGATGAAGTTTCTTTCTATTTATCCTTAAGTATAAGAATAAGTACTTATATATGTATATATATTTATATATATATATAAATTCTTTTGTCTAAACAGGAAGGAGGCGGTCAATTCAAGTGCGGGCGGGCGGAAAATAAAAATAGAGGTTTAGGATTGCTTCAAATCGAAAAGTGCTCAACATAAAAGTTGTAGATCTCGTCGAGATGAACAAATTTTATGTTAACCATATTTTAATACGACATTGTTTTGACCCTCAAAACGGAGCACGAATACACACTAGAACGAAATTCTCGAGAAGGACTGTAGGCTACTCGAGAACAGTTTTAGGAGTACTCGAGAGGAGGAAAACAGGCACTCAAGAACAAAAAATATTTTACTTGAGAACTCCTCCTTTTCTTCTCGAGTACCACCGTGGTGCCATGGGTCCTCCATGGGTTGCTGGTGGGCCGGGCGGCGCTAGGGGTCCTCCCTAGGTCGTTACAAAACAGTGCACTTTTTTGTTACGACCTAGGGAGGACCCCTAGCGCCCCCGGCCGACCAGCAGCCCATGGAGGACCCATGACACCACGGTGGTACAGTCAGAATCTACAAGGCCTGTAGGCCGTATACCCCAAAGCATATCCGTCCTGTTTATCAGCACGGTGCATTGTTGCCACGGGGTCTCGAACCCGCAACCTTGACAAGTAGCCTTTAGTACCACTACTCATCACCAACTAAACTGCTGATGAGTAGTGGTACTAAAGACTACTTGTCAAGGTGGAGGGTTCGAGATCCCGTGGCAACAATGCATCGTGCTGATAAATAGGCCGGAGATGCTTTGGGGTGTACGACCTGCAGGCCTTGTAGATTCCGGCTGTACCACCGTGATGCCATGGGTCCTCCATGGCTGCTAGTGGGCCGGACGGTGCTAGGGGTCCTCCCTAGGTCGTTACACATGATGAGGCCACAACATCAGAAGTGACAACATATGATGATGATATATCACTATTTGCGAGTGACGAGGTGGAGCCTAACCTCGCTCGTAGAGATGGTTTGTGGTTGGTGGACTCAGGGGCTTTGACACACGTTTCGAGCGATAGAGCACAGTTTACTACCGACACCTCACGTGATAGCGGGGTATTGAGGATGAGCAACGAGATAGTTTGCAAAGCTATCGGCATCAGTGATGTGCACCTAAAGACGAGCACAGGTTCTGATTTAGTGCTCAAAGACTTTCGTCATGTACCTGACATCCGATTCAGTTTGTTGTCTGTTGGTCGATTGGATACAGATGATTATGCTAGTAAATT
The DNA here is from genome assembly GCA_039583875.1 of Platanthera guangdongensis. NCBI lineage: Eukaryota > Viridiplantae > Streptophyta > Magnoliopsida > Asparagales > Orchidaceae > Platanthera > Platanthera guangdongensis. The sequence goes on along the minus strand of CM077163.1, from coordinate 198,699,977 downwards.
TGACGACGGACGATGGAGATTGACAAAAGGTTCTTTGGTCATAGACCGTGGTAGCATGATGTCTGGCCTTTATTGTTTGGAGGCTAGAGCTGCAGGTGCGGGGGATCAAAAGGTTAGAGGTGACAGGGCCACCGGTGTGTGGCGCGGGCAGCATGGATTTTTCAGCGGGAAAAATGCTACAGGCAGGTGAGACATCTGGTCTCAAAGTCGTTGATGATAGGACAGTAGAGCGGTTCTCATATTGTGGATGGCCAGTGACGTCGGGTGACTTTTGATTGTCACGATCCTACAACGAGTTCGACAGTTTGCGCGAGACGGATGCATAGTTGCAGTGATGGTTCTTGCGGGGAGGTAGCCAATTTGGCGAGCTCTTCCTCCTAGTCGGAAAGAGGGAGATTTGTTGGGTTCGGGTTCCCTCTTCGACGGAAAAAACCCGCGACGCCAGACGTCGAGAGGTTCGTAACGGAATGAATCAAGTCATGGCGTAATGCATGAGTGATCAGATCACGTATATGATGGACGGCTTGTATTTACGACAATTAATAATAATTATATAAAATATATATATGTATTAGGTATATATAAATCAATATATATATATATATATATATATATATATATATATATATATATGGAAAAAATAAAATACTATTCCTAATTCTAACCCCCAGCCCGCCTACCTAATAAAAGAGGACAAAAGGAAAAAAAAAAACTTACCTGCTGCTCACCGTGGAGAAGAAAACTGGAGTCCGGCCGCCCATTATTCTTTTTCAAAGCCGCCCGTGCAAAGGCACACCTCCACCTTTTGTTTCTTCTTCAGATCGAGCTCTTCTCGCCGACGACCTTGGACAGTGCCGGAGCCGAAGCAAGCAGCAGTGGTCAGAGTTCGTGAGACCGGGAGGAGTCCGGTGTGAGTTTTGATGGCGGCGTTTGTCGCGACGGCGGAGACACCGACAACTCTTTGTACGAGAGCTGATTTCGGAGGCGGTGTTAGTGTCGTGCTTGTGTAGCGGGGCTGCGGTGCACTTGTGCGGGGGAGCGGCGTTGGGGGAGGCCGATTTGGGCGGAGCCGGAGCGGCGTAGGCGGAGGCCGATTTGGGCGGTGCCGGAGTGGCGTTGGCGGAAGCCAATTTCTGAATGCTCATCTTGGCGCAAAGGACGACTGTGCGCAACCATCGTATTTACTTATACGAGTATATTGAGGTCGCATCTGCGGCTAGCGGCGATCAGCGCGAGAAGACATCTTAGCCATAAGTGGACATTGGCCGCGAGACATCTAAGTCTCGAGCGGGGTAACCTACTAATGGGTTGCAGACTGATCGGAGTGCGCCAACGACGTCGTGTGTCGACGTAGGCAGACAACTAGGCACATTATTGGAAGACTGGAGGGGATTCAGAGAACCAGTTTGGAGTGAGTCTCTCTGACTCGGACTTAGTCGTCTTTGTCGGTATACTCGTACTTGTCTCTTGTCTTTATTTTGTTGAAAATTGTGAAGTGAAAGTGGGTGAATGGAGGACTTGAGCAACATATCCGCGTGGACTACGTGGACAGGGTTGGCGGACAGCCAGATCGGCGGGGATGGTGCAGATGACTTGTTCTGTGGTGGCCTGGGCGGTCTGTTCGCGCAGACTACGCGGACAGCAGCGTCGATTAGCCAGGCCGGCTTATGCTCTGCAAGCAGTTGGATCCTAGAAGGTAACCGGGCGGATTGAATCTCTATCCGCGGAGTCCGGCAAGAATCAGACTGAAGAACTGGAGCTCGGCAGACCAGCTTGGCAGAAGCCTTGGTCTTGCTTTGGTGAAGCGACAAGTGGAAGCCGCGGAGATCGCCAGTCTGTGCGGACAGGTGCAGGAGGTCGCCGGGTTTGGAGGACTAGATCTAGTGTCCGCTAGTAAGTGCAGATTGGCCCTTGTGGCCAGTGGTGTGGACTTGGTTGGTTCTGAACCAAGTCCATGTTTGGCTCAGTCCGGGGAGATCACGCAGTGGAGTGCGGACTGCTTCTCAGTCCACCAAACTCGGCAGAAGTGTTGTGCCTTGGCTGCGAGTTTGGGGATAAGCAGACTGGAGGTTGCGTCCGCAACTGCGTGCGGACTGGAGCTGGGTCCGCTGAGTTCAACAGTTGCATTGCTGGCATGGTCGTGGACTCAGGATTTGCGGACTGGAGTAGTCTGCGGTATATACGGACTGGAGCAGTCTGCGGGATATGCGGACTGAGCAGTCTGCGAAAGAAGCAGACTAGAGGTGTCTACTGTGTAAGCAGACTGGAGCAGTGTCCGCTGAGTCCGATAGGTGTCTTGGTGACAAGGCTATGGACTCAGGGTATGCAGACTGGAGTTGTCTGCAGGGATATGCAGACTAGAGCTGTCCGCAGTATGAGCGGACTGGAACGGTGTGTCCGCAGAGTCCGGCATTTGCCTTGTGGCTAGGTTGTGGGCTCGGGATAAGCGGGTTGGAGCTGTGTCCGCGGATTGGCGGATAATGTTATTGTGGAGTCCGGCTGTGGCGGTCCTGGCTTGGCCTTTGGCGACGAGGCGGACTGGTGTTGCTGTCCGGCCTTGGTAAAGCCTTGGCATTGGCTTGACCTTTGGAGACAAGGCAGACTGGTGTTGCTGTCCGACCTTGGTGAAGCATTGGCGTTGGCTTGGCCTTTGGCGACAAGGTGGACTGGCTCTCTGTCCGGACTTGGTGAAGCATAAGCAGACTAGATATCTTGCACAGGAAGCGACAGACTAGTGTGTGTATCCGCGGGCTTGCGGATACACTTGTTCTTGCTGCGGTATGTGGCGGTAATCCTATCGGCTAGGGCGGTGACCACACTCATCATCGTGCCTATAAATAGGACCCATGCCACATCAGGAAAAGAAGAGAACCAAAGTAAGTGAACAGTAAATTGAACCCACAATAGGTGCTGCGGACTTACTTTTGGTGTCCGCGCGTTTTGATAGATTTGACAGGTTTGTGCTGTGAAGGTTGTGCGGATAGCGTTGGAAAGCCAAGACTTGGCTCTGATTGCAGTCAGGGACAGTGCAGACTCTGCGGTTAAGCAACATGCGGTAAACACCAGGTCGCGGACAGCGACCAGATAGTATTCTCTTTAGCAACTTGGTTCGGGGTTCAATAAGTCGCCTGCTTCAGGCGGACTGTTCTATTCGGCATCGCAGCTTGTGCGGTTTGGCGGCTAGGCGACCTCGCGGTTAGGTGGCTTGTAGATCGGCAGCTAGAGCTAGCATTGGAATAAGGGGTAGTCCGCGCGGCTTGGGTTGCGGTCTGGCGACCTGGCGAACTGTGCGGACTCCACAACAGTAGACCGATGGCTTGGTGTTTGAGTCCGCGCGGCTTGGTTGTCTTGTCTTATATTTGTAGTCTCTGCTTTCCCTATGATGGTTGTTTGGTGAAGCATTTCTCGCCATGTATGTCTCGCCTTGTAAAGAAGATTGTTGTTAGTCAATAAAGACTCTTGTGCTGCATGTGTTTCTTGTTGTGACTATCTTTTGGTTGAGATAACCCCTGCTAACTCCAAGGTCCGGGAAAATTTCAACATGGTATCAGAGCTGGATTGGAGTGGATAAGCAGTGATTAACTGAAGTGGTTGTTTGCTCTTGTGAAGCGGGAACCTGTGGTAGAACCATGGAAGTGGAAGATGCAAGTGATCTTGGAATTGATCTCCTTACAGAGACGAACTTTGATAGGTGGAAGTCTTGTATGTAGAGCTTTCTTCTTGGCAAGGACTTTTGGGAGGTAGTATGCAGAGCGGAAGGACAAGAGGCTACTGATGGAAATGCTGAAGAGATGAGAGCTTGGAAGGAGACAAATACGCAAGCGGAGTCTATTCTCAAGCAGGTGATCTCATCGGAGCTCTTGGACCACATCAGTGGATGTCGGTCAGCTGCAGAGGTTTGGACTTCCCTTGATGGGTTGTTCAGGAAGGAGGTGAAGGTTGCTGCGGAGGTTGGTCCTTCTACTTCATATCAGCAAGTGAGGAGTTTTTCTCCGAGGCGTGATGGGAAGAGGATGAAGGATCAAGGTGCTATATATGCAAGCAGCATGGTCATCTCAGGAAAGAGTGCAAGGTTGTCTTGCTCTCGGCGAACATAGCTCATGTTGGGAGTAAGGAGAAGAACTTAGTTTGATCATCAACAAGCTCTGGTGTTGATCAGATGAAGGCCAGTGATAGTGCAGCTATTTGGCATGAAAGATTGGGGCATGTAGGGATGGACAAGCTGAAAGCAATGACGGTAAGAAGACTCATAAGAGGATTGCCTAGATTGTCATCCTATGGTGATGGTCAAGGGTGTGCGGGACTTCAGCGTGGTGAAGCTTATCGCTTTATGGTTGATAAGGCAAAATCCAGATGTAAAGCACCTTTGGAGGTTGTACATTGTGCTCTGGTTGGACCGACCGTCACCGCCAGTCTTGGAGGCAGTAGATACATGCTGATATTGGTTGATGACTACTCGAGGTATGCTTAGATATACTTCATGAAGGCGAATTCGAACATGATGTGCTTGTTTATGGAGTTCAAGAAGCTTATGGAAGGCCACCTTGGCTTGCGGATCAAGAGGTTGAGGACAAGTATCGGTGGTGAGTTCGGCTCAACCGAGTTCTCAAACTTTTGCAGAAAGCATGGGATCAAAAAGGAGCTTTCTTGTGGACATACTTCACAGCAAGGTGGTTTTGCAGCTCGGATGATCCGTTGGTTAACAGAGACCTACAAGTGTTGGCTTTGGGGCAAAGGTGCTCCTAAGGCCATTTGGGCGGAAGGGATGGCCTGTGCTGCTCATGTCATCAATCAGATGCCTCTTAGTCCAATCAATGTGAAGACTCCATATGAGCTGATGTTCGAGGTGAAGCCCAGTGTGAAGCACCTCCGGGTGTTTGGATCTACCTGCTACATACACGCTCCGGATGCTCTGAAGACGAAGCTAGTCTTTGTTGGGTATGATGAGTAGAGGAGAAGATGGAGGTGTATGGATCCTGCGACGAAGAGTCTTATCGTGTCGAGAGACGTTGTCTTTGATGAGCTGACGTCGTATTGGGATATCTCATATGAGGAGCTAGAGATGAGCAGGTCAGATGGTGGGCTGAAGGAGGTTGCTGCTAAGGATCAGTTGGAGCTGCCTGATTCACTAGGAGCTCCGGGCTGTTCTGGCTTCGGGGCAAAGGCGTCAGGGTCGGGAAGCAGGGCGAGTGATGCTCTAGGTGCTGCTGGCTTGAAGGCGGAGGCTTCAAATTCAGGAAGCAGGAGGATTGATGTTCCAGGTAGTTCTTGTTCGAGAGTGGAGGCTTCTGGTTCAGGTACCAGCGGGAGCGTTGCTCTGGGTGCTCCTGGTTACAGTGAGGTGACATCTTGTTCAGGAAGCAAGGGGAGCATTATTTCGGGTTTGCCCGGGAACGGAGCTGGTTCAGGAGCAACAGCTGAGGTGGTTAGCCGTGATCAGGTTCTTCGGAGATCAAAGAGGATCAGCAACCCACCAACTCGATATAGCGAAGGGAACACGTCAAGCTTGGTCCCATGTTTCTTTACAAGCCCTCAGGTCGAGCGAGTACCTTCTAGCTGTGATGACCCCACTAGAATCAAGGAGGTGGTTGACATCAAGGCTGAGGAGGTGACTACTCTCAGAGGTGACGAGGCTTGGGCTCTTGTGCCTAAGGTTGTTGGTGATACTCCTGTGATGCATGAGTGGAGGTTGAAGCTGAAGAAGAAGGTATAGGGAAGCATGGCTCCTTTTGGGAGATGCTGGAGGGCTCCCTCATGGTCCATGATATGCGGGGCAAGGACTATGTCTTGGACATCTCTTCGTAGGTGCTATCGGAAGGACCAGGTGCAAGGTTATGGGAGCTGCTAGAGTTGTTCACCACTTCTCACTTCAACGGGGAGTGTTGAAAATTGTGAAGTGAATGTGGGTGAATGGAGGACTTGAGCAACCTATCCGCGCAGACTACGCGGACAGGGTTGGAAGACAGCCAGGTCGGCGGGGCTGATGTAGATGGCTTGTTCTGTGGCGGCCTGGGCGGTATGTTCGCGCGGACTATGCGGACAGCAACGACGGTTAGCCAGGCCGGCTTATGCTCTGTAAGCAGTTGGATCCCAGAAGGTAACCAGACGAATTGAATCTCTATCCGCGGAGTCCGGCAAGAAGCGGACTGAAGAACTGGAGCTCGACAGACCGGCTTTGCAGAAGCCTTGGTCTTGTTCTGGTGAAGCGGCAAGTGGAAGTTGCGGAGATCGCCAATCAGTGCAGACAGGTGCTGGAGGTCGCCGGGTTTGGCGGACTGGATCCAGTGTCCGCCAGTAAGTGCAGACTGGCCCTTGTGGCCAGTGGTGTGGACTTGGTTAGTTCTGAACCATGTTCATGTTTGGCTCAGTCTGGGGAGATCGCGCAGTGGAGTGTGGACTGCTTCTTAGTCCTCCAAGCTCGGCAGAAGTGCTGTGCCTTGGTTGCGAGTTTGGGGATAAGTGGACTGGTGGTTGCGTCCACAACTGCGTGCGAACTGGAGCTGGGTCCGCAGAGTCCGATAGCTGCATTGCTGGCATGGTCGTGGACTCAGGATTTACGGACTGGAGTAGTCTGCGGTATATACGGATTGGAGCAGTCTGCAGGATATGCGGACTGGAGCAGTCCGCGAAAGATGCGGACTGCAGGTGTCTGCTGTGTAAGCATACTGGAGCAGTTTCCGCTGAGTCCGGTAGGTGTCTTGGTGACAAGGCTATGGACTCAGGGTATGCGGACTGGAGTTGTCTGTAGGGATATTCAGACTAGAGCTGTCCGCAGTATGAGCTGACTGGAATGGTGTGTCCGCAGAGTCTGGCATTTGCCTTGTGGCGAGGCTGTGGGCTCGGGATAAGCAGACTGGAGCTGTGTCTGTAGATTGGAGGACAATATTGCTGCAGAGTCCGGCTGTGGCGGTCCTGGGTTGGCCTTTGGCGACAAGGCGGACAGGTGTTGCTGTCTGGCCTTAGTAAAGCCTTAGCGTTGGCTTGACCTTTGGAGACAAGGCGGACTGGTGTTGCTGTCAGGCCTTGGTGAAGCATTGGCGTTGGCTTGGCCTTTGGCGACAAGGCGGACTGGCGTTGTGTCCGACCTTGGTGAAGCATAGGCGGACTGGATATCTTGCACAGGTAGCGGTGGACTGGTGTGTGTATCCGTAGGCTTGAGGATACACTTGTTCTTATTGTGGGATGTGGTGGTAATCCTATCGGCTAGGGCGGTGACCACACTCATCATCGTGCCTATAAATAGGACCCATGTCACATCAGGAAAAGAAGAGAACCGAAGTAAGTGAACAGTAAATTGAGCCCGCAATAGTTGATGCAGACTGACTTTTGGTGTCCGCATGGTTTGATAGAGTTGACCGGTTTGTGTTGTGCAGGTTGTGCGGATAGCGCTGAAAAGCCAGGACTTGGCTCTGATTGTGGTCAGGGACAGTGCGGACTCTACGGTTAAGCAACATGCGGTAAACAGCAGGTCGTGGACAACGACCAAACAGACTTCTCTTTGGCAACTTGGTTCGAGGTTCAATAAGTCACCTGCTTCAGGTGGACTGTTCTATTCGACATCGCAGCTTGTGCGGTTTGGCGTCTAGGCGACCTCACAGTTAGGAGGCTTGCAGATCGACGACTAGAGCTAGCATTGGAATAAGGGGTAGTCCGCGCTGCTTGGGTTACGGTGTGGTGACCTGGCGGACTGTGCGGACTCCACAGTAGTAGACCGACGGCTTGGTGTTTGAGTCTGCGCGGCTTGGTTATCTTGTCTTGTATTTGTAGTCTCTGCTTTCCCTTTGGTGGTTGTTTGGTGAAGCATGTCTCGCTATGTATGTCTCGCCTTATAAAGAAGATTGCTGTTAGTCGATAAAAACTCTTGTTCTGCATGTGTTTCTGGTTGTGACTATCTTTTGGCTGCGATAACCCCTGCTAATTCCAAGGTCCGGGAAAATTTCAAGATGGTATCAGAGCTGGATTGGAGTGGATAAGCAGTGATCAACTGAAGTGGTTGTTTGCTCTTGTGAAGAGGGAACCAGTGGTAGAACCATGACAGTGGAAGATGCAAGTGGTCTTGGAATTGATCTCCTTACAGAGACGAACTTTGATAGGTGGAAGTCTTGTATGGAGAGCTTTCTTCTTGGTGAGGACTTTTGGTAGGTAGTATGCGGAGCAGAGAGACAAGAGGATACTGCTGGTAATGCTAAAGAGATGAGAGCTGGCGTATGCTTTGATCATTTCGGTTAGGAAGCTCCGGCCGTACTTCCAAGCGCATTCGATCAGGGTGGTAACAGACCATCCCCTTCGCAAGATTTTTGAGGGAGTGGAGCACTCAGGCAGGTTGGCCAAGTGGTCTATCGAATTGAGCGAGTTTGATATCTCATTCGTGCCAAGGCTCTCCATTAAGGCACAAGTGGTGGTTGACTTCTTAGCAGACTATGTTGTTGAGGTTGGGGCCGAGGGGCCGCGACCGTAGGAACCGTGGAAGATGATGGTTGACGGGGCCTTGGGAAATCACTCCCTCGGAGCAGGGGTGGTGTTGATAAGCCCTCAAGGAGTCACTATAGAACAAGTAGTGGTCTTGCACTTTCCAGCGACCAACAACCAGGCGGAGTACGAGGCCGTGATAGCCGACCTTCGTTTGGCAAAAGGAACTTGAGATCCAGGATATGGAGGCTTTTACGGACTCGTTGGTGGTGACATCATATATCCGAGGAGAGTTCAAAACTCGGGAGCCCACCCTTGTAAGGTACTTATCCAAGGTGAGGGTGATCATCGGAGGGTTCCGGACGTTCTCAATCCAACATGTTCCCAGGGAAGAGAGTATAGCTGCCGATCGGTTGGCTAAGTTTGGACCTCGGGGAGGAGGGACCCTGACTGAGCTATTTCAACCGGCTATCGAGGAAGGAGAGTTGATGGAGGTGGATCGGCGACCCTCGTTGGTGGATCCATTGGTGACCTTCCTAACCACTGACGAGCTTCCGGAGGGGGCCAAGGATGCAAAAAGCTTCAGGCACAAGGCGGCTCACTACCTAATACTGGAAGGGGGGTTACATCGGAAGATGTTGTCAGGGCTCCTTGAAAGGTGTGTGACCGAGGAGGAGATCCCGAGGATCCTGGAGGAAGTGCATTCAGGTGAATGCGACAGTCACTCAGGGAGAAGGATGTTGGAAGCAAGGACATTTCTGGCAGACCCTGAGGAAGGATGGGGCTGAGTTTGCGAGAAGGTACCGGAAGTGTCAGCTGTACGCCCCCCTCCATCTCTTGCCCGCTCAAAGGCTCTGAAGCATCACGACACCATGGCCTTTCGCCATCTGGGGGATGGATTTAGTCGGGCCTTTCCCTCTGGCTAGTAGGTAGAGGAGGTTCCTCCTGGTCATGATTGATTACTTTTCAAAGTGGCTGGAGGTTAAGGCATTGGCCAAGGTCACCTCACAAGTCATCAGGAATTTTGTCTGGGGTGAGATCATATGTAGGCACGGGCTCCCCCAGGCGATAGTAACAGACAATGGGCCCCAGTTTGCTAGCGAAGAGTTCATCAGCTTCTGCGCTCAGCTGGGGATAAACCTTAGATTTGCCTCCATACATCACCCCAGGAGCAACGGTCAGGTGGAGGCGGCCAACAAGATCATCATGAACCTACTCAAGAAGAAGGTGGAGAACTTGAGGGGAAGTTGGGTGGAACAACTCCCCTTAGTATTGTGGGCCTTGCGAACAACCCCAAACATGGCCACCAGCGAGACCCCCTTCAAACTTTCCCATGGGTGTGAGGCAGTCCTGCCCATGGAATTTGAGGTTCGATCCCCACGAATCGTGGCCGCGGGTGATGGGGATGAGGCTTGGTGAAAGAATTGGTTCCTAAACACCTAGAGGGTGTGTGGGGGGGGGGGGGTGAATAGGTACAATTCCTTTTTACACTAAGGCAGAATATTTATCCAGATAATCAAATTAATCTATCAGTTCTACAGCTATCACAATCACAGAATTCACAGAATTACACACAGTCACAGATTGCACACAGTTTTATAGTGGTTTCCCAAGGTCTAGGTACATCCACTTTCCCCCTTTGCCTATCTAGCAATGTGCTAGATTCGGCCCAACTTCTTCTCTTCACCTCAGATCAGCAGATCTTACAGCTCAGAACCCAAACAAGGCTCCTACAACTCAGAGTGAGTCCGCACTCGTACAGCTCAGGCAATCTGTCCTACCTCAGCCTTCTACAAGGCCTACAACTCAGAGATAACAATCTCCTATAACTCAGGCTCACAACCCTACCTCAGCCTTCAACAAGGCCTATCACTCAGAGAAAATAATCTCCTACAACTCAGCCTTTATAAAAATAGGCTTACAATTCAGATCTTATAAAGATCCTACAGAAAATAGATTTAAGTTTATAATATACCACCACCCTAGTAGAGAGAGAAAGGATGGATGGTTTCTTGATCAGTTCTTGAAAGAATCTGATGACATAGAACAACCACTCTTAGCTTTCTTCAAACCTTCTTGAATCTGAACTCAGTAGGGTTGAACTCTTTTGAAATTGATCTTCAATCAGCTTCTTTCTTGAAATTCAGATCTCAATCTGAATCCTTTTTGGCAGACTGGTTCAGAATCTGTACTTGAGGGACTTGTTGATATAAGTCCCTTTCTTCACTTCAATAGATGGAGCTCTCTCTCTCCAACTTCTTCTTAGATCTTCTGACCAAAATCTTCTTCTGTTTTTATGTAACTGTATGTGTATACTCTTTCCTGTATCAGTGTTAGTATTTTACTTCTATCATCAATCTCCTTTTATGTTGATGGAGAATGCCTTTATATAGACTTCCTCCATGGTAACCGACTGATCCGGTTTCTAACAAACTTCTGACAGCTCTGACAGTTGCAGTAGACCGGTTGGTAATGGCAGCTGTCAAGTCATCCTGTCACTTCTTAAATCTCTGTCTCTGTCAGCAAAGTGTCGAGACAGAACTTCATCATGTGTCGACACAAGTAGACTAAGTGTCGACACAAGCCTTGGTGGTGTCGACACAACTCCTTTGATGTTTACACTACTTCTCGACATAGTATCTGTAGAATGTGTCGACACAAATTCTGTGTGTCGACACAATCACTTCTTCTCTTTAACTTTGTTGAAACTCTGCTGTGTGTCGACACAAGTCCTGTGTGTCGACACAGTTGATGTCGACAAAGTCTTCTGTGTGTCGACACTGCCTCTGTGTGTCGACACTGCCTCTGTGTGTCGACACAGTTGATGTCGACAAAGTCTTCTGTGTGTCGACACTGCCTCTATGTGTCGACATAGTTGATGTCGACTAAGCTTCTCTGTGTGTCGACACTGCCTCTGTGTGTCGACACAGTCACTTCTGGTGTCGACACAACCTTTCTAAGTGTCGACACAATTAACTCCAAGTGTCGACACAGCTTTTTTCCAGTGTCGACACAACCCTTCATAAGTGTCGACACAACTTCTTCTGGTGTCGACTCATGGACTTAGAAACGTTTTCCTGCATTCCTGCATTTTCTTAACCTGCACATATAAACTCAAAACAACATCAAATACACCTTGATGCATATCATTGAGGAAGGTGAGGCTTCTTCAAATCCGGTCCACATTTTCCAATGTACCCAACAATCTCTCCCTATTTGGAGAAGTCATAACCCTTAGTCAATGATATACACCATTCATAACAAACACATATTATGATGTATAAAAATATTATATGATAGGGTAACTTATAAACAAAATATGTATAAAATTACATCACAGAAGAATGATGCAAACATAATGAACATCAATCATTGTTTTGTTTAATCTTACACAAGTTTCTTATCAATAGTGTACATAGATTTTTAACACTAAAAATTACAATGTTGTAAGATCTAGTAAATCTATCCTAAGGCTGCTCTGGCTCCTTGATGACCATGCCTTTGCCTGATTGGATCTTGGCTTGTACTGGAGCATCTGTATCTTCAGCTGGCTTTTTGCCCTTCAGATCTTTCTTCTTTTGTTCTTCAGCCCTTATTCTTTGTCTTTCAAAATAATGTAAAGGCTTAGGAAAATACTTGCTAGGCTCCTGAGCATTAGGAGGTAGCTTCCCAGCTTTTGCCTTTCTTCTATATTATAGAATAGCTTCCTATCTAGCTTCATGCTTTTGCCATTCTTGCTCTGTGTACCATTTGCCCCTGTCATGGGACTTGTCCTTCACAGCCTTCCAGGCAGTCAATATAATATTCCTTGAAGTAGGACTCCACCGCTCAAAATCAGGCTTCAACTCAGCCTGTTCTCTGAATCTCTTCTTTGACAGTTGAGCTTCTTGCTCCTTATCCAAAACTGCCTCTGACATTTCAACTTTCTCAATGATAACATTTTTAGTACCCTCTAGAGGGTTGTACATTGACTGTACTTCTTGATGAATCATTTCAAAATCTGCTGGAGGGTAAATGACCTGAGCAACTTCAGGTTGATCACCTCCAAAATAAGTAGGTTGAACACCTGACTCAGCTACATTATCATCATCACAGAGGGGTGGATATCCAAGGGTGGCTCTGATGTTATTAGATATCCATTTAGCATGATCTGAGCCTGCTTTGACTAATACTCTCTCCCCCTTTATGACTTCTCTTGCAATATGATCCCTGAGGTCATCTTTCTGAAATCTGACTTGTTCATCTAGATAATTAACACCATCTTTATAAAATGACCTTAACTTCAGTAGCTGTGCAGAAATGGTCTTTTGAGATTGCTCAATAGCTGATTGTACAGCAACTAGGCCTTCCTGTAATTGCTTATCAAAAACTTACTTGGCTTTAGCACTTGCCTCAGTCTGGGCAGCAGCAGTATTCTTCAATTCTGTGACAATCACATTATGTGATTCAGTCAGATTGTCATTCATCCTCAGTTGATTTTCAAGCACATAGCCTTGCTTAACAGCTATATCATCAACTTGAGTCTTTATGCCTACTTGTTGTTTTGCAAGAAAGACTACAACATTGCCACCTTTGTGGAAACAATCTGTCATTTTCTTCTTATTCTGATTGACTTCAAATCTTATAGATTTTATATCTTGAGCCAAGGAGAATTGCAGATCTTTATGGGTCTCATCCATATATTTCTCCATGGCAATCCTTTGTTCATCTAACTTACTTACAATGAGATCAACAAAGAACTATAATCAGTTGCTGGGGCAGATTGTGTAGAAGTTTGCAATGCCCTTTTATAACTTTGGCTTCTTCTTTTGAAAACCATCAGCTTTCTCTTCTTCGCTTGTATTCCTTAGGACTAGGAGGCAATTCCTATTCAGTCCTAGGTAGCTCCCCCTATGTCCCTTGCTCCTCCCTCTCAGGACTTACTTGCTCCCCCTGAGTGTTAACTTGCTCCCCCTCAATTTCTTCTTTCTCCCCCTCAAATTCAGTTTGCTCCCCCTCAGTTCTTGCTTGTACTATATCAGGAAACAACTCTTCAAGGGTAAACTCTTGTTGAGTAGGGACTTGAGGCACCACCAACTCAGGATCATCTACAGTTGAAGATGTATCCTCCATGATAACATCTTGTGCTTGACTGTTTAGTTGTGTGTCCTCAAGAATAGTCTGTGTAGCCATTTCACTTTCCAAGTGAGTTGGCTCTACCTCAAGATGAGGCTCCCCCTGCACCTAAGCACCATCTGCAATTTCTTGTGCAGGAGATTCGTCAGGAATCTCTGGCCTCTCTTCATCAGGCATGTACTTTGTTAAGACTCTGTCCCATCTGGAGATTATCCTTATATCCATCCTTCTCATATGGTTGATCTTTGAACCAGCAGTCTGTTTCATTACTTCTGGAATTATTCCAGCCAAGTAAAGACTCAGGATCCTTCCCAGATTTGCTTCTTAATACTTTCCTTAATCTTTTTAAAGATTACTGTAGACCAATCTGTGTTTAGTCTGTAGATAATCCTGGTCATCAGGCTGAACATATAGGCTGAAATCCTATCATGTCCCCCTGGCTTGCAAAGAATAACTTTTCCAACCACTTCTGAAAGGAATTTTCCTTGCTGATTCATTCCTTTTCTGTTCATTGCAGATCCAATCTTCATGGTGGGATCCAATCCACACCATTAAAGTGCTTCCCTAGTCTTGGTTGTGGGTACTTCTACTTCTTCTTGAGTTCTTGGAAGTTGAAGAGTTTTCCTCAAGCTATTCAAAGTAAGTTTAACCTTAGTTCCCTGAACTATAGATTTGATCTTAAGTCCAGTCGAATCTAAAGTAGCTGCGCCATAGAAATCCAGTATTTCTTTCTTCCAAATCTTTGTAGGTTCAGATACCAGAAATTCTAAACCATTTTCTACAATTAGGGTTACTACTGCTTTAATTTCGGGTTCTGCATTATCAAAGCCATTGTGTACCAGCTCATAACCTTCGTTGACATTATCTTCTAGCTTTGGCACCATTGGGGTTGAGTGAAAGCTTGGATTGAGAAGAGAGAAGTTGTCGACATAGGGTTTTGATCTCGAAAATATGGAGAGTGTGTCGACAGAATATGTTGTTGACCTATTTATACCCTTCTAAATCATGAAGGTCAAAAGTCGCGTCAAAATTCTCTAAATGTGTCGATATAGTTGAAATGTGTCGACACAGACTTCTAATGTCTCGACTTCAATTCTATTTGTCTTTGACGAGTTCGATGATCTGAGGTCGACGAATCTATGCTCGACGATATGTGTCGATTCTGCGCTCGACGAAATCTGCGTGTTTACTCTAAGTATCGACACCACTTCTAGATGTGTCGACACTACTTCTCTGAAGTGTCAACACAGATTCTCTAGATGTATCGACACCACTTTCCTGGAGTGTATACACCAACTACTATGTGTTGACACAGACAACTTTTTGTGTCGACACAATTTTACTTAGGCAAATTTGTTAAACTAATTTATGTTCAACATTCCTAATTCAATTTTGAAATTATTGAATTTAGTTTCATCTAAAGTCTTTGTGAACATGTCTGCAATTTGTAAATCAGCGTTAATAAATTCTAAAGAGATATCTTCTTTCTCTACATGATCTCTAAGAAAATGGTATCTTATTTCTATATGCTTTGTTCTACTATGAGAAACATGATTATGGGCAATAAAAATTGCACTAGTAGAATCACACAATAAGGGAGTTCTACTTACCTGAATACCATAATCTTCTAACTAATGCTGTATCGACAACAGCTGTGCACAACAACTTCCTGCAACAACATACTCAGACTCAGCTGTAGAAATTGCCACACTGGTCTGCTTCTTACAGCTCCATGACACCGGTCTTCCTCCTAGAAATTGACAGGTGCCTGTTGTGCCTTTACTATCTACTCTGCAACCTACAAAGTCTGCATCTGAATAGCCCATTAGTAAAAAATCTCTATTCCTATGATAACAAAGGCCTAGATTAGGGGTGCCCTTAAGATATCTCAAAATCCTTTTGACAGTAGTAAGATGAGATTCTTTAGGGCAGGATTGGTACCTAGCACAGACACATGTAACATACATGATATCTGGTCTACTATCAGTCAGATATAGGAGGGAGCCAACTATCCCTCTATATACCCTGCATCATCTTTGCTTAGAGACATACTTGTCCCCATTGGAGTTCTCATGGTAGTGGATGATTCCATACCATATTTCTTAATTAACTCCAGGGTGAACTTAGACTGGGATATGGACAAGCCATCTTCAGTCTGTCTCTTGGAGACCCAAGAAGAACTTAAGTTCTCCCATACTGCTCATTTCAAATTTCCCTTGTATAAGTTTTGCAAACTTTCTACAAAGGTTACTTTCAGTAGAACCAAATATTATGTCATCAACATATATTTGGACTAGGATAATCTTTCCTTTGGATTCCCTAAGGAATAAAGTCTTGTCTATTTTCCCCCTTGAGAATTTGTTCTCAATGAGGAAAGTAGACAGAGTTTCATACCAAGCCCTTGGGGCTTGTTTCAACCCATACAAAGCTTTCCTAAGTCTATAGACATAAGTAGGATTGAGTGGATCAACAAAACCTGAGGGATGTTCTACATAGACCTCCTCTTTTAAGTCTCCATTTAAGAATGCAGACATAACATCCATCTGAAACACTTTGAAGCCTTGATATGCTGCATAGGCTAGAAATAGCCTGATAGCTTCCAACCTTGCCACATGGGAAAAAGTCTGATCAAAGTCTATTCCCTCCTTCTATCTGTATCCTTTGGCAACTAGTTTTGCCTTGTTCTTCACTATGATCCAACTCTCATCAAGCTTGTTTCTATAAATCCACCTTATCCCTATGACATTGTGGCCCTTTGGTTTTGGAACCAAATCCTAGACCTTGCACCTTCTGAATTGATTTAACTCCTCCTGCATAGCATCAATCCAGTGAGGGTCTATAATAGCTTCTTCAAATCTCTTGGGTTCCACTTGAGATAAGAAGCTTGAGCAAAGAACTGTGTTTAAGTTCCTGCTTCTTATTTGTACTCCTTGTCTTGGATCACCAATGATCTGGTGTGCAGGATGATCCTTCAAATGTCTAACTGCTGGAGGTAATCTATCAGCAGTTTGACCTTCTCCAATCTTTTCATTATGCTGCACCTCATGGTCTTCATCAGCATCTTGGGTGTCTTGTACTCCCCTTGGACAGCAACTACCATTTTCCACATCCTACTTTGTAGTTGGATCTTCTCTGATAGTAAGCTAGTCCATCTTCTGCTGTATACCTGGAGAGCTACAAGAACCACTTGGCAACTCACTGTTAATAAGTCTAGTTTCATCAAAGATGACATGAACTGACTCTTCTACAACTTGAGTAGCCAAATTGTAGACCATGTAAGCCTTACTATTGTTGTTGTACCCAACAAATATCCCATCTTGGGATTTGATAGCAAACTTAGTTATGTGAGATTTGCCATTTTTAAGCACATAACACTTGCAACCAAAGATCCTGAAATAAGATAAGTTTTGGTTTTCTGCCCTTCATAACCTCATAGGGTGTCTTTTTGTGGCTTTTGATGATGGAAGCCCTATTGAGCACATGACATGCAATGTTTACTACCTCAGCCCAGAAATATTCTGGGAGAGAAGAGTCACACAATAGTGTTCTTCCAGCCTCAATCAATGTCCTATTCTTTCTTTCAGCAATGCCATTTTGCTGAGGTGTTCTAGGTGAAGAGAATTCCTGATAAATCCCAAATTCTTCACACAACTTTGTCATACTTTCAGATTGGAATTCAGTTCCATGGTCACTTCTGATTTTGACCACTGAACTATCTAATTCATTCTGAATTTGTTTGACAAAATTGTAGAAGACATTTGGGGTTTCAGATTTTTGGCTCAGAAAGAATACCCATGAAAATCTAGAATAGTCATCTACCACCACAAAAGTATAGACCTTCCTACCCAGACTATGAACTGGCATAGGACCAAATAAATCCATATGCAAGAGGTATAAGCACCTCACTGAGTCTTTGGTTTCTAGGCTATGAAAGGAGGATCTGTTCTGCTTGCCTTTTTGACAAGCTGAGCATATCCCATCCTTATAACACTTAACTTGAAGACCATTCCTCACTAACTCTTTACTAAAGAGTTGGCCAATAATCTTGTAATTCAGATGAGCTAGCCTCTTGTGCCATTTGACACAATGAGAGACTTTCTCATCAGCCACAAGACAGATAGGAGAATTCTTATTCTCACACACAAAATTTAGGCAATACACATTTCGTTTTCTATAGCCAGTCAATATGACTTTTTGATCACTTGAACTCTTGATAAGACACCCATTCTTGACAAATGAAATGTCATATCTTAGATCACTCAGCCGGCTTATGCTTATTAGGTTATGTTTCAAACCCTTTACACAGGCCACTTGAGTTATTGTAATTGAGTTGTTAGAAATGTTACCAAAACCTTTGATGACTCCTTTTTCAGAACCACCAAAGATTACTTTAGGCCCATTCAGCATTGGTGAGTAGTCCTTCAGCAATACCCTTGTTCCAGTCATGTGCCTAGAACATCCACTGTCCAAGTACCATATAGGGGCATGACAACTTGGACTCACCTGCAACAAAGATTACTTAACCTTAGAACCCAAATAACTTTTGGGTCCTTGGTTCAAGTTAGCCTGAAACTTAACAAATCTGCCTGCAACTCTTCTAACAGGCAGACTGCTATTCTCCTTGACACTGGTGTTGTGCCAACAGTCTAAGGCAAAATGACCTATCTTACCACAGCACCAACACTCAAACTTATTATACCTCTTTTTAGGTACAATCTTAGCTGTATTGCTAACATCAGATCTTTTGTTTTGTGCTGGGGCTTTGCCTTTATTATTGGACTTAGCAGCCCATGCAGTTCTCTTAAAGCCTATTCCTGCCTTACCCTTATGTGATACAAAGTCATCTATTAAGGGTAGGATAGATTTGGCTTAGAAAAACTAGCCACAATCTCCTTCTCTTTCTGAAGTCTATTTTCCAGATTTTTAATCTGATCATTTTTGAATGTGATTGTTCCCATTTGAATAACAGTTATGTTCTTCAATTTGGCAATCTCATTCATCTTTTGATCCAGCAGCTTCTCTGAATCAGATGGAGCCAACTTAAGAGCTGCAATTTCCTTAGCCTGATGTTTGGCCAGTTTTTTTCTTCTCTTGAGTGCATGTAGTAAATCCCCATATTCATCTATCAGCTAATGAATATCTCTTTCAGATTCAGACCCATCTTCATCTCTTGATGGAAATGCATTTGATTCTGACCCAGTGATGTAATCAGAATCTACAGATACACTTTTTACCTTACTTGGGCCAGGCTGATCCTGGCACTAGTCTTCTTCAGACACTGCCATCAATCCTTTGCACTGATGGTCCTCTTGCTCATAGATAGAGTCTAGTAATTGCATGAACTCATCCTCATCTTCAGTTGCAAACAAACCAATATATGCCTCAGCCTCAGATTCAGATTCTGAAGTTGATTGATCTGTCTAACTTTGCTCTTTCTTATCTACCAAGGATTTCTCCTTCTTGCTCTTGTGCCGTGACTTCTTTTTATCAGCAGTCTCCTTCCTTTTATCTGGATAGTCAGCCACAACATGTCCTGGGCTGTTGCAGCAATAGCAAATAATTTTTGATGCAGTTGACTTGTTGGGCTTTTTCCCACTCTTGTCCTTCCTGGATGATGTCCTCTTCTGATAATAGTCATCCTTGGACTGAGATGAGGATGGCTTAGATTTCCACTGCTTCTTCTTTAAGAATCTCTGGAACTGCCTTGTGAATGCTGCAAAGTCTTCATCAGAATTACTGCTATCTGTACTGTGATTATCAGAATTTTCTGAAATCACTTCTGCATCTTTCTTAGGAGATGATGGAGACATTCTCCTATTCTTCCTTGTGGCTTCTACCTTGAAGGCCACTGACTTTTCTCTGTAGTCACCGTTTGCATTTTTCTCTTCCTCCTTTCTGGCTAACAACTGCATCTCATAAGACAACAATTTTCCAAACAGTGTTGGAGGTGAAATCTCTGCCAGTCTGGCCACTTCCCTTATGGCACAGATCTTTGTATCCCAATCCTTAGTCAAAGACCTAAGGAATTTGTCATTCAGTTCATATGTACTGAATATTCTTCCATAAGACATTAACTCATTTACAATCCTGTAGAACTTCTTATAACATTCAATTATACTTTCAAACTTGGCCTGTCTGAAACTCTCATATTCTTGATTAAACATAGACTTTTTATCTTGCCTAACCTCTTCAGAACCCTTCATGTAGACAATCAATGTGTCCCACATCTCCTTGGAGGTTTTACAGTGAATTAGATTCTGAAATGTTGAATCATCAATGACACTCACTATAATATTCTGTGCTCTTTTATCCATTGTAGCCAAGATGATCTTATCCTTAGTCATCTCTAAAAAATCCTTTGGAATTCTTTGATTGGCATCAAGAACAGAAACATTCATTGGAACATATGGTCCTTTCTTAACTGTTATATAGATTCTAGGATCAGATGCCTCCATAAATAATCTGACCCTTTCCTTCCATATTCCAAATATTTCCTTCCTGCAAATAGACAATTTCATTACACCAAGTTCTTTATGGTTTTCTCTTGAACCCATTTTCTTGAACTTAATTCTGCCTTACAGATCTCACTCAGACAGTTATGTCTTTCTTTGAGGAACCTCGCTTTGATACCACTTGAAAGAATTGGTTCCTAAACACCTAGAGGGGGGGGGGGGTGAATAGCTGCAATTACTTTTTACACTAAGGCAGAATATTTATCCAGATAATCAAATTAATCTATCAGTTCTACAGCTATCACAATCACAGAATTCATAGAATTACACACAATCACAGATTGCACACAGTTTTATAGTGGTTCCCCAAGGTCTGGGTACATCTACTTTCCCCCTTCGCCTATCTAGCAGTGTGCTAGATTCGGTCTAACTTCTTCTCTTCACCTCAGATCCGCAGATATTACAGCTCAGAACCCAAACAAGGCTCCTACAACTCAGAGTGAGTCCACACTCCTACAGCTCAGGCAATCTGCCCTACCTCAGCCTTCTACAAGGCCTACAACTCAGAGATAACAATCTCCTACAACTTAGGCTCACATCCCTACCTCAGCCTTCAACAAGGCCTGTTGAAATTCAAGAAACCCGCAGATGCCTCCTCGGATACCATGTTGAAACTCAACAAACCGGAGGAGAACACCTCCACTTATAATGTTGAACATTTTCCCGAATCTTGGAGAAAGCAGGGGTTATCTCAACAAAGCAGTACCAACCAGCAACTCATGCAGCAAACAAATATCTTTATTGATCAACAACAAACTTCTTTACAAGGCGAGACATACATGACGAGACATGATTCACCAAAACCAACACAGGAGAGCAGAGACAGATACAAAGATAAAAACAATACAAGCCATGCGGACTCAAACGTCAAGCCGCACAGCCTACTGCTGTGGAGTCCGCTCAATCCGCCAGGTTGTTAAGCCGCAACCAAGCCGTGCGAACTACCCCTTATTCCAATGCTTAGCTCTTCACTGCCGATCTGCAGGCCGCCTGACCGCGAGGTCGCCTAGCCGCCAGACCGCACATGCTGCGATACTGAATGGAACAGTCCGCCTGAAGTAGGCGACTTCTTGAACCCCGAACCAAGTTGCCAAAGAGAAGACCGCCTAGTTGCTATCCGCGACCTGCTGTTTACCGCCTGTTGCTTAACCACAGAGTCCGTACTGTCCCTGACTGCAATCAGAGCCAAGTCCTGGCTTTCCAGTGCTATCCACACAACATGCACAACACAACCCGGTCAACTCTATCAAAGCGCGCAGACACCATAGTGTAGTCCGCAGCTACTTACGCGAGCTCAAAATTACTGTTCACTTACTTCGGTTCTCTCCCTCACTATTGTTTTCTAATGTGACATGAGTCTTATTTATAGGCACGATGATGAGTATGGTTACCGCCATAGCTGATAGGATAACCGCCACATCATGCAGTAAGAATAAGTGTGTCTGCCAGCCCGCGGACACACACTCCAGTTCGCCGCTCCTGTGCAGATAGCCAGTCTGCCCCAGCTTCTCCAAGGCTGGACTCCAATCTCCAGTCCTCCTTGTCACCAAATGCCAAGCCAGGACTACCACAGCCGGACTCCGCAACAATAGTCTGCCAATCCGCGGACACAGCTCCAGCCCGCTTAACCCGAGCCCGCAACCTCGCCACCAAGGCACCTACCGGACTCAGCAGACACCAGGCTTCCATCCGCTGCGGACAGCTCTAGTCCGCATCCCCGAGTCCATTGCCTAATCACCAAGGCATTGCCGGACTCAGCGGACACAGCTCCAGTCTGCTAACACAGTAGACACATGAGTCCGCATCTCCTGCAGACTACTCCAGTCCACAATTCTAGCACTTCTTCAGTCCGCAACTCCTGCAGATTTCATCAGTCCGCATCCCTGCAGACTTCTCAGTCCGCATCTCTGAGTCCATAGCCTCATCACAATGCTCAACCGGACTCAGCGGACACTAGCTCTAGTCCGCACGCTTGTGCACGCAATCTCCAGTCCGCATATCCTCAAGCTAGCAATCAAGGCAAAAGCGCTCCTGCCGAGCTTGGCGGACTGAGAGAAATAGTCCGCGCTCCACTGCGCGATCTCCCCGGACTGAGCCAACCTGGACTTGGTTCAGAACTCACCAAGTCCAGTCCACTGGCCACAAGGGCCAGTCCCCACTTACTAGCGGACACTGGATCTAGCCCTCCGTACCAGGCGACCTCCAGCTTCTGTCCGCACTGACCGGCGGTCTCCGCGGCTTCCACTTGCCGCTGTACCAGAGCAAGACCAAGACAACTGCCAAACCAATCTGCCGAGCTCCAGCTCATCAGTCCGCTTTATGCCGAACTACGTAGATAGAGTTTCTATCCGCCTTGTTACTTCCTGGGATCCAACCGCCTGCTGAGTATACGCCGGCCTGACAGACCGCTGCTGCTGTCCTCGTAGTCCGCGCGAACAGACCGCCCAGGCCGCCACAGAGAAAACCGCCTGCAACATCCCTGCCAACTTAGCAGTCCGCCAACCCTGTCCACGTAGTCCGCGCGGATGGGTTGCCCAAGCCTTCCATTCACCCAATTTCACTTCACAGATTTCAACACTCCCCCTTGAAGTGAGAAGTGGCGAATAACTCCAGCAGCTCCCGTAACCTTGCACCTGGTCCCTCCGATAGCATCTACTAAGAGATGTCCAAGACATAGTCCTCGCCCCGCATATCATGGACCATGAGGGAGCCCTCCAGCATCTCCCAAAAGGAGCCATGCTTCCCTCTGCCTTCTTCAGCTTCAACCTCCACTTATGCATCACAGGAGTATCACCAACTACCTTGGGCACAAAAGCCCAAGCCTTGTTACCTTTGAGAGAAGTCACCTCTACAGCCTTGGTGTCAGCCACCTCCTTGATTCTAGTGGGGTCATCACATCCAGAAGTACCTTGCTCAACCTGAGGGCTAGCAAAGAAACATGGGACCAAGTACGTTGTGTTCCCTTCGCTATATCGAGCTGGTGGCTTACTGATCCTCTTCGATCTCCGAAGAACCTGCTCATGGCTAACCACCTCTGCTGCTCCTGAACCAGCTCCATTCCCGGGCAAACCCGGAGCCATACTCCCCTTGCTCCCTGAACACGATGCCTCCTCACTGGAACCAGGAGCACCTGGAGCAACGCTCCCCCTGCTACCTGAACCAGAAGACTCCCCTCTTGAACAATAAATGCCTGGAACATCTCTCCCCCTACTTCTTGAACCGGAAGCCTCTGCCTTGGAGTTAGAAGTACCTGGAGCATCTCTTCCCCTACTTGCTGACCCTGACACCTTTGTCCCGGAGCTAGAACAACATGGAGCACCTGGTGACTCAGGCAGCTCCACATGAACCTTAGCAACAGCCTCCTTCAGCCCAACATCTGACCTGCTCATCTCTAGCTCCACATGAGAGCTTCCCCAATATGGCGTCAACTCATCGAAGACAACGTCTCTTGACACGATGAGTCTCTTCATCGCAGGATCCATACATCTCCATCTTCTCCTCTGCTCATCATACCCAACAAAGGCTATCTTTGTCTTGAGAGCTCCTGGAGAGTGTATGTAGCAGGTAGATCCAAACACCCTTAGGTGTTTCACACTGGGCTTTACTCCGAACATCAGCTCATAAGGAGTCTTCACTATGATCGGACTAAGAGGCATCCAGTTTGTGACATGAGCAGCACATGCAATCCCCTCCGTACAAAGAGCCTTCAGAATGCCTTTACTCTGAAGCCAACACTTGCAGGTCTCCGTTAACCAACAGATCATCTGAGCTGCAACACTACCTTGTTGTGAAGTATGTCCACAAGAAAGTTCCTTCCGGATCCCTTGCTTCCTACAAAAGTTTGAGAACTCGGTTGAGCCAAACTCACTACCGATGCTTGTCCTCAACTTCTTGATTCGCAGACCCAACTGGCCTTCCATAAGCTTCTTGAACTCCACAAGCAAGCGCATCATGTTGGACTTCTCCTTCATGAAGTATACCCAAGTATACCTTGAATAGTCATAAACCAATATTAGCATGAACTTGCTGCCTCCAAGACTGGTGGTGACGGTCGGTCCAACCAGAGCACAATGGACAACCTCCAAAGGTGCTTTACATCTGGATTGTGCCTTATCAACCACGAAGCAAGAAGCTTCACTTTGCTGACATCCCACACACCCCTGACCATCGTTATAGGATGACAATCTAGGCAAGCCTCTTACGAGTCTTCTTTCCGTCATTGCTTTCAGCTTGTCCATCCCTACATGCCCCAGTCTTTCATGCCAGATAGCTACACTATCACTGGCCTTCATCCGATCAGATCCAGAACTTGTTGATAACCTAACAATGTTCTTCTCCTTCCTACCTACTTGAGCAATGTTCGCTGAGAGCAAGACAACCTTGCACTCCTTCGTGAGATGACCTTGCTGCTTGCATTTATAGCACCTTGGTCCTTCCTTCCTCTTCCTATCACGCCTAGGAGAAACACTCCTTTCTTCCTGATATGAAGTAGAGGGACCATCTTCTGCAGCAGCCTTCACCTCTTTCCTGAACAACCCAACAAGGGAAGTACAAACCTTCGCAGCTGACCCACATCCACTGATGTGGTCCAAGAGCTCTGATGAGATCACCTGCCTGAGAATAGACTCCGCTCTCATATTTGTCTTTTTCCAAGTTCTCATCACTTCAACATTGCCAGCAGTAGCCTCTTGTCTTCCTGCTCCGCATACAACCTCCCAAAGATCCTCGCTAAGAGGAAAGCTCTTCATACAATACTTCAACCTTTCAAAGTTCGTCTCTGTAAGAAGATCAATTCCAAGACAACTTGCATCTTCCGCTGCCATGGTTCTACCACTGGTTTCCTCTTCACAAGAGCAACTACTTCCATTGAGCACTGCTTGACCACTCCAATCTCCCTCTGATACCATGTTGAAATTCAACAAACCCGCAGAGGCCTCCTCGGATACCATGTTGAAACTCAACAAACTGGAGGAGAACACCTCCACTTATAATGTTGAACGTTTTCCTGGATCTTGGAGAAAGCAGGGGTTATCTCAACAAAGCAGTAACAACCAACAACTCATGCAGCAAGCAAATATCTTTATTGATCAACATCAAACTTCTTTACAAGGCGAGACATACATGGAGAGACATGATTCGCCAAAACAAACACAGGGAGAGCAGAGACAGATACAAAGACAAAAACAATACAAGCCGTGCGGACTCAAACGTCAAGCCGCACGGCCTACTGCTGTGGAGTCCGCTCAATCCGCAAGGTCGCTAAGCCGCAACCAAGCCGTGCGGACTACCCCTTATTCCAATGCTTAGCTCTTCACCGCCGATCTGCAGGCCGCCTGACCGCGAGGTCACCTAGCCGCCAGACCGCACACACTGCGATACCGAATGGAACAGTCCACCTGAAGCAGGCGACTTCTTGAACCCCGAACCAAGTTGCCAAAGAGAAGACCGCCTAGTCGCTATCCACGACCTACTGTTTACCGCCTGTTGCTTAACCACAGAGTCTGCACTGTCCCTAACCGCAATCAGAGCCAAGTCCTGGCTTTCCAGTGCTATCCGCACAACCTGCACAACACAACCTGGTCAACTCTATCAAACCGCGCGACACCATAGTCCAGTCCGCAGCAACTTACGCGAGCTCAAATTTACTGTTCACTTACTTCGGTTCTCTAACTCTGTGTTGTTTTCTGATGTGACATGGGTCATATTTATAGGCACGATGATGAGTATGGTCACCGCCGTAGCTGATAGGATAACCGCCACATCCTGTAGCAAGAACAAGTGTGTCCGCCATCCCGCGGACACACACTCCAGTTCGCCGCTCCTGTGCAGATAGTCAGTCCGCCCCAGCTTCTCAAAGGCCGGTATCCAATCTCCAGTCCGCTTTGTCGCCAAAGGCCTAGCCAGGACCACCACAGCCGGACTCCGCAACAACAGTCTACCAATCCGTGGACACAGCTCCAGCCCGCTTAACCCGAGCCCGCAACCTCGCCACCAAGGCACCTGCCGGACTCAGCGGACACCCGTCTTCCGTCTGCTGCGGACAGCTCTAGTCCTCATCCCCGAGTCCATTGCCTAATCACCAAGGCATTGCCGGACTCAGCGGACAGAACTCCAGTCTGCTAACACAGTAGACACATGAGTCCGCATCTCCTGCAGAGTACTCCATTCCACAATTCTAGCACTTCTTCAGTCCGCAACTCCTGCACACTTCATCAGTCCGCATCCCTACAGACTTCTCAGTCCGCATCTCTGAGTCCATAGCCTCATCACAAGGCTCAACTGGACTCAGCGGGCACTAGCTCTAGTCCGCACGCTTGCGCACGCAATCTCCAGTCCGCATATCCTCAAGCTAGCAATCAAGGCAACAACGCTCCTGCCGAGCTTGGCGGACTGAGAGAAACAGTCCGCGCTCCACTGCGCGATCTCCCCGAACTGAGCCAACCTGGACTTGGTTCAGAACTCACCATGTCCAGTCCACTGGCCACAAGGGACAGTCCGCACTTACTGGCGGACACTAGATCTAGCCCGCCATACCGGGCGACCTCCAGCTTCTGTCCGCACTGACCGGCAGTCTCCGCGGCTTCCACTTGCCGCTGTACCAGAGCAAGACCAAGGCAACTGCCAAACCAATCTTCCGAGCTCCAGTTCATCAGTCCGATTTATGCCGGACTCCACGGATAGAGTTTCTATCTGCCGGGTTACTTCATGGGATCCAACCGCCTGCTGAGTATACGTCGGCCTGACAGACCGCTGCTGCTGTCCGCGTAGTCCGTACAAACAGACCTCCCAGGCCGCCACAGAGCAAACTGCCTGCAACATCCCTGCCGACTTAGTAGTCCGCCAACCCTGTCCGCGTAGTCCTCACAGATGGGTTGCCCAAGCCTTCCATTCACCCACTTTCACTTCACAGATTTCAACATGGCCTACCACTCAGAGAAAATAATCTCCTACAACTCAGCCTTTATAAAAATAGGCTTACAGCTCAGATCTTATAAAGATCCTACAAAAATAGATTTAAGTTTGTAATATACCACCACCCTAGTAGAGAGAGAAAGGATGGATGGTTTCTTGATCAGTTCTTGGAAGAATCTGATGGCAGAGAACAACCACTCTTAGCTTTCTTCAAAGCTTCTTGAATCTGAACTCAGTAGGGTTGAACTCTTTTGAAGTTGATCTTCAATCAACTTCTTTCTTGAAATTCAGATCTCAATCTGAATCCTTCTTGGCAGACTGGTTCAGAATCTGCACTTGAGGTACTTGTTGATATAAGTCCCTTTCTTCACTTCAATAGATGGAGCTCTCTCTCCCCAACTTCTTCTTAGATCTTCTGACGAAAATCTTCTTCTGTTTTTATGTAACTGTATGTGTATACTCTTTCCTGTATCAATGTTAGTATTTTACTTCTATCATCAATCTCCTTTTCTGTTGATGGAGAATGCCTTTATATAGACTTCCTCCATAGTAACCGGCTGATCCGGTTTCTAATAAACTTCTGACAGCTCTGACAGTTGCTGTAGACCGGTTGCTAATGACAGCTGTCAAGTCATCCTGTCACTTCTTGAATCTCTGTCTCTGTCAGCAAAGTGTCGAGACAGAACTTCATCATGTGTCGACACAAGTAGACTAAGTGTCGACACAATCCTTGGTGGTGTCGACACATCTCCTTTGGTGTTGACACTACTTCTCGACACAGCATCTGTAGAATGCGTCGACATAAATTCTGTGTGTCGACACAATCACTTCTCGCTTTAACTTTGTTGAAACTCTGTTGTGTGTCGACACAAGTCCTGTGTGTCGACACAGTTGATGTCGACAAAGTCTTCTGTGTGTCGACACTACCTCTGTGTGTCGACACAGTTAATGTAGACAAAGTCTTCTGTGTGTCGACACTGCCTCTGTGTGTCGACACAGTTGATGTTGACTAAGCTTCTCTGTGTGTCGACACTGCCTCTGTGTGTCGACACAATCACTTCTGGTGTTGACACAGCCTTTGTAAGTGTTGACACAATTAACTCCAAGTATCGACACAACGTTTTTCCAGTGTCGACACAAGCCTTCATAAGTGTCGACACGGCTTCTTCTAGTGTCGACTCATGGACTTAGAAACTTTTTCCTGCATTCCTGCATTTTCTTAACCTGCACATATAAACTCAAAACAACATCAAATACACCTTGATGCATATCATTGAGTAAGGTGAGGCTTCTTCAAATATGGTACACATTTTCCAATGTACCCAACACTTAGAGGTTAGAAAATGAAGGGGGGTTACGTCTCTCGTTGGACATGGTAGAAGAGCTACGCGATGTCGCAGCTATCAGGCAGGAAGAGATCAAACGACGGATGGCGAAATAATTTGACAAGCATATCAGAATCAAGTAGTTCACATAAGGAGATCTGGTGCTGAAGAAAGTTGATGCTGCGGGGAGATCTGCCCCCTTGGGTAAGCTCAACTCAAATTGGGAAGGGCCATATATTGTCGAGAGGGTATTGAGAACGGGTGGTTACCACCTCCAGGATGTGGAGGGTAGGTCCATGAGCCACACTTGCAGCGACGATGACGTAACGCGCTTCTACCCATGAGAAGGGAGAAAGTGAAATTGTATACTCAAAGTCAAGTTTATCGTACTATATTTCTCAATTTACTTTTGCATTTACCTACTGTGAAATTCTGACGGCAAGGAGATGGGACTTTTGCACTACCCCGAGGCTATCTCGGCCCCAGGTAGACCCGCTGCGCAGGCTCTCATTAGCTGACATGTCCGAAGGCTCTCCTGTGGGGGTAAGGGACCCCGAGCACTGCTCGGCCCCAGGTAGACCCGTTGCACAGGATCTCATTAGCTGGTAGGTCCGAAGGCTCGCCTGTGGGGGAAAGGATTGGTTCTTGAAGACTTGGTTTTTGGTTCTTGGAGACTTTTGCACTACTCCGAGCCTGGCTCGACCCCAGGAAGACCCGCTGTGTAGGCTCTCATTAGCTGGCAGGTCCAAAGGCTTGCCTGTGGGGGTAAGGGACCCCGAGCACTGCTCGGCCCCAGGTAGACCCGCTGCGTAGGCTCTCATTAGCTGGCAGGTATAAAGGCTTGCCTGTGGGGGAAAGGATTTGTTCTTGGAGACTTAGTTCTTGGTTCTTGGAGACTTTTGCACTACCCCGAGCCTGACTCGACCCCAGGTAGACACGCTGCGCATGCTATCATTAGCTGGAAGGTCTGAAGGCTCACCTGTGGGGGTAAGGGATCCCGAGCGCTGCTCGGCCCCAGGTAGACCCGCTGCGCAGCTCTCATTAGCTGGCAGGTCTGAAGGCTTGCCTGTGGGGGAAAGGATTGGTTCTTGAAGACTTGGTTCTTAGTTATTGGAGACTTTTGCACTACCCCGAGCTTAGCTCGGCTCCAGGTAGACCCGCTGCGCAGGCTCTCATTAGCTGGCAGATCCGAAGGCTCGCCTGTGGGGGTAAAGGACCCCGAGAGCTGCTCGACCCTAGGTAGACCCGCTGCACAGGCTCTCATTAGCTAGCAGGTCCGAAGGCTCACCTGTGGGGGAAGGATTAGTTCTTGGAGACTTTTGCACCACCGCGAGCCTCGCTCGGTCCCCGGTAGACTCGCTGCCTAGACTTTCATCAAGCTGGCAGGGCTGTAAGCTCACTCGATGGCAGAGTGGTTTGGGAGACCTCCTTAAGGAGCATCCCTACTTAATCTCATGAAAAATAAATTATGAGAGGCAAAGGCGGGAGCAGTGCGAGTGGAGGCACTCCCAGCTGGCGGCCTCGGGGATGGTCTCTCCTACGGCGAGTGAGCACTCGCACGGGACAGAAGGCTCGACCTAATAATAGGGGAGCAAGTTAAATCACTAAAAGCCACTCGCACCGGAAGTACCCCGAGGCGGGAGGAGAGGGTTATATCAGCTGGTCTCATGCATAAATGAGATGAGGGAAGTGACGACTCGCGCTCTGGAAAAAGTCAACTCTCCAACGAAGCGGCGAGACGAGTCATAGCACCGTCTCGCGGGCGTGAGCGCATCAAAGGGTCATCTCGCAGTAGAAAAAATAAAGCAAAGTGAAAAGGTTAAAAGCGAGGCGACAAGACGGGTGGGTAGCACCGTCTCGCAAATAGAAGCAAACTAATGAATCGTTTCGCAAAATGTAAAATAAAGTAACGGGACAAGAGTTTGTGCATTTGATCAGTATTTGTTCATCATAGTGTTATGAATACATTTTCAAACTGATCGCATAATGAAACTCAAAAAGAAGCTAAGTAAAGTTATACATAAGCAAAAAAGGGGAGAGGAGTCCTGGATCTTGCAGGCAGCATGTCATTCCTCCTCGCTGGAAGAAGAATCTTCGCTCTCCATGCCATAGAGATGGGGGATCAGATCGCGAGCTGTCACCATTTCAGAGTCTTTCTTCACGACCCCCAGCTCCTTCATCATCTTTAGAACCAGCTCCGCCATCCTGATGCTGGCGTCTTGACACTGCTTCTCAACTTTATCCAGAGAATAGTGAGGTAGAGGGGCCTGAAGGGGTTCACGGAGAGACGACGATGGGGCGTTGCCCTGGAGGCGGGTGATCTGAGCTCTCAAATCCTTATTCTCCTCCTCCAGGGCTGCCATGCGTGAGTGCATCCGCTCCGCCATCTCGCTATCCTGCGAGACGCCCAATCATTAGTAAAGAGTGTTTAAAAAAGAAAAATCCAAGGATAAGGTTAAGGCTTACCACGCCGCCCTGGGCTTTCGTGAGGAGGGTTTCGACGACGGATAGCCTTTTCGCAAGGTCGTCAGATTTCTCTCGCTCCGTCGCCAGGACCTTCTCGGTGTATTTCCATTTCTTGTTGGTGTAAATCAGGCGGCACGAGGTGCGATGTGAGAGCTCCAAGACACGTAGTTGGGCGTGGGAGGTCTTCAGGACGAGGTCTCGCGAGGACTCGTTCTCAGGGGAGAGTGCCTCGGGACCACTGTTAAGGCCGTAGCCCACAGAGAAGGCGTGGCTGGTGGCAATCTCCTGCACTTTCCAAGAGGGAAGGAGGGTGGATATGGACACACAGTTGACGTCCCTCTCCCACACCATAACGGGGTCGCCGACAGCATCTTGGACCACGTGGCCCAGATTGAAGTTTGGATGAGAAGAGGGGGCTGTACGATTGCAGGAAGTAGCTTGCGAAACGTAGATACAACCGGGTGATTAGAAGTGGCGGCAGTCCGGTCGGGTAGAGCGTCTCACGAGTGGGCGAGACGACCTGAGGGGGAGGCGAGCGGGGCGACTGTGAGTCCCCTATGGAGATGGGGCTCAAGGACCTCGACATCTCCTTCTCCTTTGAGGCCTTCTTTTTTACCTAAGAGAGGGTCACAACTCTCTTCATCCTTTTCTTAGGATGGCTGGAGCGAGAGGGGGCGGTGTCGTCTATAGGCCTCTTCGGAGGGGCAGGAGCCAGGGAACCTCTCGCCGGCTCAGCCGCCGCGCTGGTGAGACTCATGCCCTTGGTTGGTTGGTTGTTGCTATTGTAGGGGGGGGGAGGGTGGACTGGTATGATCCGCTCTCCTAAAAACAAGCAAGGGGGTGATGAGATGGCGAGACGAAAAATAATAAAACGCAAGATAAGAGAGCGAGAGTACCTTCGCCGGGGAGCACGAGAGGTAGGGAGTCGAGGCCCTGCCGTAAGAAGTTGACCTCGAAGTTTTTGTCGACGAAGAAGTCATACAGCAGCTTGTCCGTGCCGCCCACCTGCGGAGACACATAAAAGATTTCGGGGGGCGACATAGGCGCGAGCAGGACTCCCCCGATGTTGCCACGGATGAACACGAACCTGTTGAGCCAATGATGGTTTTTATTGGGCATCTCGCACACCTTGAGCCCTTGCCCAGTGAAGTACGAGACGCCGTCGGCGTTGGCATAGTAGATGAAGAGCTTGCAAAAAACCATTAAGTTAAACTCATGCTCTCCCGGTGCATGTAGCTGGCGAAAGCGATTAGCACCGAAATGGCATTCGGGTTAAGCTGCGCGGGGATGATGCCGAAGTACTTTAGGACCTGTTTTACCTCCGGCTAGAGGGGCAATCTCAACCCCGCCTCGAAGTGCGAGGCGGGGAAGACGAGCTCTCCCGGGTAGTAGGTGTTGACCTCCTCGCTGACCTTGTGAGGACGCGATTCGAGCCCCTCCCTCATGTACTCGCAAACAAAGTTGCGGTAGTCTTCGTTAAGAAGCTTGGCGGGAGGGAAGTCGTGATCGGTAAACCATTTTCCGCAGCGACTCCGCCCCTCGCCTTCCTCGATTTTTGTCTACCCCATTCTAGGCGAGACGGATGGAGGCGAGATGGTTGAGGGAAAAGAAGCAGTGAGAAAGAGAATCGGCGAGACGGCCGAGGAAGGGAGGAGCGAGAGGAACAAAGAGCGAGAGAGATGGGCGAGACGGAAGAAGCAAGTGGGCAAGGGCTTGAATGCGGCAGGGATGAAGGCGCGGATATCCTTCTGATCCGGGGGGCAGGAGTATTTATAGAGGATATGGTCAAATAGATAAAATGGGGGGGGGGGGAATGTATGTAGGAAGGAGGAGAATCGGCCGACGGTTCACTCACTCTCTCTCTTAAACCTCGATTCGTGCGGCTCATCATAGGCTTCCTCAGCGAGGTAGGACAAAATAAATGAATAAAAAAGAATAAAATAAATTAAGAGATTAAGCTAGCAGCAGTAAATATTTAAATGTACCATCCCGCATAAGGCGGACACCATGTTCTCAGACCCTAGGTTACTAGCGAGACGGTAGCATAATATGTTACAAAATTATTACAGCGTTAAGGGGCAAAAAAGAGAGGAGCTAGACGGATGAATAAAGCGGGACGAGCAGGGCGGTCTTTAATACGGGTGCCATTTCCAGCGACCACCGCGAGCCCCCGTGCAGTGAGGCCTACTGTGCATGTGGAAGCCGCGAACGACGTCAAGACCATGGTGCGCGAGACGTATATGCTTGTCGACCTCGCCAATAATGGCCTGAGGGTTGGTACCATCAACCTCTATCTCGGTGCCAACCTCAGAAGACAAGCAAGCGCACTCAATCTCCAGCCATTCAATTCGCCTATCAGCCGCTTTCTTGTCCTACTCCAGCCCGCAGATGATGTGCGCGTGCTTCCGGAACATCTCGGCTGTCTTGCGCTTCATCTCAAGCGGGTCCATGGGGTCGCCCAGGTAGTCTTCAATCTCGCCTATGGGAGGAGGGGCAAGACGGCGAGTCTCCTAAAGAGCTCCTCAGCAGGCGAGTCTGCCTGGGCGCCTACACAAGTTGTCGAGGAACAAAGTAAGGGAGGCTCTTGCAGGAGGGTGTGCGAGTAGCGAGCGGGACAGAGATGCGAGAGGGAAGATTTTTTACCAGGATGGCGGGAGGTCCCGACGGCCTGAGAAGGGTCGTCCTTCCTCTCGTTGGGAGGAGTAGATGGAGGAGTGGAAGACTATGGTGATTCAAAGTCTTCGCGGTAGACAACAGTGTCATCGCTTGGACTTTTTGCTCAGCGTAGAGGTGCGAGGGCTCCCTGAAGAAGCAAATGGTAAATAAGCAGATGCAGATGAAGGGATAATATTGACAAGAGCGAAAACTCACCTCCTTCTCTCTAGGAGATGCGGGAGGAGGAGAGGGGTGGTTTTCCAGGGCAGCGCGAGATGGCTCCTCGGCCGAGGAGGGGAGGCCGCATGTCTTCACCTTCTTCGGGCGAGGCGATGATGATGGTAAGGAGGGTGAGGTGCGAACCAGAGCCGTGGTCAGGGCGGCCACGTTGGCCTTGTTCTGCTTGTGCACCATCGCAAGGCGCTCACGGAAACTCTGGCTGTGAGACATGATTGCAGTAGAGCCAAGGAAGGAGGAAGTGTTAAAGGGGGCATCCTCTATACGGAGTAGGAAACTTATATTTATAGGCTCCAGTGGAGGGCCTCACCAAAGATTCCCTCATAAATACGCCCATAAATACGCTTTAATGACAAAAACCTCGGTTGGACTTTCTTTCCGAGCTTGAAACAACCTCGAAAAGAGCGGGGATTGTGTACAACCTTGGGGTCGCAGGAACAGTTCGGGCTCGAAGAGAGGGAAAGGTAAGGCGAGATGGGCTCTTTGACAGAGCCTACTCGCTGGGCGAGTCACTCTCAGGAAAAGGGCTCCTCGTCGGGCCAGGGCTGGCTCGCTAGGCGAGAGGGGCCCAGTGGTTTGGGTGAGAGGGGCCCAGTGGCTCAGGCACGCGCCTTTCTAGGCGAGACGGACCCAGAGAGAGGACCAGTCACGAGGCGAGGGCCAATACGCTAGGCGAGACGAGCCTCATGGAAAGGAGCTCTCACCCGCGAGGCGGTGCTCTTGCCGAGCGCTGGTTCAGTGGTTGGTCAGGAATCAGTTCAGTTGAAAGGTGGTTCACCTTTTTAGCCCCGAGTGTTTTTACGCTTTTGCTCTTGGTGGTCTGCATATAACCCTTCAGAACAACGAAGTTTGGCTGTTGGTAGACTCGACCAAGGGTATTTTGTCAATTTCAGGTCAGTTCAGTTTGGTTATTGACAGTTCAAACTCAGAGGCCTATAAATAGACCCATAGGGGTTCTTCAGAAGGGACTTTTTTCCCCGAGACTTTAAAAGAGTTTCCTGTGCTTTCTGAGGAGCTCCAAGCCTAGCTTTTGGCTTTGGAGCGGAACCTCTCAGAGATCTTCCGGGTAAGATGTGGGACCTCCCTGTTGAGGCTTTGGGTCGGTTTTTGGTCTTTCACAACCAGTCGGAGGTCAGAGCTTGGGACAAGTAGGTGTTGGCTACGCCCCTGATTTCGAACATTCGTTGAGGTTAAATTTTGGCTTCAACAGACAGTCCTGCGGACTAATGGTGCGGCCTGGGCGGTTTGTTGTTGAGGCCTGGTGATAGTGATCAACTAGTTCGGCTTATTGGTTCTACAGTTGTCTAGTTCCCTGGAGTAACCGTACAGATAGGTGGTGTATCCGCAGGAGGGGCGGACTCACTCTGAGTTCGCGGAGTCCGCTTGATGCAGACTGTTTTTGGAGACCAACTTTGACCTATGCCTTTACTATGGTGGTGCAGTTAGGAGGTAACCATGAAGTTCGCGGGTTGGCGGACTACCTTGGGTGTTGACAGACTGTGTTCTTGTCTGCAGAGCTTGCGCCAGTATTTTCTCCTGTTTAGAACTTGGTCATGTGACAAGTTCGTTTCTTGATCACAGATTCTGCAATGTTCTCTTGTTGACCGAGAAGCTTGTGCCTTTGGTCGTGGACTTTGTTTATTGCGGGCTGGTGTGGTGTCCGTAGGGATGCGGACTGGCTTCCTGTCTGGCCTTCTTGATAGCAGACATATATGCTGGTGTCCGGCCTTGTCCATGCGGACTGGGCAAACTGCTTGGTGCTAGCTGCAAGCTGTGGTGGTGATTCTATCCACTAGGGCGGTGACCACACTCCTCATCGCGCCTATAAATAGGACCTGAAAGATATTGAACCTAATCACCTAGAGGGGGGGGGGGGTGAATAGGTGACTTAAATCTTTTTAACTTTTTAGGCAGAATTCAGAATTTATCTCAGAGTTATATCTACTTTTACACAACAATCTAACAACAATCATAGAATATCACAAGCACACAGTAGACACATAGATTTATAGTGGTTCCCCAAGCTTTGGGTACATCCACTTTCCCCCTTCGCTTATCTAGCAGTGTACTAGATTCGGCCAAACTCCTCCACTATCTCAGATCCTCAGATCTTACACTCAGAAACCCAAACCAGGTTCCTACAGCTCAGGCCCAAGGCCCTACAACTCAGCTTCTTCACAAAGCCTACACTCAGCTTCTTTACAAAGCCTACACTCAGCCACCAAGGCCTACACTCAGCCACAACATGCCTACACTCAGAGATACAACTCTCTTACACTCAAGCACACAGGCCCTACACTCAGCCTTTATAATTACAGGCTTACAAACTCAGATCCCTAAGGATCCTACAAAATAATATGAATACAAAATATAACCCAAACAACTCAGAGACAAGAGAGAAGAGTTGTGAATTTCTTGATGAGTTCTTGGAAGAACTCAGCTAAAATCAACCTGACTTGGCTTTCTTCAAAGCTTCTTGAATGTAGAACACAATAAGATTGATCTCCTCTGCAGTTGATCCTTGATCTCTGCTACTTAAGATTCAGACCAAATCTGAACCCTTCTTCTCAGCCTGGTTCCAATGGCTGACTTCTTGGATGGAGCTCTCTCTCTCCAACTTCTTAGATATTCACTTGATTCTTTAAAGAATAGCTAGATCTTCTTTGTATATTGATCACTTGAACTGTTGTTCTATTAATCAATCTGAACTATTTCTGTAGACAGTATAAGCCTATTTATAGACCTTCTTCATGGTAACCGGCTGGTCCGGTTCATAACTGATTTCTGACAACTCTGACAGATGCAGTAGACCGGCTGGAATTGCAGCTGTCAAGTCATCCAGTCAGTTCTTGAAAATTCTGTAACTGTCTGATAGTGTCGAGACTATCTGTCTTTAAGTGTCGACACTTATAGACCAAGTGTCGACACAAGTTGACTAAGTGTCGACACTAGCCTTCGAGGTGTCGACACAACTCCTTGTGTTGTAGATTTCACTTCTCGACACAGCTTCTTCTTCATGTGTCGACACTGATAATGTGTGTCGACACAAGTCCTTGTTCTTCAGCATTTTGTTGAATACTTGTAAGTGTCAACATAACTCCTTTATGTTGACACATCTTCATGTGTTGAACTTGTTATGTGTCGACACATCTTCTTGGTGTCGACACTTGCCTTCAGTGTTGATACTTGCTGTGTGTCGACACAGCTCCTTGTGTCGACACATTCTTCTTCTGTTGAGACTCTGGCTGAGTGTCGACACTTTTCCTTAGTGTCGACACTTGTACTTAGAATTTTGCTGATCTTTGCTAAGTGTCGACACAGCTCCTTGTGTCGACACTTTCTTCAAGTGTTGAGTCTTCAGCTGAGTGTCGACACATTCTTTCTTGTGTCGACACTTTCTTCAAGTGTTGACTCTTCTGTTGAGTGTCGACACATTGCTCTGAGTGTCGACACTTATACTTAGATTCTGCTGACTTTTGCTGAGTGTCGACACAGCTCCAAGTGTCGACACTTTCTGATGTAGACACAGTTTCACTGGGTGTCGACACAACTGCTAAGTGTCGACACTGCTTCACTGCACTTTTCTTCATTGAGTATCGACACAGATCCTTGTGTCGACACTTTCTGTCTGGTGTCGACTCTGCATCACTGGTGTCGACACAATCACTCCAAGTGTCGACACTGCTTGTATGGGTGTCGACACAAGTCTTCTTAAGTCTCGACACTTTCCCTCTGGGTGTCGACACATGGACTTAGAAACTTTTTCATCTTTCCTGCATATACTTAACCTGCACAAGGTAACTCAAAAGTACATCAAATACATTTTGATGTATATCATTGAGTAGGGTGAGGCTTATTCAAATCAGGTACATTAAAACCAATGTACCCAACAATCTCCCCCTATTTGGAGAAGTCATAACCCTTAGTCAATGATATACACCATACAGAATAAAATCATAACATGATGTATAGCAGGAATATATAACAGGGCAAACATAAACATGTATCAATCAAACATGTATACAAAGACATAATCTCAGAACAACTATGAAATAAATTTATCACACAGCAAATTTATCACACAGTACATTGTTCTAACACTTTGTCATATTCATTATTCAAAAGTTTACAGAATGTTTAACATCAAAAGATTACATAGTAAACTTAAGAAAATTTCTATGCTATTTTTGATCAACATCTTTGATCACTATCCCTTTTCCAGATTATACTTTGGCTTGTACAGGGGCTTCAGTGTCTTCAGCAGCAGCAGGCTTTTTGCCTTTCAGATCCTTTTTATTTAGCTCTTCAGATTTGATCTTTGCCTTTCAAAATAATGATAAGGCTTGGGAAAGTACTTGCTAGGCTCCTGGGCAGTAGGAGGTAGCTTTCCCATCTTGGCATTTCTTCTATATTGGACTATGGCTTCTTGCCTTGTCTCATGCTTTCTCCATTCCAACTCAGAAAACCACTTGTTTCTGTCTTGTATATTATCTTTTGCAGCTTTCCATGCAGTTAAGATAATGTTTCTTGAAGTGGGGCTCCACTGCTCAAAGTCTGGTCTTTGTTCAGCTTGTTCCCTGAACCTCTTCTTAGACAGTCTGGTTTCTTCTTCTTTCTGCATAGCTTCTTGCATAGCTTTAGATACTGGCTGAATAACCTTCTCTATGATGACATTTTCCTTTCCCTCAGGTGGGCTATACATGGACTGTATATCAGCATGTATCATATCAAAATCTGGAGGAGGGTAGATTACTTGTGCCACTTCAGGTTGCTCCCCTTCTAGATATGCAGGATGTATCCCAGATTCTGCTACATTGTCATCATCACATAAAGGAGGATAACCAAGAGTAGCTCTGATAGAATTAGAAATCCATTTAGCATGATCAGAGCTGACTTTGACTAACACCCTCTCCCCCTTTATGACTTCTCTAACCATGTGATCTCTTAGATCATCCTTTTGAAATCTGACTTGGTTATCCAAATAATTGACTCCATCTTTAAAGAAAGGTTTCAACCTTTGGAGTTTGTCAGTTATCAACTTCTGAGAGTCTTGAATTGCAGTTGTTACATCAGATAAACTCTTTTGCAAGGCTTTATCAAACTCTACCTTAGCACTAGCATTGGAAGTAGTCAGTCCTGTAGCTATGTTCTTCATCTCTGTGACAATAACATTGTGTGATTCAAATAAGTTATCATTCATTCTGATCTGATTCTCTAGAACATAACCTTGCTTCAGTGCAATGTCATCTACTTGTGCCTTTATTTTCTCTTGATAAGTAGCTAAATAGACTACTACATTCCCTCCCTTGTGGAAGCAGTCAGTCATCTCCTTTTTATTAAGATTCATTTCAAATCTAATAGATTTAATATCTTGAGCTAGGTCAAATTATAGAGACTTATGACCCTCA
This sequence comes from Platanthera guangdongensis, assembly GCA_039583875.1. Lineage (NCBI taxonomy): Eukaryota > Viridiplantae > Streptophyta > Magnoliopsida > Asparagales > Orchidaceae > Platanthera > Platanthera guangdongensis. Next base: position 198,660,938 of record CM077163.1, on the reverse strand, counting down.
TCCACATAAGTTTCTATGGCTTTCCTGTGCTCATCCAGCTTGATTTGCATGGCAACCATTAGTTCACTGTAATCAACAGTTGGTGCTGGCTGTGATATAGGCTGTGGTGCTATGGTTTGCAAGGCCTTTTTGTAACTCTGGCTCCTTCTTTTAAATACTTGAAATTTCCTTTTCTTTGCCCTTGAAGTTTCCTCATCTTCAGATGCTGATGTACTTGCTATATCTACCCTCTCCTTAGGTAGCTCCTCAACTTCTTTAGGCTGCTCAGGTTCTTGCCTTGCAGGCTCTTCAACAAGTACTACTTGCTCCCCCTCAACTGGAGCATTCTCCCCCTCAGCAGCAGTTTCCTTGTCAAAATCAGTTTGATCCAAGTTAAGGAATAGATCTTCCATTGTATATTCTGGTGGAGAATGGGCTGGAGAAACTCTTGGCTCATCTACCACTGGATCAGATACTATTTGAACTTCAACAGATGTGTCCTCCATGACAACATCTGGGACTTGACTATCAATCTGAGTTTGCTGATTAATATTATATAAGGAATCAGACAAAACATTATCCTTTATAGGGAAATCTATAGGGAAATCTAAAGCATTAAGCTCAGTGATTACCTCAAGGATGATGTGGGTGGCTTGTTCACTCTCAAGAGGAGTTGGCTCTTCCACTACTAGTGACTCACCCTGGACTGAATCCTGGTGTAAGGGGCTAGCTTGTGGTAGCTCCCCCTGCCTCTCTGCAGAATCTTGTTGAGCTGTAGACTTCTCATCATTTCCTTCTTCATTCTCATCAGGTGTGAAGACAACTTGTTCTTCACTACCAGAGCTGCTAGATGTTTCTTGAGCCACAAGGGCTATCTTCTTCTTCTTCTTCAGTGGAGTTTTCTTTTCAGAAGTTATTTTCTCAGGGGTTGGCATCTCCTTAGACAAAACCCTATCCCATCTAGAGAAGATCCTCATGTCCATCTTTCTCATATGGTTGATCTTACTGCCAGTAGCTTGACCCATAACCTCTGGTATACTACCAGCTAGGTATAAACTTATTATTCTACCCAAATTGGGTTTCTTCAGGCTTTCCTTTATCTTCTCAAAGATCACTACAGACCAGTCAGTTTTCAGGCTGAAGATTATCCTGGTCATGAGATTGAACATATGGGAAGATACCCTGTCATGCCCTCCAGGCTTACTTAAGATCACTTTGCCAACAATTTCTGATAGAAATTTACCCTGGCAGTTCATCCCCTTCCTATTGAATATAGATCCAATTTTCAGTTTGGAATCTAGACCACACCATGTCAATGCATCTCTGGTCTTGGAAGCAGTTACTTCATCTTCTTCCTTAGTTCTTGGTAACTGTAGTACTTTCCTCAAACTTTTTGGAGAGACCTTCACTTTTTCTCCATGGACCCTGGACTTGATCTTGAGTCCAGATTCATCTATTTTAGCTCCATTCAGAAACTCTAGAACTTCCTTCTTCCAGATCTTTGTGGGCTCAGAAACAAGAAATTCTAACCCTGAGTCTGCAACTAGGGTTACTACATCCTTGATTTCCTGTTCTGCTTCGTCAAACGCTTGTCGCACCAGTTCGTAGCCTTCATTGACGTTCTCCTCAAGCTTTGGCGCCATTAGGGTTTGAAGAATTTGACTGGAGAGAAGAGAGGTGTCGACACACAAGTTTGGTCTCAAAACTTTAGAGAGCGTGTCGACAGACAAAGGCAAAATCCTATTTATACCTTTCTAAGTTTGAAGATGAAAGGGCGGGTTAGCTAACTTAAATTGTGTCGACACTGTGGATAAGTGTCGACACAGACTTATAATGTCTCGACACCTATGTGTCGACACAAGTTTAGTCAACATATATATGTGTCGACACTTGATTATGTGTCGACACCACTCAACTCGACATTTAGTCGAGACTTTACTTAGATAATTCTGAGTGAATACTAAGTGTCGACACCATCTTGGATGTGTCGACACCAACTTGTCATGTGTCGACACTAATATTCTGAAGTGTCGACACCAACTTCCTAGATGTGTCGACACATTTTCCCTGAAGTGTCGACACCAATTTTCTGTGTCGACACAGACAACTCTGTGTGTCGACACTATTTTACTTAGCCAATTCTATAAACTTATTCTAAGTTTATCATACCTAGTTCAATTTTAAACCTATTGAACTTAGTTTCTTCTAAGGGCTTAGTATACATATCAGCTAGTTGATTATCTGTTCTAACATATTCCAGTAAAATATCTTCTTTTTCTACATGTTCTCTAAGAAAATGATATTTTATTTCAATATGTTTGGTTCTACTATGGGAAATAGGATTGTTTGCAATTGATATAGCACTAGTAGAATCACAAAATAGTGGAGTTCTACTTACCTGAATTCCATAGTCCTCAAGCTGATGTTGTATCCATAGAAGTTGAGCACAGCAACTTCCAGCTGCCACATATTCTGATTCTGCAGTGGAGATAGCCACACTTGTTTGCTTCTTGCTACTCCATGAAATCAGTCTTCCACCTAGGAATTGACAGGTTCCAGTTGTGCTTTTTCTGTCTTCTTTGCATCCTGCAAAGTCTGCATCTGAATAACCTGTTAGTTCAAAATCCCCATTCCTAGGGTACCAGAGGCCTAGATAGGGAGTGCCCTTTAGATATCTCAATATCCTTTTGACTGCTGTCAAATGAGACTCCTTAGGGCATGCTTGATACTTTGCACAGACACATGTAACATACATGATATCTGGTCTACTTGCAGTCAAATATAATAGGGAGCTAACTATCCCTCTATACAAAGACTCATCTACAGGTTTCCCTGCATCATCCTTGCTAAGAGACATACTTGATCCCATAGGAGTCTTCATGGTACTGGATGAATCCATACCATACTTCCTTATGAGTTCTAGGGTGAACTTAGACTGGCATATGGATAAACTATTCTCAGTCTGTCTAACTTAGTGACCCAAGAAGAACTTAAGTTCCCCCATACTACTCATCTTAAATTGTCCTTACATTAGTTTTGCAAACTTTTTGCAAAGACTACTTTCAGTAGACCCAAATATTATGTCATCTACATATATTTGGACTAGTATTACTTTGCCTCTGGATTCCCTAAGGAATAGAGTCTTGTCTATATTCCCCCTTGTGAACTTATTCTTAATGAGGAAACTAGACAGGGTTTCATACCAAGCCCTAGGGGCTTGCTTTAACTCATATAATGCTTTCCTAAGTCTATAGACATGATTAGGTTGAGTTGAATCAACAAAACCTGATGGCTGTTCCACATAGACTTCCTCTTTTAGATTACCATTCAAAAAGGCTGACTTTACATCCATTTGGTAAACTTTAAATCCTTGAAAGGTTGCATAGGCCAGGAACATCCTTATGGCTTCCAGTCTGGCTACTGGAGCAAAGGTTTGATCAAAGTCAATACCTTCTTCCTGCCTATATCCTTTAGCAACCAATCTTGCTTTGTTCTTAATGATGACTCCATGTTCATCCATTTTGTTCCTATAGATCCACTTCGTCCCAATTATGTTGTGGTCTTTAGGTTTAGGAACAAGTTCCCAGACCTTGCACCTCTTGAACTGATTCAGCTCTTCTTGCATTGCTTCAATCCAGTGAGGGTCTAGGATGGCTTCTTCAAACTTCTTTGGCTCAACTTGGGATAGAAAACTGGAGTAGAGTACTGCATTCAGATTTCTGCTCCTTATTTGTACCCCTTGTCTTGGATCACCAATGATTTGTTCTATTGGATGATCTCTAAGATGCCTATTGGCTGGAGGCATCCTGACTTCAGGTTGAAATTCTTCAATTTCTTCATCTTGCTATACTCCTTGAACTTCTTCTTCATTAGGGACATGTAGTACTCCACCTGGACAACAACCACTTTCTTCTACCTGCTGTCTTACTGTAGGTCCTTCTTCTATAGTGAGCTTGTCCATCTTTTTAGTTATACCTGAGGAGCTGCAAATACTACTAGACAACTCATTGTTAATAAGTCTAGTTTCATCAAATACTACATGTACAGATTCTTCTACAACTTGAGTAGACAAGTTGTAGACTCTATAAGCCTTACTATTGTTGCTGTACCCAACAAAAATTCCCTCTTGGGACTTGGCAGCAAACTTTGTCAAGTAAGGCTTTCCATTGTTAAGTATGAAACACTTACAACCAAAGATCTTGAAATAGGATAGGTTTGGTTTTCTGCCTTTCACAACCTCATAGGGGGTCTTGTTGAGACTTTTAGTAATGGTAGCCCTATTAATAACATGACATGCAGTATTAACTGCCTCAGCCCAGAAATATTCTGGTAGTGATGTATCACTTAATAGAGTCCTACCAGCCTCAATCAAGGTTCTATTCTTCCTCTCAGCAATGCCATTTTGTTGAGGTGTTCTTGGTGAAGAAAACTCTTGAAATATCCCAAATTCTTCACATAGTTTTGTCATACTATCAGACTGAAATTCAGTACCATGGTCACTTCTTATTTTGACCACTGTTCTGTCTAGTTCTTTCTGAATCTGTTTGACAAAGCTATAGAAGACACTAGGTGTTTCAGATTTCTGTCTAAGAAAGAACACCCAGGAAAACCTTGAGTAGTCATCTACAACTACAAAGGTATAGACCTTCCTACCTAGGCTGTGCACTGGCATAGGACCAAAGAGATCCATATGCAAGAGGTATAAACACCTCACAACATCTTTGTTGTTAATGCTACTAAAGGTGGATCTTGTCTGCTTGCCCTTTTGACAAGCTGAGCATATTCCATCTTTAATACACTTAACTTGAGGACCATTCCTCACTAACTCTTTGCTATAGAGTTTGCCAATTGTCTTGTAGTTGAGATGGGCTAGTCTCTTGTGCCATTTGACACAATGAGAGACTTTCTCATCAGCTACAAGACACACTGGAGAACCATTGTTCTCAACCATAATATCTAGGCAATAGACATTCCTCTTTCTATAACCTGTCAAAATGATCTCTTGATCATTTGACCTCTTGATATGACAACCATCCTTAACAAATGAGATGTCATATCCTACATCACTTAATTGACTTATACTAATTAGGTTGTGTTTCAAACCTTTAACATAAGCCACTTGAGTAATGGTATCTAAGTTACTAGAAATGTTACCAAACCCTTTGATGATTCCTTTTTCAGAACCACCAAAGGTGACTTTTGGACCATCCTTGATAGGTGTGTAGTCCTTTAGTAATTCCCTTGTTCCAGTCATATGTCTGGAACATCCACTGTCCAAGTACCATATTGGGGCATGACCACTTGGACTCACCTGTAAAACAGATTAGTGAACCTTAGAACCCAAAGAATTCTTGGGTCCTTGGTACTGGTTAGTTTGCTTCATAACAAAGCTACCTGCAGGTTTTCCAACAGGCAGTTTGCTACTCACTTTGGCACTAGCATTGTGCCAACAGTCCATGGCAAAGTGGCCTATCTTGCCACAGCACCAACACTCAAACCTATTGTACCTTTGCTTCGGTACAGTCTTAGCTGTTTTATCTACAGCTGGCTTGTTGAGAGTTGGGGCTTTGCCCTTGGACTTGGACTTGACAGTCCTAGCTGGTTTAGAAAACCCCAGTCCAGCTTTACCTTTTTGATGAACAAATTCATCAATTAAGGCTAGAACAGACTTTGGTTTTGAAAACTAGCAACCAGATCTCTCTCCTTCTGAAGACTAATCTCCAGACTCTTGATTTGATCATTCTTAAATGATATAGTCCCCATCTGAATCACAGTTATGTGCTTCAGTCTGGCTATCTCATTAAGTTTTTGATGAAACAACTTCTCATAATCAGTTGCAGCTACTTTGAGACTTGCAATCTCCTTAGCTTGACTCTTGGCCAAGGATTTGCATTTCTTAAATGCTTGCAACAGAACTTTATATTCATCTATCAATTGATGAATATCCTCTTCAGACTCAGATGCACTCTCATCACTTGATGATGATGAATCTGATTCTGAACTAGCACAAGAAATTGAACTGGAAGAACAACTTTGTACCTTACTAGGTCCTGGATGCTGCAGGATTTTGTCACTTTCTGTCAATGCCATTAGTCCTTGGCACTGACTGTCTTCTTGATCATATATGGAGTTCATGATCTGGATGAACTCTTCTTCTTCTTCCTCAGCAAACAGTCCTATATATGCTTCAGCATCTGACTCAGTTTCTGATGAAGAAATATCTGACAGGCTCTTATCCTTTTTGGCAACAAAAGATCTTTCCTTCTTGCCCTTAAATTGAGTCTTTTTCTTATCATTAGACTCCTTCCTTTTCTCAGGACAATCTGCAATCACATGTCCTTGTCTATTACAGCAATAGCATACTATTTTTGAAAGAGTTGCTTTGCTAGACTTGGTCTTTTTCCTGTCTTTATTTGAAGACTTTTTATTCTGATAAAAGTCTTCTTTACCCTGTGAAGTAGATGGCTTTGTTCTCCACTGTTTCTTCTTTAAGAACTTCTGAAAATGTCTTGTGAAGGCAGCAAAGTCCTCATCACTTTCACTGCTTTCAGACTTTCTGCTTACTGACTCATCTGACTCAGTTTCAGCTACTTTTGGTGGTGGAGTTGGTGACTTACTTCTGTACTTTCTGGGGGCTTCTGTTTTAAATGCCACTGTCCTTTCCTTAAGTTCACTTTTTGTAGATTTCTCCTCTTCTTTCCTCACCATCAACTGCATTTCATAGGACAACAGTTTGCCAAACAGTGTTGGTGGAGGAATTTCTGCTAACTTTGCCATTTCCCTAATGGTACAGATCTTGGTGTCCCAATCTTTTGTAAGGGACCTTAAGAACTTATCATTGAGCTCATAGTTACTGAACTCTCTTCCATAGGACATTAGCTCATTCACAATCCTATAGAATTTCTTATAGCATTCAGTTATGCTATCAGATCTACCTTGTCTAAAACTTTCATATTCTTGGTTGAACAAAGATTTTCTGACTTGCCTCACTTCTTCAGAACCCTCCATATACACTATCAAGGTATCCCACATCTCCTTAGATGTCTTGCAGTGTATCAAATTCTGAAAGGTAGCATCATCAATAGCACTCACTATGATATTCTGAGCCCTCTTGTCCATTGTGGCTAGAACTATCTCATCCTTTGTCATTTCAGAGAAATCCTTAGGTGTTCTCTGATTTGCATCCAGCACTGAAACCTTCATGGGCACATATGACCCTTCTTTAACTGTGATATATATCCTAGGGTCTAAGGCTTCCATAAAAAGTCTCACCCTTTCCTTCCAGATACCAAATATCTCTTTTCTGCAAATATGTAGCTTCATGGATCCCAATTACTTATGATTCTCAGTGGAACCCATGGTTCTTGATTTTCTTGATTCTGTAATGTACTTAGACTGAATCTGCCAACAGGATCTACTCAGACTTTTAAGTCCCTTTTTGAGTAACCTTCCTCTGATACCACTTGAAAGATATTGAACCTAATCACCTAGAGGGGGGGGGGGGGGTGAATAGGTGACTTAAATCTTTTTTAACTTTTTAGGCAGAATTCAGAATTTATCTCAGAGTTATATCTACTTTTACACAGCAATCTAACATCAATCACAGAATATCACAAGCATATAGTAGACACACAGATTTATAGTGGTTCCCCAAGCTTTGGGTACATCCACTTTCCCCCTTCGCCTATCTAGCAGTGTACTAGATTCGGCCAAACTCCTCCACTATCTCAGATCCTCAGATCTTACACTCAGAACCCCAAACCAGGTTCCTACAGCTCAGGCCCAAGGCCCTACAACTCAGCTTCTTCACAAAGCCTACACTCAACTTCTTCACAAAGCCTATACTCAGCCACCAAGGCCTACACTCAGTCACAACAGGCCTACACTCAGAGATACAACTCTCTTACACTCAGGCACACAAGCCCTACACTCAGCCTTTATAATTACAGGCTTATAAAATCAGATCCCTAAGGATCCTACAAAATAATATGAATACAAAATGTAACCCAAACAACTCAGAGACAAGAGAGAAGAGTTGTGAGTTTCTTGATGAGTTCTTGGAAGAACTCAGCTGAAATCAACCTGACTTGGCTTTCTTCAAAGCTTCTTGAATGTAGAACACAATAAGATTGATCTCCTCTGCAGTTGATCCTTGATCTCTGCTACTTAAGATTCAGACCAAATCTGAACCCTTCTTCTCAGCCTGGTTCCAATGGCTGACTTCTTGGATGGAGCTCTCTCTCTCCAACTTCTTAAATCTTCACTTGATTCTGCAAAGAATAGCTAGATCTTCTTTGTATATTGATCACTTGAACTGTTGTTCTGTTAATCAATCTGAACTATTTCTGTAGACAGTATAAGCCTATTTATAGACCTTCTTCATGGTAACCGGCTGGTCCGGTTCATAACTGATTTCTGACAACTCTGACAGATGCAGTAGACCGGCTGGAATGGCAGCTGTCAAGTCATCCAGTCAGTTCTTGAAAATTCTGTAACTGTCTGAAAGTGTCGAGACTGTCTGTCTTTAAGTGTCGACACTTATAGACCAAGTGTCGACACAAGTTGACTAAGTGTCGACACTAGCCTTCAAGGTGTCGACACAACTCCTTGTGTTGTAGATTTCACTTCTCGACACAGCTTCTTCTTCATGTGTCGACACTGATAATGTGTGTCGACACAAGTCCTTGTTCTTCAGCATTTTGTTGAATACTTGTAAGTGTCGACACAACTCTTTTGTGTCGACACATCTTCATGTGTTGAACTTGTTAAGGGTCGACACATCTTCTTGGTGTCGACACTTGCCTTCAGTGTTGATACTTGCTGTGTGTCGACACAGCTCCTTGTGTCGACACATTCTTCTTCTGTTGAGACTCTGGTTGAGTGTCGACACTTTCCCTTAGTGTCGACACTTGTACTTAGAATTTTGCTGATCTTTGCTAAGTGTCGACACAGCTCCTTGTGTCGACACTTTCTTCAAGTGTTGAGTCTTCAACTGAGTGTTGACACATTCTTTCTTGTGTCGACACTTTCTTCAAGTGTTGACTCTTCTGCTGAGTGTCGACACATTGCTCTGGGTGTCGACACTTATACTTAGATTCTGCTGACTTTTGCTGAGTGTCGACACAGCTCCAAGTGTCGACACTTTCTGATGTAGACACAGTTTCACTGGGTGTCGACACAACTGCTAAGTGTCGACATTGCTTCACTGCACTTTTCTTCATTGAGTGTCGACACAGATCCTTGTGTCGACACTTTCTGTCTGGTGTCGACTCTGCATCACTGGTGTCGACACAATCACTCCAAGTTTCGACACTGCTTGTCTAGGTGTCGACACAAGTCTTCTTAAGTGTCGACACTTTCCCTCTGGGCGTCGACACATGGACTTATAAACTTTTTCATCTTTCCTGCATATACTTAACCTGCACAAGGTAACTCAAAAGTACATCAAATACATTTTGATGTATATCATTGAGTAGGGTGAGGCTTCTTCAAATCAGGTACATTAAAACCAATGTACCCAACAGGACCCTCCTGTCACATCATAATTAACTGAATGAACAGTAAGTTGAGCTTGGGTTAAAAGCTGCAGTCTCGGATTTTCTGTCCACGCAGTTTGAGAAGGTTAACTGGTTTGTTATTTGCAAGTTGTGCAGCTAGCACTGAGAAGCCAGGGTTTTGGTTCTGACTGCGGTCAGGGATCAGTGGAGCTTGCTGTTAACAATCAGCGGTTTTGTAGCAGGTCGCATTTGCGGATAGCCAGTCTTCTCTCCAGCTTTCCACTTCAATAACTTGTCCGCCGGTCTCGACGGTCCGTTCGCCAGTTTGGCAGCGGCTTGTTCGCGGCCTCTGGAAGCTAGGAAACCTCTGCGGTTAGGCGGCTTGCAGAGGGCGGACAAGGTGTTCGGCAGAATAATGGGTTGTCCGCGGTCTTCACGGACTCCGCTGCTCAGTTCGGTGCAGCAGCGGCTTGGCGACCTCAGCAGTCTCGGCGGTCTCAGCTTCTGTCCGCCCGGCTTCTTGTTTGTTGTTTTCTGCTTCACTGTTTTACTTGGCGAAATCATGTCTCGCCATGTATGTCTTGCCCTGTAATGAAAATTGTTGTTAATACAAGACTTTGTTGTTGCCTTCTTTTGCATCTGGTTTATTGAGCTCAGTTTACGGTTGAAGTGTTTTTGCGTCTGGTTCTCGCTTTCCTCTTGATCAAGGTGTCATATTGATAGCTCTGAAAGTTTTACTTGGTATCAGAGCTATTCTTGACCATCTTGAGAGATTTTAACAGGAAAGGGGAACTTCAAAGACCAAAAGAGATCTTCGAGGGAAACTTCGAACACCGAAAAAAAGAATTCTGAAGGATCTTTGAAAGAGCACTATTTCGTACTCATGGCAAGGTGTTTTCAAACGAGAGTTCGTGGTCTGTTTTATAGCTTTTGAGAGAGGCGATTTAGTAATTATGTCGTTTTAACCTCCGTAACCACCAGACGGGCGAATTGGAATCCTCTATCTGGAGCACATGGATCGTCAAATTTGCAGATGCGATGGGTTTGCCCTTCAGGCACTTTGAGCCATTTGGGCCGGACCCCACTGTGGCGGCTTTGCGAGATCATACAAAAGTGTAAGGAAAAAGATAGGAGGCACGCGAGAGAGTCATGCGCGCCTACTGAGGAAGGAGGAATCCCTTGCGTGCATGCGCATGAGAGAGACTATGCGCTGGTCACGAGAGTCCGATTGTGTGGTGAGGGCCGCATAGCCAGCGTGGGGGTGGCCCACGCAACAGGTGTGTGTGCGCTCAGAGAACTCCCGCTTGCAGGCTGTGCGTAGGAGAGGTTCCCAAGCGGGCTACGCGAGTCGACCAAGCGGCGGCGGCCGCACAATCGGCATTGTGACGGGCAACAGTGCTGCGGCATGCGCGGTGGTGGGCGACGGGCGCGGCGGTGAGCGACGAACACGACTACGAGAGGCGAGCACTGTTAGGGTGTCGAGCATGGCAACAGTTGCTCTTGATTGCGTGCTCGCGGAGGCGTAAGCGAGATGAGGGCGACAAGTGCAGGGCTCTCCATTGCGTCCGCGCGGAGGCACATAGTTTCGCATGTGACCCCTCTCATTGCTGATTTTGGTGCCCATTTTCGGTGCTGATATAAGCACCCATTTTGGGCACTCACCATGCCAACGACCAAATTGGGCTGTGACTTATTCAGTGCCCAATGGGGGCGCTGGAGCTGAATCAGTGCTCCCTATGAATGGGGGTATTGAGAGCCCCCAAAAGGGAATGTTGCGCAAGTGGTGCGGTAGTGTCGCGCTGCATTTTTTGGCGCGCGCCAGTGTCGCACAACACGGAAAATTTTTAGGTACAAGCTTGTACCATGCTCCCGTGCCCAAATAAATAACCCTTAACTCATGGGGCCCACCTTTCTTCCCCCCCATCTCCCAAAAATTTCATTTTGAATTTTTCTCCCCTTCCTCGTCTCTCGCTGTGCATTCCTAGGGTTACGACAGAAATCCAGCAACCGGAGGTCTCCCCCTCCCCCTTCACGGCGGAAGCAACTGGAGGTCTCCGTTTCTACTCCGGAACTCCACCATACTCGCCCCAGCGCGTTGATTCGGGCGGAAAAATCAGTGCTTCCTATTTCATTTCTGCCATTACCAGAAAAATCGGTCTTCAGATCCAACGGATTTTCAGTTCCATCTAGAGCGGAACACGTTCGTTATCGGAGGTTGTCATTACTACTCCTTCAAGGTATAAAATATTGATTTTCAGTTCCATTCCAATTGTAGTTTATTTTGTAGTGTCCAACATAATTATAGTTGCTCTGTAGTTATCTTCCAATTTAATTCCAGTTGTAGTTACATTTCACTTGCGCTTATAGTTGCAATTACTAGGTTTTTAATTCCAACTGCTTTTGTTTTTATTCAAGTTACATTCCAGTTTGATTCTTGTTATATTCCAATTGTAATGCTGTATTGTTTCCAGTTGTAATATTGTTTGAGCTTCTTTTATTTTTCCTTCTCATTCGCAGATGCCAGGTTCCAGTTATTTATATAGCAGATGTGCTATTAAGACATTCAAAGAGAATGTCAAATCTTTGTTGGATGTCCTCTCCGAAGACTCCAAAGAGACTCTCCGTGAGATAGGAATTCTACAATTGTTTAGCATGCCCAATATTCAACAAAATATTCCTCTGTTATATTATATTATTAGATCATACTCTGCCAGAAGGAATGCTTTTCTCCTTGGTATGTTTTATGTGAAATTTACAGTGAATCATGTTGCACTCATATTGGGTCTTCCAAACCGGGGAAAAGAGTTTCAATTCGATAGAATTCCCTTGTCTAACCTCAAGCATAAGGAGTTGGTGCAAGAGCTAGCTGACCTGACAGTAGAGGATAGTTCATCAACCCTAGAGTCAAGGAGAATAAATGCTCTTATTAGATATGTATTGGCAGCTTTCTTCTTCCCTTTGAAAGGACTGAAAGTGCCAACCTGCCTTTTGGACTTCAAAGGGTTGGAGGATTTTGCAGCAATGAACTGGCCGAAGGCCATACACACCTTTCTCTAGTCCCATTTTGCTTATATGAAAGAGATTGCTACTGGGGAGCAGATGAAAAATCTAGGCTACCTTGAGGGGTGCTCTGTTATTTTAGTAGTAAGCAAGAGCACATACAATTTGTACTTGTCATAACATTGTTGTTTTATTGATTGCTTGTAACTATTTAATATCATGTCGTAGGTATGGTTTTTGGAGCATACCTCTGTAGCATCGACATGCAGAGAAATGGCCGCTCCCCGATTGCACCGATGGTCCTCCCAGCTTACCTTTAGCGCATTGCATTGTTCAAGACTCCGAGCACAGCTGTCAATGCCCAATGCTGTAAGTAGTACATCGTTATTTGTTGGATTAATTATTTCATGAACATGTAACATGACGTGCTTGTTTGCATATAGGTTCGGAAGTTTTTTATTTATATATCGGTTGAGGAGCAAGACTTGCTAGGAGGAGAAAGAGAGGAAGACTCATCAAGCTTTGAGGAAGAGGAGGAGAGGAGAAGTGTGAAGAAGGAGAAAAGGGAGAAAGAGGAGAAAATGGAGAAGTATAGGCAGAAGAAGGATAAGAAGAGGTTAAGAGGGAAGAAGGAGGAGATAAATGTTGGGTACATTGGTTAAATGTACCTGATTTGAAGAAGCCTCACCCAACTCAATGATATACATCATAATGTATTTGATGTATGTTGAGTTTACTTGTGCAGGTTAAGTAATTACTGTACTGAAGCAAAAAGTTTCTAAGTCCATGTGTCGACACCCAGAGGGAAAGTGTCGACACTTAAGAAGACTTGTGTCGACACCCAGACAAGCAGTGTCGACACTTGGAGTCATTGTGTCGACACCTGGGATGCAGAGTCGACACCAGACACAAAGTGTCGACACAAGGAGCTGTGTCGACACCCAATGAAGAAAAGTGCAGACAGAAAGTGTCGACACAAGGAGCAGTGTCGACACCTTGAAGAACTGTGTCTACACTAGAAAGTGTCGACACTTGGATCTGTGTCGACACTCAGCAAAGTCTGCAGAAACTAAGTATAAGTCTCGACACCAAGAACAAAGTGTCGACACTCAACAGAAGAGTCAACACATGAAGTAAGTGTCGACACCTAGAACAATGTGTCGACACTCAGCTGAAGACTCTACACTTGAAGAAAGTGTCGACACATGGAGCTGTGTCGACACTTAGCAAAGAACAGCAAGATCATCAAATTATTCTAAGTACAAGTGTCGACACTAAGGGAATGTGTCGACACTCAGCTGAAGTCTCAACAGAAGAATCAAGTGTCGACACAAGGAGCTGTGTCGACACTCAGCAAGTATCAACATAGAAGACTATGTGTCGACACCAAGAAGCAGTGTCGACACTTAACAGATTCAACACAAGAAGTTGTGTCGACACAAAGGAGATGTGTCGACACTTAGAAGAATTCAGCAAGTTACAGAAGATCAAGTACTTGTGTCGACACTCAATTTCAGTGTCGACACATGAAGAAGAATCTGTGTCGAGATATAGTATCTACAACACAAGGAGTTGTGTCGACACCTTGTAGACTTGTGTCGACACTTACACAACTTGTGTCGACACTTGGTCTATAAGTGTCGACACTTAAAGACAGAAAGTCTCGACACTTTCAGACAGTTAGAGATTTTCAAGAATTGACTGGATGACTTGACAGCTGCCGTTCCAGTCGGTCTACAGCACCTATCAGAGATGTCAGAATTCAGTTATCGACCGGACCAGCCGGTTACCATGAAGAAGGCCTATAAATAGGCTCATACAGTTTACAGAAACTGTTGTTCAGATTGTTGTTGAACAAGTTATTAAAGTGGTACACAGAGTTATTGATCAAGTATCAAATCAAGAAGATCTAGCTGTCCAAGTGCAGATCTAAGAAGTTGGAGAGAGAGGGCTCCATCCAAGAAATCAGCCTCTAGAACTAGGCTGAGAAGAAGGGTTCAGATATATTCTGGATCTTAAGAAGCAGAGGTCAAGGATCAACTGCAGAAGGAGACAATCTTATTCAATTCTACTTTCAAGAAGCTTTGAAGAAAGCTAAGTCAGATTGGATCCAGCTGAGTTCTTCCAAGAACTCATCAAGAAACTCACAACCTCCCTCTCTTGTCTTTGGGTTGTTGAGTTAATATTTGTAAAATCATTTTATCTTGTAGGATCCTTTGGATCTGAGTGAATTGTAAGCCTGTAATTATAAAGGCTGAGGGTAGGGCTTGAGAGCCTGAGTGTAGGAGATTGAAATCTCTGAGTGTAGGCCTTGTTGGCTGAGTGTAAGCCTTGTTGGCTGAGTGTAGGCCTTTGTGGCTGAGTGTAGGCTTTGGGATAAAGCTGAGTTGTAGGGCCTTGGGCCTGAGGTGTAGGAACAAATTTGGGTTCTGAGCTAGTGGAGAAGTTTGGCCGAATCTAGTACACTGCTAGATAGGCGAAGAGGGAAAGTGGATGTACCCAAATCTTGGGGAACCACTATAAAACACTGTGTCTGCTGTGCTGTGATTGTGATTTGCTGTGTATGCTTTGTGATTGCTGTGAAAAAGTAGAGTAGATTCTGTGATATAACTGTTTGCTGCCATTAAAGTTTCAAAAAGGATTAGGTCACCTATTCACCCCCCCTCTAGGTGTTTAGGTACTATATCTTTCAAGTGGTATCAGAGGGAGGTTCATCTAAAAGGACTAACAGTCTGAGGAGATCCTGATTGGCAGATTCAGTCTAAGTCAAAATACAGATTCAAGAAAATCAAGAACCATGGGTTCCTCTGAAAATCACAAGGAATTGGGTTCCATGAAATTGCCCATATGCAGGAAAGAGATCTTTGGGATCTGGAAGGAAAGGGTAAGGCTGTTTATGGAAGCCTCAGACCCTAGGATCTACATCACAGTAAAAGAGGGGCCATATGTGCCCATGAAGATATCTGTTCTAGATGCAAATCAGAGAACCCCAAAGGATTTCTCTGAAATGACTAAGGATGAGATTGTCCTAGCCACCATGGACAAGAGGGCACAAAACATAATAGTGAGTGCCATTGATGATGCAACTTTTCAGAATCTTATACACTGTAAGACAGCCAAAGAGATGTGGGACACTCTTATTGTGTATATGGAGGGATCTGAAGAAGTTAGACAAGATAGAAAATCCTTGCTAAATCAGGAGTATGAAAGTTTTAGACAAGGAAAGGGTGATAGCATAACTGAGTGCTATAAGAAGTTCTACAGAATAGTGAATGAACTCATGTCTTATGGAAGAGAGTTCAGTAACTATGAACTAAATGACAAGTTCTTAAGGTCCCTAACTAAAGATTGGGACACAAAGATCTGTGCCATAAGAGAAATAGGCTAAGTTGGGAGAAATTCCTGCACCTACACTGTTTGGCAAGTTATTGTCTTATGAAATGCAGTTGACAGTGAGGAAAAAGGAGGGGAAATCAACAAGAAATGAATACAAGGAAAGAACAGTAGCCTTCAAGACAGAAGCCTCCAGAAAGTGCAGGAATAAGTCACTAACTCCACCTCCAAAGGTAGTTGAATCAGAGTCAGATGAGTCAGTCAGCACAAAATCTGAAAGCAGTGAAAGTGATGAAGACTTTGCTGTCTTCACTAGACACTTTCAGAAATTCTTGAAGAAGAAACAATGGAGGTCAAGGCCTTCTACTTCAAAAGGAAAAGAAGACTTCTATCAGAACAAAAAGTCTTCAAAGAAAGACAGGAAGAGGACAACATCTAGCAAGGCAACTGGTTCAAAGATAGTATGCTATTGCTGCAATAGACAAGGCCATGTTATTGCAGATTGTCCTGAAAAGAGAAAAGAGTCTAGTGACAAGAAAAAGACTCATTTTAAAGGCAAGAAAGAAAAGTCTTTTGTTGCCAAGAAGGAGAAGACTCTGTCAGATATCTCTTCTTCAGAAACTGAGTCTGATGCTGAAGCATACATAGGGCTGTTTGCTGAGGAAGAAGAAGAAGAATTCATGCAGATAATGGAGTCTATTTATGAACAAGAAGACAGTCAATGCCAAGGGCTAATGGCTTTGACAGAGCATGACAAAATCCTGGAGCAGCCAGGACCCAGTAAGGTACAAAGTTCAACTTTAAATTCAGTTTCTTGTGCCAGTATAGAATCAGATTCATCTTCATCAAGTGATGAAAGTGTATCTGAGTCTGAGGATGATATTCATCAGCTTATAGATGAATATAAAGTACTGTTGCAAGCTTACAAGAAGAGCAAGTCCCTATCCAAAAGTCAGGCAAAGGAAATTGCTGATCTTAAAGCTGCTGCAACAGATTCTGAGAAGCAATTTGATCAAAAGCTTAATGAGATAGCCAGGCTGAAACACATTACAGTGATTCAGATGGGGACTATCACCTTTAAGAATGATCAAATCAAGAGTCTGGAGATCAATCTTCAGAAAGAGAGAGAGCTTGTTGCTAGGTTTTCTAAACCTAAATCAGTGCTACCTTTAATTGATGAATTTGTTCATTATAAAGGCAAGACTGGACTGGGTTTTATTAGACCTGTAAGGACTGAGCAGTCCAAGTCTAAGTCCAATGGCAAAGCCCCAACATTCAACAAGTCTGCTGTAGATAAGACAGCAAAGACTGTACCTAAGCAAATGTACAATAAGTTTGAATGCTGGTGCTGTGGCAAGGTTGACCACTTTGTAGTGGACTGTTGGCACAATGCTAGTGCCAAAGTGAGTACCAAACTACCTGTTGGAAAGCCAGTAGGTAGCTTTGTCAGATTGCAAACTAACAAGTACCAAGGACCCAAGAATTCTTTGGGTTTTAAGGTTCATTAATCTGTTTTGCAGGTGAGTCCAAGTGGCCATACCCCAACATGGTACTTGGACAGTGGATGTTCCAGACATATGACTGGAACAAGAGGATTACTAAGGGACTACATTCCAATAAAAGATGGTCCAAAAGTCACCTTTGGTGGTTCTGAAAAAGGAATCATCAAAGGATTTGGTAACATTTCTAGTAACCTGGTTACCATTACTCAAGTGGCTTATGTTAAAGGGTTGAAACACAACCTAATAAGTATAAGTCAATTAAGTGATGTAGGGTATGACATCTCATTTGTTAAAAATGGTTGTCATATCAAGAGGTCAACTGATCAAGAGATCATTTTGACAGGTTATAGGAAAAGGAATGTCTATTGCTTAGACATTATGGTTGAGAACAATGGTTCTCCAGTTTGTCTTGTAGCTGATGAGACAGTCTCTCATTGTGTCAAATGGCACAAGAGGCTTGCCCATCTTAACTACAAGACTATTGACAAACTCTTTAGCAAAGAGTTAGTGAGGAATGGTCATCAAGTTAAGTGTGTTAAAGATGGTATTTGCTCAGCTTGTCAAAAGGGCAAGCAGACTAAATCCACCTTTAGAAGCATAGAAAACAAAGAAGCTGTGAGGTGTTTATACCTCTTGCATA
The DNA here is from genome assembly GCA_039583875.1 of Platanthera guangdongensis. Lineage (NCBI taxonomy): Eukaryota > Viridiplantae > Streptophyta > Magnoliopsida > Asparagales > Orchidaceae > Platanthera > Platanthera guangdongensis. The sequence goes on along the minus strand of CM077163.1, from coordinate 198,642,987 downwards.
TGGATCTCTTTGGTCCAATACCAATTCACAGCTTAGGTAGGAAGGTCTATACCTTTGTAGTTGTAGATGACTACTCAAGATTTTCCTGGGTGTTCTTCTTAAGACAGAAATCCGAAACACCTAGTGTCTTCCATAGCTTTGTCAAGCAAATTTAGAATGAACTAGACAGTACAGTGGTCAAGATTAGAAGTGACCATGGTACTGAATTTCAGTCTGATAACATGACAAAACTATGTGAAGAATTTGGGATATTTCAAGAATTCTCTTCACCTAGAACACCTCAGCAAAATGGCATTGCTGAGAGGAAGAATAGAATCTTGATAGAGGCTGGTAGGACCCTACTAAGTGATACATCACTGCCAGAGTATTTCTGGGCTGAAGCAGTTAACACTGCATGCCATGTTATAAATAGGGCTACCATCACTAAAAGGCTTAACAAGACCCCCTATGAAGTTGTGAAAGGCAGGAAACCAAACCTATCCTACTTCAGGATCTTTGGTTGCAAATGCTTCATACTTAATAATGGGAAGTCTTACTTGACTAAGTTTGCTGCCAAGTCCCAAGAGGGAATTTTTGTTGGGTACAACAATAATAGTAAGGCTTATAGAGTCTACAACTTGTCTACACAAGTTGTAGAAGAATCTGTGCATGTAGTTTTTGATGAGACTAAACTTATTAACAATGAGTTGTCTAGTAGTGTATGCAGCCCCACAGGTTTAACAAAGAAAATGGACAAGCTAACTATAGAAGAAGTACTTGCTGCAAGACAGCAAGTAGAAGACAGTAGCTGTTGTCCAGGGGGAGAACTACATGTGCCAATTGTGATGAAGTTCAAGGAATACAGCATGATGGAGATGCTGAAGAGGTTCAACCAGAAGTTAGGATGCCTCCAGCCAACAGGCATCTTAGAGATCATCTAATAGAGCAGATTATTGGAGATCCAAGACAAGGAGTACAAACCAGGAGCAGAAACTTAAATGCAGCAATCTACTCCAGTTTTCTGTCTCAAGTTGAACCTAAGAAGTTTGAAGAAGCAATACTGGATCCACAATGGACTGAAGCAATGCAAGAAGAGCTTAATCAGTTCAAGAGGTGCAAGGTCTGGGAACTTGTTCCTAGACCTAAAGACCACAATATAATAGGAACCAAGTGGATCTACAGGAATAAGATGGATGAACAAGGGGTCATCATTAAGAATAAAGCAAGACTGGTTGCTAAAGGATATAGGCAAGAAGAAGGTATTGACTTTGATCAAACCTTTGCTCCAGTAGCCAGACTGGAAGCCATAAGGATGTTCTTGGCCTATGCAACCTATCAAAGATTCAAGGTTTACCAAATGGATGTCAAGTCAGCATTCCTGAATGGTAATCTTAAGGAAGAAGTCTATGTGGAACAGCCTTCAGGTTTTGTTGATTCAACTCTACCTCATCATATCTATAGACTTAGGAAAGCTTTATATGAGTTAAAGAAAGCCCCTAGGGCTTGGTATGAAACCCTATCTAGTTTCCTCATTGAGAACAAGTTCTCAAGGGGGAAAATAGATAAGACTCTATTCCTTAGGGAATCTAGAGGCAAAGTTATACTAGTCCAAATATATGTAGATGACATTATATTTGGGTCTACTGAAAGCAGCCTTTGCAAAAAGTTTGCAAAACTTATGCAAGGTCAGTTTGAGATGAGTAGTATGAGAGAGCTGAAGTTTTTCTTGGGTCTCCAAGTTAAACAGACTGAGAGTGGTTTATCCATTTGTCAGTCCAAGTTCACCCTAGAACTCATAAGGAAGTATGGTATGGATTCATCCACCACCATGAAGACTCCTATGGGGTCAAGTATGTCTCTCAGCAAGGATGATGCAGGGAAACCTGTAGATGAAACCTTGTATAGAGGGATAGTTGGCTCCCTATTATACTTGACTGCTAGTAGACCTGACATCATGTATGCTATATATGTCTATACAAGGTATCAAGCCTGCCCTAAAGAGTCTCATTTGACAGCAGTCAAAAGAATATTGAGATATCTAAAGGGCACTCCCTATCTAGGCCTCTGGTACCCTAGGAATGAGGATTTTGAACTAACAGGTTATTCAGATACAGACTTTGCAGGATGCAAAGAAGATAGAAAAAGCACTACTGGAACCTGTCAATTCCTAGGTGGGAGACTAATTTCATGGAGTAGCAAAAAGCAAACCAGTGTGGCTATCTCCACTGCAGAGTCAGAGTATGTGGCTGCAGGAAGTTGCTGTGCTCAACTTCTGTGGATACAACATCAGCTAGAGGACTATGGATTTCAGGTAAGTAGAACTCCACTCTTCTGTGATTCTACAAGTGCTATTTCAATAGCTAATAACCCTGTATCCCATAGTAGAACAAAACATATTGAAATTAAATATCATTTTCTTAGGCAGCATGTAGAAAGAAAAGATATTTTATTAGAATATGTTAAAACTGATAATCAAGTAGCTGATATGTATACTAAGCCCCTAGAAGAAGCTAAGTTCAATAGATTTAAAATTGAACTAGGAATGATAAACTTAGAGTAAGTTTACAGAATTGAAAATGACTAAGTAAAAAGGTGTCGACACATAGACAAGTCTATATCGACACAGAATAGTTGGTGTCGACACTTTAGGAAAAAGGTGTCGACACATCTAGGAAGTTGGTGTCGACACTTCAGAATATTAGTGTCGACACATGTCAAGTATGTGTCGACACATCCAATGTGGTGTCGACACTTAAGTTTTACTCAGAATTTTCTAAGTAAAGTCTCGACTATGTGTCGAGTTATGTTGTGTCGACATATAAGCAAGTGTCAACACATAATATCTGTTGACTAAACTTGTGTCGACACATATGTGTCGAGACATTATAAGTCAGTGTCGACACTTATTGCCAGTGTCGACACATTTTAAGTTAGCTGTCCCACCTATTCATCTTCAAAATCAGAAAGGTATAAATAGGGTTTTGTCTTTGTTTGTCGACACGCTTTCAAAGTTTCGAGACTAAAACTTCTGTGTCGACACCTCTCTTCTCTCAAGACAAATTCTACAAACCCTAATGGCGCCTAAGCTAGAGGAGAACGTCAACCAGGGAAGCTCTAACCTGGTGTGGACTTGACTCTACAATGAAGATTGGTTCTGTTTTCAACAGGAAAGGCATGAACAATCAAGGCAAATTCATGTCTGAGATAGTTGGTAAAGTATTACTCAGCAAGCCAGGAGGGCATGACAGAGTGTCTGCCTCCATGTTCAATATAATGACCAGGATAATCTTCACTTTAAGAACTGATTGGTCAGTTATAGTGTTTGAGAAGATTAAGGAAAGCTTGAAGAAGCCCAACCTGGGCAGAATCATAAGTCTTTATCTTGCTGGAACCATACCTGAGGTAATGCAACAAGCTGCAGGAAGCAAGATAAATTATATGAGAAGGATGGATCTGAGGATCTTTTCTAGATGGGACAGGGTGTTGTCAAAGGAAATGCCAACCCCTGAGAAACTAGTTCCTGAGAAAGAAATTCCACCTAAGAAGAAAAGAAAGACTGCTCCAGTGGCACAAGAGTCCACTAGCAGTTCTGGAAGTGAAGAGCTTGTTGTCTTCTCATCTGATGAGCATATAGAAGAGCCTGCAGTGAAGTCACCTGCTCCTCAATCTGGTGCTGAGATCCAGGGGGAGCTACCACAAGCAAGCCCCATCCACAAGGAGAAAAGCCAGGGGAGCTTCCAGTTGTAGAAGAACCCTCTACACTGGAAAGTGAACAAGCCACCAACACCATACTAGAGGTACTCACTGACCTAAATACTTTAGAATTTCTTATAGAAGATGCTGATTTGTCTGATGTTCATCAGCAAACTCAGCTGAATAGTCAAGTCTCAGATGCTGTCAAAGAAGACACATCTGCTGTTGTTCCAGTGGTTCCTGATTTAGTGATTGAAGAACTTAGAATTTCTCCAGCTCCATCACCACAAGAATACACCATGGAAGATTTATTACTAAATCTGGATCAAGCAGATTTTGACAAAGAAAATGATGCTGCTGAGAAGGAGAATGCTACACTTGAGGAGGAGCAAGTGCAGATTCTGGAAGAGCCTATAAGGCAAGAAATTGAGAAAGCTCCAGTTGAACAATCTGAGAAGCCTTCAAGCCCTAAGGAAAGGGTTGACATAGCCAGCTCCTCAGAATCTGAAGATGAGGAGGCTACTAGGGCTAAGCAAAATAAACTCTATGTATTCAAAAGAAGAAGCCAAAGTTATAAAAAGGCTTTACAATCTATTGCCCCACAGCCTATAGTTCAGCAAACTCCAACTGTTGATTATAGTGCTTTAATGATTGCCCTGCAGATAAAACTGGATGAACATAGAAAAGCCATAGAGGCTTATGTGGATGAAGGGCAGAAATCTTTACAGTTTGATCTAGCCCAGGACATCAAGTCTATAAGGTTTGAAATGAACCTTAACAAGAAAGAGATGACAGAATGCTTCCACAAGGGTGGAAATGCAGTGGTGTACTTGGCAACACACCAGGAAAAGATCAAAGCCCAAGTGGATGACATAGCATTGAAGCAAGGATATGTTCTTGAAAATCAACTAAGGATGAATGACAATTTGACTGCTTCCCATAATGCTATTGTCACTGAGTTAAAGAACAAGGCTGCTGAACCTTCTACTTCCACTGCTACAATTAAAGCTGATTTTGACAAAGTATTTCAAGAAGAAATCTCTGCTGTTAAGACTGCTATCCAAGCTTCCCAGAAGGCCATATCTGAACAACTTCAAAAGCTCAAACCTTTCTTTAAAGATGGAATCAGATACTTGGATAATCAAATCAGATTTCAGAAGGATGATGTCAGAGATCACATGGCTAGAGAAGCCATAAAGGGGGAGAGAGTGTTAGTCAAGGCAAGCTCTGACCATGCTAAGTGGATATCAAATTCCATCAGAGCTACACTTGGATATCCTCCTCTGTGTGATGATAATGATGTTGCTGAATCTGGAATTAACCCTGCCTATCTTGGAGGTGAGCAACCAGAAGTAGCTCAAGTCATTTATCCTCCACCAGATTTTGAAATGATTCATGCTGATGTCCAGACTATGTACAGCCCACCTGGGGGCAAGGACAATGTGATTATTGCAAAGGTTGTTCAACCTATTACTGAAGCTATGCAAGAGGCAATGCAGAAAGAAGAAGAGACAAGGTTGTCTAAGAAGAGGTTTAGGGAACAAGCAGAATAAAGGCCAGACTTTGAACAGTGGAGCCCTATGAAAGAGCAACTAGATCTGATATACTCTAGAGGGGGGGGGGGGGGTGAATAGAGTATATGGTGCTTTAAAAACTTTTACAAACTTTTACAACAATTGTTATAATATGTGTGAGCAGGGAAGCAGAAATAAATCTAATCACAGTACTAAGCTATGCAAAAACTAAGCACAGAAAAATCAAGGCCAGAAACAAAAAGAAGCAAGCCAAAACCAGATGACACAAGGGAATATAGTGGTTCCCCAAACTTGGGTACATCCACTCTTCTACCACCCTAGGTAGGAATCCACTGCAGGATGAGTTGATCAGGTGTCCTGGGCACCAATGAGCTTTTGATAAGGTGCTCAAAAACCAAAGCAGATTTTTTGATCAGGTGTCTTGCCACCAATGAGCTTTTGACAAGGTGCTCAAAAACCAGATTCAAACTTTTGAAGGGAGTTTGAAAAACCCTTTACAGAGTGGGGGTGAGAGAGTGATGGAAGTCTTCTCTTTCTCAAACAATTGAGAAGACTATGTGGATTGATGTCAAAGCTCCCCCTGAATCCTTGAGATCTTCAGGAAGAGAAGCTTTGCTGAGGGTGATAGGCCTTCAAAGGTTGAACTCCAGCAGAAGATGATTTCAGCAATAGCTGAAATGTTGAATGTCTAGAGTCTGGAATATGTTGGCCTTGAACACTTTGAAAACTAAAAGAGATCTGAAGATTTGAAAACTTGATCTCGTTGGATGAGTGTTCTTCAGAATTCTTTTAGACAGAAGATTTTTGAGGTTGTCTCTGTAATCTGTATTGTGTGTGCTCTCTGTTGTGTAAGATTCAAAAATCCTGTCTTTTATTCTCTGGTACAGAATAGAATATTATTCTCTGTCAAGGATAGCCGTTGGTCTGCATTGATTGCATCCTTAATTGCATAATCTCTTCTGGAGGAAAGTCCACAGAATTATTCCTTGAAAAATCCCTTGAAACTTGGTCCAGAATTAAATGAAAACGGCTAGCAAATCTCTGAATTAATTGCAGAATAACTCCTAACTGATTTGAATTTGAATTCTGGAAGTTATCTGAAATCGTCGAACTGAGCTCTGCTATCGTCGAGCTGAGCTCAGCGATCTGGAAATCTTAAGCAGCAAAATAATCGTCGATCTGAGCTCAAAGATCGTCGAACTGAGCTCAGAGATAAAGTTCCAAAGCAGAGTCAAAATCGTCGACCTGAGCTCACCGATCGTCGAATGGAGTTCGACGATATTATGAAGTTGAGCTCAGCGATCGTCGAATGGAGTTCGACGATCTGTCGAAGTTGAGCTAGACGATCGTCGACCGGAGTTCGACGAATCGTCGTGCTGAGCTCGACGATATGACTTAGTCTCCAGACAGAAAATCTTGGTCTTCAGGGCAGCTTCCAAACCTAGACTTCTAACCCTTAGACTCAATTCTAATTGACCTATTAAGCTATACAGAAGGTCAAGCAAAGGTTCCTAGAGACATAGTGATCCTGACCCAAATTAGTAATAGGGTGTTCCAACAATCTCCCCCTATTTGGGTTAGGATTACTATTTACAGACTTTGGAAAATTCAAATAATAACATACAATCAGTAAAACATGAAAACAACAGCTAGACATTGCAGAAACATCACAGATATATATATGGCATCCAGATAATCAGAAATTCCAGAAATTGTCACCTTACAATGTCATTTCTTCTCTTTGCCTTTGACAAGTTTAATTTCTCTGTTTGGATTTAGAGCTTCCTTGTTGGACCTGACGTCATCTGCTGCACCCAAATAAGTTTGCTTTGTAGGCCTGGGAACCACAGCAGCAGGATGTAATTCCATGTATCTCTCAGCATCAAAGTGTACAACCCCGTGTCCGACGAGCAAGTTCAACAAGGGCAAAACAGGCGAGCTCAGCGAGCTCGGCAGCAGCAGGCAAGCTCGGCAGCAGCAGGAGCGGGCCAGAGCTCGGCATCCGTCGACCAGAGATCGACGATCGACGACCCAGAGCTCGGCATTCGCCGAGCGAGCTGCAACTCGCGGCCCCGCAGTGGAGCTCGGCAGCAGCTGGCGAGCAAAGCACGCCGAAGTGGCCAGGGGTCACAGCTCGCCCGGGGATCAGAGGTATTTTTTACTATTCTATCCCTGCTGGCCTGCTCATAACCCTTCGAAACAGCGGAGTTTGGCTGTTGGCAGGCCCAGCCAAGGGTTCCCCGGTAATTTCAGGTCAGCTATTTTGGTTATGGGCAGTCCGGGTTTCAAAAACTATAAATAGGACCCAAGGGGTACCCCAGAAGGCAAGTTTTTTCCCTGAGCTCCTCTCCCCAAATTCTCTAAGTGCTTTCTGAGGGTACCTTAGCTCGGCTTCAGGCTAAGGAGGGGAAGCGCTCTGAGATCTTCCGGGTTTGTGGTGGGACCTCCCCGCCGAGCCCTTGGGTCTGTTTTCTCCTTGTCTAGTTGTTTTTTCTTGCAGGAGCGAAGTAGGCGCGAGACCACCCCTTTCCCCAAGGGCGAGCTCCACAGGAAGCCGGGTTCCGGTTTCAACATTTTGGTGTGGTGAGCGTGGAGCGTGGTCAGCACAGAAAAGTTCCCGCGAGTTCAATGACGGGACAAGGATCCAACAGGCCGAGCTCGCCGCCCCCCCCGCCTCTCGCAACGGTGGGAATGTTCGAAGACTTCAGAAGCGAGGTGCTGAATTTGGTCAAGTTCGCACTCGGCACGCGGGCCGAGTGCTCGACTCCGGCGAACCAGATCGCGGCCCCCCCCTCATTGGGCGAGGACGCTCCCGGCAGGCGAGCTGGGAAGGAAGTGGCCGAGGAAGGCCGAGGGTGCGAGCTCCCCGGGCGCGAGCTCTTCCCAGGCTCGGCAGGCCGAGGTCGCTTCGGCGAGCTGGGCTCGCGAGACTCGCCAGCTCGCCCAGTGGGAGGAGGGAGTCCCTTCAGCGAGCTGGTCTCTTCAGCTCCGGTTCCAGATGGGTTCAGGGAGCCCGAGATGTCCTATTACACTGGGAAGGGAGACCCGGTACAGCACGTCCAGTGGTTCGAGGATGTGGTCTCGATCCGTCAGATGTCGGACGGATTCAAATGTCGGCTCTTCGCCATCACCCTCCGAGAGAAAGCGAGAGAATGGTTCCACCAGCTACCGGCCAGCTCTATTTATTGCTTCGAGGACTTGCGCCGAGGATTCATGCTGAGATTCACCACTTCGAAGAAGAGGAAGAAGGAGTCTGAGTCCCTGTTTCACATCAAGCAAGGGGTGAACGAGACGTTGGGAAGCTATGTGGACCGATTCCAGGAGGAAGTTACTCAGGTTCAGGAGATGCCAGGCCATAGTCTGATGATGACCTTCACCCTAGGCCTGCAGCAGGGCTTCTTCCGGATGGAGCTGAAGAGAGTTCCCCCCTTCTCCTATGAGGAGTTGATGGAAAGGGCGGCGAGAGAGGTTGACGGGGAGGCGTCAAACCCGGAGTTTGCAAGGAAATTGGCCAGGTGGGCCACAGAGGAGGAGAGGGAGTCGAAGGGAGGAAGAGGTCAGGAGGAAAGAAGAGGGGAGCCCAGGCAGAGGGAGCAGAGGCAGCTCCAAGGGCAGCAGCAGCCGGGGTGGGGGCGTCAGGAGCCCGACCGTCGGCTAGGCTGGAGGCCAGAGTGGCAGGGGCAGGGGCCGCAGAGGGGAAACTTCGGAAGAGGTCACTTCCAGGGGAGGCAAGACCAGTTCCACCCCCCAGGCTGGAGGCAGGGCCAGAGGCCCCGGCTCCCCGATCAAGAGGAGGCCATGGCCATAGCCTTGGGGGCCAGGAGAGGAGCGTGGAGGAGAAGAAGGAGGGAGGTTAGGGTGGAGCTGCCCTACTGCGACTTCCATCAGGAAGAAGGGCACGCAACAGCCACGTGCCCGGAATTCTTGGAGATGAGGGGGAACAGGGAGCAGCAGCAGCAGCAGCAGGGGGCGCGACAGGAAGTAAGGATTGAGGAGGTCCTGCCTCGGGCGGAGGAGGATCGGTGCGAAGACCGGGTGGATGTGGGAACCCGAGGAGGGATCGGGATGATCCACGGGGGAGCAGGGATTGAGGCCTCCCGCAAGGCTAGCCTCCACACTATGTACCGGCGAAGCGTCGCCTCTACATCCCAAACCCCGCCATCAGAGGAGAGGATCACCTTTTCCAGGAGTGATCTACCAGACCACGAGGACCCGTTCTGTGATGCGCTGGTCATCAAGACGGCCATCGAGAACTTCACCGTCTCACGGATCCTCGTGGACAACGGGAGTTCCGTCAACGTCGTCTTCAAAAAGGCGTTTGACGCAATGAAGGTGGAGGCGAGAAGAGTGCTGGCCTCGGATGGCCCCCTGTTCGGGTTTTCAGGAGAAAGGAAGGAGGTAGAAGGAGGAGTCGGACTCCATGTCACCTTGGGGGGGGCAGTCCCGAAACTGCAAGTTCGTCATTGTGGACGCCCCCAGCAGCTACAGTGCCATCTTTGGAAGGCCCCTGATCAGCGCCTTCCGCTGCGTCCCCTCATCTTTTCATCAATGCTTGAAGTTCAACACCGAGGGGGTCCAAGTCAGGGTTAGGGGAGACCCAAAGGTGGCGCGGGAGTGTTATGTCACTGCGGTAAACACCATCTCTTGGCAGGAGGGAGCCGAGGAGACGGGGCGAAGGATGGAGGAGGTCGAAGAGGAAGCTGAGGAGGAAGAGCTCGGAGAGAAGGGCTACGCAGAGGAAGCGGCCGGAGGAAGTTTGGAGGTGACCGAGGTGAGGGTCGAGGAGGAAGCGATGGAGGTAGAGGTCCCCGCCCCGGAGAAAAGGGACGCCGAGGGATGGGCGGAGCAATCCAGGATGGAGGCAGCTGAGGAGGTGGTGGAGCTGGAGGTGCTCACCCGAGGAGGAAGGGTGGAAAAGATCCGCGTCAGCGGGGGGCTGACCCCGGAAGACCAGGGCAGGATGCTGGAGTGCATCCAGAAGAACGTGGACATCTTCGCCTGGAACGCCGCGGAGATGCCGGGGGTTGACGCGGATGTGGCCTGCCACCGCCTCAACTTGGACCCGGGAACACGCCCCGTTCAGCAGAAAAAGAGATCCACGGCGGACAAGCTGGCGGAACCCATCAGGGAGGAGGTGGCGAAACTTCTCAAAGCGGGCTTCGTGTCCGAAATTCAATACCCTGGCTGGGTCTCGAACGTTGTGATGGTCAAAAAGGGAGACAGACGCTGGCGGTTGTGTATCGATTTTTCCCTTCTTAATAAAGCTTGTCCTAAGGATTGTTACCCCTTGCCTCGGATCGACGCGCTGGTTGACTCAGCCGTCGGCTTTTCTGTAATGAGTTTTTTAGATGCATTTTCAGGTTACCATCAGATCAGGATGCACCCCCCGGACATAAAGGATGTCTCATTCATCACAAGGGACGGCTGCTACTGCTATAAGATGATGCCGTTCGGGCTGAAGAACGCTGGGGCCACCTACCAAAAAATGATGGATAGGGTCTTCAAGGAGCAGAGGGGGAGGAATCTGGAGGTATATGTAGATGACCTCATGATCAAGAGCCGGGATGTGGACTCCCACCTCCGGGACCTGGAGGAGACCTTCGCCACCCTGCGCAAGTACAAGATGCGATTGAATCCACTAAAATGTGTCTTCGGGGCCAGCAGGGGAAAGTTCTTGGGGCATCTCCTCACCCCCACGGGGGTCGAGCCGAATCCAGACAAGGTCAAGGCCATCTTGGAGCTGGGATCCCCGCGGAATGCAAAGGAGGTCCAACGGTTGACAGGGAAGCTAGCAGGGCTGAGTCGCTTCCTCTCTCGGGCAGGAGAGAAGTGCTCCCCCTTCTTCAAGACACTAAGGGGGGGGTCAGAGGTTTGAATGGAGCAGGGAATGTGAAGAGGCCTTCCAGGCCCTCAAGGTGCAGTTGACACAGGCTCCGCTGCTCCAAGGACCGAGGGAGGGGGAGGACCTGTTCTTGTATCTGGGGGTCGGGACGGAGGCCTTGAGCTCGGTCCTGGTTCGAGAAGAGGGGAAGAGACAGCTCCCAGTCTATTATGTGAGCCGGGTCTTGAGGAAGGTCGAGCTCCGGTATCCGATCTTGGAGAAGCTTGCGTTCGCCCTAATCATCTCGGCTCGGAGGCTACGACCCTACTTCCAGGCACACTCAATCCGAGTGGTGACCGACCATCCCCTCCGCAACATCTTTGAGGGGGTGGAGCATTCAGGCAGATTGGCTAAGTGGTCGGTGGAGATGAGCGAGTTCGACGTCTCCTTCGTTCCACGGCTCTCGATCAAAGCCCAGGCGATGGCCGACTTTCTTGCTGACTATGTGGTTGAAGTGGCGGAAGGAGAACTCACTCGCCCGGCTCCTTGGAAGGTGAGGGTGGATGGAGCATCAGGAAGGCATTCCTTAGGAGTGGGAGTGATCCTAGAAAGCCCTCAAGGGACCCGGATCGAGCAAACGGTGGTGGTGCACTTTCCCATTACCAACAACCAGGCCGAGTACGAGGCCGTGATAGCAGGGCTTCGCCTGGCCAGGGAGCTTGGAGTGTCAGATGTGGAGGTCCTCACAGATTCCATGGTGGTAGCCTCCCAAATCAACGGGGAGTTCGAGGCAAGGGAGCCCACCCTACGATCGTACTTGGCCAAAGTAAAGGGGATCATTGGGACTTTCCAAACTTTCGCCATCCAACATGTGCCCAGGGAAGAGAATGAACAGGCCGATCAGAAGGCTAAGCATGGTCCCCAGGTGGGGGGCACCATCACCGACCTGTTCCGCCCCTCCATCGAAGAAGGAGAACTCATGGAAATCGATCAACAAGCTTCATGGATGGATCCTGTGGTGGTTTTTCTCTCCACGGGAGAGTATCCGGAGGGGGTAGACAAGAAGAAGCTGAGGCACAAGTCAGCATACTACTTCCTCCAGGACGGGCAGATATACAGAAAGACCCTCTCAGGAATGCTGGCCCGCTGCGTAACCGAGGGAGAAGCACAAAGGATCTAGGAGGAGGTCCACTCCGGGGAATGTGGGAGTCACTCCGGGAGTCGGACCCTGGAAGGAAGGATAGTCAGGCAAGGTTATTTTTGGCCCACCCTGGGCCGGGACGCTGCAGAATTCGCAAGGAGATGTCACAAGTGCCAACTGTTTGCCCCTCTCCAGCTACAGCCGGCCCAACGGCTCCGTAGTATCACGGCCCCATGGCCCTTCGCGATCTGGGGAATGGATCTGGTTGGGCCGTTTCCCAAGCCAGCGGTCAGAGAAGGTTCCTCCTAGTGATGATTGACTACTTCTCAAAGTGGATGGAGGCGAAAGCGTTGGCTAAGGTGACCTCCCAGGTGATCAGGAATTTTGTATGGGGGGAGATCATCTGTCGCCATGGGCTGCCCCAGGCCATCGTCACAGACAATGGGCCCCAGTTCGCCAGTGCCGAGTTCACCAGCTTTTGCGAACAACTTGGGATCGATCTCAGGTTCGCCTCGGTCCATCACCCCAGGAGTAACGGGCAAGTGGAGGCTGCAAACAAGATCATCGTCAACCTTGTCAAGAAAAAGGTGGAGAACCTGAGAGGGAGTTGGGTGGAGCAGCTTCCCACTGTCCTTTGGGCCCTGAGGACCACTCCCAACACAGCTACAGGAGAGACCCCCTTCAAACTCTCCCACGAGTGTGAGGCAGTGCTCCCCATTGAATTCGAAGTCCAAACGCCGCGAGTCGTGGCGGCAAAGGAAGACCGCGAGGAATGGCAGGCAGAGAATGAGGAGGAACTGAGGCTCTCCCTCGACATGGTGGAAGAAGCAAGGGACCTTTCTGCCATCCGACAGGAGGAGGTAAAAAGAAGAATGGCCAAGTACTTTGACAAGCATGTCAGGATCAAGCAATTCGTGGAGGGGGACTTGGTGTTGAAGAAAGTAGATGCAGCAGGGAGGTCAGCATCCGTGGGAAAACTCAATCCCAGCTGGGAGGGACCGTTCATTGTAAAGGTGGCCTTGGGGTCGGGGGGCTATCGACTCCAAAATGTAGAAGGCGAGACCCTGAGTCTCACCTGGAGTGGTGACGACCTCAAACGCTTTTTTCCCTGAAACATGTAAGCGACACCTTGATTATAAATAAATTCCTTCAAGCTCTCTGATATCATTGTAATTGGCCTGCATGGTGGAATGTGATGTATTTTGGACCCCGAGCAGATCCCGCTGTCAGGCTCTCACCTAGCTGACAGGGCTGGAAGTCACTCGGTGTCATCCTTGGCCTCGAGCAGATCCCGCTGTCAGGATTTCACCTAGCTGACAGGGCTGGAAGTCACTCGATGGTGGTGATAGTGGACCCCGAGCAGATCCCGCTGTCAGGCTCTCACCTAGCTGACAGGGCTGGAAGTCACTCGGTGTCATCCTTGGCCTCGAGCAGATCCCGCTGTCAGGCTCTCACCTAGCTGACAGGGCTGGAAGTCACTCGATGGTGGTGGTAATGGACCCCGAGCAGATCCCGCTGTCAGGCTCTCACCTAGCTGACAGGGCTGGAAGTCACTCGGTGTCATCCTTGGCCTCGAGCAGATCCCGCTGTCAGGCTTTCACCTAGCTGACAGGGCTGGAAGTCACTCGATGGTGGTGATAGTGGACCTCGAGCAGATCCCGCTGTCAGGCTCTCACTTAGCTGACAGGGCTGGAAGTCACTCGATGGTGGTGATAGTGGACCCCGAGCAGATCCCGCTGTCAGGCTCTCACCTAGCTGGCAGGGCTGGAAGTCACTCGGTGTCATCCTTGGCCTCGAGCAGATCCCGCTGTCAGGCACTCATCTGGTTGACAGGGCTGGAAGTTACTCGATGGTGTCGGCCTTGAAGTCGTCAGGTGTAGGTCAAAGTCTGTGGCAGGAAACGAAGGGGAAGGGTTCTGGCAGGGCGAGCCTGGGCTCGGCGAACTCAGCTCGGCATAGCCAAGGAGGCAAGCCGGACTAGAGGGCTCTGCATGGGCGAGTTCGGGCTCGTCATTCCCGGCTCGGCATTGGAAAGTCGGCCGCGAGCCCGGGCCTCGCCAAAGACAAGCCAGACCAGGGCGCCTCGCTCCCCAGGCCCATCATACTTCGAAAAATTTCTTCTTCGATGGGCACAACCTGGGTGGCTCGCGTGCGAGTAGAGGTAGGCAGATAGAAGGCAGAAGGCCGCGCGCGAGTAGTAATGGCGTAATAAGGGCGGAGAGTAACTCGCCGAGAAATCATTTGGGACTCGGCGAACACTCCAAACACACTTCGCTCGCGTGCGCGCTCTCATGATCACTCTACTCGCAGAACCTGACTCGGCGAGGTCGCGGGAGAAAATACTCACATACATTCATGACACAATGAGCACAGTAAAAGAGGACACCGGTATGATCAAAACACTTTCATTTATTATTTACAAGCGTACAGGGAGCTCGCCTCTGCGAGTAGTCAAAAAAGAAAAAAAAAAACAAAAATACAGGGCCGTCAGCTGGCCTCGCCCCCTCCGCCGGACTGGTCCTCGCCGTCGCCCGAGTGGTCCTGGAAGCTCTTCCCGAACATCGCGTCCAGGCTATCCTCCTTCTCGCTGGGCGGCGTCGCCGGAAACAGACTCGGCATCAGGTCCCGAGCGGAGATCTCCCCGCATCCTTCCACCAGCACCCCTGAGTCCTTCATCATCGCGAGGGTGCACTCGGCGGTCTGGATGGAGTTGATCCGTAGTCTCTCGACGAGGTCCGCCTCGCCGAAGATGCGCGGGCACTTGTAGGGGAGTGTGGGATCGATGTCGTGCCCCGGGAAGAAGATCTCCGCCTGGCGACGCACTTCGCCGAGAAGGTGCTGGTTCTCCCCCTTCAGCTTCACGTTCGCGCTCTCCAACTCGCCAAGGCGTGCGCGCAGTTGGACGATCTCCTCCCCTCGCTCGACGTCGCGAGCCTGGAGCTCCCCAGCAGCGTCGGCATCTACGGCCAGCTGCGCGCGCAGGCGGCCGTTCTCCTCCTCTAGCTCAGTGTTGCGAGCCTGGAGCTCGCCCGCCGCTTTGGCATCCTGGAAAAAAGCTCACTTAGCAGCAACACAAAGCTTTCCAAGTAAAAGAGAGTGGTGCGTGACACTTACCAGCCCGCCAGCAGTCTTGGCGAGAAGACTATCCGCGATGCCGAGCCGCCTCGCCTGATCGGCAACCTGCTCCTTGGCGAGGTCGCGAGCCTGCTCGGCCTTTTCGAGCTGGTGGCTGATGGCGAAGCTGCGGCGCGCCAGCATATGGTGCAGCTCCAGGGTCCGCAGATGGGACTGCAGCCCCTCATGGCCGAGCTGCCGGAGGGTCGACCTCTTGTAGGCCTCGGCATCCTCCCGGCCATAAAGGCCGAAGCCGAGGGCGTAGGCATGACCGGTGGCGGGCTCGCGGTCGTGCCAGGACGGGTGCAGGGTGGAGACGGAGACTCGATGAGCGAGCTCGTCCCACTGCAACATGGGCTCGCCCGCGGAATCCTTCCAGCGCGCGCCGAAGTTGAAGAGGGGGTGCTGCTTCGGCGGCGCGCGCTCGCGGGCAGCCCTCTTCGCCGAGGGAGGAGGGGAGATCGCAGCCGAGGAAGAGGGGGCCTTGCCACCCTTTCTGCCCTTGCTGGTAGTCTCCTTCAGCGGGCTCCCCGGGGACACGTCGGGAGGAGTCTCCGACGAGCTGATGTACTTGGGGCTGGACTGATGTTGTTGTTGTTGTTGCCCCCGCGGAGCCAGCAGGGCTCTCCGCATCTTCTTCACCTGACGGGGGCCAGATGGCGGGTTCGACCCCGCGTCCTCAGGTCGCCTCTTGCTGGAAGATGGCTGCGAGGAGACCGTCTCATCTCGGCAGGCCGCTGCCGCCGCCCTCTCGCGAGCAAGAGGGTCAGTATCAAGCCCCGGGTCCGCAAAAGGCGGGTTCGCGGGGATTATTCGCTCCCCTGCAGAAAAATACTTGGGAAGGTTAGACAACTCAGGGATGATAATGTGTCAAGTCCGCGAGTAGGCGAGCTCGGCAAGAGGAAGGAAGCATACCTTCGCCGGGCAGAACCGGGGGGAGCGCGTCGAGGCCCCTCCGCAGGAAGGCGACCTCGAAATCTTTGTGGAGGAAGAATTTGTGGAGCTCGGCGTCGTTGCCGGACACGGCCGGCGGGCGGTACACCTCCTCGCCTTTCTGTTGCGGCGAGTAGGGGATGTTGCCGAGATCGCCCTTGATGAAGGCGATCTTGGTCATCCAGGTGTGGTGCTTGTTCGCGATCTCGCGAACTTTGATCAAGGAGCCGCCGAAGTAGGCGACCCCGTCCGTCGTCGCCTTATAGGAGAAGAGTTTCCTGAACACCGTCAGGTTAAACTCGATCCTCTCCCGCCGGAGATAGCTCGCGAACGCCACCATCATGGCGATGGCGTTCGAGTTCAGTTGCGCGGGGACGGCCCCGTAGTATTTCAGGATCTGCCGGATCTCCGGCCACAAGGGAAGTCGCAGCCCCACCTCGAAGTGCGAGATGGGGAATGCGAGTTCGTTCTCATAGAACGTGTTGATTGCCTCGCCCGGCCCCGGCCTGCGTGCCTCAAAGCCCGGCGGCACATACAGGTCCTTGAATTCGGCGAGCTCCTCCTCGCTGGTGTGGCCGTCAAAAAAGCAATAATCCGCGAAGTGCTGCGCGCACTTGGAGCGGCCATCAGCGTCCGGATTAGTCTTGCCCATGGTCGCAGGAAAGAAGCAAAGCACAGCACGAGCAGAAGAAGGAAAAAGCAGGAGGGGAAGCAGAGCAATAAAGATAGTACGGGGGTAGGTGAAAGGGGGGGGGGGGGGGGGGCTATTTATAGGAAAAAGAATCTGAGGCAGGCTGTCACATCGGCGCATCTCGCCACCCCAGCTCGCCACCCCAGCTCACCACCCCAGCTCGCCGACTTCCGGCGCGTCCTCACTGAGGCTAAGTCAAAACATTACGGCTTTTTATTTAAATAACAAATGAAAATGTTCTAAAAATTATTCATCCCAGCAGGGGAAAGTTCGAAACAGAAAACAAGGCGCGCAAGCAGGGAGGGCACCAGGACGCGAGCGCCGGTCGGCTCGGCAGGGGAGCCCGCAAATTTACCTACCCCGGCCTCGCGATCCCCGCCCCCCAAGCTGCCGCGCGCGGAGAAGCTCGCGGATCCTTCCAGAGTTCCTTTGCGCGACCAAGAGACCGTCATCTATCTCATCCAGGAGTCGGGAAGGAGACATCAACTCGCCAGGTCGGCCGAGGCGCACCTCCTCAGCAAGGCGCGCATAGTCGCGCTGCAACGTCTCGTTGACTCCTTGCACCTCGCGCAGACCACCCACCAGCTTCTTGAGGAGCTTGACCTCCCTCCTCGACAGCTCGCCCTGATCCACCTCCGGACCCAGATAAGAGTCCAGCGAGCTCGGAGACGGCAGGGGAGAATGGTGGGCTGCCCGCGAGGACTCCTCGGCAGCCGACTGACTGGGAAGGGCTGTAAAGGCAAACGTCAGCAAGAGCAAAAGCTTGTGAAGCACAGAGTTGAGCGAGGCGGACCTGAAGAGCTCGGCGGCTCAAAGGAGATGCGAGGAGGGATGAACCTCAGGTCCTTCCCGCGACCTGGGCCGCGAGCCCCCGACGAGATGGGCTCGAAGCCCGGGACAGGAATGGACCCCAGGCCCCCCCGGCGACCGCGTCAATTTGCCGAGGGGAGTCAGGTGGTGAAGCTGGCCTCTGCGAGCTCACAGGCAGGATCCCGAAGAGGAGCGGCGGATCCCGTGGATGGTTGTCCGGGGGTGAGAGTCGCGAAGTGGCGGACATAACCTCGCCTTGCGGCGTAGGAACCCGCGGCACGGTGCCCTCGTCATCTGGAAGGCCGCCCTGATCGTCACCAACAACAACGACCTCCCTATCATTCTCCAGAATAGTTCGAGTAGAAGAGCCGGTCTCGCGAGCCAAAGTGGCCCTCAGGTCGTGGAAGATGGGCTCGGCCGCCTCGGGAAATGGCCTTGACCTCTTGGAGCTCGGCTCGGCAGGGTCAATTTGAGGGACCTTTGCGGGGACCGCCGTCAGCGCGGCAATGCGAGCCTCGGAAGCCTGGCGGGCTCGATCTATGCGCTCTTGAATCTCCTTGGGAAGGGGCATCTTGGCAAGGCAGCAGGGGGAATGGCAAGAGCCAGGCAGCAGAGCAGGTGCATATATATAGCCGCAGGTGGCCCCCACCATAAGATTCCCTTCAACTCGCCAGCCGGAGCTCACCGCACACTTCGGGTTGGATGTTTCTTTCCGAGCTTTTTGACAAGCTCGAAAAGAGCGGGGATTGTGTACAACCCCGTGTCCGGCGAGCAAGTTCAACAAGGGCCAAACAGGCGAGCTCAGCGAGCTCGGCAGCAGCAGGCGAGCTCGGCAGCAGCAGGAGCGGGCCAGAGCTCGGCATCCGTCGACCAGAGATCGACGATCGACGACCCAGAGCTCGGCATTCGCCGAGCGAGCTGCAACTCGCGGCCCCGCAGTGGAGCTCGGCAGCAGCTGGCGAGCAAAGCATGCCGAAGTGGCCAGGGGTCACAGCTCGCCCGGGGATCAGAGGTATTTTTTACTATTCTATCCCTGCTGGCCTGCTCATAACCCTTCGAAACAGCGGAGTTTGGCTGTTGGCAGGCCCAGCCAAGGGTTCCCCGGTAATTTCAGGTCAGCTATTTTGGTTATGGGCAGTCCGGGTTTCAAAAACTATAAATAGGACCCAAGGGGTACCCCAGAAGGCAAGTTTTTTCCCTGAGCTCCTCTCCCCAAATTCTCTAAGTGCTTTCTGAGGGTACCTTAGCTCGGCTTCAGGCTAAGGAGGGGAAGCGCTCTGAGATCTTCCGGGTTTGTGGTGGGATCTCCCCGCCGAGCCCTTGGGTCTGTTTTCTCCTTGTCTAGTTGTTTTTTCTTGCAGGAGCGAAGTAGGCGCGAGACCACCCCTTTCCCCAAGGGCGAGCTCCACAGGAAGCCGGGTTCCGGTTTCAACACAAAGAATTTGCTGGAAGCATATTTCTCTAATTCTTTTTGTCTTTGCTCAGACATTGTAGAAATGTTGGAAGTATCCAATCCTTTTTCTCTGGCCTTCTTTATCTGGTCCAGTGCAGCCAATTCTTTCATCCTGCCAGTCCAAGCAGATGGATTATTCTCAGGGTCCTCAAAAGGTAAAGGTGGCTCATACCTGTTGGAAGGATTGTCTTGAGGAGGCCTGGCAGACACAGTCTCTTTTAGTTTGTAAGGGAAAGGACCAGTTGATGTATCAGAAGAACCATGTCCTCCCCTGGAATATGGGTGCTGCCTGGAGTACCCTTTAGAATAAACTTGAAAATCTCTCTGATTACCCCTGTATCCTCCTCTCCTAGAATATGAACCCCTAGATTGGCTTTCCCTTTGGTAGGATCTGACATGGGGTTGATAGGGAGCCTGGCTTCTGGCTGGGGCTTGACTTGCAGAGCTTCCACCCGCACCTGCATCAGGAGGAGGTGGTGGAGGAGGATGAGGGTGCTGAAATTGGGAAGAGCCCTTTTCATATTTTCTCTTTTTCTTCATGGCTTTCAGCTGGTTTTTAGAATATTGCATCCAATGTTCAGTGATAGGGCAGTTATGAAGGATGTAATAAGGAATGTCATTGTTATCTTTGACTTTTGCAGGAGGAACCCTTTTCATTGCCTTGCTCCTTGCCTTCCTTTTCCTAGCAATAGTAGCAGAAGAATCATCAGAGTCTGTTTTGAACTCATCAGATTCAGAACTCTGGTCATCATATAGAGCATCTATTCTCTTCATCAAGTCTTTCTTCAGCTGAACAGAGGCAGATGAGGCAGAAGCAACAACAGCAGCAGCAGGAGTGGCAGATGGAGAGGGTGCAACAGAAGCAAATACAGCAGCAGCAGCAGATACTGGGCTAGTGACAACAGCAGAAACATCAGCAAAAACTGCAGCAGGCTCAAGTTCAGTTGCCTCTGTCATAGGAAAATCCTTGGATATTTGTGCATCAGAAACAGTTGGAACTTCAGCATCAGTGTGACCAATCTCAGCAGCAGTATCAACAATCCTTTCTTCAATAGAGGCAGCAGCAGCAACATCTTCAGTAGCAGCAATCACTGAATGTACAAAAGAGGAGATAATGCTAGGGTCACAGCAAGAGAAAGGCACCAGTGCCTTGGATAAGTCTTCTGTGGGCTGGACAGCATTACTCTCTGGCAGACAGCTGAAGAAGGCAGTATCAAAAGCAGATAGCAAAGACCTTAGGTCAAGTGCAAGAACTGCAGTAGGAGGCTCAGCAGCAGCAGCAACAAGAGGAGGAACAGCAGAAGAAGCAGAAACAGCAGCAGCAACAGCAAGAAGGCTTTCTTCATGTGGCATCTCCCCCTGCCTAGATGCAGAGACATCTGGATCAAGGCACACTGCTGTGGGTGCTGCCTGAGGGAAGAGGGAGGAGAGCCTGGCAGATAGAGCTGCCACTGACTGGTGTAGAGGAGCTAAAGAGGTCTCCAATAGGAGAGAGAGCCTGGGGGCAATCAGCTCATACAGCCTGTCAGCTAGGGCTGAGAGGTCTACTTGCTCAACAGCTGGAGCAGAGGTAGATGGAAGGGTACCAGCTGGGGATGCTGGAAGGGAAGGGCTGGAGAAGTGTGGAATGGAGGGCTCAGGTGTTGGGAGGGTGGAGATGGAGGATAAGGGGATGGAGATGGATGGGGTGAATGTAGGTTGGTCTATGATATGGTGGAGGAGATCTTGGAATGAAGTGGAGGAGGAGGGTAACACAGGAGGAGAGGATGTGGAATCATCCATATAGGAGTCATCCAGGAGGGTGAAGGATGGAATGGATGGTGAAGAGGTGATATCTGGTGGAGGGTATGAGAATAGTGGGTGGAAGTGGTCTGCTGGTGGAGGCAGAATGGGTTCTGGAGATGGAGTTGATGTTGGAGATGGGCTGGATATGGTAATGGTGGATGGAGCTGGAATGGTGGATGGTAGGGGAAGGGTTGGAATTGGAGGAGGAGAAGAGGCAGCAACATCAACAGCCAGGTCATCTGCAGGGGCAGAGACCTGTGGAGGAGTGACTCCTTGAGTCCTTGTGCCTGAAGGAGCACTTGAGGAGGGCCTGCCAGGCTTGCTTATTTGTCTGTCCCACTTGCCAAAGAGGGCACAAGTTAGTCTCTTGGAGGCATTTATGTGAACTCCAGAGGAGACCAGCAAGGCAGGGCACCTGGTCTGCAGGAAAACTCCAAGAATCCTTCCAAAATTAACAAAACTTTTGTTTATTTTCTTCTTAATGAGGTCAAAGAAAACCTCTCCCCAGTTCAGCTTTTTTCTATCCACAAGAGCTCCCATGAGGCAGAGCTGGTATCTGGATATTGTATCATGTGCTGAGTGCTTTGCCAGGAGCACTTTCCCTACCACATCTACCATAAACCTGTATTCAACAGACAGGTTCCTTTTGAATAGCTTGCTAGGGTTTCCCTCTAGGATGACCCATCCTGGCAAGTAGTGCAGAATAATCCTCTCCAGATAACTCAGCAATATCATCTCCATTTCTCAGTCCAAAAACCTCTGTTAAAATGGTGGGGGTCAAGAGTACCTGATTTCCAGCAATAGACCCAACTATTGTAGAGTTGTCTTGATTATGAGCAGTATAGACCCACTCCTTTATCTCATCTGAAGCCAGCTTGAACCTGGTGGTCATGATAGCAGTCAGATTTTGGTATTTGAACAAACCCAGTATGTCTTGGAAAATCTGGTCGGTGGTGCTGAATGATTCTATATCAATGTCAAACCCGGCGTCAAACTTCATTGCAGCAAGAACAGCAACAGACACAGCCATTGTACCTGCAAAAACTCAACAAACAAAACGACCAAGCGTAGAACTGTTTGGAGGGAAGAAAATTCTTGCAGAGAAATTGAAAGCGCAAGAGAGAACGACGGCGAAAAATGAGTTTTATATTAGGGTTCGACGCAGAATTGGAAAGATCGTTGAACTCAGTTCGACGATCGAGGCTTCTAAAGGAATCTGAAGAGTCTTCAATATCGTCGATCTCCGTTCGACGATATTGGAGAGCGTCGAGCTCCGTTCGACGATCGTTCAGAGAACAAAATCGTCGAGCGCCATTCGACGATCGTTGACCGGAAGAGATAGTTCATACTATCTGAGAGGTGCTGAACTCAGTTCGACGATTTTTGGAAATCGTCGATCTCCGTTCGACGATCTTGGGGCAAATCGTCGAGCGCAGTTCAGAGATCAGAAAAATTCTAGACACTAAGGAAAATCAGAATGTTTGCCTAGTCTTGGTCAATTTTTAAGCTTTCAAAATCTTGGAAATTATTTAAGGCTTCCTCCATCTAACATTCCTAACTGATTTAGGAAGAAGGTGTGCTTCTTTTCATCCAAAGGCTTGGTGAAAATATCTCCCCTTTGCAAATCAGTTGGGATATATTGTAATTCAATTTTATTCTTTTCAACATTATCCCTTAAGAAATGATGTCTAATCTCTATATGTTTTGTCCTACTATGGAGGACTGGATTTTGAGCTATGGAAATAGAACTTGTGTTATCACAAAAGATTTTATACTTCTCTAAGTTGTAACCATAGTCTAGGAGTTGATTTTGAATCCACAAGATTTGTGAACAACAACTGCCTGCAGCCATATATTCAGCTTCAGCAGTTGAATTTGACACAGATGTTTGTTTCTTACAAAACCAAGAGACAAGTCTATCACCAAGGAACTGACAAGTTCTACTGGTGCTTTTCCTGTCAATTCTGCATCCAGCATAATCAGCATCTGAGAATCCAGTTAAATCAAATGCTGAATCTTTTGGATACCAGAGACCTAGATTTGGACAACTTTTAACATACCTGAGAATCCTCTTTACTAAAGTTAGGTGTGACTCTCTAGGGCTTACTTGGAACCTAGCACATATACATGTAGCAAACATGATATCTGGTCTACTAGCTGTAAGATACAGTAAAGAGCCAATTATTGCTCTATATGTTATCTGATCAACAGGTTTTCCATGTTCATCAGCATCCAATACAACATTGGTAGGCATGGGTGTTTTCATACAAGATGCCTCAGACATACCAAATTTTTTAACCAGTTCATTAGCATATTTGGTTTGAGAAATAAAGATGCCTTCAGCATGTTGTTTGACTTGCAATCCTAGGAAGAAGGATAGCTCACCCATGCTACTCATCTCAAATTTAGAATGCATTAGGTTAGAAAACCTTCTGCATAATTTTGAGTCAGTAGAACCAAAAATGATATCGTCTACATAAATTTGCACTAGTAGGGTATGAGACTTATGGGTTCTAATAAAAAGAGTTTAGGTCTACTCTACCCCTTATAAAACCATTTTCCAAGAGAAAGCATGCTAAGGTCTCATACCATGCTCTAGGAGCTTGCTTGAGACCATATAATGCTTTATTTAATCTAAATACATAATCAGGATAAGTTGGAGAGATAAAACCTGGAGGTTGTCTGACATAAACTTCCTCTTTGATGTCTCCATTCAAGAAAGCACTTTTGACATCCATCTGATATACTTTGAAGCCTTTGTGAGCTGCATAGGCTAGAAAAATTCTGATGGCTTCCAATCTTGCAACTGGTGCAAAGGTCTGGTCGTAGTCAATTCCTTCTTCTTGAGAGTATCCTTGAGCAACTAGCCTTGCCTTGTTCCTTATAATTACTCCTTGATCATCCAGTTTGTTTCTGAATACCCACTTTGTTCCAACAATGGAATGATCCTTAGGCTTTGACACTAGTTCCCATACTTTGTTCCTCTCAAATTGATGCAATTCCTCTTGCATTGCAATGATCCAATGTGGATCTTGCTCTGCATCTTGAATGGACTGAGGTTCAATTTGAGATAGGAAGCAGGTGTGCAACAGGTTTTGGTTGACCTGATTTCTGGTTTGCACACCAGCTGAGATTTCTCCAATTATTTGGGAAATTGGATGGTCTCTTGATGTTACTAAATCAACAGGGGGTGTTGATTGTTCACCAACCAGTGTTGTTGTGTTCCTCTTGTGGTACAACAACTGGCTCTTCAGGTTGTGATTCAATGTGTTGAGCATTCCCTTCATCTTCACTGCTTTCATCCTCTTGAGTAACCTGTAACTTGTTCATATCTTCAACTAGAGAGTGTTCCTGCAAAGGTTCTATGGTAGAAGAAATCTTCTCCTTGAAAGACATGTTAGTTTCATCAAATGAAATGTGAACAGATTCCTCAATTTTCAAAGATGATTTATTATAGACCCTATAAGCCTTGCTGATCATGGAGTATCCCAGAAACACTCCTTCATCAGCTTTGGCTTGAAATTTTGCTAGATATTTCTTGTCATTATTGTGAATGTAGCAAATACAACCAAAAACTCTAAAATAGTCAACTTTAGGTTTCTTCCCTTTGAGTAATTCATAGGGAGTCTTTCCCTTTAGTTTATGTATCAGACTTCTGTTCAGCACATAGTTGGAGGTGTTCACTGCCTCTGCCCAAAAGGATAGAGGTAGATGAGCATCTGACAACAATGTGGTGGCAGATTCAATAAGGGTTCTATTTTTTCCTTTCAGCTACCCCATTTTGTTGAGGAGTTCTAGGAGCTGAGAAAGTATGCCTGATCCCTTCATTCTGACAGAACTCTTGCATAAGAAGAGAATCAAACTCTGTCCCATGATCACTTCTAATCAGGGCAATGTGAGTATTGAACTCAATCTGTATACATTTGAGAAACTCTGTCAGACACTTAAATTTATCAGACTTCTTCCTTAGAAAGAACACCCAAGTGAATCTAGAGAAGTCATCTACAATTACTAAAGTGTAGGATTTCCCTCCTAGGCTTTGTACTGTGATGGGTCCAAAAAGATCCATGTGTAACAGATACAATATCCTAGGTGAATCACTCTTATTAAGTGACTTAAAACTATTTTTAGTTTGCTTGCCTAATTGACAAGCCTTGCAGAGTCCTTCCTTCTTGTAGGGGCCAGAAGGTAGTCCTCTAACAAGGTTGTCCTTGGATAGCCTAGCAATAGTTCTAAGGTTTAGGTGTCCTAGTCTCTTATGCCATAAAACATTTGGTCTACAGACAGAGTTAAACAAGCAAATATCTACATCAGTTGAAAGAAAATCTACTAGATAGATGTTACCTTTCCTTTTACCTGTCAACACAGTTGTGTTGTCCTCTGACTTGATTTTGCATAAGGTTTTGCTGAAGGTCACCTGGTAGCCTTCATCACACAGCTGACTGATGCTAATTAGGTTGTGCTTCAGTACTTCCACATAAGCTACCTTCTTGAAAGTTACTGAACCAATCTGGACTGCACCATATCCTTTAGTTTGTCCAAAGTTGGAATCACCAAAGATAACTTTGGGTCCAAGCTTGGCTCTAAAGGAAGTGAGGTTGTCCTTGTTCCCTGTCATGTGCTTAGAGCATCCACTATACAAATACCATTGCTGGTTAGATGTTGGATAGGTCTTCACCTGCACATAAAACAATTCATTTGTTTTTGACCCAGTTTACCTTGGGCCTAGGTTGATAACCTCTAAATTCTGAAATGAAAGACATCCCAGGTTGACTCTTATATCCTTCAGGATGATATCTCCTTGGAGGTATAATCCATTCAGTATAAGGGTTAAAGGTTTGGGATGAAGAACCCTTAGGATTCAATTTTGATTTGCCTTTGAAAAAGTTTCCAGAGCTCTGACCTCTGTTCGACGATCTTGGAGCTGCGTTCGACGATCTTGGGTCAGATCGTCGAGCTCCGTTCGACGGTCGACTATGAGTGAGGTCAGGTATATGAGATCGTCGAGCTGCGTTCGACGACTTTGGCTGAGATCGTCGATCAGTGTTCGACGAATTTTTCCTGAGATCGTCGAGCTGCGTTCGGCGACCGTCGATCTTCATTCGGCGATCGTCGATCTCCGTTCGATGATTTCTGCTGGGACTTAGTTTTCTGAGGCAGATCAGAATTTTTCCTGGCAACCTCTACAACTCCCTTTCCCTTGTCAGAAATAAACTTGATGGGAGTTGTTAGGACTATAGGTTGGCTGGATGAAGCACCCAAGTCCAGTGTACTGTTGAATCTAGAGTTCACTGTGCTTGTGATGTCCATCAGCTTGATGCTTCTCCCATTAAGGGATTCTTCAAGCTTCTTGGCCTCAGAGAGCTCACTTTTCAGTGAAGCTATCTGTTCCCTACAGTTCTCCAACTCCTGAGAGAGTTTGAGGTTTTCTGACTTTAGAGTATTGTGTTCAGATAATTGATTTCTGAGAGAGATAATCTCTTTCTCAGACTTTAGTAGGTCTAAACACAGTGCTTTAAATTCAGATTTAAAATCTTCTGAAGTAAAATCAAAAGAACTAATTACCTGATCTTCTTCAGGTTGAGTCTCTGAGTCTGACTCTGACTCCTCTTCCTCTGAATTGTGCTGTGAGGCATTGATTGCCATCATGCAGAACTCCTTTTCTTCTGCATCATCCTCATCATCACTGGAGCTGGAAGAGGCTTCTGACTCCTCTTCAGTCTCACTCCAGGATTCAGCAACAAACCCTTTCCTTGTATGCTTATTTTTGCTTGAGGAAGGTTTGCTATTGCCATTTCTTTTGGAGTATTTCTCCTTCCTTCTTTCTTTTCTGTCCCTTCTGTCCTTGTTCTTGTTCTCTGGACAGTCAGGAACTATGTGCCCTGGTTTCCTGCAACCAAAGAAAATAATGTCTTTGTTATTACCAATGGACTTGTCATACCTTGGCTTATCCTGCTCCTTGTATGATCTTCTTCTGAAGTCCTTTCTGGCCATCTTGTAGAATCTTTTGGCCAACAAGCTGAGTAGTTCATCATTGCCTGTAGCTTTATCTTCAGGCAGATCCTCAGTTGCCTTGAATGCTATGGTCTTCTCTTTTCTTGTGGCTGGTGAAGCAGCCTTCTGTTCTTCCTCTCTGTTCTTGATGAGTAGCTCATAAGATTTGAGCTTACCCAACAAAGCTTCAGTGGTGATCTCATTCAGACTTCTGGCATCTTTAATTGGCCAGATTCTTGAATCCCAAGTGCTGGGGAAGCACATTAGGATCTTGTCATTAAGTTATGTTAGAGAGATCTCTTTGTCCAATGTCCTTAGTTCACTGACAATTAGACTTAGTCTGTTGTACATATCTCCCACTGACTCAGTCTCTCCCTTCTTGAAGTTCTCATATTGAGAGGTGAGATGGGATCTTCTGTCCTTTCTCTCATCAGCTGAGCCTGAGACTATTTCTGAGAGCTTGTCCCAGATTTCCTTGGCTGAATTGCATTCAGCTACCTTTTGAAATATGTCATCTGACATTGTCTGGGCTAGGATGTTCATAGCCTTGGCATCAGCTACTTTCCATTTTTTGATGTCAGCATCTGTTCCTGATGGAGGTGGAACAACATTTGTACTTGTATTCTCTGGGGGTCTTGGACACACTGTCAAAACAGAATTAAATATATCTTCGTCAATAGAATTCATGTAAAGTCTAATCCTTGCTTTCCAAAGTGCAAACTTTGACAGATTGCACACTGGAGGTCTGGTGCTAGCATAATCCTTGTTTTGGGCCATGATTTGTGCAAACAAAATCTAATAATAAAATACAAAAGAAAAACAGATCTAGTTTGAGATCTTTGGGTTCAGGTGTTAGCCTGTACAACCAATCAGGTATGGTATGTTTAACCAACCTGGCTCTGATACCAATTGAAAGAGCAACTAGATCTGATATACTCTAGAGGGGGGTGAATAGAGTATATGATGCTTTAAAAACTTTTACAAACTTTTACAACAATTGTTGTAATATGTGTGAGCAGGGAAGCAGAAATAAATCTAATCACAGTACTAAGCTATGCAAAAACTAAGCACAGAAAAATCAAGGCCAGAAACAAAAAGAAAGCAAGCCAAAACCAGATGACACAAGGGAATATAGTGGTTCCCCAAACTTGGGTACATCCACTCTTCTACCACCCTAGGTAGGAATCCACTGCAGGATGAGTTGATCAGGTGTCCTGGGCACCAATGAGCTTTTGATAAGGTGCTCAAAAACCAAAGCAGATTTTTTGATCAGGTGTCTTGCCACCAATGAGCTTTTGACAAGGTGCTCAAAAACCAGATTCAAACTTTTGAAGGGAGTTTGAAAAACCCTTTATAGAGTGGGGGTGAGAGAGTGATGACAGTCTTCTCTTTCTCAAACAACTGAGAAGACTATGTGGATTGATGTCAAAGCTCCCCCTGAATCCTTGAGATCTTCAGGAAGAGAAGCTTTGCTGAGGGTGATAGGCCTTCAAAGGTTGAACTCCAGCAGAAGATGATTTCAGCAATAGCTGAAATGTTGAATGTCTGGAGTCTGGAATATGTTGGCCTTGAACACTTTGAAAACTAAAAGAGATCTGAAGATTTGAAAACTTGATCTCCTTGGATGAGTGTTCTTCAGAATTCTTTTAGACAGAAGATTTTTGAGGTTGTCTCTGTAATCTGTATTGTGTGTGCTCTCTGTTGTGTGAGATTCAAAAATCCTGTCTTTTATTCTCTGGTACAGAATAGAATATTATTCTCTGTCAAGGATAGCCGTTGGTCTGCATTGATTGCATCCTTAATTGCATAATCTCTTCTGGAGGAAAGTCCACAGAATTATTCCTTGAAAAATCCCTTGAAACTTGGTCCAGAATTAAATGAAAACGGCTAGCAAATCTCTGAATTAATTGCAGAATAACTCCTAACTGATTTGAATTTGAATTCTGGAAGTTATCTGAAATCGTCGAACTGAGCTCTGCTATCGTCGAGCTGAGCTCAGCGATCTGGAAATCTTAAGCAGCAAAATAATCGTCGATCTGAGCTCAAAGATCGTCGAACTGAGCTCAGAGATAAAGTTCCAAAGCAGAGTCAAAATCGTCGACCTGAGCTCACCGATCGTCGAATGGAGTTCGACGATATTATGAAGTTGAGCTCAGCGATCGTCGAATGGAGTTCGACGATCTGTCGAAGTTGAGCTAGACGATCGTCGACCGGAGTTCGACGAATCGTCGTGCTGAGCTCGACGATATGACTTAGTCTCCAGACAGAAAATCTTGGTCTTCAGGGCAGCTTCCAAACCTAGACTTCTAACCCTTAGACTCAATTCTAATTGACCTATTAAGCTATACAGAAGGTCAAGCAAAGGTTCCTAGAGACATAGTGATCCTGACCCAAATTAGTAATAGGGTGTTCCAACACCCTACCTCTAGGAACATTATATTAACTGCCTGGAAAGCTGCCAAAGACAATATTCAAGACAGGAACAAGTGGTTCTCTGAAGCTGAATGAAGGAAACATGAATCTAGACAGGAGGCCATTGTTCAATACAGAAGGAAGGAAAAGATGGGAAAGCTACCTCCTACAGCTCAGGAGCCTAGCAAGTACTTTCCAAAGCCATACCATTATTTTGAGAGGCAGAAGATCAAAGCTGAAGAGCTTAAAAAGAAAGATCTGAAAGGCAAGAAGCCTGCTGATGCTGAAACTGCTGATGCTCCTGTCCAAGCTAAAGTCCAAGCTGGCAAAGGCATAGTTATTAAGGAGCCTGAACAAAAATAGATTTAGAATTTTCTTGAAGTCTATTTTGTAATCTTTTGAATGTAAAACATTTTTGTGAACTACTGAAAATGTATAAGACAGATATTAGAACAATATATGATTAATATATTTCATGTTTGTTCTGTGAATATGTCTATTTCTTATTTGTTCTGTGTTGATGTATGTGTATACATGTGTGATTTATACATGTTTATGATTACCCTGCTGAATATAATCCTGCTTTACATCATTTTGTAATTTTAATTATGAATGATGTATATCATTGACTAAGGGTTATGACTTCTCCAAATATGGGGAGATTGTTGGGTACATTGGTTAAATGTACCTGATTTGAAGAAGCCTCACCCAACTCAATGATATACATCATAATGTATTTGATGTATGTTGAGTTTACTTGTGCAGGTTAAGTAATTACTGGACTGAAGCAAAAAGTTTCTAAGTCCATGTATCGACACCCAGAGGGAAAGTGTCGACACTTAAGAAGACTTGTGTCAACACCCAGACAAGCAGTTTCGACACTTGGAGTCATTGTGTCGACACCTGGGATGCAGAGTCGACACCAGACACAAAGTGTCGACACAAGGAGCTGTGTCGACACCCAATGAAGAAAAGTGCAGACAGAAAGTGTCGACACAAGGAGCAGTGTCGACACCTTGAAGAACTGTGTCTACACCAGAAAGTGTCGACACTTGGAGCTGTGTCGACACTCAGCAAAAGTCTGCAGAAAATAAGTATAAGTGTCGACACCATGAACAAAGTGTCGACACTCAACAGGAGAGTCAACACATGAAGTAAGTGTCGACACCTAGAACAATGTGTCGACACTGAGCTGAAGACTCTACACTTGAATAAAGTGTCGACACATGGAGCTGTGTCGACACTTAGCAAAGAACAGTAAGATCATCAAATTATTCTAAGTACAAGTGTCGACACTAAGGGAATGTGTCGACACTCAGCTGAAGTCTCAACAGAAGAATCAAGTGTCGACACAAGGAGCTGTGTCGACACTCAGTAAGTATCAATATAGAAGACTATGTGTCGACACCAAGAAGCAGTGTCGACACTTAACAGATTCAACACAAGAAGTTGTGTCGACACAAAGGAGATGTGTCGACACTTAGAAGAATTCAGCAAGTTACAGAAGATCAAGTACTTGTGTCGACACTCAATTTCAGTGTCGACACATGAAGAAGAATCTGTGTCGAGACATAGTATCTACAACACAAGGAGTTGTGTCGATACCTTGTAGACTTGTGTCGACACTTACACAATTTGTGTCGACACTTGGTCTATAAGTGTCGACACTTAAAGACAGAAAGTCTCGACACTTTCAGACAGTTAGAGATTTTCAAGAATTGACTGGATGACTTGACAGCTGCCGTTCCAGCCGGTCTACAGCACCTGTCAGAGATGTCAGAATTCAGTTATGGACCGGACCAGCCGGTTACCATGAAAAAGGCCTATAAATAGGCTCATACAGTTTACAGAAACTGTTGTTCAGATTGTTGTTGAACAAGTTATTAAAGTGGTACACAGAGTTATTGATCAAGTATCAAATCAAGAAGATCTAGCTGTCCAAGTGCAGATCTAAGAAGTTGGAGAGAGAGGGATCCATCCAAGAAATCAGCCTCTGGAACTAGGCTGAGAAGAAGGGTTCAGATATATTCTGGATCTTAAGAAGCAGAGGTCAAGGATCAACTGCAGAAGGAGACAATCTTATTCAGTTCTACTTTCAAGAAGCTTTGAAGAAAGCTAAGTCAGATTGGATCCAGCTGAGTTCTTCCAAGAACTCATCAAGAAACTCACAACCTCCCTCTCTTGTCTTTGGGTTGTTGAGTTAATATTTGTAAAATCATTTTATCTTGTAGGATCCTTTGGATCTGAGTGAATTGTAAGCCTGTAATTATAAAGGCTGAGGGTAGGGCTTGAGAGCCTGAGTGTAGGAGATTGAAATCTCTGAGTGTAGGCCTTGTTGGCTGAGTGTAAGCCTTGTTGGCTGAGTGTAGGCCTTTGTGGCTGAGTGTAGGCTTTGGGATAAAGCTGAGTTGTAGGGCCTTGGGCCTGAGGTGTAGGAACCAATTTGGGTTCTGAGCTAGTGGAGAAGTTTGGCCGAATCTAGTACACTGCTAGATAGGCGAAGGGGGAAAGTGGATGTACCCAAATCTTGGGGAACCACTATAAAACACTGTGTCTGCTGTGCTGTGATTGTGATTTGCTGTGTATGCTTTGTGATTGCTGTGAAAAAGTAGAGTAGATTCTGTGATATAATTGTTTGCTACCATTAAAGTTTCAAAAAGGATTAGGTCACCTATTCACCCCCCCTCTAGGTGTTTAGGTACTATATCTTTCAATAAATGAGATAAAGAAGAAAGGGAAGAAAGAAATGGAAGAGAAGGAAGAGAATGAAAAGAAAGAGAAGAAGGAGAAGGAAAGGAAAAAAGTGAAGGAGGAGGAAGAAGTGAGTAAGGAAAAAAAGAAGAGGAGGACAGTGAAGGAGAAGAGAGAGAAGAGTAGGGAGGCTCGATTTAAAAGCTATGTTGATGTAGCAGTCGGCCAACTGAGGATCTTTATTCAAGAAAAATTTGATCGTTTGGCGGCCCTGTTACACCTTGCCAATGAGTGGAAAGTGAATGAGGAGAAGGTGAAGGATGAGGGGGTGAAGGGGGAGGAAGTTAAGGAAGGGGAGGTGAAGGAGAAGGAGGTCAGCTTCATAGAAGATGATTCTGCAATAGTGCTAAGCAAAGTGAGACGTACACCAGTACAGGGGAAACAAAAGAAGAGGGCTGACAAGGAATACTGACCAATATACCCGGGTAGGGATGCACTTTGTCCCGAAGATAGGGAGATGATCACATTCATGATGGACCGATATCCAAATCGGTACGTAATTATTTTGTTTACTTTACTGTTATAATCGTGTAATTTTACCCCTTGTTCTATATTCAGGGACTCGATTGTTATTGAGAGAGGGAATATTTTTATTTCTCGATCAAGCTTGATTGATATCCTAGGGACTGGGTGGGTGTGCTCCTCGCATTTGGACGCATATGCGTACGTTCTAAATAGCCTCAAAGAGAAAGATATGAATAACATGGTCAATTTTTTGTTCGTCTCTTCAAATCATGCGGTAATGAAAGATAAATCATAAAAATACTGACTATTTATTTCTTACGTACTGACTATTTTTTGCTTATTATATGCAGTATTTAAAATCATGCGGCAAGATCAGTCATACACTAGTCGAGCATATCACCCATGAGTCAGTTGGAGCTGCTGAGGTTATTGTTATGCCATGCCATGTTGCTAGCCATTGAGTCCTGTTGGTTGCCAATCTTAAAAAACAAAACTGGGATTTCTATGACTCAATGCCGAATCCCACGCACAGGACACCCCTACGGGACCATGTACGTAGTTATATTATTCAAATAACTTATAACTTCATATGTGCAGATTATCTTGACACTCAATATATGATTACCCCGACTTCATATGTGCAGATGAGGTACCTTCAAGAAGACACAACTGATGTGCTTCCCAAAGATATAGCGCTATGGCCACTACGCGTCCTTGAAGGGCTTCCTACTCAGGACACCGACAACGATTGCGGGATATTTGTGATGAAATATATGGAAGTCAGTGTGGTAGTGGGACCAGTGGATTGGAAGAGTCACCAGACTTGGGGGAAGGACATGCCGAGGATCCGAGCCGAATTGGTTGCCTCTTTTTGCCGGATTTTTCAGTCTTCATTCCTTAAAGAAAATGGATTTAATTTTTAATTATCTGGAGAAAACTTGAAATATTACCTACTGGGACAATGACACGGATCAGAAATACATAGTATAATTTGTATGATGCGGTGGACTCTTCTTTAATGATTGGGCATAAAGAAATGTCTTCACCCTTCTTGAATAACATTTCATGATAATGGGGATGAAGTTCCTTAGTTGAGGTCGGGCGTTCACAAACGACCGTTCATAATCATTATGTTCAAAATCTTCACCGCCGTGGCAAACAGAGCTAGTGTTTGAATTTTTTTCATGTTTCTCTTTTTTGCTTGATGATGCAGATATATTGACTTGTTTGGATTCAACTAAGGCTACATTTGGCACGATTGTGGTGATCATAAAAGCATGGGATAAACTTGCTTGATGATGCTGATCGTTATATTGATAGTCATTAATACATCTTCATGCAATACACTTCTCGTTACCATTTTAAAACATCGGGAATTGCGGAAAATTTACAATGTATATCCACTGGACCTCCCAAGTTCGTTGGAACGTTTAAGTTCTGGCAGGACGGAGTTGTATCAACGGGAGCCGCAAAACTCTCAAGGGATATATTATCTAAGAAGTTGTATTCCTTGGGCTCTTGTTTCACGTCATCCACGAAATGAGCTTTCCTCTTTGAATTATCTCTGGCCGCTGGAAAAAGTAGGAAATGCGAATATTGTAAAACAAATAAAGAAATTTAAAGCTAAATAATCTTACTTTTCCTTTTCGATGATTTTTCCCAATGACTCTTAGGCCGGTTGTTAGATTGACCCTTACTTCGCCTTGCCGGTGGATCTCGAACTAGTCCCTTATTTTTGTCATTTTCATCAATAACACCATTTTTCATCATTTCATCTTCATCTACTATTTCATCTACCTTCTTAGCAACCTCAATCAAGGAACTGTGTAGGTACTCTTTCACAAGCTTGCAATTCTCTACTCGACGGGTGAGATCATACGTAAACCGCATCATATGATTTATAAAAACTAAATTTGAATCAAAGTCTTTCGGTCTTGCTTCCTTTGAAAGATACATACCCTTCTTCACTTTTAAAGTAAATCTGTTGAGTATGCACTTTGCAGGAATTTGCTTAACATTTTTATGATTATACACCCTCAATATGTGTTTGCATAGTACTCCTTTGTTTTGAAAACCCTTACGCGAACAATCTGCATCAAAATTTGTTGAATCAACTGTTACAAACCAGTGTTTATGATCCTCGGTTGATTCACAATATTGTGTAGCATACAAAATGTGATTTTCACTTATTCTTGATTCTTCTACAACACATAAACCAACTGCACCGTCCATATATGCTTGCTTAAATATGGAGAAACTCTTTCGAGTGTAGATTTTTGAAATATGTTTGAGTAGGTGACAATGTTGAATTTTTGGAGTTACGGTACCATGTTTGCATTGAAAGTCTTCATCATGTTCAGATCGACGCCAGTTCGAGGTCAATTTATCTAACCCAATATAACATTCAATTAGGGAACTGGTTGCTTTGGAACAACCATGCAAAATATTATTAGCCGACTCACTTCTTTGTGTAGATAATATGCCCAGATCTAATCTTAATTTATTGAAAGCAGTGGAGCACTTCATTCTAACCTTATATAAGTCACACAACCATCTGTTGTCCCCCAAGTTTCCTCTTGTAACCATATCGCTCCAGCACTTCTCAAATTCAATCTCAGAATCACATTTACTCATACAATGGTAGAAAAGTGATCGTACAATTTTATCATTATTGAAAGCGGGTACCTTTGACGAGGCTTTCTTTGAGATGTGCCACTGACACAATCAATGTCGACTATTGGGAAAAGTTCTCTCAATGGCAGCGACCATTGCCTGATCTTGATCTGTAAATATAGTGATGTGTTGTTTTCCTCCAACAAACCTCAAAAAGGTCTCGAACACCCAGTAAAAGGAATCTATGGTCTCTGTTGCAATGAAAGCCCCTCCTACAAAAATACTCTGCCAATGATGATTAACAGCAATAAAGGGCGCACATGCCAAATTATACTTATTCAGCCGATATGTAGTATCGAACACGATAACGTCACCGAAGCAATCGTAATCAATTTTGCTATGGCCGTCGATCCAAAGAAAAATAATAAGTCTATTCATCTCATCAGTTTGGATATCATAAGAGAACATATTATCCTCGAATTGTCTATCCTGCAATACTTTGGACAAGCTGATAGTATCCCCACTATCTATTAGCGCTCTTCTTTCGCGTTGGACAAAATTATAAGCATCGGACTTGCAAAACCCCACATTTTCAACACCGCCCACTTCATCTGCAAGGAAATTGTATGCATCGGTTGTTCTAATACCAACACCTGTCATATTCTTTAGAAGACTAGCTTGAATAGTAGATATACTGCGATGAGACCTCAGTAGGTGCTTGTCATTCTCTAATGCAAGTGTGTGATTATGTTCCTCGACGAACTTCGTAACCTCCCAATTCTTACCTTCTTTGTCTGCATTAAAATATATGCAGGCAAAACAATCTGTACGATTATCCAATTTATGGTATTTTTGTTGTTCGTCATTCAACGGTTTGAAAACCTTTAAGCCAGCTTTTGCGCAACTATACCCTCGACCCTTAATAAATCTGGTATGTGCCCAATAGACAATATTTTGCTTCCGCACGCTGAATCCAGTTTTATGGGCATAATCACAGTACATAGAGTATGCTTCCTCTTCACTATGTACAATAGGGAATGATACTGTAGATTTCTATCATTTAGGGAAAAAATACTCGCAAGTTAAATGCAGTTGGAAAAGAATAAATTCCAATTGTAAAATAATAAAATCCAGTTGTAAAAGAATAAAATCCAGTTGTAAAAGAATAAAATCCAGTTGTAACATAATAAATTCCAGTTGTAATATAATGAATTCTAGTTGTAACAGAGTCAATTCCAGTGTGTATTACAGCTATAATTTTGATGATAATCGAAGAGAAAGAGGCTGAACTTAAATTAAAGGAAGATCCACAAAAGAGAAGAAAGAATGAAGACTCACATTGCCAAAACTATCTACGACAGGTTTCTCATGTGACTCCTGCATGATCTGAAACTTCAGGGAGAACAAACACGATGAGGGCAAAGAGACGGGAAAGTAATGACGGAGTAGTAATGACACACTCACGGTCTTCTGCCGTTATCCGAACTCCTTAGGTAAGGTGTGGTAGGAGATGGTCGAGAAAGGTGGACGACGACATGGAAACTTGGAGAAGATCGGAACCGGCAGCAGGAGCTTTCCCGAAACCCTAATGGAGCAGACAGGTTCACATGAGAGAACAAAAAATTGGGGAAGATGATGAAAAAAATTGGGAGAGAGATGGCAGGAAATTTTTGGGAGATGGGGGGGGGGAAAGAAAGGTGGGCCCCATGAGTTAAGAGTTATTTATTTGGGCACGGAAGCATGGTACAAGCTTGTACCTAAAAATTTTCCCGCACGACACTGTCTGCCGCGCGGAAATCTGTGTCGCATAAAACTGTATGCCACACGACACTCTTTGTCGCACGTCAATCGTGTAGTGCGCAGGGACGCCCACTGCGGGGGTGGCGTCTGTTCTAATGGTGTGCACTGCTTGCGGGCATGCACATGCATGCTCCGGTATCGGTTTGGGAGACCGAGCGGACTCGGAATCTTGCGAGAACATGCCCGTTTGAATTGTATCGGCGATTCGGCCGTGGTCGCGGCAAAAAGTCCCCAGCTTGACCGAACTCATTTTCGGGGGACCTATCAAATGCCGCCCAATTTTCAGAGGTCATTTTCCGTTAAAAAATGAGTCAGAAATTCTTTTTAGACGAACATATATTTTTGAGTGTGCCATATTTTTTTACATTTTTTTAAGTGCTTCGACGTTATAATTGACCACATAGCCAGCAAAGAGAAAATCCTTGATGCAGTCTCTAACGCCCAAAATGTTACATCCTAAATGCGACGCGGTTTCTGGAATTGATATGCAAACAACATAATTCAGAAGTGATTTATCATTTAAATTAGAATTTTTATATTATACCTAGTCGGTGTAGAACATAATCTCTTTGTTTTGAAGACCAACAATTGCTTCTTCTTGTCACTACAAGCCTTTAGTAACTTCATATGTCAATTTCTTTATTGTAAAAAAAACTTAGGCTTGGTTTGTTTAGACGGTGGCGGGAGCATCCGGCTGGAAAAGGAGCATTGAGATCGGAGAGGGGAGGTGAAGATCAAAACGGAGTTGCGGGAGAACTTGTCCTCCTTACTGCGGGTGCAAATGGAGAAAACGAAGACGCCGCCCTATTTGATTAGCCGTTGTCCGGTGCCGTTTGCTCCAAACGGCCGGCCAAAACACAAACAAATGAAGCCTTGGGCAACACCTTCAAGGGAGGTGGATGCTTTAGAAGATGGCAGGGGCTTAAGAATATACTCATTAAAAATGCACTTAGTACATTTATTTTATTATCAACCATAGTAACATAAGCTAATGTATCATCTTGTCGAGTAACATCTTGCCATCTACTTTAGATATGTATGATAAAATATCATCTAAGCGGGCAAGCATTCTTCACTCTAAGGCTCTATTTGTTTGGACGTTTCGTTGCTTCATTTTGGGCAAACGCCGTCGGAAGGAGGGTAAACAAATGAACCTTCGGCGTCGTTTGTTCCGTTTCCACCCGCCCGCCTTGAGAAACGCCGCAAAAAGCTCCGTTTGGAGTAGCCACCTCCCACCTCCGTTTAGAACACTAAGTTTCCACCCGCCGGATCCAGTGGCGGAACTAGGATTTGAAGTCGCACCACAATCTAAGGACTGTCACCGCAGCGCCATGACACAGAAATCTAGACTGATTTCACATTGAACCGTGTGATTCCTTCGCGCACGTTTGGCCGAAACCACGCGATGAGCCACAGAAGTCCTTGATGTACGGCACGATTGAAATAGATCGTGCGAAGTCGACGTTACCGTGCCCAGGGCTAGTTCCGCCCATGGCCGGATCGACCTGCCACCGCCGAACCAAATGAAGCCTAAGACTCCATTTGGTTCGGCGGTGGCGGATTGATCCGGCGGGTGGAAACGGAGCAAACACCGTCGGAGGTTCATTTGTTTACCCTCCTTCTAGCGACGTTTGCCCAAAACGGAGATGTGAAACGCCCAAACAAATAGAGCCTAAATCAACACATAATTTTCGTG
Source organism: Platanthera guangdongensis (assembly GCA_039583875.1). Lineage (NCBI taxonomy): Eukaryota > Viridiplantae > Streptophyta > Magnoliopsida > Asparagales > Orchidaceae > Platanthera > Platanthera guangdongensis. Next base: position 198,604,301 of record CM077163.1, on the reverse strand, counting down.
AGAAGGGGTGGGTCTATCTACGGTCGAAGGTGAGGTTGAAACTAGAGGGGGGATGTGGTGGCCAACATCTTAGGCTTCATTTGGTTTAGCGTTTTCAGTCGGCATTTGAAACAGACGCCACCGGACGGAGGGTAACCAAACGAAACTCCGTCTCTGTTTGCTCCGTTTTCACCAGCAGCAAGGAGGAACCCCCCCCCCCCCCGCTCCGTTTCGACCCTCACCTCCCCCCCTCTGGTTCGAAAGCTCTGTTTGGACCCGCTTGCTCCAATTCTTTTGGAGTAACGTCCTCCATCTAGTCCATCACTTAAGAGAGTAAACAAAAAAGAGGTTAACGATAAGGTAATTAGGGAGAGGTTAACGATAAGGTAACCCTAAACTCTCCCCGGTCGGGTTTCCCCTCCGGTCGGCCTCTCTTGAACCACCATCGTCTGATTGCCCCTCACGATCACCACCGTCCTTTATGTGGGTAACCACCCGCATAATCTCTGGCATAACCACCCATCTTGGGCGGGTGTCAATAGCCTAAGGCTCCATTTGGTTCGGTGGTGGCGGATCGATCCGGCGGGTTGAAACGGAGAGTTTGAACCGGAAGGGGGAGGTGACTGCTCCAAACAGAGCTTTTTGGGGCATTTCTCAAGGCGGGCGGGTGGAAACGGAGCAAACGTCGCCGAAGGTTCATTTGTTTACCCTCCTTCCGGTGGCGTTTGTCCAAAACGGAGCTGCGAAATGCCCAAACAAATAAAGCCTAAATGAGGACGGTGTGCAAATGGTGAAGTTATAAAAGCAATGCGAGCGTTGAACTATACTAAATTGTGTTGTAATTAGAAAAAGCGTTGGTTACGGTCTGCGAATAACCGTGTTACTACTGTAACAACCCCTGAGGCCTATAAATAGTGCTATAGTCTCCTCTTCTTTTTAACTTTTCTCCTCCCAGTCATTTCCTCATACAGGCCAGAGCTCTGTCAAAATCTTCGTTGCCTCCTCCAAAGAACTCAGAGCGCCCGAAAGATTCTTTGAAGTCCACTGCGCTCCAACGTGCAAGACATCCTATCGGCCCTCCTCGACAATCCTTTTGAGCATCACCCCAACACTCAGTGTCCGAACAGCTACAACGAGCATTCTTGATCAGCAGGAGAGACAGTCACTGGGCTTCGCGAGCGGTGGTCCGTCACCCTCCGAGCACGTGTCTCTCTCTCTCTCACTCTAAAGTTATAATGAGGGGCTTCTTGTCACCCTCGACTTCTCCAAAATCTTGAAAACAACAACAAATTGTAAAGCTTGGCCGACACCAAACCATCCATGTCAGTTTTTATCCCTATTCACGGGTTTTCCATATTAAAAATCTTCATGTTCATTTCTCTACTTTTTGTACGATTGTTTGCGAACTCGACCGCTATGTGGGCCAAGGCGGCCAAATTTAGTCTGGTCTACCAAGATCCTAGAGCAACCAACAATATGCATATATGTTATGTTGTACGGTATTTGAGGGACATGACCCGAGGCATGCATTTATGTACCAAGGGCGTGTGTGTGCTCAAAATGTTGGTTGTTGAAACGTGAAATCGGTCTATGTGAAGTTCGGGGTCCCAAAAGGGGGCAACTTGCACCTACTTATCCCAAGAGAGAGCACTTGTCCGGTCACGCAGAACTAAGGAATAGACCATGAGCTGCAGTGCGGAGGTCCCACCACACACCCGAAAGATCTTAGAGCGCTTCCCCTCCTTAGCCAATGCTGAGCTAGACACCTTAGGGAAGAAGAAAGCCTGAATCTCCTCCCCTCTCCAAGGTTTTGTAAGGGTCTATTTATAGTTTTTCGAGTCTGGTCTGCTGATAGTGGAATTTTGCCTTCTGGTTTTACTAAATGCACCCCAAAGTGGTCTGCCAACAACCAAACTCCGTTGTTTGTAGGGGCTATTAGTAGGCCAAAATGGGCATCATGGGGGTGGCGAGTGCCCGGTGAAGCGATCACTCGCCATTCACCCTGATTCTGGATCTCGCCTTCTAAGGGAGCTGATCTTGCCTTAAGGGGGCCTGCACTCGCCCTTAGAGGGCTGAACTTGCCTGTAAGACCCCCTTTTTTTCTTTTTCAAGCCCCGGGGTCTTATGCCCAGAACCGCCATTTTGTGGTGGCCCCGACACTCGGGAAAGCCGCCACTACAAAACGCCGTTTCTGCCGGCCTTTTCGATCATCACAGAGAGAGCAGTAATCATGAATGAAATAATGACGAGTCCACAAATGTCATATATAATGTGAAATCACAACAAGTCCATAAGTAGAAAAGAGAGTACTGAAAGTAATAAAATTGGAAATATATACGGGCTTAAGCCCGGTACATCAGATCCTCACTACAACATCTCGCGGAAGCTATAAAAAGACTATCACTCACGGAGCTGGTCGCTGGTGCTCCAGTACTAGACTGGCCCACCTCCATGCACATCGTACTCCGCTGGTGCTGGTCCCTGTACTGCTGGTCCCTGTCTCCCATCCGGAGCCCCTGTAATGTTGTGGTCCGAAAAACATTAGTCATAAAGACTAAGCCCTATCATCCCCTACCCCTCCCCCCATGGCTCCTAGGAACCGAGCGGGGAGGAGGAAAGGGAATCTATAAAGGTGAAGAGTACAAAATGACAGGTGACAATGGAACCAATTTAGTAGTTAATTTATAATGTATAAATAGCTAAGGAAGAAAAGGGTACAAACTAGCAGTTCTACAGTAGTAAGCAGTAAAGTAAACAAGTAGAATAAGCAGTAGAAGTAAGAACGATAAGGTAAGAAATAAGTAACCTTAACTTATATGAATGCCCATACAAACATATAAGTTAAGGGGTCTTCTACAAGGCTCCCATCGTATAAAAAGTCCCATACCAATTTATACGTTGGGGTGTTGGTTGTATGCAAGTATGAGTGTAGTGATATGGTATGCCATGATCCATGCAATTGCAACTCACGCACACGACTCTTTGCGCACAGACCTTTAGTTCCCCTTTTTGGAGCCAAAACCTCCCAGGATACCTCCGTAGTGGCAAACGGAAGCGGTGGGTTGGGCCTCGCCAACTTATAAACCGATAACAACACTACCAGTCAGACCTATCGTACGCTTCGATGATGGTGCACTAAGCGGAGCTCCTGCGTACTCTTGCAGACTGGACCGTCGGACTTTGTTTGGCCAAGTGCAAAACCACACTTTCCGAGTCAATGTATTGGCGTCGATGCTTTGACCCTCCAACACAGATGACCCACCACCTTATAAATTATGCACATGCAATCTTGATGTGTCAACACCGAGCTAAAGCTCCCCGGACTAACCCGTCCGTCACGAATATCTACAGAGCCAAAGCTCCCCGGACTAACCCGTCCGTGCATCTACCTTCAGAACCTACCGTCCGGATGGCAATCAACCAACCTAATCAACCACCCGAGCTACCGGGGTGTGTAAATGTGAAACCCTTGTTATACTAGTTTCTCTTGTAGTTTATTATTCCTACTGTTTAGGTTAGCCCAGGACTGCTCAAGGTATTTCCCGTGAAGGACTCTCGAGGGCACTATGAACTACGATGGGCTGAAGCCCAAAACTCACTTTCGTAAGGACTTACTATTATTGATTGTTACCTAGTTCCCAATCCCTTAAATGTTGTACATGGATCTAACCCTGGTGTATTGACACTTTCTTTCGTACGGGGAAGACGATGTTTCGTCGACCCCGAACGCTTCCTAACACTGGCCAAATTTCTCACTACTCGTCACGACTCCCGATGATAATCTCATTTCCTTATCAGACCAACACACTAATATCCCAACTCCCTAAGTTCATTTTGCACCATATTTTGATTTCTGCAGTTTTTACTAAACACAAACCACCCTAAGCCATATGATGTGTACAATGAGAGGTACTCCAATTTATCATCCAAAATTCCTATAATATTTATTGGAGGTCTATCATGATATGGTTAGCCTAATTCCAGAAGTTTATAATTTTCCTAATTTATTTGATAATTTATTTAATTTTCAAAGTGATCCAAATGCCTTAGTTTGAACATGAAGTACTATTTTCAGGCATGCAAAATATTCCACAAAATTATGATAAATAAAAGACAGCAATGTATTAGTAAATCCAAGATCTCCAAAATTTTCAGTGAGGCTTAAACCTCTAAACATAATTTTTGAACATAACCTATAATAACCAAATTAAAGAGACAAGTACTATCAATATTATTCTAACAATTCTGAGAAAATTCAAGAATGAATATAAAGACATATAAGCACTTCAGGTAAATTTTCACAATTTTTCAGTGAATAATGAAACCTATAATTGATTTTCTCATAATATTCCAAGTAATAATTTAATGAATTAAGTACAACAATTATTCACCTAAAAATTGCAATAAAATTCCCATATGAACATGTTGATCTTGAAACACTACCGATCAAGTTTCATAATTTTCCAATAAAACAGGGAGCTCTAAATCTATTATTGATTATATTCCCGTGTTTATGCATTTATGAAGTAGCTACTGGTAATACACTTCCAAAAATTGTAATAAATTTCAAGTAAGAGTAAATTGACCCAAAACATTCTCTGCCCAAATTCCATAACTTCCTACTAAACAGTGTGATCATAAAAATTAAATGGTTACAAGGGCAATTTCATGTACAATAAGGGAGGTACTAAGTGAATATTCCTAAATTACTTATAAAATCACCAAAGGCTATAATTAACCCTATGACCATATCTTCCAAGTTTCATAACCTTTCATTAAGTTCTGGTGGCTTATCTTGCATGTAAGAGTGATGTGCCCTAAACTAGGGTTAGGATTTTGAGGGGATTATCCATCTCCAAATCCTCTAAAATTTCTACCAGAGGACTCTAACTACCTAGAATCCTCTCCACCAAATTTCAAGTCATCCCAAGGTCTTTTGACCACATGCCCTTCACAAGACACCAAATACCATCCTTAGTGTTTGGACTTGGGTCCTAGGGCTAATCTACCCCAATCCACCCCATCTTCCATGGGGGGGGGGGGGGGGTGTTAAAGTCATGCCAAGTCATTGACCCAAATTTCAACCTCTGTTGAGGTGATTTGGTCACCTAAACCCACAAAGTGCACTTTTGACCTAAATATCCCTCATTAGGGCTAGGTTAGGTTTTGTTCATTTCCAAACCAAATCAACTCCAAATGATATAAAAATTTATACACAGCCTCCTGAAGATCCCACAGACCACTCACCAAATGTTGGGAGGGTTTGGAGGTCATTAGGGCACCTAATTAATTTATCCTAAGATTATTAAATTTTTCACAAAACTATAAAAAATTAATGTCCAAAAATTCTGATTTTTGGATAATACTAGGGAAGGTTATGAAAAGCCTATTTTGTAAACTTCAAGGTATTTGGGTGAGTGGTTAAGGGTGGGGATTAATTTTTGTGTCTGGTCACCCCTATGTATAAGTTGCACCACTTTTGGTGCTGTGGTCAAACCACTTAATCAAATTTGGTGAAGTCAATTTTTAATTATAGTTAACCCCTAGGGATATAACTTTCATGTTGGACATTTTCTCATACAGAGCCTCTAGTTATTTTTAATATTTATTTCAAAGTACTGTAGTTTGTGTGACAGAAATATACAAAAATAACCTATTTATATTAATATAAAATGATGATCAACACGAATCTTGACGTACGATCCAACAACGCTGGACTCGTCTTCTTCATCGAGCCAATGGCCCCGATTGCTCCTTCCTGGAGCAACTTCTACACGCTGACGCCGGCCCTCCGGCCACCTCCCTGGCCGGCCACCGCCACCACCACCTCCGTTGAGGTGGTGGCTATCTCCAGGCGGCGGCGTAGCCGCCGGAGGGGCGGATTCCAGCGATCCCGACGGGATGAAAAAAGGCGGAAAACTAGGAAATTTCAAACTCAGACCGGGCTCAATTGAGCCCGATTCCCATTCTAAAGGATTCCTATGATCTACCCATGAGAAGAGGATAAGGGGAGGACCTTGATTGCGGCCTGGAGATGCGTCGATCGCCAGGAAGCCATTAGTGGTGGAGGTGTCGCCGGCACTCTACAACAGTACAGTGAAGTCATTTGTCTCCTTCGGGTAAGGTGTGGAAATGAAAGCTTGGAGCCTAGGGAAGCTTTTAAAACAATAAAAGGGGGAGGGGTCTAGCTGGTGGTGGCCATTAATGGCCTATTAAGGTGATTCTTGGCCATGGTGTGTGTGTGTGTGTGGGGGGGGGGGTGAATTTGGGCTCAATCCAGCCATGAAATGGCTGGAAATTCCTTCTATTCCCCAGAGGAGTTGAATCCAGCCATAAAGAGGTGGCGGGAAGGGCCAAGGCTTCAATGACCATTAATGACCATTGAAGGCCTTATTTGGCCATGGTGTGGTGGCACTGTTCCGGCCATGAACAGCCACCAAAATGCCCCGGGTCTTCCTGGACTGAATGGGGAGTGGACCAGCCTATGAAGAGTGGCCCTTGGCCTCCTTGGCCATGAATGACCTTCATTCCCCACTTTCTCTCTCCTCCATTAAATGGGAAAATGAAGCTTTTCTCTCTCCTAGTCATCAAGGCCAATTTTGATGTATCCTCCAGCCTATTGACAGCCCACTAACTCATATTAATAATAAAAATGAGGTTAGCCCAAGTGGGGGAAATGGGTTTGAGCTTAGGTTAGCCCATTTGAGATAGGTTTGACCTAACCTTGACTAGGGTTGACCTAGGTCAAATTGGCCTTTTGTGCCACCCTAATTGGGTCCTTGGTGACCTATTGGCCTCCCTTAGGGTCTAGGTAGCGATGGGTAGGGTTGACTTGGCACTTTGGAGGTCACATGCCCTTAGGAAGGGTACTTTGACCAAATTAGGGCTTGCGTTGACTTTGGTCAACCTAGACTATTGGGTTGACCCCAATGGGTCCTTGGTGACCCATTGACCTCACTTTAAGGTTAGGTGAGCATGGGTGGGGTCCACTTGGCTAAGGGAAGGTCAATTGACCCTAAGTAGGCTAGTTTGACCCATTTAGGGTTAGGGTTGACTTAGGTCAACTTAATCACTTTGACTGCCCACAGTGGGTCCTTAGTGGCCCTATGGACTACCCAAGGTGTTAGGGGTGTTGTGGTAGGGTCATGGGATCAAGGTGTTGCCCTAAAGTCAGACCTTAGGTCTAAATGTTGAGGATAAGCTATAGGCATACCAAGGTGATTTTCACCTTGTCCTTTGTTCACTTGGTCCTTTGAGTTTCTGACGGTTTTGTCATGACCTAGTCATGACAAAACAAAATTTTAGGGGTCTAGTTGTTTGAGGGATGTTACATTGCCTTTGGGGGTCTGGTCTCGCCCCTAGGTAGGCTGCACTGGCCCCTAGAGGGCTAAACTTACCTCTGGGGGTCTGGTATCGCCCCATGGTAGCCTGCACTCGCCCATGGAGGGCTGAAATTGCCTATGGGGGTCTGGTCTCACCCTTGAGTAGGCTGCACTCGCCCCTAGAGGGCTAAACTTGCCTCTGGGGGTCTGGTGTCGCCCCTGGGCAGGTTGCACTAACCCCAAGATGGTTGAACTCGTCTTTGGGGGTCTGGTCACACCCCTGGGTAGGCTACACTTGCCCATAGAGGGCTAAACTCGCCTCTGTGGTCTGGTCTCACCGCTGTGTAGGCTGCACTCCCCCTGGAGGGCTGAACTCGCCTCTGGGGTTTGGTCTCGCCCCTGGGTAGCCTGCACTCCCCCTGGAGGGCTGAACTCGCCTCCGGGGGTCTGGTCTCACCCCGGGTAGGCTGCACTCACCCCTAGATGGCTGAACTCGCGATTGGAGGTCCAGTCTCGCCTTTGGGTTGGTAAGGCCCTTTAGGCCCTCTGTTATCTTTAGTCTCGACGAATTATGTGTTATACATTGGAAAAATGGTTGGAAGCGGTTCTGGACCAAAAAGAACGACTTTCGAAGGCGCACACCCAGTGTGCCAAGAATGTGTGTTTGGTTTTTCGTTCTAGAGTCACGAGGAGTCGTGTTTGGATGAACCAACATGACTTTTGGGATAGACACCCGAGGCACGCACACGTGTGCCAAGGGTGTGTGCACCCTAATGTTTTTGTACTGGTTTATGCCTATATATAGATCAACTTATCCTGAAGAATGTACATCTTTTTTAAAGATCCTCATGCTATAAAATCACCAAGAATAAATCACTACAAAATCGAAACTAGCATTTCAAAGGAGGGAAAATGATCATCTTCTAACAACGAGTTTGTTGGATGGAATGAGATGTGTTTTCATCGTTCGTGTGGATACATATAGAGATGATAATACTATTATGCATTTGGACTTAAATGTTATTTATTCGTCTCGAAATCTAATTTTGACATTGGTACAAACACTATTCTTGATTTAGTGTGTTTCACATGGATCCTGTTAAGGGTTTCCTACATTTCCGCCATACATTGTATGCACTTAAAATCCAATAGTGGTATCAGAGCTAGGTTGTGAATTCTCTCTTTCAAAAATTGTTTCACCCCGTTTTTCGCAGTACCGTCTATATTTTCCAGCGTAGGTACTAACACTATTCTTGATTTAGTGTGTTTCACATGGATCCTGCTAAGGGTTTCATGTATTTCTACTACACATTTTATGCACTTAAAATCTAATAGTGGTATCAGATCTAGATTGTGAATTCTCTCTTTTAGAAATCGTTTCCCTACATTTTTTTTGCAGTAACCGTCTATATATGTACATATTTGTTCACTATTACATAGATAGGCAAGCATGTCTACTGTCTAAGGGAAAATGAATTTGAATTATTTGTGTGTGTAAATCTGATAGTTTAGAATGGTTTTGAAACATAAAATTTAGTCTTGCAACATCAAATGTTAATGAATTTACTATGAGAAAGTGGTGGTGTTTTTTCAAAAAACTCTTGGGGCTCTGCCCATTGGACCCCATTAGGGGATCTGCACCTAGGACTCTGTCAGGGAAGCAATACCTTGGAACCCTGCCAAAGGCACCTTATACGTTGATGTGATTGTTTGTATATCTGGGTTGTATCTGCAATGTGAATGACATAAATTTTTATTATCTCATTTAAATAGTTTAAATGAACAATTAATTAAGCGTCAATCACATACAATATATTAAAATGATTTAAATTAAAGTATAATTAAATGTTAATCATTTGTTTTGTTTAAAAAAAATTAAACACATGCACGATTAGAAGTTTAAGTGTTTGGATGTCTTTCGTTGAATGCATTGACACTCTTCCTTCCTTGATCGATGAATTATGAGCTTCTCAAAGCAAGGCACATCAATTTATCTAGGTGGGGTGCAATCAGATAATTGTGATATCCAACTATCGCCATCAAGTCTAACTTATTTTGGTGAGCTCAAAGGTTGAGTGTCTATGGATATAAGGTTGGCATGCATCATAAAATGGATGTGAATAATGGTTATTCACCAATTATATAAGAGTTGTATAATGATACAACTAACAAAATTTGTATACCTAAATAGACATGATTGTGGGTGATCAACTAATGTTGACTCATGATTGGGGTGAAATTCAGATCTTGTCCCACTAGAGAGTCGATCACTTAAACTCTCTAGATTAATACTGAGAGTTATTAGTTTAAAGAAAATACCAAGAGTATTTTAATAAAAGTCCTTATTAAAATAAAATATATATTGAAATATATTATTAATATAAATTTGCATACTTCTGTAGAATATCTATGACAAGTAATACACCTCACACCATGTCCCTGCGATAAGACCTTGGGAAGGACAAACTTAATGGCACAAACATTTTAGACTAGTATAGGAATTTGTGGATTGTCCTCAAACATATGTGTAAGTCTTAGAAGAAAATCTATAATACCCTAAATTTTACCTTGTGTTTGGAATGCTAGAAATGTCAAGACAAGGTGTCATAGGAAGCTACCGCTGGCAGAAATTCCTACCGCCACGCGGTAGCAGTTGGAGTTCTGCCTAATTCGCCTTGAAGAGAAGACATGTCTAGCTGAATCACCAAGACTCTTTTAGTTGAATCGCCTAGACCCGCTAGCTGAATCACCTAAAAGCCAGCCTACTCGTTCGCCTAGAAGTCAAGCTAAGTCGGTTCGAAGATTGTAGGATTTTCGGGAACTAGCGCCACACGTTAGCGCTACCGCTGATGGTAGTGGGCTCGCTTAGATATCTGACCGAACGACTGATGTCTGGCAAAACTAGATCCGTAAAATAACAATTTTTGAGCATTCGATCTTCTTGGAACTTGATCTTAGGGCTATGATTGATGCACTCGTGAACCCTAAATAAGATAGAGGAGTTTTCCCATTTATTCTCAAGTATTTTGTAACTTGAAGACTAGGGTGAGCAGGAATGCTCAGAGGAGGAAGTCGACCTAGATCCCGCTATTGTTGGAGCTCTAGAGCTCCGTTCGATGATATGAGACCGAAATCACTGAGAGCACTTGAAAGTGCGTATTTTTTATCCATACTATTCAATGTTTTCATGGTGAGGAATAGATTTCATAAGATAACAACCCTCTTCCTCCTATTCTTAAGATTTATGCATGATATATTTTACTTATGCTTTTCTTTTCTTGCAATTTTTTAGCTCCAGATCTCTCAAATGAGATGGGTTCAGGTTGTCTTGGTTCAAAAAAAAAACCATCGAATTGATTGAGTTCGTCCCCGACATTATCTGCATTAGAGATTCACTCCATTAGTGGATTAGGCATTGTGGGTGAAACCTAAATCGCAACCGGTGGTCCAATTCGGTGATGTTGTTTGAGGTGCATTTTAGGGATTTTGTTAGAAATCTGATTGCGGCGAATAAGTTATTTTGATGCCCTTGTTTTTCATGTGAGAATGAATATTCGCTTAGGGAGGGAAAAATATGTGTTGAATGCTTGGTGGAATGTGGTATCCACTTGATGGTTAAGGCGTAGCCTTATCTTTTTTGTCAGCTGGTTAGCCCCGTGATGTTATGAACCACGTGTGGAGGGTGTTCCGACAAGAAAGACCATTTTTGTTAAAACAGACAAGAACATTTATGTTTTGGACAAGCCCGATGATGTTGTGATCCATGCGCGGTAAAGTCTAAGAAAAAGTTCTTAGCATCGGTTGTGTTGGATTGGTGGAATTAACAAAGAACGTCAAAGCTCATGGTCAAGCCCTATGGTGTTGTAATTCATGTGCGGGTGGAGTCTAAGTAAGAGTTCCAGTAATAGCTTGTATGCGGTTAGGCAAATGGAAGTACCCATGTGGTTATGATTGGTTGTGATGTGATATTGTATGATGATATGTTAGAATCATATACGCTATAAGGTGTCTTGGGTGAAATTCAGGTTTGCATACATGCTGCATTGATAGGCCCATTTATTTAATTGCTCAACATAGAAAATTTTTTTATGCTTATGATATTTATACATCCTATTTTTGTGTTATTTATGCTTATTTAAATTTGCATATTGTACAACCCGTATTCATCGAGAGTAGCCCCGATCATACCAAGAGGTCAACATCAAGGCAAAGTCAACATTTTGAGGCAGAAGAAGGCCCCTGTGAGTATTTGCGAGCATCCCTTCATATTCATCGGGACGATGACTAGGGGAGTTACTCAACCAAGTCAGGAAAGATCCTCCTATAGTCGCATAGTAACCAAGTAAGGGGTGGGCTATAAATAAGCCACCCTCCTCTTCGATTTGCCTATAAATAAGTCCCCGCGGGTACCTGAAAATGCACTTTCTTGGATGAGCTTTTGGATCCCTCTTTTGAAGGTTTGGGCAGTGTGATCTTGATCATCCCCTTGGTGATCATTCATTTTTTACCACTCGCCAAGTTAGTGTCTTACTCATACCTTGCTCGGTCTTCTTTGATTGTGGAGGAGACGTTTCTTCTAAGCTTCTGAGTATATAGTGGAACCTCCTTGCCACATTGTAATGTCCCCGTACCCCAGCGTGTACTCTAATTTCCACTTGGTCCGGTTTCGGTTACTTGGGCCGTGAGTATATAAGGGTTGGGGTGCTTGGGCTACAGCCTGGTAACCGGAACCGGACCAGGTGGAAATTAGAGTACACGCTGGGGTGCGGGGACGTTACACGCAACACATAGGGTCCTTTAGTACTCACTTAGTCTCTTTGTCCTTGCATCTAAATCTATCAAGCCCGACTGCCAGACCAATAACCTTAGGCTGCCTTCATCCACAGTTTTGGAGTAGGGATTTTTTCGGCTTCAACACTTTGGTGCGGTGAGTGTAGATCGCTGCCGGAGGAGGAAAGCTAGCGAGTATGAGAGATGATGGATGTTGACGAACATGAAGGGATAGTCGACAACCCGGTAGGTGGAGGCTAGTATGTTGCAATGTCAGTTTTTGAGGATTTCAAGTGAAGAATAGAGGGGACTTTGGGAGCAGTGTTGCATCCTCGTTCAGAGGTCACTACGACCTCGCATTGTCGTGCTACTTCGTCGGAGGATGGTGGTCCCTCTACGTGACGAGGAAAGGATCACGTGGAAGAACAACTAGAGCGACTAGTGCAATCACAATTCTACCCAGTGAGTTCTCAGAAATCAGATAACGAGATGTGAAGAATCCGACGAGGTTCCAGGATTCCCACCTAGGTGACGATTATGGAGAAGTTTCTCGCTAAGTCAAAGATCGTCACTAATAAGGAGGGTGGAATCCATTCTGCGATGACATCCTTTCTGCACCAGTTTTGAGGGGTTAATGGAACCCATTTTGAGCTTGTTGCGGGTGCCCCGGTTTTCCCCTAGTCCGGAGAATCGAACAGTCTTAGCTCTGAGTTGGACATGACACACAAATAGTTTAAAAAAAATCGAGCAACATTGACAAGAGGCATTTTTTATCGTGGAAAACCCAAAAGGGGCGAAAAACCATGAGGTTTGATCTGTGAAGGGCCTAAATCAGCTATTTCCTTTGAGTTTACAAGTATTTGTGTTCCTCGGAGGGTGACATGTCATCTCTCCATAACAATCCTTGAATGTGAAAACAAGGGGAAAAAGTTAAGTCCACAAAGCAATGTAAAGAGCGTTCACAAGAGCGCACTTTGTGTAACATCCCTCAAACGACTAGACCCCTAAGAGTGGTTTTGTCATGACTAGGTCATGACAAAACCCCAGGAAGTCCAAGTAGACTAGGTGAACTTAGGTAGGAGGTGAAGGCCAACATGGTCTGGAAATAACAGAATTCTAAACACTAGTTTAGGATGACCTCAGGGCTACAACTTGATCCCATGACCCTACCACAGCACCCCTGACACCTTGGGTAATCCATAGGGCCACTAAGGATCCACTGTGGGCAGTCAAAGTGGTTAAGTTGACCTAAGTCAACCCTAACCGTAAATGGGTCAAATAGCCTACTTAGGGTCAATTGACTTTCCCTTAGCCAAGTGGACCCCACCCATGCCCTCCTAACCCTAAAGTGAGGTTAATGAGTCACCAAGGACCCATTGGGGTCAACCTTAATGGCTAAGTTGACCCAAGTCAACTCTAGCCTCAAAGTGGTCAAAGTGCCCTTACTTAGGGTCATGTGACCTCCAATGTGCCAAGTCAACCCTACCCATCCCTACCTAGACCTTAGGGGAGTCCAATGGGTCACCAAGGACCCATTGATGGTGACACAAAAGGTCAATTTGACCAAAGTCAAACCTAAGCTAAGGTCAAGTCAAACTTAGCTCAAAAGGCTAACTCAAGCTCAAGTCCCTAGCCACTTGGGCTAACCACCACCTAACCACTTTGTATTAGCTTAGTGGGCTGCATTTAGGCTAAGGATATGAACAAAACTGGCCATGAGGGGCAGGAGAGAGAAATCTTCAATTTCTCTTTAATGGAGGAGAGAGAAAAGGAGTTAGTACATTCATGGCTTGGGGAAGCCAAGGAACACCCCTTTTATTGCTTGAATCATTCCCCCATTCAGTGTGGAGAAGGCCAGGGGTCATCGTGGTGGCTGATCAGGGCTAGGGGAGGAGAACCACCATGGCCTAGAAATGAGTTTCTTGGCCATTAATGGTGCCATGAAGGAAGGCCCTTCTCCTCCCGCCATTAAGGGCTGGATTCAACTCCTCTGAGGGAGAGGAGAAGTTTCCAGCCATTTTCTGGTTGGATTGAGCCCAGATTCACCCACCATACCATGGCCGAAAGTTACATTAAGGGTCCATTAATGACCACTTTCAGCTTGGCCCCTCCCCTCCCCCTTTTCACTCACCTAAAAGCATCCCTGGATCCAGAGCAAGATTTTCCACACCTTACCTGAAGGAGACAAGCGAGTTCACTGTGCTGTTGCAGAGCGTCGGCAACACCTCCACCACCAATGGCATTCCGGCGATCGAAGCATCTCCAGGCCGCAAGCAAGGTCCTCCCCTTCTCCTTCATCCATGGGTAGATCATAAGACTAATTAGGAACAAGAATCGGGCTCAATTGAGCCCGATCGGGAGAAGCCTTCTCCTGGTTTTTTCATAATTTTTAACTTGTCGAGTTCGCCGAAATAGGCCCCTCCTGTCGCTGTGCCGCCGCCTGGCGATAGCCACCACCTCAACGGAGGTGGTGGTGGCGGTGGCCGGCCAGGGAGGTGGCCGGATGGACGACTATGGCGGCTGGAAGTAGCTCCAGGATGGGTCAATCCTAACCGTCGGCTGGAGGAAGAAGATGAGCCAGAGCCGCTGGTTGCGTTTTAAGATTCGTGCTGGCGATCAATCAAACTATAGGATATATATTATCATAGCATTTCATTTCTGTCGTACTATTTATATTTAATGTTTCTAATTATTAAAAATAACTAGAGGCAAAATCTGGAAAGTGAGATATCAAAATTGTTGCCTTAGGAGTGTACTTTATTTTAAAATTGGTTTGAACCAATTTGGGTGCATGGTTTGACCAGGGCACTCATTTTGGTGGGATCTATACCTAGGGTTAGATAGAAACTAAAATGGGTGCCCCCACCTCATCCCTTGTCCAAATGACCTGAAAATTGGACAGAGAGCCACCCTAATTTGTACCTAGGTTCTGCCCAAAAATGAGAATTTTTGGGACAATTGTTCTATAGTTTTTGAAATCATTTAAATATCCTAGGGTAAATTAATTTAGGGACCTAAAGACCTCCAAACCATCCGAAACTTTGGTGAGTGGTCCCTAGTGCATCAGGAGGTTCTGTATAAATTTTCACCTCATTTTGAGTTGATTTGGTTTGGGAATGGGCAAACCCTAGCCTTGCCCTAATAAAGGGTATTTAGGTCAAAAGTGCACTTTGAGGTTTAAGTGTCCAAATCACCTCAACAGAGGCTGAAACCTTGTCCACTGGTTTGTCATGACTTTTTACACCCTCATATGGGTTATGGGGTGGTGTGGGGTAGGATTGCCCTAGGACTCAAGTTCAAACCCTAAGTTTGAACTTTGGGAGTTTGTGAAGGACACATGGTCAAATGCCCTTGTATGGATTTGAAATTTGGTAGAGAGGACTCTATGGTAGCTAAGGTACTCTGGTAGAAATATTAGAGGATTTGGAGATGGATAAACCCCTCAAAACCCTAACCCTAGTTTAGGTCACAAACTTTAAATTTGAATGGTAGGAAATTAGAACTCTCTGAAAACTTGTGAAACTTGGGTAGTGTATTCATAATGTCATTATAAGCCTTGGATAATTTTATTAGGAATTTTATATTAATAATTTTAGTATCACCTTTATATTAACAGTATTAGCACTAATTAATTATGTATTTATTTTGATCTTAATATCCATTATATGACTATGAAATTAGGGCAGAGTGAGTTTTAGACGATTATGATCATACATGAATGTTATTGTAATTTTCAGATGTAAATTTCTAGTACTTACTTCACAAGTGTATAAATATAGGAATATGATAAATAATAGATTTAGAGCTCCTTTTTATTGGAAAATTATGAAACTTGAACAGTAGTGTTTTTAGGTCAATATGCTCATATGGGAATTTTATTAAAAGTTTTTGATGAATAATTGTTGTACCGAGTTCATTGACCTGTTAACTTGGAATATTATGAAAAAATCAAGTTTAGAGTTCATTATTCATTGATAAATTGTGAAACCTGACTTAGAGTGTTTTTATGTCTTTATATTCATCCTTGAATTTTCTCAGAATTTTTAGAGGTATATTGGCAGTACTTGTCTCTTTAATTTGGTTAATATATGTTATGTTCAAAAATTATGTTTAAAGATTTAAGTCTTACTGAAAAATTTGGAGACCTTGAATTTACTGATAAATAGTTGTCTTTTATTTATCATAATTTTGTGGAATATTTTTCATGCCTGAAAATAGTACTTTTTGCTCAAACAAAGGCATTTGGATCTCCTTGGAAATTAAATAAATTATGACGTGAATTAAAAAATTATAAACTTCTGGATTTAGGGAAATCATGCTATGATAGACCTCCAATACATATTATAGAGATTTTGGATGACAATTTGGAGTACCTCCCATTGTATACATCATATAACTTAGGATGGTCTGCGTTTAGTAAAAACTGCAGAAATCATAATATGGTGCAGAATGAGCTTAGGGAGTTGGGATATTAGTGTATCGATCAGGTAAGTGAAATGAGAATATCGTCGGGAGTTATGATGAGGAGTGGGGGGTTTGACTATTGTTAAGAGGTGCTCGGGGTCGACGAAACATCGTCTTCCCCATGGAGAGAGAAAGAGTCAAAATGCACTAGGGTTAGATCCAGTACAACATTAAAGGGATTGGGAGTTGGGTAAAAACCAATAATAGTAAGTGCCTTGAGAAACGGAACGATGAGCTTCAGCTACCATCATAGTTCCTAGTGCCCTCGAGAGCCCTTCACGGGGAATACCTTGGGCAATCCTGGCTAATCTAAACAGTAGGAATAATAAACTTCAAGAGCAACTAGTATAACTAGGGTTTCACATTCACACACCCCGATAGCTCGGGAGGTTGGTTAGGTTAGTTTGATTGACCATTCAGACGGTAGGTTCGGAAGGTAGATGTAACGGACGGGATAGTCCGGGGAGCCGGTGGCTCGGAAGGATTTGTATACAAATAAGATGGCGGGTCTTCGGTATTGGACGATCGTTCACACCGACGTTGATACGTTGACTCGGCGGTGTGGGACACTTAGCTAAAGAAAGTCTGGTGTATATGACCAGCATTAGTACACGGAGACTCTAGGTTGTGTCCTTCTAGAGGCGCACGTAAGGGCTAGGCCTGGTAGTGTGGATACCCGCCTAGGAGTGGGGGGCCCGACCCACTATGTCCGTTTGCCACTACGGAAGTTCCTGGGAGTGAAGCTAGCTGCCCAAATAGGGGGAACTAAAGGTCTATGCGCATACAGTCGTGTGCGTGAGTTGCACTTGCATGAATCATGGCATAACATATCACTACACTCATACTTGCATAAAATCGACACCCCAACATATAAATTGGTATGAGACTTTTTATACGATGGGAGCCTTGCAGAAGATCCCTTAACTTATAAGTTTGTATGGGCATTCATACAAGTTAAGGTTACTTACTTCTTACCTTGTCTTTCTTACATATGCTGCTTGCTCTACTTGTTTACTTTACTGCTTACTATTGTAGAACTGCTAGTTTGTACTTTCCTTCCTTAAGCTGTTTATACAATATAAATAACTGCTAGATTAGTTCCACTGTCACCTGCTTTGCTTACTCTCCACCTTTGTAGCTTCCCTTTCCTCCTCCCCGCTCGGTGCCTAGGAGCCATGGGGGAGGGGTAGGGGATGATAGGACTTAATCTTTATGATTAATGGTTTTCAGACCATAATATTACAGGGGATCCGGATGGGAGATAGGGAATGGCAGCTCAGGGACCAGCACTAGTGGAGTACAGTGCGCATGGAGGTGGAGCAGTCTAGTACCGGTGCACCAGTGACCAGCTCTGTGAGTGATTAGTCTTTCTTATAGCTTCCGCGAGAGAATGTAGTGAGGATCTGATGTACCAGGCTTAAGCCCGTTTATTTTACATCTGTACTGTTCTTTGCAGTACTCTCTCTCTCTCTTTTCTATATATGGACTTGTTATGGTTTCTCATTATATATGATGTTTGTGGACTCATATGTATTTCATTTATGATTACTGCTCTCTCTTTGATGATCGAAAAGGCCACTATAATCGGCATCTTGTAGTGGTGGCCTTCCCGAGTGTCGGTGCCACCGCAAAACGTCGATTCTGGGCATAATACCCCCGGGTTTAAAAAAGAAAAAAATGGGGTCTTACAAGTGGTATCAGAGCAAACATCGATCGAAAGAGAAGTAGTACACAAAAACCTTAGGCCACCCCCGCACGAGCTTAGTTTGCAGACAAACTAGCAGCGGAAGCAGTGGTGTGCCCATAAGGGAAATTGTTGGGTACATTGGAAAATGTGTAACTGATTTGAAGAAGCCTCACCTTACTCAATGATATGCATCAAGGTGTATTTGATGTTGTTTTGAGTTTATATGTGCAGGTTAAGAAAATGCAAGAATGCAGGAAAAAGTTTCTAAGTCCATATGTCGACACCAGAAGAAGCTGTGTCGACACTTATGAAGGCTTGTGTTGACACTGGAGAAAAGCTGTGTCGACACTTGGAGTTAATTGTGTCGACACTTGGAAAGGCTGTGTCGATACCAGAAGAAACTGTGTCAACATATAGAGGCAGTGTCGACACACAGAGAAGCATTATCGACATCAACTGTGTCAACACATAGAGGCAGTGTCGACATATAGAGAAAGTTTAGTCGACATCAACTGTGTCGACACACAGAGGCAGTGTCGACACACAGAGAAGCATTGTCGACATCAACTGTGTCGACACATAGAGACAGTATCGACACACAAAGAAAGTTTAGTCGACATCAACTGTGTCGACACACAGAGGTAGTGTCGACACACAGAAGCTTAGTTGACATCAATTGTGTTGACACACAGAGGCAGTGTCGACACACAGAAGACCTTGTCGACATCAACTGTGTCGACACACAGGACTTGTGTCGACACATGGTAGAATTTCAACAAAGTAAATTTGTATGAAAACAATAAGTGACTGTGTCGGCACCACAGAACTAGTGTCGACACAATCTACAGAAGCTGTGTCGAGAAGCAGTGTCGACACCACCAAGGCTTGTGTCGACACTAAGTCTACTTGTGTCGACACATGATGAAGTTCAGTCTTGACACTTTGCTGACAGAGACAGAGTTTCAAGAAGTGACTGGATGACTTGACAGCTGCCATTACCAATCGGTCTACTGCAACTGTCAGAGCTGTCAGAAGTTTGTTAGAAACCGGATCAGTCGATTACCATGGAGAAAGTCTATATAAAGGCATTCTCCTTCAACAGATTATGATGATTGATAATAGAATAAAAATACTGATACTGATATAGAATAAAAAGAAGTTGGAGAGAGAGAGAGCTCCAGCTATTGAAGTGCATATCCTAAACCAGTCTGCTAATAAGGATTCAGATTGTGATCTGAATTTCAAGAAAGAAGTTGATTGAAGATCAACTTCAAAGGAGTTCAACCATACTGAGTTCAGATTCAAGAAGCTTTGAAGAAAGCTAAGAGTGGTTGTTCTCTGCCATCAGATTCTTCCAAGAACTGATCAAGAAGCCATCCATCCTTTCTCTCTCTACCAGGGTGGTGGTAAAATACATTGTTAAATCTATTTTCGGTAGGATCTATATAAGATCTGAGCTGTAAGCCTGATTTATAAAGGCTGAGTTGTAGGAGATTTAGATCTCTGAGTGGTAGGCCTTGTTGAAGGCTGAGGTAGGGCTGTGAGCCTGAGTTGTAGAAGATTGTGATCTCTGAGTGTAGGCCTTGTTTAAGGCTGAGGTAGGGCAGATTGCCTGAGCTGTAGGAGTGTGGACTCACTCTGAGTTGTAGGAGCCTTGTTTGGGTTCTGAGCTGCTGTAAGATCTGAGGATCTGAGGTGAAGAGAAGAAGTTAGGCTGAATCTAGCACACTGTTAGATAGGCGAAGGGGGAAAGTGGATGTACCCAGACCTTGGCGAACAACTATAAAAACTATATGCAATCTGTGATTGTGTGATTCTGTGAATTCTGTGCTGTGTTAGCTTTAGAATTAACTGTTTCTAAGTAATTAACTGATTAGATATTCTGCCTTAGAAGAAAAAGGAATTACACCTATTCACCGCCTCTAAGTGTTTATGAACTAATTCTTTCAAGTGGTATCAGAGGGAGGTTCCTCAAAAGATAGACTTAACAGTTTGAGTGAGATTTGTAAGGCAGAAATAAGTTCAAAAAAATGGGTTCAGGAGAAAACCATAAAGAACTTGGTGCAATGAAATTGCCTATTTGCAGGAAGGAGATATTTGGAATATTGAAAGAAATGGTCAGATTATTCATGCAAGCATCTGATCCTAGAATTTACATAACAGTTACGGAAGGACCATATGTTCCAATGAAGATTTCTGTTCTTGATGCCAATCAAAGGATTCCTAAGGATTTTTCTGAGATGACTAAAGATGAGATCATCTTGGAAATAATGGATAAAAGAGCACAGAACATTGAAGTAAGTGTCATTGATGATTCAACATTCCAGAATCTAATTCACTACAAAACCTCCAAGGAGATGTGGGACACATTGATTGTCTACATGGAGGGTTCTAAAGAGGTTAGGCAAGATAGAAAGTCTATGCTTAATCAAGAATATGAGAGTTTCAAACAAGCTAAGTCTGAAAGTATAACTGAATGTTATAAGAAGTTCTATAGGATTGTCAATGAACTAATGTCTTATGGAAGAATATTCAGTACTTATGAGCTGAATGATAAATTACTTAGGTTATTGACTAAGGATTGAGACACAAAGATCTGTGCCATAAGGGAAGTGTCCAGACTGGGTGAGATTTCTCCTCCAACACTGTTTGGAAAATTGCTGTCTTATGAGATGCAGCTATTAGCCAGAAAGGAGGAAGAGAAACATACCAAGGGTGACTATAGAGAAAAGTCTGTGGCCTTCAAGGTAGAAGCCACAAGGAAGAATAGGAGAATGTCTCCATCATCTCCTAAGAAGGATGCAGAAGTGTTTTCAAAAAATTCTGATAATCATAGTTCAGATAGTAGTAATTCAGATAAAGACTTTGCAGCATTTACAAGGCAGTTCCAGAGGTTCTTAAAGAAGAAGCAGTGGAAATCAAAGCCATCTACATCTCAGTCCAAGGATGACTATTATCAGAAGAGGAAATCATCTAGGAAGGACAGGAATGGGACAAAGCCTAGCAAGTCAACTACATCCAAGATTATATGCTATTGCTGCAATAAAGCTAGACATGTTGTGGCTGACTGTCCAGACAAAAGGAAAGAGTCTGCTAATAGAAAGAAGTCTCAGCACAAGAGCAAGAAGTAGAAATCCTTGGTTGCTGAGAAAGAGAAAAGTTTGACAGATCAATCTACTTCAGAATCTGAATCTGAGGCTGAGGCATATATTGGTTTGTTTGTAGAAGAAGAGGATGAGTTCATGCAATTACTGGACTCTATCTATGAGCAGGAAGACCATCAGTGCAAAGGATTGATGGCTGTGTCTGAAGAAGACAAGTGCCAGGATCAGCCTGACCCCAGTAAGATAAAATGTGTATCTGTAGATTCTGATTAATTCACTGGGTCAGAATCAGATGCATCTTCATCAAGAGATGAAGATGAGTCTGAATCTGAAGGAGATATTCATCAGCTGATAGATGAATATGGAGATTTATTGCATGCACTTAAGAGAAGCAAAAACCAGGCCAAAATCAGGCTAAGGAAATTGCAGATCTCAAGTTGGCTGCATCTGATTCAGAGAAGATGCTAGATCAAAAGATGAATGAGATTGCCAAATTGAAGAACATAACTGTTATTCAAATGGGAACAATCACATTGAAAAATGATCAGATTAAAAGTCTAGAAAACAGACTTCAGAAAGAGAAGGAGATTGTAGCTAGTTTCTCTAAGCCAAAATCTATCCTACCCTTAATAGATGACTTTGTGTCACAAAAGGGTAAGGCAGGAATAGGCTTTAAGAGAACTGCATGGGCTGCACAGTCCAATAAGAAAGGCAAAGCCCCAGCACAAAATAAAGGACCTGCTGCAAACAATTCAGCTAAGGTTGTACCTAAACAGAGGTATAATAAGTTTAAGTGTTGATGATGTGGCAAGATAGGCCATTTTGCCTTAGACTGTTGGCACAATTCCAGTATCAAGGAGAATAGCACTCTGCCTGTTAGAAGAGTTGCAGGCAGATTTGTTAGATTTCAGACTAACTTGAACCAAGGACCCAAAAGTTATTTGGGTTCTAAGTTTAAGCAATCTTTGTTGCAGGTGAGTCCAAGTTGCCATGCCTCTATTTGGGTCCTATGCCAGTTCAGAGTCTAGGTAGGAAGGTCTACACTTTTGTGGTTGTAGATTACTATTCTAGATTCTCATGGGTATTCTTTCTGAGACAAAAATCTGAAACCCCAAAGGTCTTCTACAATTTTGTCAAACAAATTCAGAATGAATTAGATAGTTCAGTGGTCAAAATCAGAAGTGACCATGGAACTGAATTCCAATCTGAAAGTATGACAAGGCTGTGTGAAGAATTTGAGATTCTTCAGGAATTCTCCTCACCTAGAACACCTCAGCAAAATGACATTGCTGAGAGAAAGAATAGGACATTGATTGAGGCCGGAAGAACACTATTGAGTGACACTTGTTGAAATTTGTGAAGTGGAAGTGGGTGACGGGACAGGCCGCGCGGCCTGTGGCGGACAGCTTTGGCGGACTGGACGGACTGGGCGGACTGAGGTTTGCGGCCTGGTGAAAAGTCTGGTAGAAGCCGGCTGTGTTGAGCGGGTTGTTGCATGGAGTCCGCGGTTTGGTGCGGCCTGGTATCTGCGGATAGAGAGGCTTGCGGACTGGTGCATTGCTCAGTGGCCGCGGGTGCAAGCGTGTGCTGACAGGCGGGTTGGCTCGAGTTCGCGGGTAGCTTGCGGACTGGCGTGTCCGCGGTTCGGGCTGTTGCGGACTGAGCTTGAGCTTGGCTGAGGCCTTGTCGAGCTCTGGTGTTACAGCAGGTCTTGCTGTGGAGACCGGTTGGCGGACTGGTGTTTTGAGTCCGGGAGGAAGCTACTGCGTTGGACAAGTGCGAGGTGCTCGCGGACTGGTGGCGGTCTGTGCTAGGGTGTTTGGCGGACGAGAACTTGTGTCCGCCATGCTCGCTTTGTTCCTTGATGGTTTTGGGCTTGATCACACCTTGTGCCAAGTTCATGGTGTCCGCCGTATCCGCCGAGTCCGCTGTGACCGGGCGGTCTGTTGCTAGCTGCCTTTGGTCGTGGACTTGTGGTGGATTGAGGTGTGGATCTTGCGGACTGCCTCGGGTTGGGGCGGACAACCATTGAAGGAGGTTGCTGTCCTGCAGTGGTTGGAGCTTTGCGGGCTGATGACTTGTCCGCTTAGCTCAGGCGGACTGGAGCGGGTTCGTCAACGGTTGCCTTGCTCCTGGCGGTTTTCCTTGGTGACCGACTAAGTCCTCGCGGACTGAGCGGACGGTCGTTTGTATTCGCGCGGACTGGGGCGGTGTCGCTATCTCTTGGGCGGTGACCACACTCCTCACCTGGCCTATAAATAGGACCCCCCTGGCACATCTACAGTAACCGAAGTAACGTGAGTGAACAGTAAATTGGGTTGGGCGAAGTGCTGCGGTCTGTGTTTGTCAGTCCGCACGGATTGTTTCAGGCTGACGGTTTGCTGTGTGCAGGTCGCGCGGATAACTTCAAGGAGCCAGGAGTTTGGCTGTGATTTCGGTCAGTGCTTGGAAGTGTGCGGTCTCTGCGGACTCAGCAGGAGGTCGCTCTGCGGCTTGTCAGTTCTGTTTCAACTTTGCCATCTTCAATAACCTGTCCGCCGGCTTCAGGCGGGTAGGGGTGTTCCTCAGTTCGGGTTCAGCAGGAGGCGAATAATGGTATGTCCGCGCGACCTCGCGGCTTCGGCGGACTCCGTGGTATTCAGCGGATTGCAGTGTAGTTCGGGCGGCTTCGGCGACCTCGGCGACCTCGACGGACTCCGGTTCTGTCCGCCCGGCTTGTTTTTTGGTTCTTTCTATTTACAGCTGTAATACTAGCGAAATCATGTCTCGCTATGTATGCCTCGGATTGTAAAGAAGTGAATGCATAAAAAGACCTTCTTGTGCTTCCATTGTTTTGTTGGGTGAAATCTCTAGTCCTTGGGTTTTCCGCAGGTTCAGCGTGCGAACTGGGTAGTTCCGAAGATATTAATTTGGTGTTTGGGCTATCTTGCTGACCACGTTGAGAAAATTTAACATGGTATCAGAGTCAGGTTACTGAGGTTTCGGAGGTTCAGTTGCGTGAGCGGAAGTCAGCCAGTGTTGTGACTCAGTGATTGAGTGGTGATCAAACTGTGTTGTTGCTCGGAGCTGCTGAAGGGTACCAACAGGTGTTTGCAATGGAAGGAAGTCTTGCAAGAGGTCTTGGCATTGAACTCTTAATGCCGACTAACTTTAAGAAGTGGAAGTCGTGCATGAAGAGTTATCTTCTTGGCGAGGAGCTGTGGGAAGTCGTCGGTGGAGACGACAGACAAGAAGTAACTGCTGCTTTCGGTACTGCTGAGCAGGTGAGACTCTGGAGAAGAACGAATGCTAAGGCGGAGTTCATTCTGAAGAGAGATGTCTCTCCGGAACTGTTTGATCACATCATTGGATGTGAGTCGGCTGCTGATATTTGGACAACCATTGATGAGTTGTTCAATAGGAAGAATGTGGCGCGGCTGCAGTTCCTGGAGAATGAGTTGGCCAGGGCAACTCAGGGAGACCTTTCCATCTCCAAATACTTCTTAAAGATGAAGAGCTTGTGTGCTGAGCTGTCGGCACTGGATCCTGATGAGCCTATCTCTGAGGCAAAGATGAAAAGGCACATTATCCGCGGCTTGCGGAAGGAGTATGTGGCCTTTGTTACATCTGTTCAAGGGTGGGCTACTCAGCCGTCGCTGCTAGAGCTGGAGAATCTGCTTGCCTCGCAGGAGAGCTTAGCAAGGCAGATGGCTGGAGTGAACCTGAATCAGGAAGGCAGCGAGGCTCTCTTCTCTGGCAAGAAGAAGGGATGAGAAGGGAAGAAGAAGAAGAAGGTGCAGGCCGCTGGTGAGAAGGAGACTTCGACTTCATATCCGCCGGAGAGGAGCAATGCTCCTAAGGACTGGAAGAAGAATCTGAAGTGCTACCGGTGTCATCAGCGAGGGCACTTCAAGAGGGACTGCAAGGTCAAACTGCAGCCTGGGCATGCTGCGGGAAAGGAGGAAACTTGCTCGCGAAGTGAAGAAGCAGAATGGGGAGGAGCTTTCATGACGGGCACTTGTGTCCGGGCCTTATCTGCTGAGGACTTCAACAGCGAGTGGATCGTCGACTCCGGGTGTGGTCATCACCTCATCGGAGACAAATCGAAGTTCACCTCCATGCAGGCTTACTCAGGTAATGAAGCTATTATCACTGCTGATAATACTGTTTATGCAGTAGAGAAGGAGGGGGTCGTGTCTTTGGGTAGCGATCAGGGGCCACTCACGTTAAGGAGTGTGTATCACGTGCCGGGCATGAAGAAGAACCTCTTCTCGGTGACCAACGCGGTGGACGCTGGGTATCACGTTCTGTTTGGGCCAACAGACGTGAGCTTCCTTCGCAACGTATCAGCGGTGAAGGCTGATGTTGCTCATGTTGGGAGGAGGGTGAAGAACTTGTTTGTTCTGTCCACCAGTGCTTATGTTGATAGGATGAGAGCCAATGATAGTGCGGCCATCTGGCATGAGAGGCTGGGGCATGTTGGCATGGACAAGCTAAAGGCGATGACTAGTAGAAGTCTGGTGAGGGGTTTGCCGATGTTGTCCTCTTTTGGTGATGGGCATGTTTGTGCGGGGTGTCAATATGGTAAGGCACATCGCCTTCTATTTGATAAATCACAAACAAGGAGCAAAAAACCATTGGAGTGTATTCATGGCGACCTGATGGGACCGACTGTTACTGCCAGCCTTGGAGGAAGCAGATATATGCTTGTCTTGGTTGATGACTACTCAAGGTATACTTAGGTGTACTTCTTAAAGGAGAAGTCAGAAGCCTTCCGTTTGTTTGTGGAGTTCAAGGAGTTGGTAGAAGGCCGGCTTGGCTTGCGGATTAAGAAGCTTAGAACTGATAATGGGGGAGAGTTTGTCTCCTCCGAGTTTTCTAACTTCTGCAGGAAGCACGGGATCCAACGAGAGCTTACTTGTGCCCACACTCCACAACAAAATGGGGTAGCGGAGCGGAAGATCCGTCATTTGACGGAAACCTGCAAATGCTGGCTTCATGCGAAAGATATCCCAAGGTCTTTTTGGGCGAGGGAATGTCTTGTGCTGCTTATGTTATCAACCGGATGCCACTCAGCCCTATCAACATGAAGACTCCTGTTGAGATGTTGCTGAAGGAGAAGCCGAGTGTTGGACACCTTCGGGTGTTCGGCTCAACTTGCTACGTGCATGTTCCGGATGCTTCACGGACAAAGCTGGATGCGAAGGCAAGGAAACTTGTCTTTGTTGGCTACGATGAGCGGAAGAAGGGATGGAAATGCATGGACCCTGTGACAAAGAAGTTCACGGTGTCAAGAGACGTTGTCTTTGACGAGCTGACGTCATATGGAGGTGGCTCGGTGGAGCTAACCAGAAGTAGCAAGGTTGATGAAGCACCGGTGGTGGCTGCTGAAGGCTTGGAAGAGGAGCTTGTTGTTTCACCAGCAGCTCCTGTTGCTTCGAACTCCGAGGCTGAGCCTTCTGGCTCAGGAAGCAGGGGGAGCACTGCTCAATGCTTGCCCCAGGTAGGAGTGGAGCCTGAAGAAGCAACGGAAGCCATGAGCAAGGAGCCATGTCTTCGGAGATCGAAGAGGGTGGTTAAGCCACCGGCTCGGTACTGTGAAGGGAATGCAGTGAGCTTTGTCTCCTACTTCTTTGCAGGTCCTCTGGATGAGCGAGAGCCTGCAAACTTCAACGAGGCCACTTGAGTGAAGGAGTGAGAAGGTGCCATGAAAGAAGAGATTGATGCTCTGAAGAAGAATGAAACCTGGGACCTTGTGCCCAAGGTTGATGGCATTACTCCGATAACTTGCAAGTGGGTGTATAAGTTGAAGAAGAAGGCTGATGGGAGCATTGATCGGTTCAAGGCTCGCCTGGTCGCTAGAGGATTCTCACAGCAGTATGGAGAAGACTATGAGGAGACATTCAGTCCAGTTGCGAAGATGACATCTGTAAGAGTGGTGATCGCCTTGGCTGCTAGCAAGGGATGGAGGTTGTGGCAACTCGATGTGAAGAATGCTTTTCTTTACGGAGAGATTGACAAGGACATCTTCATGGATCAGCCGCTTGGTTTTGTCTCTGAAAAGCATCCGGACTATGTCTGCAAACTCAGGAAGGCTCTCTACGGGTTGAAGCAAGCTCCTAGAGCGTGGTATGGGAAGATTGCAGAGTACCTACAATTCTGTGGATACTTTGCTTCTAACTCGGACTCTAGCTTGTTCGTCAAGAAGAAGGGAGAGCTAAGAGTCTTGGTCCTACTGTATGTGGATGACATGATCATCACAGGGAATTCGGAGGAGGAAGTAGCAAGGCTCAGGGTTGAGCTTGCTATACGCTTCGAGATGAAGGACTTGGGAGAGTTGCATCACTTTCTCGGTCTGGAAGTGGAGAGGAAGGAGTGCGGGATTCTCATTAGCCAGAAGGGATATGCTGACCGTATTGTGATGCGGTTTGGCATGGGCGAAGGGAAGAAGTGCTCTACTCCACTGGAATCTGGGCTGAAGCTTCGACGAGATGAGGGAAGGGTGCTTAATGATCCCTTGGTGTTCAGGGCTCTTGTTGGGAGCTTGATTTATCTGACGATTACAAGGCCGGATATAACTTATGCTGTTGGCCGAGTAAGTCGATATATGGCTGAACCAAGGAAATCTCATCTAGTGGCGGCAAAGGGGATTCTGAAGTATGTCAAAGTGACTTCTGAGATGGGACTCCTCTATGGAAGGGACGCGGAGTTTGCGTTGCTCGGGTACACGAATGCTGACTATGACGGTGATTCAGATGATCGGAGGTCTACTTCAGGTTATGTGTTCACTTGCGGTTCAGCTAGCATCTCGCGGTGTAACAAGAAGCAGGACTCGGTGTCGGTTTCAACTACGGAGGCGGAGTATAAGGCTTCGGCTTTGGCTGCTCGGGAAGCCGTTTGGTTGAGGAGACTTATAAAGGATGTCCATGAAGAAGTGCAAGGGCCTACTTTACTCCGGGGTGACAATGAGAGTGCTCTCAAGCTGGTTAACAATCCAGTGTGTCACGCCAGGACCAAGCACATAGAGATTGATCACCATTTCATCAGGGAGAAGGTGTTGGAAGGATCTCTGCTGGTCGGGCATGTTCGGAGTGAAGATAATCTTGCTGATATCTTCACGAAGCCACTGTCGAAGGGGCCTTTTGAATGCTTGCGCAGCTTGCTGGGCTTGGTCACCACTTCTCACTTCAAGGGGGAGTGTTGAAATTTGTGAAGTGGAAGTGGGTGACGGGACAGGCCGCGCGGCCTGTGGCGGATAGCTTTGGCGGACTGGACGGACTGGGCGGACTGAGGTTTGTGGCCTGGTGAAAAGTCTGGTGGAAGCCGGCTGTGTTGAGTGGGTTGTTGCATGGAGTCTGCGGTTTGGTGCGGCCTGGTATCTGCGGATAGAGAGGCTTGCGGACTGGTGCATTGCTCAGTGGCCGCGGGTGCAAGCGTGTGCTGACAGGCGGGTTGGCTCGAGTTCGCGGGTAGCTTGCGGACTGGCATGTCCGCGGTTCGGGCTGTTGCAGACTGAGCTTGAGCTTGGCTGAGGCCTTGTCGAGCTCTGGTGTTACAACAGGTCTTGCTGTGGAGACCGGTTGGTGGACTGGTGTTTGGAGTCCAGGAGGAAGCTACTGCGTTGGACAAGTGCGAGGTGCTCGCGGACTGGTGGCGGTCTGTGCTAGGGTGTTTGGCGGACGAGAACTTGTGTCCGCCATGCTCGCTTTGTTCCTTGATGGTTTTGGGATTGGTCACACCTTGTGCCAAGTTCATGGTGTCCGCCGTATCCGCCGAGTCCGCTGTGACCGGGCGGTCTGTTGCTAGCTGCCTTTGGTCGTGGACTTGTGGCGGATTGAGGTGTGGGTCTTGCGGACTGCCTCGGGTTGGGGCGGACAGCCATTGAAGGAGGTTGCTGTCCTGCAGTGGTTGAAACTTTGCGGGCTGATGACTTGTCCGCTTAGCTCAGGCGGACTGGAGCGGGTTCGTCAACGGTTGCCTTGCTCCTGGCGGTTTTCCTTGGTGACCGGCTAAGTCCTCGCGGACTGAGCGGACGGTCGTTTGTATTCGCGCGGACTGGGGCGGTGTCGCTATCTCTTGGGCGGTGACCACACTCCTCACCTGGCCTATAAATAGGACCCCCCTGGCACATCTACAGTAACCGAAGTAATGTGAGTGAACAGTAAATTGGGTTGGGCGAAGTGCTGCGGTCTGTGTTTGCCAGTCCGCGCGGATTGTTTCAGACTGACGGTTTGCTGTGTGCAGGTCGCGCGGATAACTTCAAGGAGCCAGGAGTTTGGCTGTGATTTCGGTCAGTGCTTGGAAGTGTGCGGTCTCTGCGGACTCAGCAGGAGGTCGCTCTGCGGCTTGTCAGTTCTGTTTCAACTTTGCCAGCTTCAATAACCTGTCCGCCGGCTTCAGGCGGGTAGGGGTGTTCCTCAGTTCGGGTTCAGCAGGAGGCGAATAACGGTGTGTCCGCGCGACCTCGCGGCTTCGGCGGACTCCGTGGTATTCGGCGGATTGCAGTGTAGTTCGGGCGGCTTCGGCGACCTCGGCGACCTCGACGGTCTCGGCGGACTCCGGTTCTGTCCGCCCGGCTTGTTTTTTGGTTCTTTCTGTTTACAGCTGTAATACTAGCGAAATCATGTCTCGCTATGTATGCCTCGGATTGTAAAGAAGTGAATGCATAAAAAGACCTTCTTGTGCTTCCATTATTTTGTTGGGTGAAACCTCTAGTCCTTGGGTTTTCCGCAGGTTCAGCGTGCGAACTAGGTAGTTCCGAAGATATTAATTTGGTGTTTGGGCTATCTTGCTGACCACGTTGAGAAAATTTAACAACACTACTCTCCCAGAATATTTCTGGGCTGAGGCAGTAAACACTGCATGCCATGTGCTCAATACGACTTCTATCACCAAAAGCCACAAAAAGACACCTTATGAGGTTGTGAAAGACAGAAAACCAAACTTATCCTATTTTAGGATCTTTGGTTGCAAGTGCTATGTGCTTAAC
Source organism: Platanthera guangdongensis (assembly GCA_039583875.1). NCBI lineage: Eukaryota > Viridiplantae > Streptophyta > Magnoliopsida > Asparagales > Orchidaceae > Platanthera > Platanthera guangdongensis. The sequence goes on along the minus strand of CM077163.1, from coordinate 198,574,007 downwards.
AATGGCAAATCTCACCTAACTAAGTTTGCTGCCAAATCCCAAGATGGGATATTTGTTGGGTACAACAATAATAGTAAGGCTTATAGGGTCTACAATTTGGCTACTCAAGTTGTAGAAGAGTCAGTTCATGTCATCTTTGATGAAACTAGACTTATTAACAGTTAGTTGTCAAGTAGTTCTTGTAGCTTCACAGGTATACGCAAAAGATGGACTAGCTTACTATCAGAGTAGATCCAACTGCAAAGCAGGATGTGGAAAATGGTAGTTGCTGTCCAGGGGGAGTACAAGACACTAAAGATGCTGATGAAGAACATGAGGTGCATCATATTGAAGAGATTGGAGAAGGTCAAACTGCTAATATATTACCTCCAGTAGTTAGACAGTTCAAGGATCATCCTGCACACCAGATCATTGGTGATCCAAGACAAGGAGTACAAACAAGGAACATGAAATTAAATACAGTTCTTTGCTCAAGTTTATTATCTCAAGTGGAACCTAAGAGATTTGAAGAAGCAATTCAAGACCATCACTAGATTGAAGCTATGCAGGAGGAGTTAAATCAATTAAGAAGGTGCAAGGTCTGAGATTTGGTTCCAAAACCAAAGGGCCACAATGTCATAGGGACAAAGTGGATTTATAGAAACAAGCTTGATGAGAGTGGGATCATTGTGAAGAACAAGGCAAGACTAGTTGCCAAAGGATACACACAGGAGGAGGGCATAGACTTTGATCAGACTTTTGCCCCAGTGGCAAGGCTGGAAGCTATCAGGCTATTTCTAGCCTATGCAACATATCAAGGCTTCAAAGTGTTCCAGATGGATGTTAAGTATGCATTCTTAAATGGAGACTTAAAAGAGGAGGTCTATGTAGAGCAGCCCCCAGGTTTTGTTGATCCACTCAATCCTGCTTATGTTTATAGACTTAGTAAAGCTTTGTATGGGTTAAAACAAGCTCCAAGGGCTTGGTATGAAACCCTGTCTACTTTCCTCATTGAGAACAAATTCTCAAGGGGGAAAATAGATAAGACTGTTGGATCCCTAGTTGATTTGGGCTAGGTTCACTAGCTTAGGATGTGACCCAACATGTATAGCCAGGGCCAAATTTGTGTCCTAGAGTCTAGGCCAAGTCCTTAGAGTCAACTTTAGATAGACCAGCCATCCTCCAGACCATCAAAGATTCAAGAATTAGAAGATTTCAAGGCTAAGTCAAATGAGTTTGACGTTCGTCGAACTTAGATCGACGAAATGCGTTCTGAGCTCGACGATCTTGAGACATTTCTTTGTGTTGAGGTCGACGATCTTTGTTCTCTGTTCGACGAAGACTAAGGTACTTTAACAAACTAAAGTCAGGGTAACTCAGGATTTTTCTAAGTCCAGCTTCAGGCTTTGGTCGACGAACAAGAATCTGAGCTCGACGAACTTGGACCTCAAATTCACAACTTATCAGGTCGACGAATTCAACTTCTCAGGTAGACGAATTCAGTACTCTGCTCGACGATTTGAATCCTTCTCAGTCAAAGACTTCTCAGATTCTAAGTCCACAATCATTCTTCGCTCGACGAATTTGGATCTCTATTCGACGAATAAAGATTGACAGTGATGATTATCTGTTCGACGAATTTGGATCTCAGCTCGACAAATGAAGTTTGTCAGTTTGACGAATATTGTAGCAGAATTGACAAGTTTCCCTTGAAGACTAATTGCTATTGTCTGGTCGACGAACTCATCAGCTCAGCTCGACGAACTGTGAACTCAGCTCGACGATTCCTGTTCTTCGTTCGACGATTCCAAATTAGGTCTTCTCCAGTTTTCCGTCCATGTTCTTGGCGATGAATCATGAGTAATTAATGCTCAATCTTCTCGGAATGTTACCGTTGGAACGAGCATTGATCATGGATTATTACATGCCGTTTTTCCATGGGACAGTTAGGGAATCATTGATTGCCGCTTCCTTCCCAGGCCTACTGCATTTACTGCTCAAACATTCAAATTTCGAATGTTCTTTAGTCAGTAAGAAGTCAGAAAAGAAAAAAGATTAAGCAGTACTACAGACACACAGACAAAAATAGTACTCAAGAACAATCTTACAGAAATCAATAGTTTTCATACTTTTAAGCCAGAGAACATCATCAAGAAGAAGAAGAACATTCAATCACTATCAAGAGTCTTCTTCCTTCAATCCTCCAAGACAACTTCTGCAGGACAACAATTATTCTATCTGTCAAAGAAGTTCCTGAAGCAATCTCTGGTCCAGGCACTCAAAGTCTTGAAGACCTGTCATTCTGAAGCAGTGCTCCAATTTTCCTGATCCATTCAAGATCTCAGGGGGAGCAATCTCCTGAAATCAATCCACAAGTCTTCTCAGTTGTTATTGAGAAAGAGAAGACCTCATCATCCCTTTTTCATTCTCTGTACATGGTTTTAATTCCCTTCAAAATTATTCCTGGTTGCAAGTCTCCTACCAAAAGACTTGAGGTTTTGGTTTTTGGGCACCTGAACAAAAGCTCATTGGTGTCAGGCACCTGATCAAAAATCTGAGTGGATTCCTACCAGGGTGGTAGAAGAGTGGATGTACCCAGGTTGGGGAACCACTATAAATTTCTTGTGTCGTCTGGTTGCCCTTTTTCTTTTGTTTTGGCTGTGCTCTGTGATTGTTTAAGTTGCTGTGCTTATTTCCTTATTTGCTAACCTGTTCACTTAGGATTACAGCAAAAGCTGTAAAGAATTTTTGTTAGTGAGCACAATACTCTATTCACCCCCCTCTAGAGTATTTCAGATCTAACTTGCACTTTCAATTGGTATCAGAGCCAGGTTGGTTAATATACCACACCTTGAGAGGTTAAATGGTTGCACAGGAAAACACCTGAACCATAAAGATCCCTCTTGTAGATCTGAGTGTTTTGGTTCTCTTATCAGATTTACTTCTTCACAGAAATGACTCAAAATAAAGATTATTCAAGCATCAGACCTCCAGTATGCAATCTTAACAGATTTGCCATCTGGAAGGCAAGAATCAAATTATATATGAATTCTATTGATGAAGATATTTTTTCTTCCATCTTGACAGGAGTACCTCCAGTACCTGCAGCTTCTACCAGCACCTCTACCAACATGACTGCACTACCTCCTCCAGAGAATAATGATGCATACAAGAAAGCCAAAATTGCAGATGCAAAGGCAATGAACATCTTGGCTCAGACTATGTCAAATGACATATTTCAGAAGGTGGCTGAGTGCACCTCAGAAAAGGCCATTTGGGAACCCCTCAACCAAATGATAGCTGGTTCAGCAGATGAAAGGAAAGACAAGAGATCAAATCTCATATCCCTGTATGAGAATTTTAAGAAGGATGAGGCTGAATCAGTGGCTGAAATGTACAACAGGTTGAGATCAATCATCAATGAGCTCAAAACCTTGGATAAAGACATCACCCTTACAGAGGTGAATTACAAAATCTTGATGTGCTTCCCTAGCTCTTGGAACTCAAGAATCTGGCCTATAAAAGAAGCCAGAAGCCTAAATGAGATATCAACTGAATCTCTGCTAGGCAAATTAAAGTCTTATGAGCAGTTGATAAAATCAAGAGAAGCAGCTGAACAGAAGTTAATAACTCCAGTGAGAAAGGATCACATGATAGCCTTCAAGGCATCTGAGGAAAGTGAGACCTCAACATCCAATGAGGTACTCATGAGCCTCTTTGCGAAAAGATTTTAAAAGATGACTAGAAAGGATTTCAGAAGAAAGTCATCCAGGCAGGATGATAAGCCCAGATTTGACAAGACACCAACCAAGGAGGTTGTGTGCTTTGAATGCAGAAAACCTGGACATTACATATCTGAATGTCCAAAAAACTAGAAGAAGGAGAAAAGCAGAGAAAAGGACTCCAAGAGAAAACATAGCAGCAGACCCTCCTCCAGCAAGTACAAAAAGAAAGACAAGAGCTTTGTTGCTGAGACATGGAGTGATACTGAAGAAGAATCATCCTCTTCCAGCTCAAGTGAAGAAGAGGAAGAAGCAAGATCCAAGGAGGTTTGCCTTATGGCAATTGATGCCTCCAGGAGCAATTCAGCATCAGAAGGAGAATCCGAAGATGAGGCAGCCTCAGACTCAGAGGCAGATCCGGTTCTTTCAAGTTTTGATTTTAATTCTGATTTATTTAAAATTGAATTCAAAACTATGTGTTTAGATTTAATTAATTCAGAAAAAGAAATAAAAACCCTTAGAGAAAGACTAGGAAATCTTGAATCTGTTAACTCAAAAAATATTAAACTAAAAGATCAACTAACCTTAGCAAATGGACAGATAATTAAATTAAAATCTGATTTATGTGAGGCCAAACAACTTGAGCAATCTATTAATGGGAGAATTCTCAAGCTGATGGACATAACAAGCACAGTAAATGCCAGATTAAATGACAAGCTGGGCTTGGGTGCATCATCAGGTTTGTCCCCCATAATTAATAAAAATATTCTTACCACACCCATTAAATTTATTTCTGCCAAGGGAAAATAAAAGATAATAGACAAACCAATGTCTGAAAACAATTTAAAACCCATAGAAAAGAGAAATAGAAATCAGAAAACAACTAATAAAAACAAGGTTCAGCAGCACTCGTCGAACTCAAATCGACGAAATGAGGACCGTTCGTCGAACCTAGATCGACGAATGCTGAACGCAAACTTTAGTAATAACAATTCGTCCAACTGCGATCGACGAACTTGGTACGGTTCGTCGAGCAGAGGTCGATGAACTTGGGGCGCAGAAAATGACTACTATCATTCTCTGAGCAGAGATCGACGATCTCCGCCATATTCGTCGAACTCTGGTCGACGAACTTACAGAAATTCGTCGAACCCAGAAGGACCAAACATAAATCATTTCTCTTATAGAAATTCTAAGCCAGCTAATAAACCATTCAATCCAGTAACTGATTGGGTTATTCCACCTAGGAGATATCACCCCTTAGGTTATAAATCTCAACCTACTTTGTCAGTTATTTCCAGCTTTTCTTTTCAACCAAATAAAGGACCTAAGGTAACCTGGGTCAAGAACAATTGAGTTTTGTTTTTCATTACAGGTACAGGTGAAGAGCTGTCCAAGGGTGAGTCAGACCTGGTACTTAGACAGTGGTTGCTCCAAGCATATGACAGGCAACAAGGCAAATCTATCCAATTACAAGTCGAAGCTAGGACCAAAGATGATTTTTGGTGATTCAAACAGTGGCCAGTCTGAAGGATATGGAGCAGTAAAGATTGGAACAATTACCTTCAAGAAAGTAACATATGTAAGAGGACTCAAACATAACCTAATATCCATAAGCCAATTATGTGATGAAGGTTATCAGGTACACTTTAACTCTACCTCTTGTTCTATTATTAATAATGATAACCAAACTGTTTTAATGGGAATTTGACAAGGTAACATATATCTAGTAGATTTTATTTCTGCCAAAACTGATGTTTGTTTACTCAATATCACTAGTAACAAAAATGAGTTGTGGCATAAAAGATTAGGCCATGTAAACCTTAAAAATATAGCTAGGTTATCTAAAGACAACCTTGTTAGAGGTTTACCTTCTGGCCCCTACAAGAAGGAAAACCTTTGCAGGGCTTGTCAATTAGGCAAGCAAACTAAAACTAGCTTCAAATCCATTAATAAAAGTGATTCACCTTGGATTTTTTATTTGTTTCATGTGGATCTATTTGGACCCATTGCTGTACAAAGCCTAAGAGGGAAGTCTTACACTTTAGTGATTGTTGATGACTTCTCCAGATTCAGTTGGGTAGCCTTTTTGAGAACTAAGTAAGATACATTCAAGGTTCTTACAGATTTTCTCAGGACCATACAGATTGAGTTCTCTACTCATGTTGCATTGATCAGAAGTGATCATGACACAGAGTTTGAGTCTCTTCTTATGCATGAGTTCTGTGAGAAGGAAGGTATCAGGCAGTACTTCTCAGCTCCTAGAACTCCCCAACAAAATGTGGTAGCTGAAAGGAAAAATAGGACACTCATTGAATCTGCAGACACATTATTGGCAGATGCTTACATACCTCTATTCTTTTGGGCAGAAGCTGTAAACACTGCTAACTATATCCTGAATAGAAGCCTTAAACATAAGCTGAAAAATAAGACCCCCTATGAATTACTTAAAGGGAAGAAACCTAAAATCACATATTTTAAAGTTTTTGGTTGCATATGTTATATTCACACAAATAACAAGAGATACATTAAAAAGTTTGAGGCTAAGGCTGAAGAAGGGATTTTTCTAGGATACTCCCAAGTAAGCAAGGCCTATAGGGTGTTTAATAAATCCTCTCTTAAAATTGAAGAATCAGTCCATGTATCTTTTGACGAAGCTAACATGTCTTATAAGGAGAAAGAGATTTCTACCAATAGCTTTTTGCAGGTTCCACAACTGTGTGAGTCTATGGATGGACTAAACCTTACCCAAGAGGTGTCAACCCATCCTTATCCACAGGTTGCTGAAGACAGTGAATAAGAAATTCAAGTGAAAGTGGCTGAACTTCCCTCAACAGCTAATAACATTCCTCAAGAGGAATTAACGATAGAAGCTGTTGCTGAACAAACTCCACCCACTGATCTTATCACACTTAGAGATCACCCCAGATCTCAAGTGATTGGAGACATTTCAGTAGGAGTTCAGATAGGGCATTAACTCAACCAAGACTTTATGCATGCATGTTTTCTCTCTCAGATTGAACCTCTCTCCATCCATGAAGCTGAGCAAGATCCCCACTAGATCATTGCAATGCAAGAGGAACTAAATCAGTTTGAGAGATGTAGAGTTTGGGATTTGGTTCCAAGACCTCATAACTACCCAGTTATTGGAACCAAATGGGTCTATAGGAATAAGCTAGATGCTCAAGGAAATATTGTGAGAAACAAGGCTAGGCTTGTTGCTCAAGGCTACATGCAAGAGGAAAGAATTGACTTTGACCAAACCTTTGCCCCTGTTGCAAGGTTAGAGGCCATAAGAATTTTCCTTGCATATGCAGCTCACAGGAGATTCAAAGTTTTCCAAATGGATGTCAAGAGTGCATTTTTGAATAGAGTGCTTCAAGAAGAGGTTTATGTGGAACAACCTCCAAGTTTTATCTCTCTAACTCAACCCACTTTTGTATTTAAATTGCATAAAGCTCTCTATGATTTAAAGCAAGCTCCAAGAGCTTGGTATGAGACCTTAGCAAGCTTTCTTTTAGAGCATAAATTTACAAGAGGAACCATAGATAAAACTCTTTTCACTAGACATCATAAGGACAAAATTTTGTTAGTACAAATATATGTAGATGACATCATCTTTGGGTCTACTGATCCCAAGTTATGCAAGAGGTTTGCTGACCTCATGCATTCCAAATTTGAGATGAGTAACATGGGTGAGCTTTCCTACTTCCTTGGTCTCCAAGTGAAGCAGCTCCCTGATGGTATCTTCCTCTCTCAAGCTAAGTATGCTAAAGAGCTTATTAAGAAGTTTGGGATGGGTGATGCTTCAGGAATGAAAACACTTATGGCTACCAATGTTGTTGTGGATTCTGATGCACCAGGGAAACCTGTAGATCAGAAGCATTATAGGGCAATTGTTGGATCCCTATTATACCTAACAGCTAGCAGGCCTGATATCATGTTTGCCACATGCCTTTGTGCTAGGTTCCAAGTGAACCCCAAAGAATCTCACCTTATTTTCTTAAAAAGAATTTTGAGATATATAAAGAGTTGCCCTAATCTAGGACTCTGGTATCCTGTAGAGTCAGAGTTTGAGTTAACTCGATACTCAGATGCTGACTATGCTGGATGTAGAGTGGACAAGAAGAGTACCTCTGGAACTTGCCAGTTCCTAGATATGAGACTTGTCTCTTGGTTTTGTAAAACGCAAACATCTGTGTCTACATTAACTACAGAAGCAGAATACATGGCTGCTGGCAGCTGCTGTTCACAAATATTATGGTTACAAAACCAACTCCTAGACTATGGTGTCAACTTAAATAATTCAACATTATTTTGTGATAATACTAGTGCTATTGCTATAGCACAGAATGCAGTTCACCATAGTAGGACTAAATATATTGATATAAGACATCATTTCATTAGAGATAGTGTAGACAAAAAGAAAATTAACCTAATCCATATTCCTACTGATTTATAAAGAGCAGACATTTTCACCAAACCCTTGGATGAGAAAAATCATTTGTTCTTTATAAATCAACTGGGAATGATCAATGTAGAAGAGTTAAATTAGTTTCTGTCTGCATTCGATGAATTTTCCAGAGTTCGTCGAACGGAGTTCGACGAATTAGGGAAAGTTTGGGAGATGCTCGTCGAACGGAGATCGACGAATTCTCTGTGTGTGGAAACAATTTTCGTCGACCGGAGATCGATGAACTTTGCTTCAGAAGATATTTCGTCGAACGGAGTTCGACGAACTATGCTCGTTTCTTCTGGATGAGATCGACGAATTATTTGTCTATAATTTATTTCGTCTACCTCAGTTCGAAGAACTATTTCTTTTTCATGGAACGGAGATTATCGATTCATATTCTGGAAAACATTATATCTAGGTTTTATTCGACCTCCATCCCACGCTTTCAGTTCTCTTGCACCAGATCGCCATTTTCTCTATCTCTCTTGCACGTCATCAATGGCGATTCCAGCGAGCACCTTGGCTGCCATGAAATTCGACACCAATTTCGACATGGATTTTGATTCATTCCAGCACTCTGACCCAACATTTCTCTACATTTTGGAACTACTAGAGGTACTTGGTCTCAAGGATTTTATGACCAAAAGGATTAAACTGCATGCAACTGAAATTAAAGAATGGGTATACACTTCTTCTGTTTCTGAGGAAAATGTCTTGACATGAAATATCAGGAGTAATGCTGTTTCTTTATCTCCCGCCGTTCTTTCTAAAATTTTTGGGTTGGTAAATGGAGAAGACGATATGGATGTTGATTCTGATGAGTTTAGTGAAATTCTGAATCTGATGGGGTTTACTGGGAGTAACCCTAACAAGTTGTTAAAGAAACAACTTTCTGCCGCCTACCAGTTCTTGGCGGAAATTGTGGGAAAAGTGCTGATGGGCAAACACTCTGCCCACGACTACATAACAAGACACCAATTACTTGTTATGTGCGCAGTGGTCAACAAGAGACATGTCGATTGGGGTACGATTTTCTTTGAATTGATAAGGAAGAGGAATAATAAGAAAGAGGTTTGTTATGGAAGAATCTTGGGGATTTTTCTTCAAGAAAAAGCTGGTGAATTCATGGTCTCCCCGACCATCTTCATCAATGCTAGCAAGCGCCTCACATGCGCTTTGTTTGGCAGATGGGAGAGGACGATCTCCAAGCCATCCGAGGCTTCCTCCTCTTCCATCCCAGCTTCTGAGAGCACCAGGGCTATGAAGGCCACTCCCCACCCTGCAGAAGAGGCAATTCTATCTCCACCATCTCTTCCAGCACCCCTTCCAGCAAAACAACTCCCTTCCTCTCCCATTCCTTCTTCAACATTTCAATCTCCATAGCATACTTTTTTGCCTACTCCACCTCCATCTCCACCACTTGATATTACTAACATTCCAACACCCCCTGCTTCATCTCATGACACATCTATTCCTACACCTCTACAGTCTCCACTTCCGCCACATTTATCCTCCATTCCATCTTACACCCTACCCTTAGACACTATCATACCAGATGCAATTCCACCTCTATCCCCTCCATCTGTTCCCCTTCCCTCATCTACTTCTCTACCTTTAACAACTCCCTCTCCATCTTTGGACTCCTCAACCGTATCTATAATCTTATCCCTGCTCACTCCCATCATCAAATCCCTAATCACAGAGGCCATTACACCTCTTGTGAATTTCATCAATTCTTTATCTTCCCAAGTTTCTCTCCTCTCTGCTGCCCCTCTTCATTCAGGGGCCTGACTCCAGGTTCTCCTGAACCCAGGTAGGGGGAGATACTCTGTGATGAAGCAGCAATAGATGCAGTAGCAGCAGCAGTAGATACAACATCAGATACAACATCAGATACAACATCAGTTCTTCCTGTAGAAAGTTTGCCAGAATTTAATTCAGATGTGATTGAATTGATTCATTTTATGGATACTGACATTGACTTAGATGAGTCAGTTCCAGAGCAAATACAATCTGTTGGTGATTTCCATTTAAATCCCACAGTTAATTTGACTATTTTGTTGAGAAATTTTGATACTGTATATATGCAGTCTCTTCCAGAAGACTTCACTAAGCCACAATTGGCTATTGTGCCCTATACATCTCCAATAAGTCCAGCAGTTGCTAAGCAACTCTGTGACAGTTTTGCAATTCCTGTTGTTGCTCCAACCTCTGTAGTTCTTCTAGCAGCTGTCTCAGTTCCAGAAGGTGTCTCGGCACCTATTTTTGTTATGGATGATTCTCCTATGCCAGATCTAGATGAGTTAATCTTGGCTGATATTGAAGAGGAATCTAGGGCAGCAACTGAAAGCTCTGTCCCAATTACCTCTGATTCTTGTGTAGTTTCTGAACCTTCTGCCCCTCCTCCAGAAAAGGCTATAATTGATGATAAAGCTTTAAAAGCATTGGATGCTTTATATGATAACCCTCAGGGTTCTGGTACTGAAGATGAAGATGATGATGATGATTCTGATGAAGAAGCTGCCAAGAAGAAAAAGAAATTGTTGTCAAAGAAAAGGAAGGCTCCTCCTCCTCCAGCTCCTAAGCCTAATCCAACTGCTGACACTCCCTACTACATTTTGCATAATGTTACTCCTTATAAGGGAATGCCTGCATGGATGTGGTTATCAAAGAACTAGCAAAAGGAAAGGAAAAGAAGTAGGAGATATTCTCCTCCTCCAGTCCACAGATATAGAAAGGATCCACCTACTCCTCCTCCTCCAGTAGCTGGTGCCACTGGCTCTAGCTCTCAGAGATCTGCCCCCATGCAAACCTATCAGAGACATTCAGGGAGATCATCTGGAAGCAACCAACAGAGACAACAATCTTCAGGTAATCAACATCAACAACAACATATATCTGAAGAATAGAAAGCTGACAGTCCTAAAAGGCCATACTCTCCTCCTATTCCATTTGAAGATCCTGAAACAGCCAACACTGCAAAAATGACTAGATTCCAGGAACTAATTGGCATATCATTGATCAATAAAGCTAAAGCTGAAGATAAAGACATTTCAGGTTTCACAACTATGTCAAAGTACAGGAAGGAAGAACTAAAAGGTTTGACAAAGGCAACAAACTCTTTAATGTTGATGATTATATGAAGCTCCATCCTGAAGCAGTTGTCCCCAGAGCTACACCACTGAAGATCATTGGGGCAGCTGACATGACAATGACCCAGACAGAGGCTTCAAATCCAAACAGAGAAATTATCTTCAAAAATCCAGGAGAGAAGACAACAGAAGATAAGTCTTTGCAGAAAAAGAAGAAGTAATCTTTATCTTGTTTTAATTTCTTTCTGCAATTTGTTTTCAAACTATGTTCCTGTTTAAACAAAGCCTATGTATATATATATATATCTGTTGCATGTGTTGGTAATTCTCTGCCAGATATATCTTTTTTTTCTTGCTTTGTTTATCTGCTTTGAGTCTCTTAGTGACCTTACCCAAATAGGGGGAGATTGTTGGATCCCTAGTTGATTTAGGTTAGGTTCACTAGCTTAGGATGTGACCCAACATGTATAGCCAAGGTCAAATTTGTGTGCTAGAGTCTAGGCCAAGTCCTTAGAGTCAACTTCAGATGGACTAGCCATCCTCCAGACCATCAGAGACTCAAGAATTAGAAGATTTCAAGACTAAGTCAAATGAGTTCGACGTTCGTCAAACTCAGGTCGACGAAAGGCGTTCTGAGCTCGACGATCATGAGACATTTCTTTGTGCTGAGCTCGACGATCTTTGTTCTCTATTCGACGAAGACTAAGGTACTTCAACAATCTAAAGTCAGGGTAACTCCAGATTTTTCTAAGTCCAGCTTCAGGCTTAGGTCGACGAATAAGAATCTGAGCTCGATGAACTTGGACCTCAAGTTCACAACTTCTCAGGTCGACGAAGTCAACTTCTCAGGTCGACGAATTCAGTACTCTGCTCGACGATTTCTGGTCGACGATTTGAATCCTTCTCAGTCAAAGACTTCTCAGATTCTAAGTCCACAATTATTCTTCGCTTGACGAATTTGGATCTCTGTTCGACGAATAAAGATTGACAGTGATGATTATCTATTTGACGAATTTGGATCTCAGCTCGACGAATGAATTTTGTTAGTTCGACGAATATTGTAGCAGAATTGACATGTTTCCATTGAAGACTAATTGCTATTGTCTGGTCGACGAACTCATCAGCTCAGCTCGACGAACTGTGAACTCAGCTCGACGATTCCTATTCTTCATTTGACGATTCCAGATTAGGTCTTCTCCAGTTTTCCATCCCTGTTCTTGGCGATGAATCCTGAGTAATTAATGCTCAATCTTCTCGGAATGTTACCATTGGAGCGAGCATTGATCATGGATTATTACATGCCGTTTTTCCATGGGACAGTTAGGGAAATCATTGATTGCAGCTTCCTTCACAGGCCGACTGCATTTACTGCTCAAACATTCAAATTTCGAATGTTCTTTAGTCAGTAAGAAGTCAGAAAAGAAAAGGATTAAGCAGTACTACAGACACACAGACAAAAATAGTACTCAAGAACAATCTTACAAAAATCAATAGTTTTCATACTGCAATCAGCCTAAGACAGAGAACATCATCAAGAAGAAGAAGATCATTCAATCACTATCAAGAGTCTTCTTCCTTCAATCCTCCAAGATAACTTCTGCAGGACAATAATTATTCTATATGTCAAAGAAGTTCCTGAAGCAATCTCTGGTCCAGGCACTCAAAGTCTTGAAGACCTGTCACCCTGAAGCAGTGCTCCAGTTTTCCTGATCCATTCAAGATCTCAGGGGGAGCAATCTGCTAAAATCAATCCACAAGTCTTCTCAGTTGTTATTGAGAAAGAGAAGACCTCATCATCCCTTTTTTATTCTCTGTACATGGTTTTAATTCCCTTCAAAATTATTCCTGGTTTCAAGTCTCCTACCAAAAGACTTGAGGTTTTGGTTTTTGGGCACCTGATCAAAAATCTGAGTGGATACCTTCCAGGGTGGTAGAAGAGTGGATGTACCCAGGTTGGGGAACCACTATAAATTTCTTTGTGTCGTCTGGTTGCCCTTTTTCTTTTGTTTTGGCTGTGCTCTGTGATTGTTTAGGTTACTGTGCTTATTTCCTTATTTGCTAACCTGTTCACTTAGTATTACAGCAAAAGATGTAAAGATTTTTTGTTAGTGAGCATAATACTCTATTCACCCCCCTCTAGAGTATTTCAGATCTAACTTGCACTTTCAAAGACTCTATTCCTTAGGAAATCCAAAGGAAAGATAATCCTAGTCCAAATATATATTGATGACATAATATTTGATTCTACTGAGAATAACCTTTGTAGAAAGTTTGCAAAACTTATGCAAGGGAAATTTGAAATGAGCAGTATGAGAGAACTTAAGTTCTTCTTGGGTCTCCAAGTAAGACAGACTGATGATGGCCTATCCATATCTCAGTCTAAGTTCACCCTGAAGTTAATTAAGAAGTATGGTATGGAGTCATCCACTACCATGAGAACTCCTATGTGGACAAGTGTATCTCTTAGCAAAGATGATGCAGGGAAACCTGTAGATGAAACTTTGTATAGAGGAATAGTTGGCTCCCTCCTACATCTGACTGCTAGTAGACCATATATCATGTATGCTACAGTGTCTGTGCTAGGTACCAATCCTGCCATAAAGAATCTCATCTTATTACTGTCAAAAGGATTTTGAGATATCTTAAGGGCACCCCTAATCTAGGCCTTTGGTATCCTAGGAATAGAGATTTTTTACTAATGAGCTATTCAGATGTAGACTTTGTGTAACACCCCCATCCGTCGCATGGCATATAACAGAAGGTCCAGCTGGAACCCGACGCCATAAAGTACCACAGACAGTAGGGTTACTAAATGAATAAATCAAACCAACCAATTAATACTACACGACACATGTTTTAAAGTAATTTCCATCAAATATGAATGTCTACAACTACAAGGAACCCAAATACACTGGGTAAGATGGCCTTACAAATGTCATAAATATAACATGGACATACATCGCTGCAGGCCGCCACACATAAAATGAAAAACAACTATTCTACGGCCTTCTAGGGCCAGCACAGCAACATGGGCTCCAGCCGCTATTTGGCGCTCGGCTTCCGCAGCACCTGCAAGCACATGTGGCAATAAAGTAACGGTCAGCTAAAAGCCGACCAAATTATAACCACTCGGGAGGCGGTGAGTCGCAATGACAGTATGTTGCTGCTGGAAGTTGCTGTGCACAACTCCCTATTGTGGATACAACATCAGTTAGAAGACTTCCATGGTATTCAGGTAAGTAGAACTCCATTTCTCCGGCAAAACCATTATGTGATTCTACTAGTGCTATTTTCTATTGCTCATAATCCTGTTTCTCATAGTAGAACAAAGCATATAGAAATAAGATACCATTCCCGCCTTCAGGAGCAGGATTAGAGACCATGCACAAATAGAGAAATAAGATATCTCTTTAGAATTTATTAGTACTGATTTACACGGCTTGGCACACGGCCGTAGCTGACATGTTTACAAAGCCTTTAGATGAAACTAAATTCAATATTCTCAAAATTGAAATAGGTATGTTGAACATAAATTAGTTTACAAAGTAGAACTTTATTATGGATTCTACTAGTGCTATTTCTATTGCTCATAATCCTGTTTCTCAAAAGAACAAAGCATTGAAATAAGTCCATTTTCTTAGACATGTAGAGAAATAAGATATCTCTTTAAATTTATTAGAATTTACAACTAGTTGTCAAAGCCTTTAGTGAAACTAAATTCAATATTCTCAAATTGAAATAGGTATGTTGAACATAAATTAGTTTACATTTGGCTAAGTAAAATTGTTGACACAAGAAGTGTCGTGTCGACACATAGTAGTTGGTGTCTATTCCAGGAAAGTGGTGTCGACACATCTAGAGAATCGGTGTCGACACTTCAGAGAAGTGTTAAATTTTCTCAACGTGGTCAGCAAGATAGCCCAAATGCCAAATTAATATCTTCGGAACTACCCAGTTCTCACGTTGAACCAGCGGAAAACCAAGGAACAAGGGTTAATCCCAACAAACAATGGAAGCACAAGCAGGTCTATTAATCATTTACTTCTTTACACCACGAGGCATACATAGAGAGACATGATTTCGCTAGTATAATAGCTGTAAATAGAAAGCACCAAAAAATTCAAGCCGGGCGGACAGAACCGGAGTCCGTCGAGGCCGCCGAGACCGCCGAAGTCGCCCGGACTAAGCTGCAATCCGCCGAATAGCCACGGAGTCCGCCGAAGCCACGAGGCTGCGCGGACACACCGTTATTCGTCTCCTGCTGAACCTGAACTGAGGAACACCCCTACCCGTCTGAAGCCGGCGGACAGGTTATTGAAGCTGGCAAGGATGAAACAGAACTGACAAGCCGCAGAGCGACCTCCTGCTGAGTCCGCAGAGACCGCACACTTCCAAGCACTTGACCAAAGTCACAGCCAAACTCCTGGCTCCTTGAAGCAAACCGCGCGACCTGCACACAGCAAATGTCAGCACTGAAACAATCCGCGCGGACTGACAAACAGAGACCGCAGCTCCTTGCACAACCCAACTTACTGTTCACTCAAGTTACTTAGGTTACTGTAGACCTGCTAGGGGGGTCCTATTTATAGGCGAGGTGAGGAGTGTGGTCATCGCCCAAGAGATAGCGACACCGCCCCAGCCCGTGCGATCGCAAAACACCGTCCGCCAAGTCCGCAAGAACTTAGCCGGTTACCAAGGAAAACCGCCAGGAGCAAGGCAACCATTGACGAACCCTCTCCAGTCCGCCCAAGCTAAGCGGACAAGGCATCAGCCTGCAAAGCTCCAACCACTGCAGGACAGCAAACCCCCTTCAATGGCTGTCCGCACCAACCCGAGGCAGTCCGCAAGACTCACACCTCAATCCGCTACAAATCCACGACCAAAAGCAGCTAGCAACAGTCCGCCCGGTCACAGCGGACTTGGAGGATACGGCGGACAAAATGAACTTAGCACAAAGTGTGACCAAGTCCAAAACCATCAAATGCCAATGCGATCATGGAGGACACAATCTCCCATCCGCCAAACACCCTAGCACAGACCGCCATCAGTCCGCGAGCTCCTTGCACTCCTGCCCCATTGCAGCGGTTATCTCCCGGACTCCAAAACCAGGCCGCCAAACGATCTCCACAGCAAACACCTGCTGTAACACCAGAGCTCGACAAGGCCTCAGCCAGGCTCTACGCTCAGTCCGGAACAACCAAAACCGCGGACACATCAGTCCGCAAGCTTCCCGCGCACACAAGCCAACCCGCCTATCAGCACAAAACTTGCACCACGGCCACTGAGCAAAGCACCAGTCCGCAAGCCTCTCTATCCGCAGATACCAGGCCGCACAAACCGCGGACTCCATGCAACAACCCGCTCAGAAAACAGCCGGCTTCCACCAGACTTTCCACCAGGCCGCACAACGCAGTCCGCCAATGCTGTCCGCCCAGGCCGCCCGGCCTGTCCCGTCACCCACTTCCACTTCACAAATTTCAACACTCCCCCTTGAAGTGAGAAGTGGTGACCAAGCCCAGCAAGCTGCGCAAGCGTTCAAAGGGCCCCTTCTACAGTGGCTTCGTGAAGATGTCAGCAAGATTATCTTCACTCCGAACATGCCCGACCAGCAGAGATCCTTCCAACACCTTCTCCCTGATGAAATGGTGATCAATCTCTATATGCTTGGTCCTAGCGTGACACACTGTATTGTTTACCAGCTTGAGAGCACTCTCATTGTCACCCCGGAGTAAAGTAGGCCCTTGCACTTCTTCATGAACATCCTCTATAAGCCTCCTCAACCAAACGGCTTCCCGAGCAGCCAAGGCCGAAGCCTTATACTCCGCCTCCGTGGTTGAAACCGACACCGAGTCCTGCTTCTTGCTACACCACGAGATGCTGGCTGAACCGCAAGTGAACACATAACCTAAAGTAGACCTCCGATCATCCGAATCACCGCCATAGTCAGCATCCGCGTACCCGAGCAACGCAAACTCCACGTCCCTTCCATAGAGGAGTCCCATATCAGAAGTCACCTTGACATACATCAGAATTCCCTTTGCCGCCACTAGATGAGATTGCCTTGGTTCAGCCATAAACCGACTTACTCGACCAACAACATAAGCTATATCCGGCCTTGTAATTGTCAGATAAATCAAGCTCCCAACAAGAGCCCTGAACACCAAGGGATCATGAAGAACCCTTCCCTCATCTCGTCGAAGCTTTAGCCCAGATTCCAGTGGAGTAGAGCACTTCTTCCCTTCGCCCATGCCAAACCGCTTCACAATGCGATCAGCATACCCTTTCTGGCTAATGAGAACCCCGCACTCCTTCCTCTCCACTTCCAGACCAAGAAAGTGATGCAACTCTCCCAAGTCTTTCATCTCGAAGCGTATAGAAAGCTCAGCCCTGAGCCTTGCTACTTCCTCCTCCGAATTCCCTGTGATGATCATGTCATCCACATACAGCAGGACCAAGACACGTAGCTCTCCCTTCTTCTTGACGAACAAGCTTGAATCCGAGTTAGAAGCAAAGTATCCACAGAATTGCAGGTACTCTGCAATCTTCCCATACCACGCTCTAGGAGCTTGCTTCAACCCGTAGAGAGCCTTCCTGAGTTTGCAGACATAGACCGAATGCTTTTCAGAGACAAAACCAAGCGGCTGATCCATGAAGATATCCTTGTCAATCTCTCCGTAAAGAAAGGCATTCTTCACATCGAGTTGCCACAACCTCCATCCCTTGCTAGCAGCCAAGGCGATCACCACTCTTACTGAAGTCATCTTCGCAACTGGACTGAATGTCTCCTCATAGTCTTCTCCATACTGCTGTGAGAATCCTCTAGCGACCAGGCGAGCCTTGAAACGATCAATGCTCCCATCAGCCTTCTTCTTCAACTTATACACCCACTTGCAAGTAACCAGAGTAATGCCATCAACCTTGGGCACAAGATCCCAGGTTTCATTCTTCTTTAGAGCATCAATCTCTTCCTTCATGGCTCCTTCCCACTCCTTCACTCCAGTGGCCTCGTTGAAGTTTGCAGGCTCTCGCTCATCCAGAGGACCTGCAAAGAAACAAGAGACAAAGCTCACTGCATTCCCATCACAGTACCGAGCCGGTGGCTTAACCACCCTCTTCGATCTCCGAAGAATTGGCTCCTTGATCACGACTTCCGTTGCTTCTTCAGGCTCCACTCCTACCTGGGGCAAGCATTGAGCAGTGCTCCCCCTGCTTCCTGAGCCAGAAGGCTCAGCCTCGGAATTCGAAGCAACAGGAGCTGCTGGTGAAACAACAAGCTCCTCTTCCAAGCCTTCAGCATCCACCACCGGTGCTTCATCAACCTTGCTACTTCCGGTTAGCTCCACCGAGCCACCTCCATATGACGTCAGCTCGTCAAAGACAACGTCTCTTGATACCACGAACTTCTTCGTCACAGGGTCCATGCATTTCCATCCCTTCTTCCGCTCATCGTAGCCAACAAAGACAAGTTTCCTTGCCTTGGCATCCATCTTTGTCCGTGAAGCATTCGAGACATGCACGTAGCAAGTTGAACCGAACACCCTAAGGTGTCCAACACTCGGCTTCTCCTTCTGCAACAGCTCAACTGGAGTCTTCATGTTCATAGGGCTGAGTGGCATCCGATTGATAACATAAGCAGCACAAGACATTCCCTCCGCCCAAAAGGACCTTGGGATATCTTTCGCATGAAGCCAGCATTTGCAGGTCTCCGTCAGATGACGGATCTTCCGCTCCGCTACCCCATTTTGTTGTGGAGTGTGGGAACAAGTAAGCTCCCATTGGATCCCGTGCTTCCTGCAGAAGTTAGAAAACTCGGAGGAGACAAACTCACCCCCGTTATCAGTTCTAAGCTTCTTAATCCGCAAGCCAAGCCGGCCTTCTACCAACTCCTTAAACTCCATAAACAAACAGAATGCTTCCGACTTCTCCTTTAAGAAGTACACCCAAGTATACCTTGAGTAGTCATCAACCAAGACAAGCATGTATCTGCTTTCACCAAGGCTGGCAGTAACCGTCGGTCCCATCAGGTCGCCATGAATACACTCCAATGGTTTCTTGCTCCTTGTTTGTGATTTATCAAATGGAAGGCAATGTGCCTTACCGTATTGACAGCCCGCACAAACATGCCCATCACCAAAGGAGGACAACTTTGGCAAACCCCTCACCAGACTTCTACTAGCCATTGCCTTCAGCTTGTCCATGCCAACATGCCCCAGCCTCTCATGCCAGATAGCAGCACTATCATTGGCTCTCATTCTATCAACATAAGCACTGGTGGAAAGAACAAACAAGTTCTTCACCCTCCTCCCAATATGAGCAACATCAGCCTTAACCACTGATACGTTGTGAAGGAACCTCACGTCTGTTGGCCCAAACAGAACGTGATACCCAACGTCCACCGCATTGGTCACCGAGAAGAGGTTCTTCTTCATGCCCGACACGTGATATACACTCCTTAATGTGAGTGGCCCCTGATCACTACCCAAAGACACGACCCCCTCTTTCTCTACTGTATAAACAGTATTATCAGCAATGATAATAGCTTCATTACCTGAATACGCCTGCATGGAGGTGAAATTTGACTTGTCTCCAGTGAGGTGATGACCACACCCAGAGTCTACGATTCACTCGCCGTTGAAGTCCTCAGCAGACAAGGCACGGACACAAGTGCCCGTCATAAAAGCTCCGCCCCATTCTGTTTCTTCACTTCTCGAGCAAGCTTCCTCCTTTCCCACAACATGCCCAGGATGCAGTTTGACCTTGCATTCCCGCTTGAAGTGCCCTCGCTGATGACACTGGTAGCACTTCAGGTTCTTCTTCCAGTCATTAGGAGCATTGCTCCTCTCCGGTGGATATGAAGTTGAAGTCTCCTTCTCACCAGCGGCCTGCACCTTCTTCTTCTTCTTCTTCCCTTCCAATCCTTTCTTCTTGCCTGAGAAGAGAGCTTCGCTGCCTTCCTGATTCAGATTCACTCCAGCCATCTGCCTTGCTAAGCTCACCTACGAGGCAAGCAGATTCTCCAGCTCCAGCAAAGACGGCTGAGTAGCCCACCCTTGAACAGATGTAACAAAGGCCACATACTCCTTCCGCAAGCCGCGGATAATGTGCCTTTTCATCTTAGCCTCTGAGATAGGCTCATCAGGATCCAGTGCCGACAGCTCAGCACATAAGCTCTTCATCTTTAAGAAGTACTTGGAGATGGAAAGGTCTCCCTGAGTTGCCCTGGCCAACTCATTCTCCAGGAACTGAAGCCGCGCCACATTCTTCCTATTGAACAACTCATCAATGGTTGTCCAAATATCAGCAGTCGACTCACACCCAATGATGTGATCAAACAGTTCCAGAGACACAACTCTCTTCAGAATGAACTCCGCCTTAGCATTTGTTCTTCTCTAGAGCCTAACCTGTTCAGCAGTACCGAAAGCAGCAGTCACTTCCTGTCTGTCGTCACCACCGACGACTTCCCACAGCTCCTCGCCAAGAAGATAACTCTTCATGCACGACTTCCACTTCTTGAAGTTAGTCGACGTTAAGAGTTCAATGCCCAGACCTCTTGAAAAACTCCGTTCCATTGCAAACACCTGTTGGCACCCTTTCAGAAGCTCCGAGCAACAACATAGGTTGAGCACCACTCAATCACTGAGTAACAACGATGGTTGACTTCCGCTCATGCAACTGAACCTCCCTCTGATACCATGTTAAATTTTCTCAACGTGGTCAGCAAGATAGCCCAAACGCCAAATTAATATCTTCGGAACTACCCAGTTCTCACGTTGAACCAGCGAAAAACCAAGGAACAAGGGTTAATCCCAACAAACAATGGAAGCACAAGCAGGTCTATTAATCATTTACTTCTTTACACCACGAGGCATACATAGCGAGACATGATTTCGCTAGTATAACAGCTGTAAACAGAAAGCACCAAAAAATTCAAGCCGGGCGGACAGAACCAGAGTCCACCGAGGCCGCCGAGACTGCCGAGGCCGCCGAAGTCGCCCGAACTAAGCTGCAATTCGCCGAATAGCCACGGAGTCCGCCGAAGCCGCGAGGCCGCGCGGACACACCGTTATTCGTCTCCTGCTGAACCTGAACTGAGGAACACCCCTACCCGCCTGAAGCCGGCGGACAGGTTATTGAAGCTGGCAAGGATGAAACAGAACTGACAAGCCGCAGAGCGACCTCCTACTGAGTCCGCAGAGACCGCACACTTCCAAGCACTTGACCGAAGTCACATCCAAACTCCTGGCTCCTTGAAGCAAACCGCGCGACCTGCACACAACAAATGTCAGCACTGAAACAATCCGCGCGGACTGACAAACAGAGACCGCAGCTCCTTGCACAACCCAACTTACTGTTCACTCAAGTTACTTAGGTTACTGTAGACCTGCCAGGGGGGTCCTATTATAGGCGAGGTGAGGAGTGTGGTCACCGCCCAAGAGATAGCGACACCGCCCCAGCCCGCGCGATCGCAAAACACCGTCTGCCGAGTCCGCAAAAACTTAGCCGGTTACCAAGGAAAACCGCCAAGAGCAAGGCAACCATTGACGAACCCTCTCCAGTCCGCCCAAGCTAAGCGGACAAGGCATCAGCCCGTAAAGCTCCAACCACTACAGGACAGCAAACCCCCTTCAATGGCTGTCCGCACCAACCCGAGGCAGTCTGCAAGACTCAGACCTCAATCCGCCACAAGTCCACGACCAAAAGTAGCTAGCAACAGTCCGCCCGGTCACAGCGGACTTGGCGGATACGGCGGACACAATGAACTTGGCACAAAGTGTGACCAAGTCCAAAACCATCAAAGGCCAATGCGAGCATGGCGGACACAATCTCCCGTCCGCCAAACACCCTAGCACAGACCGCCATCAGTCCGCGAGCTCCTCGCACTCCTGCCCCATCGCAGCAGTCATCTCCCAGACTCCAAAACCAGGCCGCCAAACGATCTCCACAGCAAACACCTGCTGTAACACCAGAGCTCGACAAGGCCTCAGTCAGGCTCTACGCTCAGTCCGCAACAGCCAAAACCGCGGACACATCAGTCCGCAAGCTTCCCGCGGACACAAGCCAACCCGCCTATCAGCACAAAACTTGCACCACAGCCACTGAGCAAAGCACCAGTCCGCAAGCCTCTCTATCCGCAGATACCAGGCCGCACAAACCGCGGACTCCATGCAACAACCCGCTCAGAAAACAGCCGGCTTCCACCAGGCCGCACAACGCAGTCCGCCCAGTCCGCCCAGTCCGCCAATGCTGTCCGCCCAGGCCGCCTGGCCTGTCCCGTCACCCACTTCCACTTCACAAATTTCAACAAGAAGTGGTGTCGACACATCCAGAAGTGGCTTCGACACTTAGAGTAAACACACAGATTCGTCGACCTCAGATCGTCGAACTCGACAAAGTCAAATAGAGTTGATGTCGATTCATTAGAAGTCTGTGTCGACACTTTTCAACAGTGTCGACACATTTAGAGAATGTTGACGCGACTTTTGACCTTCATTACTTAAAAAGGTATAAATAGGTCAACAACATATTATGTCGACACACTCTCCATATTTTCGAGACCAAAACCCTGTGTTGACAACTTCTCTCTTCTCCATCCAAGCTTTCACTCAACCCTAATGGCGCCAAAGCTAGAAGATAGTGTCAATAAAGGTTATGAGCTGGTACGCAACGCCTTTGATAATACGAAAATTGAAATTAAAGCAGTAGTAACTGTAATTACTGAAAATGGGTTGGAATACCTGGTATCTGAACCAACAAAGATATGGGAGAAAGAAATACTAGATTTCTATGGCGCAGCTACTTTGGATTCTACTAGACTTAAAATCAAGTCTACAGTTCAGGGAACTAAGGTTAAACTTACCTTGAAGAGCTTGAGGAAAACTCTTCAACTTCCAAGAACTTAAGAAGAAGAAGAAGTACCTTCATCCAAGACTAGGGAAGCACTTCAATGGTGTGGATTGGATCCCACCTTGAAGATTGGATTAGTAATGAATAGAAAAGGGATGAATCTACAAGGCAAATTCCTTTCAGAAGTAGTGTGAAAAGTCATTCTCTGCAAGACAGGGGGCATGATAGGATTTCAGCCTATATGTTCAGCCTGATGACCAGAATCATCTACAGACTAAACACAGATTGGTCAGTAGTAATATTTGAAAAGATTAAGGAAAGTATTAAAAAGGCAAATCTGGGAAAAAATATGAGTCTCTACTTGGATGGAATAATTTCAGAAGTAATGACACAAACTGCTGGTTCAAAAATCAACCATATGAGAAGAATGGACATAAGGATTATCTCCAGATGGGATAGGGTCCTAACTAAGGATATGCCTGATGAAGAAAGACAAGAGATTCCTGAAAAATCTCCTGCACAAGATATTGGAGGTAGTGCTCAAGTGCAGGGGGAGCCTCATCTTGAGGAAGAGCCAACCCACTTGGAAAGTGAAATGGCTTCACAGACTATACTTGAGGTAATTCAAGAAATTAATCAATCAATTCTCATTAATAAGGATGAAACTCTAACTGAATCTTTGATTGATATTGACCAGCCAACTCAACTACACAGTCAAGCATAAGATGTTATCATGGAGGATACATCTGCTACTGCTAATGCTCTAGAGATAAGAGTATCTCCAGTCCCAACTCAACAAGAGTTTACCCTTGAAGAGTTGTTCCCTGATATAGAGCAAACTGAATTTGAGGGGGAGAAAGCAGACTTTGAGGGGGAGTAAGTTAACATTGAGGAGGAGCAAGTAAGTACTGTGGGGGAGGAGCAAGGGACTCAGGGGGAGCTACCTAGGACTGCACAGGAATTGCCTCTTAGTCCAAAGGATAGAGTTGATATAGCAGTACCTCAGCTTCAGAAGATGAAGCAGAAATTCAAGCCAAAAAGAGGAAGCTGATGGTTTTCAAAAGGAGAAGCCAAAACTATAAAAGGGCTTTACAAACTGCTCCACAATCTTCCCCAACTGCTGATTATAGTTCCTTGTTGATCTCATTGCAAGTAAAGCTAGATGAACAAAGGATTGTCATTGAGAAATATATGGATGAGACCCATAAATATCTACAATTCTCCTTGGCTCAGGATATTAAATCTATAAGATTTGAAGTAAATCTGAATAAGAAGGAAATGACTGATTGTTTCCACAAGGGTGGCAATGCTGTTGTCTTTCTTGCAAAATAACAAGAAGGAATAAAGAATCAAGTTGATGATATGGCTGTTAAACAAGGCTATGTTCTAGAGAATCAACTTAGAATGAATGATAATCTGACAGAATCACATAATATGATTATTACAAAAATGAAGAATCTTGCTACTGCCCAGACTGAGGCAAAGGCTAAAGCCAAGGCAGAGTTTGATAAGCAATTACAAGAAGGCCTAGCTGCTGTAAAAATAGCTATTGAGCAATCTCAAAAGACCATTTCTGCACAGCTATTGAAGTTAAGGTCATTCTATAAAGATGGTGTAAATTATCTTGATGAACAAATCAGATTTCAGAAAGATGACCTCAGGGATCATATTGCCAGAGAAGTTATAAAGGGGGAGAGAGTGTTAGTCAAAGCTGGCTCAAATCATGCTAAATGGATATCTAATAGCATTAGAGCCACACTTGGATATCCACCCCTCTGTGATGATGACAATATAGCTGAGTCAGGTATACACCCTGCTTATTTTGGAGGTGATCAAGCTGAAGTTGCTCAGGTCATTTACCCTCCAGCAGATTTTGAAATGATTCATCAAGAAGTACAGTCAATGTACAACCCTCCAGAGGGTAATAAAAATGTTATCATTGAGAAAGTTGAAATGTCAGAAGCAGCTGTGAATAAAGAGCAAGAAGCTCAACCGTCAAAGAAGAGATTCAGCGAACAGGCTGAGTTAAAGCCTGATTTTGAGCAGTGGAGTCCTACTTCTAGGAATATTATCCCGACTGCCTGGAAAGATGTAAAGGACCAGACCCATGATAGGGGCAAATGGTACACAAAACAAGAATGACAAAAGCATGAAGCTAGATAAGAAGCTATTCTGCAATATGGAAGAAAGGCAAAGGCTGGGAAGCTACCTCCTAATGCTCAGGAGCCTAGCAAATATTTCCCTAAGCCTTTTCATTATTTTGAATGACAAAGAATAAGAGCTGCAGAACAAAAGAAGAAGGATCTGAAGGGCAAGAAGCCAGCTGAAGATACAGATGCTCCTGTACAAGCCAAGATCCAACCAGGCAAAGGAATAGTCATCAAGGAGCCTGAACAGCCTTAGGATAGATTTACTAGATTTCACAACTTTGTGAATTTTAGTGTTAAAAATCTATGTAAACTATTGCTAAAGAAACTTTTGAAAGTTGAAACAAAACAATGATTGATGTTCATTGTGTTAGCATTATTATTCTGTGATGATATCTTATATATGTTTTGTTTAAAAGTTACCCTGTCATATAATGTTTTTGTACATCACCATATATGTTTGTTATGAATGGTGTATATCATTGACTAAGGGTTATGAGTTCTCCAAATAGGGGGAGATTGTTGGGTACATTGGAAAATGTGTACCTGATTTGAAGAAGCCTCACCTTACTCAATGATATGCATCAAGGTGTATTTGATGTTGCTTTGAGTTTATATGTGCAGGTTAAGAAAATGCAAGAATGCAGGAAAAGGTTTCTAAGTCCATATGTCGACACCAGAAGAAGCTGTGTCGACACTTATGAAGGCTTGTGTCGACACTGGAGAAAAGCTGTGTCGACACTTGGAGTTAATTGTGTCGACACTTGGAAAGGCTGTGTCGATACCAGAGGAAACTATGTCAACATACAGAGGCAGTGTCGACACACAGAGAAGCATTGTCGACATCAACTGTGTCGACACATAGAGGCAGTGTCGACACACAGAGAAAATTTAGTCGAGATCAACAATATCGACACACAGAGGCAGTGTCGACACATAGAAACTTAGTCGACATCAATTATGTCGACACACAAAGGCAGTGTCGACACACAGAAGACCTTGTCGACATCAACTGTGTCGACACATAGGACTTGTGTCGACACATGGTAGAATTTCAACAAAGTAAATTTGTATGAAGAAAAGAAGTGACTGTGTCGACAACATAGAACTAGTGTCGACACAATCTATAGAAGCTGTGTAGAGAAGCAGTGTCAACACCAAGAAAGCTGTGTCGACACCACCAAGGCTTGTGTCGACACTTAGTCTACTTGTGTCAACACATGATGAAGTTCAGTCTCGACACTTTGCTGACAGAGACAGAGTTTTAAGAAGTGACTAGATGACTTGACAGCTGCCATTACCAACCGGTCTACTGCAACTGTCAGAGCTGTCAGAAGTTTGTTAGAAACTGGATCAGCCGGTTACCATGGAGAAAGTCTATATAAAGGCATTCTCCTTCAACAAATGATGATTAATAATAGAAGAAAAATACTGATACTGATATAGAATAAAAAGAAGTTGGAGAGAGAGAGCTCCATCTATTGAAGTGCAGATCCTGAACCAGTCCGCTAAGAAGGATTCAGATTGTGATCTGAATTTCAAGAAAGAAGATGATTGAAGATCAACTTCAAAGGAGTTCAACCCTATTGAGTTCAGATTCAAGAAGCTTTGAAGAAAGCTAAGAGTGGTTGTTCTCTGCCATCAGATTCTTCCAAGAACTGATCAAGAAGCCATCCATCTTTTCTCTCTCTACCAGGGTGGTGGTAAAATACAGTGTTAAATCTATTTTCTGTAGGATCTATATAAGATCTGAGCTGTAAGCCTGATTTATAAAGGCTGAGTTGTAGGAGATTTAGATCTCTGAGTGGTAGGCCTTGTTGAAGGCTGAGGTAGGGCTGTGAGCTTGAGTTGTAGGAGATTGTGATCTCTGAGTGTAGGCCTTGTTGAAGGCTGAGGTAGGGCAGATTACCTGAGCTGTAGGAGTGTGGACTCACTCTGAGTTGTAGGAGCCTTGTTTGGGTTCTAAGCTATTGTAAGATCTGAGGATCTGAGGTGAAGAGAAGAAGTTAGGCCGAATCTTGCACACTGCTAGATAGGCGAAGGGGGAAAGTGGATGTACCCAGACCTTGGGGAACCACTATAAAAACTATGTGCAATCTGTGATTGTGTGATTCTGTGAATTCTGTGCTGTGTTAGCTTTAGAATTAACTGTTTCTAAGTAATTAACTGATTAGATATTCTGCCTTAGAAGAAAAAAGAATTACACCTATTCACCCCCTTTAGGTGTTTAGGAACTAATTCTTTCAGAAATCACATGTAGAAGTCCATTTTTCTCCTTTTATTCCATTCGTACGCTATCTAACAATTGGAATTTTTCCTTGTAGCCTGCGACGAACCCTATTCCACAGTAGGGGACACCTCAGGCTCCAAATATAGTTCTACCTCCACCGGCTCCAGCTCCGTTTCAGCAGACCGAGATGGGGCAAACATTGAAGGCCATCCTGGAGGCCTTTAGAGCTCAGCAAGCCCCGACTCCACAGCCAAGTCTCCGGGCCAACTGGATGAGTGTCTTCCGGGCACTTTCCCCTCCATGCTACCTGGGGACGGAGTCGGCAGTTCGCATGGAGGAATGGTTAGATACCATCTTTGAGATGCTTGCGGGGATTTGATGCCCCACTGAGGAGGCAGTTGCTTTGGCAGTCTCCTTCCTAGAGTCACGCGGAAGGAGGTGGTGGAAGTCACAGCTGGACACCACTTTTGCGGATATGGATTGCATAGACATCTCTTGGGGAGAGTTCAGAGCAGCACTTCTGGGACATTTCGTACCTCAGTCGGCAAGGGATGAGTTGGAGGATAGGTTCCTGCAGTTAAGGCAGGGAAAAGGACAGTGCTGGAGTATTACCAGGAGTTCACTCACCTAGCTCGCTATGCGAACTCTTATCAGTTGGACGACGCTGGCTACGCCATGAGGTTCTACAAGGTGCTGCACGACGACATGAGACCAGCCCTCCTCTTCGTCTCCGAGGGAAGCTTGGTCAGGATTCTGGAAATGGCCAATAAAAGGGAAGCATATCAGCTTACAGTCAATGGCCGGAAGAGACCGACCGGCGATGCAGTGATTGGAGGTAGTAGAGACCGTCCTCGAGGCCAGTCATTGGGGAAAGAAGGAATGGAGATCAACCCCATCAGGAGATTGGATAGGAGCAGAGGAACCAGGGGGTATTGGCTCCCCAGCCCTTATGAATGCTGGAGATACCAAGGACAGTAGAGCAGGCACCGGTATGTTTCCAGTGCAATCAACCGGGACATTTCAAGAGGAATTATCCCATGAGGCAAGCACCCTCACCATCACTTCAGGATGCCCCACCTCCTCGGTAGTTCGGTGGCCGAGGACACGACCGAGGACAGGGATATCAGGGCAGAGACCACAAGCCAGAAAGGGAGCAAGTGTATGCTCTAGATCTGGCACAACCGCGGAACCCGAAGCAGGTTATAGCAGGTATGCCAGTACTTTTAAATTCCTTCCTTCCTAAGAGCTCGTTTTCGTAGACATAGACTAGTTAGAAATCAAGAAAAGAAAACTATAATTAGAACACTAAGACACTTAATTACCTCATGCGTGGTTTTCATAAGCGGCAAGCCCGCTCACACACTCTTCGACACCGATTCTTCACACTCGTTTGTGTCAGAAGATTTTGTGAAAGGACTGGAATACATGGAGCAATTCACAGGAAAGATGATGAGGGTATGTCTACCCGATGGATCAGAGCTAATGACCTCTTCTCATTGCAAATTGGAGGCAGAGATCGACGGGAAGGCGTTTGAGGCAACAACGACGATACTGAGGATGCCAGACTATGATCTGATCTTGGGTATGACACAATTGCACTGGAACCATGCCCAAATTGACTGCTTGGCGAAGAGGATCACCGTGAGGCATGGGGACTCCTTTATTGTTATCGAAGGTATTATACCAGCCCCCACATATTATTATTGTCTATGCAGGCCATCAAGGCCCACCTGCAGGGAGACAAGGTTTATCAGGCCCTTTTCGAGATGGTTGTGGCCAAGGATTCAATTTTAGATATTCCAGTGGTGCGAGACTTTGCCGATGTATTTCCGGAGAAACTACCACGGCTACCCCCGCACCGAGAGAAGGACTTCCAGATTCAGCTCGTGCTAGGGGCTAAGTCGGTATCCAGAGCTCCTTACCGAATGGCCCCAAAGGAGTTGGTGGAATTTCAAAGCCAACTTCAAGAGTTAGTGGAGGCCGGGTTCGTCCGGCCTAGCTCTTCACCATGGGGAGCTCCGGTGCTATTCGTCAAAAAGAAGGACGGGACACTTCGGCTGTGTATTGATTATCGGGCCCTGAACAGGCTGACGGTCCGGAATACGTATCCCTTGCCAAGGAGAGACGAGCTATTTGACCAGCTGGAGGGAGCTCATTGGTTCTCAAAGCTGGACCTGAGATCGGGGTACTACCAGCTACGCATTCAGGAGGACATCCCGAAGACAGCCTTCAGTAGTAGATATGGATTGTACGAGTTTACCGTGATGCCCTTCGAGCTCACGAATGCACCTCCGCGTTCATGGTCTTGATGAACCGGGTGTTCGAAGAATATCTGGATGTTTTCATCATCATATTCATTAATGACAATCTTATTTATTCGAGTACGGAAGAGGAGCACGCGAGGCATCTGGCTTTGACTTTAGAGAAGCTCCGAGAGCATAAGATGTATGCTAAGTTCAGCAAGTGCCAATTCTGGCTAAAGGAGGTGGCCTTTTTGGGCTATGACATCAGTGGAGCAGGTTTGGCAGTAGATCCGGCGAAGGTCCAGGAAGTACGAGATTGGCCACCGCTAAAGAAGGCCACGGATGTTCGGAGTTTCTTAGGACTTGCCGGATACTACCAGAAGTTCGTGATGGGATTCTTGCAAATTGCTCTCCCTCTCACATCCTTGATGAAGAAGGAGTCTCCTTTTGTTTGGGCATCACGGTGCGAGGCTGCTTTTCTAGAGCTAAAGGGTCGGCTTACCTCGGCCCCTATCCTTGCTCTTCCATCAGAGAAGGAAGGATTCCAGGTGTACACGGATGCTTCCTACCAGGGGATGGGTGCCGTTTTGATGCAGAACGAGCACGTGATAGTCTATGCCTCCCGTCAGCTGAAGAAACATGAGCAGAATTACCCGGTACATGACTTGGATATGGGGGTAGTTATATTTGCTCTAAAGATCTAGCGACACTACCTCTACGAGGTTCATTGCGATATATTCTCGGACCACAAGAACTTGAAGTACATAGACACGCAGAAGGAGCTGAACATCGGGAAGAGATGCTAGGTGGAGTTTCTGTCGGACTTCCAGTACACCATGCACTACCATCCCAGGAAAGCAAACGTGGTGGTAGACACTCTGAGCCGGAGAGCGAGTACGTCAGGAGTAGGCCCGCAGCTGATGACCTTGGAGTTAGTAGAGTCATTTAAGAAGATGCAGATATCACTAGTGTCCGAGGATGATCTAAAGCTATATACGGAGTACCTGACATCGATGACTGCCACCGATGACATTCAGGATCACATCAGAGACGGGCAGAGGCTGGATGCAAGGGCAGAGCCTATATTCAGAGCCTTGGAGGAAGGCACGACAAGGGATTACTCCTTGAGGGATGGGCATTTATGTCTCAGAGGCAGGGTCTACATACCGGAAGGAAGGCCAGATTCGGGAGGATATCATGTCAGTGGCACACTGTAGTAGATACTCAGTGCACCCGGGGATCACTAAGATGGCAGCGGACCTAAAAAAGATGATGTATTGTCCAGGTATGAAGAAGGACATCACGTATTTTGTGACGCATTGTGAGGCTTGCCAACTCATAAAGGCAGAGTGCAAGAATCCGGCCGGTTTACTACAACCACTTCCGGTGCCTGAGTGGAAGTTTGAGTATATAACCATGGATTTCGTACATGTGCTACCCCGGTCTCGTGTGAGGAATGACTCGATCTGGGTGATAGTGGACAGACTAACGAAGGTGGCCAGATTTATTCCAGTGGCGAAGGACTCTCCGGTCAGTGTATTAGTACAGAGATTCATTGAGCAGTTTGTGCGCTATCATGGAGTACCTAGGACTATCATTTCAGATCGGGATGGGCGGTTTACATCCAAGGAGTGGAGGTCAGTTCAGGCCCATCTAGGTTCTCGGTTGACATTCAGCACGGCTTTTCATCATCAGACCGATGGACATACGGAGCGCACCAACCGTATATTGGAAGATCTTCTGCGCCTATGTATTTTGGACCGCGGTAAGCCTTGGGAGAGATTGCTGCTGCTGATCGAGTTTTCGTACAACAACAACCATCAGTCCAGCATAGGCATGGACCCTTACGAGACATTATATGGACGAAGGTGCAAGACCCCACTATCATGGATTCAGGATGAAGATCCACAAGCACTCGGCTCGGAGTTCGTGGAGGATACTGATGCTCCGATAAGATTGATCCGGGACAGGATGTTGGAAGCCCAGAGCAGGCAGGCCAAATATTACGATGTGAGGCATCGTCAGGTGGAATTCCAGGTGGGAGACCGGGTTTTCTTAAAGATACGGCCGATGCATGGAGTCTCACGGGTTCACGGGCGGAAGAAGCTCAGTCCAAGATATATGGGGCCTTACAGGATCCTGGAGCGGATCAACCCCTTGGCTTATAGGCTGGAGCTACCGTCGGAGTTAGTAGGATTGCATGACGTCTTCCACGTCTCCTCACTATGGATGGCTCTACTATACCCTCAGCAGCTGATTTCCACAGTCGACGGTCTGGTGGCCTCAGATCGATCAGTCAGCTTGTAGCCGATCAGGATCGATGACACGACAGTGCGGGTTTTGCGACGCAAGAAGGTTCCGCTAGTCAAGGTTCTGTGGAGAAACCATGGGTAGGAGGAGCAAACATGGGAGCCAAAGGACTTGATGCAGCAAAATTACCCGGAGCTCTTCGAGTCAGGTATACCTTAAACCTTAGGGATGTTACAAGTTTCTTTTATTTCAGTAGAAACCCCTGTAGGCTTAACTTTAATTTCGAGGACGAAATTTTTATTTTTATATATTGGGATTTGTAACATCCCTCAAACAACTAGACTCCTAATAGTGGTTTTGTCATGACTAGGTCATGACAAAACCCTAGGAAGTCCAAGTAGACTAGGTGAACTTAGGTAGGAGGTGAAGGCCAACATGGTCTGCAAATAGTAGAATTCTAAACACAAGTTTAGGATGACCTCAGGGCTACAACTTGATCCTATGACCCGACCACAACACCCCTAACACCTTGGGTAGTCCATAGAGCCACTAAGGATCCACTGTGGGCAGTCAAAGTGGTTAAGTTCACCTAAGTCAACCCTAACCCTAAATGGGTCAAACTAGCTTACTTAGGGTCAATTGACCTTCCCTTAGCCAAGTGGACCCCACCCATGCCCTCCTAACCCTAAAGTGAGGTCAATGAGTCACCAAGGACCCATTGGGGTCAACCTTAGTGGCTAAGTTGACCCAAGTTAACTCTAGCCTCAAAGTGGTCAAAGTGCCCTTACTAAGGGTCATGTGACCTCCAAGGTGCCAAGTCAACCCTACCCATACCTACCTAGACCTTAGGGGAGTCCAATGGGTCACCAAGGATCCATTGATGGTGATACAAAAGGTTAATTTGACCAAAGTCAACCCTAAGCTAAGGTCAAGTCAAACTTAGCTCAAAAGGCTAACTCATGCTCAAGCCTCTAGCCACTTGGGCTAACCACCTCCTAACCACTTTGTATTAGCTTAGTGGGCTGCATTTAGGCTAGGGCCATGAACAAAACCAACCATGAGGGGCAAGGAGAGAGAAATCTTCAATTTCTCTTTAATGGAGGAGAGAGAAAAGGAGTTAGTACATTCATGGCTTGGGGAAGCCAAGGACCACCCCTTTTATTGCTTGATTCATTCCCCCATTCAGTGTGGAGAAGGCCAGGGATCATCCTGGTGGCTGATCAGGGCTAGGGGAGGAGAACCACCATGGTCTAAAAATGAGTTTCTTGGCCATTAATGGTGACATTAAGGAAGGACCTTCTCCTCCCCCCATTAAGGGTTGGATTCAACTCCTCTGAGGGAGAGGAGAAGTTCCCAGCCGTTTCCTGGATGAATTGAGCCCAGATTCACCCCCCCCATACCATGGACGAAAGTTACATTAAGGGGCCATTAATGGCCACTTGCAGCTTGGCCCCTCCCCTCCCCCTTTTCACTCACCTAAAAGCATCCTTGGATCCAGGGCAAGCTTTTCCACACCTTACCCGAAGGAGACAAGAGAGTTCACTGTATTGTTGCAGAGCACCGACGACACCTCCGCCACCAATGGCATTCCGGTGATCGACGCGTCTCCAGGACGCAAGCAAGGTCCTCCCCTTCTCCTTCATCCATGGGTAGATCATAAGACTAATTAGGAGCAATAATTGGGCTCAATTGAGTCCGATCGGGAGAAGCTTTCTCCTGGTTTTTTTCGCAATTTTTAACTTGTTGAGTTCGCCAGAATAGGCCCCTCCGGCGGCTGTGCCGCCGCCTGGCAATAGCCACCACCTTAACAGAGGTGGTGGTGGCGGTGGCCGGCCAGGGAGGTGGCCGGATGGCCGGCTATGGCGGCTGGAAGTAGCTCCATGATGGTTCAATCCTAACCGTCTGTTGGAGGAAGAAGATGAGCCAGAGCCGCTGGATCCCCTTTAAGATTCGTGCTGACGATTAATCAAACTATAGGATATATATTTTCATATCATTTCATTTCTGTCACACTATTTGTATTTAATGTTTCTGATTATTAACAATATCTAGATGCAAAATCTGGAAAGTGATGAATATCAAAATTGTGGCCATAGGAGTGTACATTATTTTAAAATTGGTTTGAACCAATTTGGGTGCCTGGTTTGACCAAGGCACTCATTTTGGTGGGATCTATACCTAGGGTTAGACATAAACTAAAATGGGTGCCCCCACCTCATCCCTTGTCCAAATGACCTGAAATTTGGACAGAGAGTCACCCTAATCTGTACCTAGGTTCTGCCCAACAATGAGAATTTTTGGGGACAAGTTTTTTTTATAGTTTTTGAAATCATTTAAATATCATAGGGTAAATTAAGTTAGGGACCTAAAGACCTCCAAACCCTCCAAAATTTTGGTGAGTAGTCCCTAGGGTCATCAGGAGGTTCTGTATAAATTTTCACCTCATTTTGAGTTGATTTGGTTGGGGAATGGGCAAACCATAGCCTTGCCCTAATAAAGGGTATTTAGGTCAAAAGTGCACTTTGAGGTTTAAGTGGCCAAATCACCTCAACAGAGGATGAAACCTTGTCCACTGGTGTGAATCATGAATTTTTACATCCTCATATGGGTTATGGGGTGGTGTAGGGTAGGATTGCCCTAGGACCCAGTTCAATCCCTAAGTTTGGACTTTGGGGGTTTATAAAGGACATATGGTCAAATGCCCTTGTATGGATTTGAAATTTGGTAGAGAGGACTCTATGGTAGCTAAGGTTCTCTGGTAGAAATATTAGAGGATTTGGAGATGCATAAACCCCTCAAAACCCTAACCTAGTTTAGGTCACAAACTTTAAATTTGAAGGGTAGGAAATTAGAACTCCCTGAAAACTTGTGAAACTTTTTTAGTGTATTCATAATGTCATTATAAGCCTTGGATAATTTTATTGAGAATTTTAGATTATTAATTTTAGTATCACCTTTGTAATACCAGTATTAGCCCTAATTAATTATGTTTTTATTTTGATCTTAATGTCCATTAGATGACTATGAAATTAGGGTATAGTGCGTTTTAGACCATTATAATCATACATGAATTTTATTGTAATTTTCAGATGTACATTTCCAGTACTTACTTCACAAGTGTATAAATACGAGAATATGATCAATAATAGATTTAGAGCTCCCTTTTTATTGGAAAATTATGAAACTTGAACAGTAGTGTTTCTAGGTCAATATTCTCATATGGGAATTTTATTAAAATTTTTAGATGAATAATTGTTGTACTGAGTTCATTAACTTGTTAACTTGGAATATTATGATAAAATCAAGTTCAGAGTTCATTATTCACTAATAAATTATGAAACTTGACATGGAGTGTTTTTATGTCTTTATATTCATCCTTGAATTTTCTCAGAATTTTTAAAGGTATATTGACAGTACTTGTCTCTTTAATTTGTTTATTATAGGTTATGTTCAAAAATTATGTTTAGAGGTTTAAGTCTTACTGCAAAATTTGGAGATCTTGAATTTACTGATAAATAGTTGTATTTTATTTATCATAAATTTATGGAACATTTTGCATGCCTGAAAATAGTACTTCATGCTCAAACTAAGGCATTTGAATCTCCTTGAAATTAAATAAATTATTAAGTTAATTAGGAAAATTATAAAATTCTGGATTTAGGCTAATCATGCCATGATAGATCTCCAATAAATATTATATGGATTTTGGATGATAATTTGGAGTACCTCCCATTGTATACATCATATAGCTTAGGATGGTCTGCGTTTAGTAAAAACTGCAGAAATCATAACATGGTGCAGAATGAGCCTAGGGAGTTGGGATATTAGTGTATGTATCAGGTAAGTGAAATGAGATTATCGCCGGGAGTCGTGATGAGGAGTGGGATGTTTGATTAGTGTTAAGAGGTGCTCGGGGTCGACGAAACATCGTCTTCCCCGTGGAGAGAGAAATAGTCAAAATGCACTAGAGTTAGATCCATTACAACATTAAAGGGATTGAGAGTTGGGTAACAACCAATAATAGTAAGTGTCTTCCGAAAGGGAACGATGAGCTTCAGCTACCATCATAGTTCCTAGTGCCCTCGAGAGCCCTTCACGGGGAATACCTTGTGTAGTCCTGGGCTAATATAAACAGTAGGAATAATAAACTTCAAGAGCAACTAGTATAACTAGGGTTTCACATTCATACACCTGGTAGCTCGGGAGGTTGGTTAGGTTTGTTTGATTGGCCATCCGGACGATAGGTTTGGAAGGTACATGTAACGAACGAGATAGTCCGGGGAGCCGGTGACTCGGACGGATTTGGCTATAAATAAGGTAGTGGGTCTTCGGTATTGGACGATCATTCACACCGAGGTCGAT
Organism: Platanthera guangdongensis; assembly: GCA_039583875.1. Classification (NCBI taxonomy): domain Eukaryota; kingdom Viridiplantae; phylum Streptophyta; class Magnoliopsida; order Asparagales; family Orchidaceae; genus Platanthera; species Platanthera guangdongensis. The sequence continues at coordinate 198,537,682 of CM077163.1, read as the reverse complement.
ACGTTGACTCGGCGGTGTGGGACACTTAGCCAAATAAAGTCTGGTGGATATGTCCAGCATTAGTACGCAGAGACTCTAGGTTGTGTCCTTCTAGAGGCGTACGTAAGGGATATGCCTGGTAGTGTGGATACTTGCCTAGGAGTGGGGTCCCGACCCACTGTCTCCATTTGCCACTACGGAGGTTCCTGGGAATGAAGCTAGCTGCCCAAATGGGGGGAACTAAAGGTTTGTGCGCATAGAGTCGTGTGCGAGAGTTGCACTTGCATGAATCATGACATAACATATCACTACACTCATACTTGCTTACAACCGAACACCCCAACGTATAAATTGGTATGAGACTTTTTATACGATGGGAGCCTTGGAGAAGATCCCTTAACTTATAATTTTGTATGAGCATTCATATAAGTTAAGGCTACTTACTTCTTACCTTGTCTTTCTTACATATGCTGCTTGTTCTACTTGTTTACGTTACTGCTTACTATTGTAGAACTGCTAGTTTGTACTTTCCTTCCTTAAGCTGTTTATACAATATAAATAACTGCTAAATTAGTTCCACTATCACCTGCTTTGCTTACTCTCCACCTTTGTAGCTTCCCTTTCCTCCACCCCGCTCGGTGCCTAGGAGCCATGGGGGAGGGGTAGGGGATGATAGGACTTAGTCTTTATGAATAATGGTTTTCGGACCACAATATTACAGGGGCTCCGGATGGGAGATAGGGACCAGCAGCTCAGGGACCAGCACCAGCGGAGTACGATGCGCATGGAGGTGGGACAGTCTAGTATCGGAGCACTGGTGACCAGCTCCGTGAGTGATTAGTCTTTCTTATAGCTTTCGCGAGAGATTGTAGTGAGGATCTGATGAACCTGGCTTAAACTCGTTTATTTTTCATCTGTACTATTCTTTGTAGTACTCTCTCTCTCTTTTCGATATATGGACTTGTTGTGGTTTCTCATTATATATGATGTTTGTGGACTCAGATGTATTTCATTTATGATTACTGTTCTCTCTTTGATGATCGAAAAGACCGGCAGAATTGGAGTTTTGTAGTGGAGGCCTTCCCGAGTGTCGGTGCCACCGCAAAACGACGATTCTGGGCATAAGACTCCCGGGTTTGAAAAAAAAATGGGGTCTTACACGTTGAGGTTTTCTCCCGTGCTCACAAAAGCATTCAAGTGAGCGTAGGAGGTTGAGCGAACTAGAGAAGGAGCAGAGCGAGTTTTGAGAGGAGAAACGATCTAAGTCCCACGTTCTCACCGGAAAATCTCAAAGCTCTCTCTGGTCTCTGGAGTTGCTTGTCTTCAAATGGAGATCCGAGGGGGCTTTTTAAAGCTTTCTGAAGAGATATGCTCGTAATTGTGGCAGGCTGAATCTTAAGTTGGTGAATGACATTGCTCTGTTTTGTTCACTTAGATAACCAATTTTCATGAAATGACGAATGTGCCCCTCAGGTGGTTTGGGCTGCCCAGGCAGGCTGCCCAGCGGCGGCGGTGGCCAACGGCAACCTGAGGCGGTGGCAGAGGCTGTAGGCGGCATTGGATGCCTGTGCATGCTACGTGAACGTACACACTCAAGGGGCGCGCAAACGCGCTTGTACCCCGCATTCTGGGGATGCCCACGTGTGGTCTCCCCATGCGCTACGTGTGTGCGGGCACTGCTGGGCGTACGTGACTTTCGCGGGAGAGACGCGCACGTGCTACACGCATGCACAACATTACGTGCGCGCGTGCAAGGGGTACACACTCGTTTTGAGTGTGAGTACTAATGGGTGTGCTATGGCAGGCCGCCTGTGCAGGCCGACCTGAGTGCATGCATGCTCTCTTCATGTGCTCATGCATGATGTTCGCATGCGTGCTTGATTGGGTTGGCTTGCCTTCGTGTCCTTGGTTGAAATCTTCCCGGTCTGACTAAGAAAATTCACGGGGAACCCCATCAGCGCGATTACTCGGGGAGAGATGATCCAATCTGCCATTCTATTAGTTTGAAGACATTGTTTCCATCCAGAACATGACAAACACATTCAAGTACAGGCTTATTGTCATCACCTTCCGAGGGAAGGCCATAAATTGGTTTCATCTGCTTGCTAAAGGTTTCGTCTATTACTTTGAGGACTTATGCTGAAGAGCGACGATGTGAATTTCCACAGCAAAGAAGAGGAAGATGGAGACAACGCCCTGTTCTATCTAACTCAAGGAGTGCACAAGACATTGGGGAACTACATTGACCATTTCTAGGAAGGGGTTCTAGACATCTAGGATGTGGATATCTTCACCTTGTAGCTAGCCCTGACATTCGACCTAAGAGAATGCATATTCAAGCTAGAGATCTGTAAATATCCTCTCTTGTCCTACAAGGAACTAATCGAGAGGGCCATTATTTATGTTCAAGGAGAGTCATTGAACTGTGGCTTTCTTTCCAGGCTCACAAGGGTGACCCAAGAGGAAGAAGGCGAAGAGGGGAAGGCTTGGGTATGCGAGGAGGAACCTCAGAGCCAGAAAGGGAAGGGATAAGTAGAGAGAAGATGAGAGGATCCGAAGAGCATAGAAGAACCCAGGAGGGAGGGGCCGAGAAGGAGAGAAGTGGGGAGGCCCTTTGTGGCTCACGGAGCGTCAAGAAGAAGAGAGAAGGTATCAAGTTTCTATCAATATGTCATCGTGGAGGCTGACAAGAAGGCCCCAATACCATGGTTTAGGAAGAAGGTTCTCTCCAAAGAGGAGGAATATCTACCAAGGTGAGGCGCCAAGAGGGAGGATGCAAGGAAGCAATGACCATTGCCTGGTAAGGAAATATCATCAACTGAAAAATAATCATAGAAGGCACCAGGTAGAGGAAGTATCCCTCTACTTTGAATTGAATCAGTTGGAAAGGCATGAGAACATGGCTTGCCCAGATTTTTGGGAATCTAGGAGGAGGCTTGCAACAAGAGGAGTTGGAGGAGAGCAGCATATACAGGAAGCTCCGGTCGAGTAGACAACATTCCCAGCTCCCATTTGTGGGAGGAATTAAGATCGGGTCAACCAAGTAAGTCTCAGAAAAGTGGTCCATAGAGTTGGAGGAGGAGCAGTAAGGGTGATCCACGGGGAGCCGGGCTAGGAGCTTCCAATAAGAGGAGTCTCCATTAACTCTACCACAAGAACTTCGCCTCAACCCCTCAGGCACCGCCCCCATTGGATGAGATCACCTTCTTAGAGGAGGATATGTTAGGGAATGAGAATCCCTATCATAATGCCATTATGATCAAGAAAGCAATGGAGGACTTCATTGTTGACAGCATCCTGGTAGACAATATGAGCTCGGTAAAGATCATCTTTAAAAAGATGTTTGGTAGATTGAAAGTGGAGGCAGGAAGGATGCAAGATTTAAATGGTCCCCTCTTTGTCTTCTCTAGAGAGAAGAAGGATATGGAGGGAGGAGAAAATCCGTAGGTAACACTCGGAGACACCTCAATCAAGTGTTGATTCATCATTGTCGATGGCCAAGTTACTACAAGGTAATCTTCGGAAGGCTGCTTATCAACCTTTTCAAGGTTGTCCCATCTTACTACCACTAGTGCTTGAAATATTGCCAATGAGATGTACATGTGAGGATCATGAGAGATCCAAGAGTTACTATGGAGTATTATCTCAGCGTCATCAATACCATTAGTTGGATGGAGGATGTAGTGAGGATAGATAAGGTGCTGGAAGGGATGGATAATAGTAGTCTGCAGAAGAGCTGAATGAAGTGGAAGTGTTACCAGAAGGCGAGAGCCCGGGTTGCTGAAGATCGGAGGATCCTTGGAGCTCGACAGGAAAAGGGAGATGGTGGAGTGTCTGTAGAAGAATATGGACATATTCGCTTGGAATGTTTCAAAAATTCCATGGATCGACGACGAGGTCGTATTGTAACACCTCCATTCATCACATAAAATATAACAGAGGGTCCGGCCGGGGCCCCACACCATATCCCACAGATAGTCGTCCGAGTTACATGTTAATATCAAAAGACTACTAAACGAATCCCAACTCAGAGCATTCTAGAGGAAGCTTCAAAGGTTTAACTGAATTCAATACATGCGAAATCCACTATATATGTATAAATATATCTCATGAATGTTTACAAAATACACAAAATGATACGACCTTAAGGCCTTACAACTGTTTCCATTACAACAAGTTTTTTCATACATCTGCACGTACGCCGACCACACATGAAATAGTAAACGTTCGCCTTTGGGCCTTCAAGGGCCAGCCAATTGCAGCATAAGGGACTTCAACCCGCTACTTTCAACTTAGCTCTCCAGCACCTGCATAGCATAACCCACCAAAATGTGGTAAACAAAGCAACAATCAACATTAACTGACCAATTTATAACGACCACACCCCTCACTCGGGGTTGTGGTTCTCCTTCCCTGCAAGCAGCAACATATATATATTTTTGGCAATAGGAACGTGCAACTGAAGCACCATTCACCACAGACGCAGGCTCGATCAGCCGTATGCCCCGTGCACTCAGGGCACATTCTCGATGTACCGGATCTCCCGGGTACCACAACCATCCACAGTCCCAGACTTGATGGTCTAAACTTAAGCATTTCTCTCTTTTCTTCCGATGAGTCGACAAAGTCAAAGGAACTCTCGCAGATTCAATCTGGTGACTCACTCATAGTCGATCGTCATAAGGTGGGTCAGGTTAGCCAAAGCTCATTGCTCAAACAGTCATGCGCTGAAAGCCGAAACCTTCATGGCCGTGACATGACACGGGTTCAATGCCCCCCTTGTGCCCAAGCAGGACTATTTAAGTTCTCGCTAATATAGCCCGCAGGTCTCCCAGAGACAGGCTTCACAACTAATGACATACAGGTCTCCACGAGATAGTCCTCACAAACTTAACTCACTGGGAGATAGCGCAGACGGTAGCACTACCACTGCGTGGTAGGGACAAAAGTTGCTTCTTCCACATTTTGGGTGTTTTCCTTGAGATCATCTCTAGTACTATCATTACAGCATCCTGCACACCCACAAACCCCGAATTCTACACATTAAACCACATGTTTTATCCACAGAGTCTTCTCCGGCACGCAAATAATTTCATCACCAATCCAGACCAACCTGTCTAGATGGGATTAACACAACATGACTATTCCGTACTTCCATTCCGGATCTAAATGAAAGTTTACCGGAGATCATAATGATCTACCTACTAGAAACCACCTTTTTCCACCTTTGGTCAGAGGTTCCATACACGTATGTAAATTGAGAACTTCACTTGTCCAAGGATAAAGTCGTTACTCTTATAGATCTTTTTGGAGCCATGAATAGTCTTCTATCTAGATGAAAAGGAGCGCCTCACTTCCTCATCACGGATCTTACTTCGGCTCTTGATTTCGATCACGAGATCTCCTTCACTAAGCTTACAACACCAAGCCTCAACCTCTTTCCCTCAAGAACTTAAAGTACCAAGATAGAGAGAAAAGTGAGAGTTCAATCTCATTCCCAGCTTTTATTTAGAGGCTACCGCCGCGCAGTATCTATTACCGCCGTGCAGTATCATAGGCAGTTGCCGCTTAGGCCAATCGACATCGCACTGTCGCTCCAAAACAGCCTCCACCTTACTGCCACGTGGCATCTACCACCGCGCGTCAAGCTACTATCGTCGCGCGGTACATTAATTCGAGCTATCGCCGCGCATTTGCTCCTACTGCCGCGTGGTAGTCACTCAACGCTACGTCGAAATCGTTGAGTGATAGCCACGTGCTAGCCCACTACCGCCCCCGCGGTAGTCCTTTCAATGCTTTGTCGAAAGCATTGAGTGTGTTGAGAGGTAGCACCGCACACTAACTTTACTATCGGCACACGGTATATACCCGAGCCGTCAGTTGATTTAATTCAATGGCTAATGCTGGCATTAACACTACCGTTGCGCGTTAACTTCCAATTCTTCCTTTTTAAGATTTTTGGGGCGTTACAAACCTCCCCTCCTTATAGAAATTTTGTCTCGAAATTTGATATATATGTACATGAAAATAGTACATAAGTTTACAACATGATTTTAAAAAAATTACTCGGGAAATTCCTCTCGCATGGTTTGCTCATGCTCCCATGTCAATTCTTCACGGCCACAATTGTCGCAACGGATTTTGACCACCCCGAATGTATTGTTTCGTAGCTGCTTGACCTCTATATCCACGATTCGAATTGTCCTGATCTTCGTCGTCAGCCCACCATCGACCGATACTTGATCATCAACCACTAATTGCTTCAGCTCTTTCAAAGCTTTCCGTAACACCGATGTGTGAAACACATCACGCAAACCACTTAGCTCTGTCGAAAGAGCTAATTGATAGATAGCTTCTCCAATCTGCTTAACCACTTCGAAAGGACCAAGATACCTCAGACTCAAAATTTTCAAGCGCTGAATCCTGGGCACGCCTTTGAATGACTTTATCTTTAGATATACCTAATAGCCAACCGCAAACTCCACGTTTCGATGTTTGGCATTGTAGTACTTTACATGCCTATCTCGGGCTACTAATAGCCGCTCTCATATAGTACGTATCATCGAATTTGCATCTTCGACCTCTTTATGCTTGAATAACTTCAAATCGCCTGTTTTCGCCCAAGCTAAAGGAGTACGACACTTCCTACTATATAAAGCTTCGAAGGGCGCCATCTGAATGCTAGCTTGATAGCTATTATTATAGGAGAACTCGGTCATATAAAGATGGTTGTCCCACCTCTTTCCGAAATCCAAGGTGCACATCTGGAGCATATCCTTCATTATTCTGTTGGTCCTCTCTGTCTGATCATCTGTTTACAGATGAAAGACCGTACTGAACTTCAGTTGAGTACCCAACAACTGGTGGATTAGCCTCCAATTAGCAGAAGTAAAGCGCCCATCTCAGTCACTGACGATGCTACGGGGCACACCGTGCAATCGTACTGTGTTGTCCACGTACAACTCAGCCAGTCTTTCCACTGAATCTTCCTTCTTATTTGGTATGATGTGAGATACCTTTGTATGAAAGTGAGGGATATATCTACTTTACACTAGGGGGGGGGGGTGAATTGTGTATATTAAAAACTTTAATTTATTTTTATAGACGATTAAAATTAGTGGTATGTATATATATATATATAGAGAGAGAGAATAACCACAACACACAAATAAGAAGAATAACAATCACAGACGACACAAGGAAATTTATAGTATTTCCCCAATAAATCTAGGTACGTCCACTCTTCTACCACCCTGGTAGGAATCCACTACAGGTTTTGGATCAGGTGTCCTATCACTAGAAGATCTATTTTCTAAGGGAGATCTAGCATGCCTTTGAGCTTTTGTTCAGGTGCTTAAAAACCAAGCTTAAGTCTTTTGATCAGGTGACTTAGGAACCAAAAGATAACTTTTGAAGGGAGTTAAAAACCCTGTACATAGTTTATGAAATAAACTAAAAAGAAAATATGTTGGCCTCTCTGTCAAGGGTCTTTGGGAAGACTAAGTGGATTGATGATGCAAAAAGCTTCCCCTGATTTATGTAGAGATTATGATCAAGAGAGGGAGACTTTTTTTCTGGGTGTAGGCCTTCAAGAATATTATTTCTCTCTAGTTGAAATTTCAGACTGATGTGAAATTGATTGTCTCTTGGAGAGTCAGAAGCAAGTTATCCAAAATCTTTGTGTGTGTCTCAGTCAGTAACCCCAAAATCCATTAGATAATAACCATCAATTTTCTGAATATATATACTCTGAGAGGAATTCAAACATTTGATTTTTAAAAACATTCCTTGAAACATCTGAAGAATCTCTGAGGATTTGTAACGGCTAGATTTAAATATTTGGAATTAAATTATTCCTTAACCACCCTGGTAATTAATTAGAATAATAACTCTGTGATAATTCCATATTTAATGCTGCCAGAAATGGTTATATTCATTAAGAATATTCAGCATTAAATACTAGAGTATAACTGACTGAAATTAAGCCTGAAATCATTCTGCCTCTGAATAAATATAACTGCCTAAACACTGCAAAGAATTAGTCGAACTGAACTTGGAAATCATCGATCAGAGGCTGGAGTTCGTCGAGCTAAATATGTCATTCGTCGAACTGGGCTTGGCTATCGTCGAGCTGAGCTGCAGAGTTGTGGTCAGAGTTCGTTGACCGGAACTAAGCTTTCATCAAGCTAAACTTAGAGGTAGAACTCTGAGTTCGTCGAGCTGAGCTCGGTGATCGTCGAACTGCGCATAGCTTTTGTCGAACTGAATTTCTGCTGGAATTCCTTCTGAGGCAATAACCCTGGAAATAACCTATGACCCTAGACTATACAAAGTGGGTAAAACTAATCATCCTAAATAAATGATAGAGATTCTAGCCCAAATAAGTAATAGAGTTCCAACAATCTCACCCTATTTGGGTGAGGATACTATCTACAATAGAAAAACTCAAAGCAGAGAATATCTAGCAGAAAAACTTTCAGCAGATAAAATAAAGTGCTTTGAGAGTTCAAAAACATAAACACAGTTTAAAGATATAATTACAAACTAAGAATCTTTTTTAGGAGCTTCTAAGAGAGAATCAGAATATGATTTAGTAAAGATCAACTTCCTGTTTGGATCAGCAGCTTCTCTTTGACTCATCTTTAAATCCTGAGAGCCAATGATCTTCATAGAGGTAGTCCTTGGCACAACTGCTTCTGGATGCAATCTCATGTACTTATCTACATTGAACAAGTTCTTCACCTGATATCTGTCAAGCTCCTTCTGTCTATAAGAGGACATGGTGGAGAACTAAGAGGTGTCCTTTCCTTCTACTTTAGCTTTCTTAATCTGTGATAGAGCAATAAGATCATTGAACATATCCATTCTGAAATTTGGATCCATCTCTGGATCATATGCTGGTGAAGGAGGCTTCTCTTGATCTGATTGCTGTGAACTGCTTTGACTTGACTGATGGTTGCTTTGCTTTGTTTACTGCTACTGACTGCTTTGCGAATCTGACCTTGAAGGTCTATCCTTTCTGTCTTGAGAGGATCTTAAATAATGAGAAGAAGTAGGCCTTTGAGAATGAGAAACATTTCCTGCTGCTCCTGCTGCTGGAGGAGGAGGAGGAGGTCCTCTCCAAGTTTTTGGAGGTGAAGAGTATCTCCTCATCTTCTTCCTGTTCTTTTGCTCATTCTTAGAGAATCTCATCTAGTGGGGGAGGTCTGGAGTGAGGGGTATTCCATGCAGAATATAATATGGAATATCTGCATTAGAAGAAGTTTTAAGAGCAACCTTTGCAGGAGCCTTCTTCTTTAATTTCCTTTTCTTAGGTCCAAAATCTTCTGAGTCCTCTGATTCCGAGTCATCATTGGACTCTTCTGCTGGCAGATCATATAAATCATCTAACTACTTAAGCAAATCAGTCTGATCATGAACTTGAACATCTGGCTGTATATTAACAGTATCTACAACATCTTGTATATGTACTCTATCATCTTCTTGTTCTATGTATTGAAAAAGAATGTTATCAAAATTGGTCATTGGAGATTCATCCCATACAAAAGTAGGAGGGGAAGAAACTTGCTCTATAATATTCATTGAATTCTCAATAACTAAAGGCTGAGAGAATGGAGAAATGATTTAAGAAATAACTGTAAGGCTGACCCTTAGTTGTTTTAAAACTGAAGGACTAACAGGAGCAGTATAGCATATTATAACTTTAGAAAGAACAAGCTCAAAAATTGGATAATAACTATGCAGAGTATAAAAGCTGATAATAAAGAATGCAAATTAATTGAGGGATGAATAAAGGCATCACCAACAGTAACAACTTCTAGTACTACTGCTGCTTCTTCTTCTTCTTCAACTGAACTAATCATATCTGTATCCTATGATTGAATAAAAATTACAGTAGACTGTCTGGAGCTTATGCTGCTACTGCAACTAGAACTGTCGGAGCTTCTTCATCAAACAACTCCCCCTGCCTAGATCCAGGGCAACCTGAATCTAGGCCCCAGAAGAAGGGACAGTTTGGAGAGTGTCAATTCTAGAAGAAAGTTCAGAGATGGAAGCAAGTACAGGAGCTATGGAGTCATCCAGTAACTTCTTAAGTGTTGGAGTAATAAGATCAATAAGATTAGCATCAATGGAAGAAAAATCAAAATACATATATTCAGGAGTGGCCTGAGCAGATGTCGAGGATGGAATTTGAGTAGAGGAAGATGGAGCAGATGTGGTTGTATAGGCGGAACATATATTGAATGCCTGAGGAATGGAGGTAGAAGGAATGACATAGTGGATGTCATTTGAAATGATTTCCTCCTAGATATGTGATTGTGGTGGAGATATTTAAGGTGGAGCTGAATGTGGTGGAGAGGAATGTAGAAGAGAGAAGTGTGGAGGAAAGGAAAGTAGTGGAGATTTAGGTGGTGACTGATGAATGGTGGAATGTGGATGGATTGATGTGGATGGAATATCATCAATGAGATGAGGTGGTACTGGTGGCTGAGGAATTGGTGAATCAACATGTGGAGTTGATAATGGAATTTGTTTAGATAATGAAGGTTGATGAGATGGAGATGACTTCCTAGGAGAATGTGTTGGAGATGGTAGGGGAGAAGAAATATGAAGAGCATAAACTTTTGCTAGGGTTAGGATAGTGGCTGTAACATACCTTATGTTTTCAGAAGTGATCCGGGAGGAGGCAGCCCTGGATGGCTTAGGAATCACCCTCTCCCATCTTCCAAAGAGGGCAGAGGTTAGCCTCTTTGAAGCATTAATATAGATGGTCTGGGAGACAAAAAGTTCAGGACACTTAGCCTGTAAGAATATCCCCAGTATCCTGCCATAACCAACATCCTTTTTATTAATCTTTTTCTTAATTGAATCAAACAAGATTGATCCCCAATTCACAGAATTCTGATTAACCAAGGCACACATCAAGAGAAACTGGTGCCTGGTTATATAATCATGAGCAGAATGTTTGCCCAACAAAACCTTACCAACAATATCAGCTAAGAATTTATATTTAGTTGAAAAATTCTTTTGCAGTAAATGATTAGGGTTTCCTTGTGAATGACCCAACCATTCTAGCATTTCATCAATCTCAGAACTAGATAACTTTGTCATCTTCACCATTAACAAGACCAAAAACTTCAGAAAGAATTCTAGGAGTGAGAGGAACATGATTTCCTGAAATAGATCCAATAATATTTGAAGTATCTTGAATCTTGGCTGTATGTACCCATTCTTTAATCTCTGCAACTGGAAGTTTTATTCAGGTGGTCATGAAAGTTCGCAAATTCTGAGCTTTAAAGAGATGTAAAATATCCTGGAAGATTTGTTCTGAATGATTAAAAGATTCCAGTCAATGTCGAAACCAGCATCGAATTTCATCGCCGAGAGGATTGCCTGAGAAATCGCCATTTGCCTGCAAAACGTAGAGATCAAGTGCAAAGAAAATGGAGAAAGCGCGGGATAGAGTTCGATGAAAACCTAGTTATAAGTTTTCAGAAGTCGAAGAGGCGAACTCTGTCTGACGCAAAACAAAACATCAAACTCCGTTCGATGAACAATTTCACACAAGAAAAGCATTTCGTCGATCTCAATTCGACGAACGTTTTGCGAAAGAAATATATTTCGTCGAGCTCCGTTTGACGAAAAATACTTGAAACTAATCCGTCGATCTCCGTTCGACGAAAGTTTCTTAAAGAAGGTTCATCGATCTCCATTCGACGAAAGTTTCTTAAAGAAGGTTTGTCGATCTCCGTTTGACGAAGGTTTCATGAAAGGTTCACAGTTCGTCGATCTTAACCAAAAACTCAAATTAAAGATTCTTCATTAATCATGCCTAACTGATTTAAGAAGAAAAGATGTTTCTTTTCATCTAAGGGTTTAGTGAAAATATCTGTTTTTTGTAAATCAGTAAAAATAAAAATAAGATTAATTTTAATTTTGTCTACATTATCTCTAAGAAAGTGATGTTTTATTTATATATGCTTAGTCCTACTATGATGAACTGGATTTTGTGTAATTAATATTGCATTGGAATAATCACAAAATATAATTGAATTATTTAAGTTATAACAAAAATCTAGTAGCTGATTTTAAATCCACAAAATCTGTGAACAACAATTGTCAGCTGCAATATATTCAGCTTCAGCAGTTGAAGTAGACACAAAAGTTTGATTCTTGCAAAACCATGACACAAGACTATCAACAAGAAACTGGCAAGTTCCTGATGTGCTGTTTGGTACATTGGAAAATGTGTACCTGATTTGAAGAAGCCTCACCCTACTCAATGATATACATCAAGGTGTATTTGATGTGCTTTGAGTTTATATGTGCAGGTTAAGTAATTGCAGGAAATGCAGAAAAGTTTCTAAGTCCATGTGTCGACACCTAGAGAAGTGTCGACACTTATGAAGGCTTGTGTCGACACCTAGAGAAGCTGTGTCGACACTTGGAGTAGTTGTGTCAACACCAGGAAAGGCAAAGTCGACACCAGAAGAAAAGTGTCGACACATACAGGCAGTGTCGACACACTGTGAAGAATTGTCAATATAATCTGTGTGGACACTTAAAGGCAGTGTCGACACCCAGAGAAACTTTGTCGACATCAAAAGTGTCGACACCAGGGAGCTGTATCGACACTCAGCAAACTTCAACAAAGTTAAAGTACTTGTGTCGACACAAAGGAGATGTGTCAACACTCAGCAAGTTTCAACACATGAAGGCATGTGTCGACACAAAGGAGATGTGTCGACACTCAGCAAGTTTCAACACATGAAGGCATGTGTCGACACAAAGGAGATGTGTCGACACTCAGTAAGTTTCAACACAAGAAGATGTGTCGACACAAAGTAGTTGTGTTGACACACAGCATAATTCAACTAAGTATTAAAGAAGAAGTACTTGTGTCGACACACTCAACCAGTGTCGACACATTCAACATAAGGCTTGTATCGACACACAGAATCAGTATCGACACATTCTGAAGAAGCAGTGTCGGGAAGCTGTTACAACAACACAAGGAGTTGTGTCGACACTATCAAGGCTAGTGTCGACACTTAGTCTATTTGTGTCGACACTTAGTCTATTTGTGTCGACACATAATGACTATCTGTCTCGACACTTTCAGACAGTGACAGTGATTTCAAGAAGTGATTGGATGACTTGACAGCTGCCATTTCAACTGGTCAACTGCAACTGTCAGAACCGTCAGAAGGTTGTTAGAAACCGGATCAGCCGGTCACCATGAAGAAAGCTTATATAAAGGCCTTTCTCCTTCAACAGAATGTGAGATTACAGAAAGAGGAATCACAATTAATCAAGAGATTTAACAACACAACAGAAGAAGACCTTCGACAGAAGATCTAAGAAGTTGGAGAGAGAGAGAGCTCCTTCTAAGAAGAGCAGTTGCTGAACCAGGATACTAAGTAAGATTCAGATTGAGATCTGAATCTCAAGACAGAAGTTGATTGAAGATCATTTTCAGGAGATTCAACCCTACTATGTTCTAATTCAAGAAGCTTTGAAGAAAGCCAAGGGAGGTTGATCTCTGCCAAGTTCTTCCAAGAACTCATCAAGAAGCCAGTCAACTCATCTCTCTCTTTCAGAGTTGTGGTTAATACTTTGTATAATCAAAATATCTGTAGGATCTTGTATAGATCTGAGCTGTAAGACTATTATATAAAGGTGGAGTGTAGGAGACTGTGTGCTCTGAGTGTAGGTCTTATTGAAGACCGAGGTAGGGCCTAGTGCCTGAGTTGTAGGAGACTTTGTTCTCTGAGTGTAGGTCTTATTGAAGACTGAGTGGTAGGGCTTTGTGCCTGATTTGTAGGAGTGGGGTCACTCTGAGTTGTAGGAACCTGTTTGGGGTTCTGAGCTGTAAGATCTGAGGATCTGAGGAGAAGTGCTGAAGTTAGGCCGAATCTAGTACACTACTAGCTAGATAGGCGAAGGGGGAAATTGGATGTACCCATACCTTGGGGAACCACTATAAATACTGTGTGCACTCTGTGTATGTTTGCTTCTATGATTGCTGTGTTGTGATAGTTGTAGAATTGAATTTGCTGTACATAATTTCTGCCTTAAATTTTAAAAAAAGATAAAGTTCACCTATTCACCCCCCCTCTAGGTGATTAGGCACTATTTCTTTCAAGTGGTATCAGAGCCAGGTTACTCAAAAAGGACATAACAGTCTGAGTAAGATCCTGTAGGCAGAATCAGAATAAGCAAGAATCAAGAAAATGGGTTCTAGTGAGAATCACAAAGAGCTTGGGTCCATGAAATTGCCAATCTGTAGAAAAGAGATTTTTGGCATATGGAAAGAGATGGTTAGACTCTTTATGGAAGCATCTGACATAAGAATATACATTACAGTCAAAGAAGGGCCATATGTGCCAATGAAGGTATCTATTCTGGATGCAAATCAGAAAACTCCCAAGGATTATTCAGAAATGACCAAGGATGAAATAATCTTGGCAACTATGGATAAGAGGGCTCAGAACATCATAGTGAGTGCCATTGATGATTCTACCTTTCAGAATTTGATTCATTGCAAGACTTCAAAGGAAATGTTGGATACTTTGATAGTCTATATGGAAGGGTCTGAAGAAGTAAGACAAGACAGGAAGTCCTTGTTAAATCAGGAATATGAAAGCTTCAGACAAGGAAAGTCTGATAGCATCACTGAATGCTACAAGAAGTTCTATAGGATAGTAAATGAATTAATGTCTTATGGAAGAGAATTCAGGAACTATGAGCTGAATGACAAGTTTTTAAGATCCCTGACTAAGGACTGAGACACCAAGATTTGTGTCATTAGGGAAGTGGCCAAACTAGCTGATATACCTCCTCCAACTTTGTTTGGAAAACTGTTATCTTATGAGATGCAGTTAATGGCTAGAAAGGAGGAAGAGAAGACTACTAGAGTGGAGCACAAGGAAAGATCTGTGGCCTTCAAGACTGAATTCCCTAGGAAGTATAGAAGCAAGTCTCCATCTCCACCTTAAATAGTTGCCGATACTGCTTCAGAAAATTCAGATAACCAGAATTCAGATAGCAGTGATTCAGATGAAGATTTTGCTGCCTTCACAAGGCAGTTTCAGAGATTTTTGAAGAAGAAGCAGTGGAAGTCTAAGCCTTCCACATCTAAGCCTAAGGATGATTACTATCAAAAGAGGAAGTCATCCAGGAAAGACAGGAGCAAGTCTAAGTCAAACAAGTCTACAACATCAATGATTATTTGCTACTGTTGTAATAGGCCTGGACGTGTAGTAGCTGACTGTCCAGATAAAAGAAAAGAGACTGCAGATAAGAAGAAGAGTCAACATCAGAGCAAGAAGGAGAAATCATTTGTTGCAAATAATGAGAAGACCTTGCCAGATCAATCATCTTCAGAGTCAGAATCTGAAGCTGAGGCTTACATTGGTCTGTTTGCTGCAGATGAAGAAGAAGAGTTACTGTAGGTGCTGAACTCTATATATGAACAAGAAGACAATCAGTGCAAGGGACTGATGGCTTTATCTGAAGGAGACAAGATCCAGGATCAGCCTGGACCAAGTAAGGTACAATGTCTTTCAGATTATAGTAATGAATCAGAGTCAGATACATCTGCATCAAGTAATGTATATAGGTCTGAGTCTGAAGGTGATATTCATCAGTTGATAGATGAATATAGAGATTTATTACATGCACTTAAGAAGAGCAAAAATCTGGTCAAAATACAGACTAAGGAAATTGCTAATCTTAAGTTGGCTGCTGCTGATTCAGATAAGTTGTTTGATCAGAAACTGAATGAGATTGCCAGATTGAAGAACATAACTGTTATTCAAATGGGCACAATCAATTTCAAGAATGATCAAATTAGAAATCTGGAGGTTAGACTTCAGAAGGAGAAAGTTATTGTTGCAAGTTTTTCTAAACCAAAGTCTGTGTTACCCTTAATAGATGAGTTTGTACCTCAAAAGGGTAAGGCTGGGTTAGGATTTAAGAAAACTGCCTGGACTGCTAAGTCCAAATCTAAGGGCAAAGTCCCAACACTCAACAAGAAGCCTGCTGTAGATAAAATAGCCAGGGTTGTACCTAAACAAAGGTACAACAGGTTTGAGCGCTGGTGTTGTGGCAAAGTAGGCCACTTTGCCTTAGATTGTTGGTACAATTCCAGTACCAAGGAGAGTAGCAAACTGCCTGCTAGAAGTGCTACAGGTAGTTTTGTTAAAAGTCAGACTAACTTGTACCAAGGACCCAAGAGTTATTTGGGTTCTAAGGTTAAGTAATCTGTTTTGCAGGTGAGTCCAAGTGGCCATGCCCCTATATGGTACTTGGATAGTGGATGTTCCAGACACATGACTGGAACAAGGGGGTTGCTGAAGGACTATACACCTATCAAGGATGGTCCTAAAGTTACCTTTGGTGGTTCAGAAAAAGGAATCATCAAAGGCTTTGGTAACATTTCTAGTAACCTGATTACAATTACTCAAGTGGCTTATGTAAAGAGTTTGAAACATAACCTCATTAGCATAAGTCAGCTGAGTGATTTAGGATATGACATCTCATTTGTCAAGAATGGCTGTCATATCAAAAGTTCAAGTGATCAAAAGATCATTTTGACATGATATAGGAAGAGAAATGTCTATTGTCTAGACTTTGTGTGTGAGAACAATGTTTCTCCTATTTGTCTTGTAGCTGATGAGAGAGTTTCACATTGTGTTAAATGGCACAAGAGGCTGGCACATCTTAACTATAAGACAATTGGACAACTCTTTAGCAAAGAGTTAGTGAGGAATGGTCCTCAGGTTAAGTGTATAAAGGATGGGATATGCTCAGCTTGTCAAAAAGGCAAGCAGACCAAATCCACCTTTCATAGCCTTGAGAACAAGGATTCTGTGAGGTGTCTATACCTCTTGCATATGGATCTTTTTGGTCCTATGCTAGTTCACAGCTTAGGTAGGAAGGTCTACACATTTGTGGTTGTAGATGACTATTCAAGGTTTTCCTGGGTGTTCTTCCTAAGACAAAAATCTGAAACCCCAAGTATCTTATATAGTTTGTTAAACAAATTCAGAATAAATTGGACAGTACAGTGGTCAAAATCAGAAGTGACCATGGTACTGAATTTCAGTCTGAAAGTATGACAAAACTGTGTGAAGAGTTTGGGATTTTTCAGGAATTTTCTTCACCAAGAACACCTCAGCAAAATGGTATTGCTGAAAGGAAGAATAGAACCTTGATAGAGGCTGGTAGAACCCTATTGAGTGACACTTCTCTTCCAGAATATTTCTGGGCTGAGGCAGTAAATACTGCTTGTCATGTGATCAATAGGGCTACTATCACCAAGAGCCACAAGAAGACCCCCATGAGATTGTGAAGCGCAGAAAACCAAATTTATCCTATTTTAGGATCTTTGGTTACAAGTGCTATATCCTTAATAATGGTAAGTCTTATCTAACCAAGTTTGCTGCCAAATCCCAAGAGGGGATCTTTGTTGGGTACAACAATAATAGTAAGGCTTATAGGGTCTACAACTTGATTACTCAAGTTGTAGAAGAGTCTATTCATGTAGTTTTTGATGAAGCAAGACTCATTAACTGTGAATTGCCAAGAAGTGTTTGCAGCTCCACAGGTGTAACTGAGAGAATGGACAAGCTTACCTTAACAGAAGGTTCTTCTGCAAGTCAGCAAGTGGAAGATAGTGGCTGCTGTCCAAGGGGAGTACAAGATACTCCTAATGCTGAAGAAGACTAAGAGGTGCAGCTAAATGAAGAGACTGAAGGTGTACAACCTGAAGACAGGCTGCCTCCAGCAAATAGACACTTAAAGGATCATCCAGCCAATCAAATAATTGGAGATCCCAGACAAGGAGTGCAAACAAGGAGCAGGAATCTATGTACAGTTCTTTACTCCAGTTTCCTATCCCAAGTTGAGCCAAAGAAATTTGAAGAATCAATCCTAGACCCTCATTGGATTGAGGCTATGCAAGAGGAGCTGAATCAATTCAAAATATGCAAGGTCTGGGAGCTAGTTCCTAAACCCAAGGATCACAACATTATTGGAACTAAGTGGATCTTTAGGAACAAGTTGGATGAGAATGGAATTATCATAAAGAATAACGCTAGACTTGTTGCAAAGGGATATAGGCAGGAAGAAGGTATTGATTTTGATCAAACCTTTGCTCCAGTAGCAAGACTGGAAGCAATAAGGACGTTCCTTGCCTATGCAACATATCAAGGGTTCAAGGTTTATCAAATGGATGTTAAGTCAGCTTTTCTGAATGGAAATCTGAAGGAAGAAGTGTATGTAGAGCATCCATCAGGTTTTGTTGATTCTATTAAACCTGATTATGTTTATAGACTTAGGAAGGCATTGTATGGGTTAAAACAATCCCCTAGGGCTTGGTATGAAACCCTATCTAGTTTCCTTATTGAGAACAAATTCTCAAGGGAGAAAATAGACAAGACTCTATTCCTTAGGGAATCCAGAGGCAAGATTATCTTAGTCCAAATATACGTAGATGACATAATATTTGGGTCTACAAAAAGTAGTCTTTGCAGGAAGTTTGCAAAACTAATGCAAGGACAATTTAAAATGAGCAGTATGGGGGAACTTAAGTTCTTCTTGGGTCTCCAAGTTAGACAGACTGAAGATGGATTATCCATATGCCATTCTAAGTTCACCCTAGAGTTTATAAATAAGTATGGTATGGAATCATCCACTACCATGAAAACTCCTATGGGGTCAAGCATGTCTCTAAGCAAATATGATGCAGGGAAACATGTAGATGAGTCTTTTTATAGAGGGATAGTTGGCTCCCTACTGTATTTGACTGCTAGTAGACCAGATATCATGTATGCTACATATATCTGTGCTAGGTACCAAGCTTGCCCTAAAGAATCTCATCTGTCTGCAGTCAAAAGGATTTTGAGATATCTTAAGGGCACACATTATCTAGGCCTTTGGTACCCTAGGAATGGAGATTTTATACTAACAGGTTATTCAGATGCAGATTTTTCATGTTGCAAGGAAGATAGGAAGAGTACTACAGGAACCTGTCAATTTCTAGGTGGAAGGCTGGTGTCATGGAGTAGCAAGAAGTAGACCAGTGTGGCTATCTCTACAGCTGAGTCAGAGTATGTGGCTGCAGGAAGTTGCTGTGCACAACTTTTGTGGATTCAACACCAGCTAGAAGACTATGGTATTCAAGTAAGTAGAACACCTTTATTTTGTGATTCTACAAGTGCCATTTCTATTGCAAATAATCATGTCTCCCATAGTAGGACTAAGCACATAGAAAAAAAATACCATTTTCTAAGAGAACATGTAGAAAAAGGAGACATTTCCCTAGAGTATGTTAAGACAGATAATCAGTTAGCTGATATGTTTACTAAGCCCATAGATGAAACCAAATTCAATAAGTTTAAAATTGAATTAGGAATGATAAACTTAGAATAGTTTAAAAAATTGGCTAAGTAAAATAGTGTCAACACACAGAGTTATCTGTGTCGACACATAGAAGTGGTGTCGACATTTCAGAGAAATGGTGTCGACACATCTAGACAGTAACTGTCGACACTTCAGAGAATTAATGTCGACATATGTAGAATATGTGTCGACACATCCAGGGTGTTGTCGACACTTAGGATTTACACAGAATTCGTCGAGTAGAGTCTCTACTAATCGTCGAGCTGAGATGTATAAGTGTCGACACATATATTCTGTCGACTATATTTGTGTCGACACATTAGAAGTAAGTGTCGACACTTTTCAACAGTGTCGACACATTTCAAGTAATGTGACACGCCTTTTCACCTTCAATTTTAGAAAAGTATAAATAGGTCTTCACCATTGTTTGTCGACACACTCACCATAGTTTCGAGACCACACTTGTGTACTGACATCTCTCTTATCTAAATTCAAAATTTCTCTAAACCCTAATGGCGCCAAGCTAGAAGAGAACATCAATGAAGGTTATAAGCTCGTGCGACACGCCTTTGATGACGTGGAACCTGAACTCTAAGGTGTGGTAACCCTAGTTGCAGAGACTGGGTTAGAGTATCTTGTTTCAGAACCAATCAAGATATGGAAGAAGGAAGTCCTTGAATTCTTTAATGCAGCAACTCTTGATGAAACTGGACTCAAGATTAAGTCCAAGGTTCATGGTGCAAAAGTCAAGATCACCCAGAAAAGTCTAAGAAAGATTCTACATCTCCCTAAAACTAAAGAAGAGGAAGATGTACCTGCTTCAAAGACAAGGGAGGCACTGGCATGGTGTGGACTTGATTCAAGCATGAAGATTGGATCAGTTTTCAATAGGAAATGCATGAACATGCAGGGCAAGTTCTTATCTGAAGTAGTTGGAAAGGTGATACTGAGCAAGCCTGGTGGGCATGATAGAATATCAGCTCACATATTCAGTTTGATGACCAGGATAATTTTCCAACTTAAAACAGATTGGTCAACAGTAATGTTTGACAAGATAAAAGAAAGTCTGAAGAAGCCCAATCTGGGTAGGATTCTGAGTTTATACTTAGCTGGAAGTATCCCTGAAGTGATGAACCAAGCTGCTGGTTCTAAGATAAACCATATAAGGAGAATGGATGTAAGAATTATCTCAAGGCGGGATAGAGTATTGACAAAAGAAATGCCTATACTAGAAAAGGAAACACCTCAGAAGAAGAAGAAAGCCATTGTGGCTCCTGAATCCTCAAGTAGCTCAGAGGATCAAGTGGTTTTTAGTTCTGATGATGGAGAGGATGACAATGCTGGACAGTCACCAGCAAGACAAGAAAATGCCCAGAGGTAGGGGGAGCTACCATCAGCTAGCACTATTCACCTAGATCCACTCCCGGGGAGCCTCTACATGTGGATGATCCAACTCAATTAGAGAGTGAAAGGGCTACCCAAATCATTCTAGAGGTAATCACTGAAGTTAATCAATTAAATTTCAATATTGAGGATGAAGTTTTGACTGAATCATTACTTGATGTTGATCAGCACACACAGTTACACAGTCAACCACAAGATGTTGTCATGGAGGACACATCAGTTGCTGATAATGCTACAGAGATCAGAGATTCTCCTGTACAACCTCAACATGAGTTTACTCTAGAAGAGCTGTTCCCAGATTTATTACAGACTGACTTTGAGGAAGAGAAAGTAGCTGTTGAGGGGGAGTCAGCTAATATTGAGGGGGAGCATGTAGAGCATGTAGAGGAGACTGCTAGAAAAGAGTCTGAGGAGCAAAGGAATGCTGAGGAGCTACCAAGGACTGAGAAGGACTTGCCTCCTAGTCCTAAGGACAGGGTAGACATTGCCAGTACTTCTGCCTTAGAGGATGAAGAGGCTGTTAGAGCCAAGAAAAGAAAGTTACAAGTTTTCAAGAGAAGAAGCCAGAACTACAAGAAAGCACTGCAAACAATTGCTCCACAGCCTTCCCCAACTACTGATTATAGTTCTCTGTTGGTGGCATTGCAAATAAAGCTAGATGAGCAAAGGAAGGCTATGGAGACTTATATGGATGAGCACCATAAGGAGCTATAATTTTCCTTAGCTCAAGACATAAAGTCCATAAGATTTGAAGTGAATCAACATAAAAAGAAAATGACTGACTGCTTTCATAAAGGAGGAAATGCAGTGGTATATCTGGCTACACATCAAGAGCAGATAAAGAAACAAGTTGATGACATGACAGTAAAACAAGGATATGTTCTGGAAAACCAGATTAGAATGATTGACAATTTAGCTGAATCACATAATGTGATTGTAACTGAAATGCAAAATCTAGCTACTGCACAGACTGCACAAAGTGCTACTGCCAAGGCTGAGTTTGATAAGCAACTACAAGAGAGCCTACATGCTGTTCACACTGTCATTGCAGATTCACAAAAGATTATTACTGATAGGCTCCAAAGGTTAAAACCTTTTTATAAAGATGGAGTTAACTATTTGAATGCTCAGATCAGATTCCAGAAGGATGATCTTAGGGATCATATAGAGAGAGAAGTCATAAAGGGGGAGAGGGTACTAGTCAAAGCAGGCTCTGACTATGCTAAATGGATTTCAAACAGCATCAGAGCTACCCTTGGATATCCACCCTTATGTGATGATGATAATGTAGCAGAATCTGGGGTAAATCCTGCATATCTTGGAGGAGAACAAGCTGAAGTAGCTCAGGTGATCTACCCTCCTACAGAGTTTGACATGATTCATCAAGAGATACAATCTATGTATAGTCCTCCTGAAGGTGCTCACAATGTGATCATTGATAAAGTAGTACAACCTATGCTAGAGGCAATATTAAAAGAGAAAGAGGCTTTATTGAAAGAGCAAGAAGCTCAATTATCTAAGAAGAGGTTCAGAGAACTGGCTGAATTAAGGCCAGACTTTGAGCAATGGAGCCCAACCTCTAGGAATATCATATTGACTGATTGGAAGGCTGCAAAGGATAATTTCCTAGAGAGGGATAAATGGTATTCTGACCAGGAATGGAAAAAACATGAGGCTAGGCAAGAAGCCATAGTACAATACAGAAGGAAGGCTAAATTAGGGAAGCTACCTCCTAATGTACAGGAGCCTAGCATGTATTTCCCTAAGCCTTATCATTATTTTGAGAGACAGAAGATAAGGGTTAAAGAACAGAAAAAGAAAGATCTTAAGGGAAAGAAGCCTGCTGATGACAATGATGCTTCAGTTCAAGCAAAAATTCAATCTGGAAAGGGCATTGTTATCAAGGAGCCAGAGAAGCCATATGATAGAATTTTCTTAAGTTTACAATTTGTAATCATTTGCATCAAACTCCATGTAAACTTTTGATTAATAAAATTTTTTGGAAGTTGTAAAAACAATGTTTAATGTTCAATTTATTACATTGTTATTCTGAGATAATTGTTTATACTTGTTTTTTTATACATGTTTAGTTTTTACACTGTCATATAATACTGTTATACATCATATTGAGTATTTGTTATGTATGGTGTATATCATTGACTAAGGGTTATGACTTCTCCAAATAGGGGGAGATTGTTGGGTACATTGGAAAATGTGTACCTGATTTGAAGAAGCCTCACCCTACTCAATGATATACATCAAGGTGTATTTGATGTGCTTTGAGTTTATATGTGCAGGTTAAGTAATTGCAGGAAATGCAGAAAAGTTTCTAAGTCCATGTGTCGACACCTAGAGGAGAAGTGTCGACACTTATGAAGGCTTGTGTCGACACCTAGAGAAGCTGTGTTGACACTTGGAGTAGTTATGTCAACACCAGAAGAAAAGTGTCGACACACTGTGAAGAATTGTCAACATAATCTGTGTCGACACTTAGAGGCAGTGTCGACACCCAGAGAAACTTTGTCGACATCAAAAGTGTCGACACCAGGGAGCTGTGTCGACACTCAGCAAACTTCAACAAAGTTAAAGTACTTATGTCGACACAAAGGAGATATGTCGACACTCAGCAAGTTTCAACACATGAAGGCATGTGTCGACACAAAGGAGATATGTCGACACTCAGTAAGATTCAACACATGAAGACATATGTCGACACTCAGCAGGTTTCAACACAAGAAGATGTGTCGACACACAGTAGAATTCAACTAAGTATTAAAGAAGAAGTACTTGTGTCGACACACTCAACCAGTGTCGACACATTCAACATAAGGCTTGTGTCGACACACAGAATCAGTGTCGACACATTCTGAAGAAGTAGTGTCGAGAAGCTGTTACAACAACACAAGGAGTTGTGTCGACACCATCAAGGCTAGTGTCGACACTTAGTCTATTTGTGTCGACACTTAGTCTATTTGTGTCGACACATAATGACTATCGGTCTCGACACTTTCAGACAGTAACAGTGATTTCAAGAAGTGACTGGATGACTTGACAGCTGCCATTTCAACCGGTCAACTGCAACTATCAGAACTGTCAGAAGGTTGTTAGAAACCGAATCAGCCGGTCACATGGAGAAAGCTTATATAGAGGCCTTTCTCCTTCAACAGAATGTGAGATTACAGAAAGAGGAATCACAATTAATCAAGAGATCTAACAACACAAAAGAAGAAGACATTCGATAGAAGATCTAAGAGGTTGGAGAGAGAGAGCTCCTTCTAAGAAGAGCAGTTGCTGAACCAGGCTGCTAAGTAAGATTCAGATTGAGATCTGAATCTCAAGACAGAAGTTGATTGAAGATCATCTTCAGGAGATTCAACCCTACTGTGTTCTAATTCAAGAAGCTTTGAAGAAAGCCAAGGGAGGTTGATCTCTGCCAAGTTCTTCCAAGAACTCATCAAGAAGCCAGTCAACTCATCTCTCTCTTTCAGAGTTGTGGTTAATTACTTTGTATAATCAAAATATCTGTAGGATCTTGTATAGATCTGAGCTGTAAGCCTATTATATAAAGTCTGAGTGTAGGAGACTGTGTACTCTGAGTGTAGGTCTTGTTGAAGACTGAGGTAGGGCCTAGTGCCTGAGTTGTAGGAGACTTTGTTCTCTGAGTGTAGGTCTTATTGAAGACTGAGTGGTAGGGCTTTGTGCCTGAGTTGTAGGAGTGGGGTCACTCTGAGTTGTAGGAACCTGTTTGGGGTTCTGAGCTGTAAGATCTGAGGATTTGAGGAGAAGTGCTGAAGTTAGGCCGAATCTAGTACACTACTAGATAGGCGAAGGGGGAAAGTGGATGTACCTAGACCTTGGGGAACCACTATAAATACTGTGTGCACTCTGTGTATGTTTGCTTCTATGATTGCTGTGTTGTGATAGTTGTAGAATTGAATTTGCTATACAGAATTTCTGCCTTAAATTTTAAAAAAGATAAAGTTCACCTATTCACCCCCCCTCTAGATGATTAAGCACTATTTCTTTCATGTGCCTTTTCTATCAACTCTGCATCCAGCATAGTCAGCATCTGAGAATCCAGTTAATTCAAATTTTGACTCTATTGGATACCAGAGTCCTAGATTTGGGCAACCTTTTATATATCTTAAAATCCTTTTTACTAAAATTAGATGAGATTCTTTAGGATTTACTTGAAATCTAACATAAATACAGGTAA
The DNA here is from genome assembly GCA_039583875.1 of Platanthera guangdongensis. Taxonomy (NCBI): domain Eukaryota; kingdom Viridiplantae; phylum Streptophyta; class Magnoliopsida; order Asparagales; family Orchidaceae; genus Platanthera; species Platanthera guangdongensis. The sequence continues at coordinate 198,512,676 of CM077163.1, read as the reverse complement.
CAAACATTATGTCTGGTTTACTAGCTGTTAAGTATAATAAGGACTCAATGATAGTCCTATATATATATTCTGATCAACAGGTTTACCCTGCTCATCATTATCAACTACAATATTAGAGGACATTGGTGTTTTCATAGCTGAGGCATCTGACATCCCAAATCTTTTAATTAGCTCTTTAACATATTTAGATTGGGATATAAAAATATCATTAGGAGTTTGCTTCACTTGTAAACCAAGGAAGTAGGATAGCTCACCCATGCTACTTATTTCAAACTTAGAATGCATTTGGTCAGAAAATCTTTTGTATAGTTTGGAATCAGTAGAACCAAAAATTATATCATCTACATATATTTGAACTAGCAAAATTTTAGATTTATGATGTCTAAAGAACAATGTTTTATCTATTATGCCCCTACTGAATTTATTTTTAGAAGAAAACTAGCAAGAGTCTCATACCAAGCTCTTGGAGCTTATTTAAGACCATAAAGAGCTTTGTTAAGTCTAAAGACATGAGAAGAGTGAGTTGGAGAGATAAGACCCGGTGGTTGTTCTACAAAAACTTCCTCTCTATTTAGAAAGGCACTCTTCACATCCATCTGATATACCTTGAATCTCTTGAATACTGCAAATGCAAGAAAAATTCTAATAGCCTCCAATATTGCAATAGGAGCAAATGTCTAATCATAGTCTATGCCTTCCTCCTGTGAGTATCTTAGAGCTACCAATCTTGCATTATTTCTTATAATGATTCCTTGAGCATCCAACTTATTCCTAAAGACCCACTTGGTTCCAATGACTGGATAGTGTTTGGGTCTTGGAACTAAGTCCCAAACTCTACATCTCTCAAACTAATTGAATTTCTCTTACATTACAATGATCCAGTGAGGATCTTGTTCTGCATCTTTGATGGATTGACGTTCAAGCTGAGAAATAAAACAAGCATGTATCTGATCTTGATTCAGTTAATGCCTTGTTTGAACACCAGCTGATCTGTAACATCCTCCAAACAGCCAGACCCCCCAGAGTGATTTTGTCATGATTAAGTCATGATAAAATTCAGGGAGCTTAGAAACCCATGTAGACCTAGGCAAAAAGGGGATAAGGTACCTTGGTCTGCAAATAGTAAACTTTAAATACCCAACTTAGAGCTTGAATCTAGGGCTCCAACTTGTTGGATCCCTAATTGGATTTGGGCTAGGTTCACTAAATTAGAATGTTTGACCCAACATGTATAGCCAGGGTCATGTATGAGTTCTAGAGTGTAGGCCATGTCCTTAGAATCAACACCACATGGACCAGCCATCAACATATTGCAAAAGACTCGGGACTTATAGACATTTCAAAGACTCAGAAAATGAGTTCGACATTCGTAGAACTCAAGTCGACGAAAGTCGTGCTCAGCTCGACAAAATCAGAGATAATTCTATAAGCTGAGCTCGACGAACTGGAATCTCAGGTTGACGAATTCCAGGTTATACTTCAACACCAAGTCCAGAATTCTTCACCTAACTCCAGTCGACGAACTTAGTTCTCAGGATGACGAACTTAGTTCTCAGGTTGAAGATCTATGGGTATTCTATTTCAACATCTTATTCCAGAAACATCTAAGTATTTGAAGTCCAGCTTCACACTCCAGTCGACGAAGTTAGAATGTCAGCTCGACGAATTTGGATCTTAGTTCGACGATTTTGGGAACATCTACTTCAACACTATAAGACCAGAAACAACTAAGTATTCTAAGTCCAAAATCACTCTCCAGTCGACGAACTCACCTTCTCAGCTCGACGAACTTAGATCACAAGTTTGGCAAGATTTATCAAGTAGCAGTTAGAAGTTCTTAGCTCGGCAAAACTAGTTCTCAGGACGACGAACCCAGTTTTGAGGTCGACGATTTTAGGACACGTTACTTCAATATTCTTAAGTCCAAGAAACATGGAATTGGGAACTCCAGTCGACGAAGTTATATTCTCAGCTCGACGAACTTGATGCACAGAACTGACGTGTCTAGAGAAAATAATTATCAGTTCTTAGGTCGACGATCTTGGATCTCAGCTCGATGAATAACTATCATCTGGTCGACGAACTTGACTTCTCTCTTCGACGAACTCTGGACACAGATCGACGAATTCTGCTCAATGAATTCTGTAAAGTTCCAGACTTAGAAATTTCCCTCCCCCCATCTCTTTTCTATTGCAATAATTCCTGAGTAATCAATGCATAAATATTCTCTGAATATTACCGTTAGAAGAAAGCATTGATTACGGTCTTCATCAAGATTATTGCTTGCCATTTTTCCATGGCATAGTTGGGGAAATCAATCAATGCAAATATTCTCCAGGCCGTCAAAATTCAATGCAGAGAGGAATTCAAATTTCAAAAGGCAATTTATATGGAAAATATAAAAGAGATTTTCTTTCGCTTCCTGTAAGAGAATAGTCAGAAAAACACAGTCAATAAGGATCTTCTTCTCTCTCGACAGCACACTGAGAAATAATAGAAAGAGAGATACTTACAGAGAATTTATAGAATACAGAGCTCACAGGGCAACAACACAGTCAAGAGACAAAAAACCCCCAGCTCTTGACTAGAGAAAAGAACAGCAAGCCGAAGAAGAAGAATAACATACATTTAAGATCAAGAGTCTTCTTCCTTCTACATCCCAGGATTCTTCAAAGGACAACAAACACTCTATCTGTCAAGAAGTTCCTGGAGTTCATCTGGTCAAAGCAAAATTTTGAAGACCTATCACCCTGCAACAAGGCTTCAACTTCTTGAACCATTCTATATCTCAGGGGGATCCTTTGCTAACATCATTTTTCCACTAGAGTCTTCTCAGTTGTATCTGAGAAAGTGAAGACAAAATCACTCTCTCATCCCCCACTATATAAAGGGTTCTTAACTCCCTTCAAAAGTTATTCCTGGTTGCAAGTTACCTGACCAAAAGACTTGAGGATTGGTTTTTGAGCACCTAATCAAAAGCTCATTGGTGGCAGTCATCTGATCAAAAACCTGAGTGGATTCCTACCAGGGTGGTAGAAGAGTGGATGTACCCAAGTTTAGGGGAATCACTATAAAATTCTTGTGTTGTCTGGGTTGCTCTGTTTTTTTATTCTTGCTGAGGCGGTGAATATTAGGTTGCTGTGTTTGTGTTTTTAATTTAATTTTTGCAGCACTAGTAATAGATTGAATTAATTAGCAAAAAATTTATAAACCCTAAATACTTTATTCACCCTCTTCTAGAGTATTTCAGATCTAACCCTTACTTTCAATTGGTATCAGAGCAAGGTTCCTTTAGTTGTACAAGCTAACCTTTGAACCAAAGATCCTGAGTTAGATCTGTTTTTATTTCCATTAAGATTATACACACAACATGATACAGAACAAAGACTATGCAAGCACCAGACCTCCAGTATGCAATCTGAATAAGTTTGCCATCTGGAAGGCAAGAATTAAATTATATATGAACTCTATTGACGAGGATATCTACAATTCCATTATAACAGGTCCTCCTCAAGCTACTGCCTCTACATCCACAACAGCTTCAAGCACAAATGCAGTTCCACCACCTGAGTGGACTGAAGCCCAGAAGAAAGCAAAGGTTGTTGATGCCAAGGCCATGAACATTCTCTCCCAAACTATGTCAGATGACATCTTCTAGAAGGTGGCTGAATGCACATCAGCCAAGGCCATCTGAGATTCTCTAAATCAAATGGTGGCTGGATCTGCTGATGAAAGAAAAGACAGGAGATCCAATCTCATATCACAATATGAGAACTTCAAGAAGGAGGAAGCAGAATTAGTTGTAGATATGTACAATAGACTGAGCTCAATCATCAATGAGCTAAAGACCTTGGATAAAGACATCACCTTTATAAAGGTGAATGATAAAATCCTTATGTGCTTCCAAAGCTCATGGGATTCAAGAATCTGGCCCATCAAGGAGGCTAGGAGCCTAAATGAGATCTCCACTGAATCTCTTTTAGGAAAGCTTAAGTCCTATGAGTAGCTGATTGAATCTAGAGAAGCAACTGAGAAGAGAACACCTCCACCAGCAAGGAAGGAGCACAACATTGCATTCAAGGTTGCTGAGGAGATAGAGACTCCAACAATAAATGAAGAGCTGATGTCTCTCTTTGCCAAGAGATTCTATAAAATGACAAGGAAGGATTTCAGAAGAAAGTCATCCAGGCAGGATGACAAGCCAAGGTATGACAAAATCCCCACTAAAGAAGTGGTTTGCTTTGGCTGTAGGAAACTTGGACACTTCATCTCAGAGTGTCCAGAAAATCAAAAGAAGGAAAAAAGAAGAGAAAATGATTCTAGAAGACAGCTATATAGCAGGCCTTCTTCCAGCAAATACAAGAAGGAGAAAGGCTTTGTAGCTGAATCCTGGAGTGAAACTGAGGATGAATCCACATCCTCCTGCTCCAGTGAAGAAGAAGAAGAGGCAAGGGCCAAAGAAGTATGCCTCATGGCCATTGATGCCTCCAGGAGTCATTCAGATGAAGAAGATTCTGATAGTGAAGGGGCTTTTGAATCAGAAGCTGATTAGGTATTGTCTTCTTTTGATTATAGTTTTGATTCTTTTAAAATTGAATTTAAAACCATGTGCATTGATTTAATAAATTCTGAAAAATAAATCAAATTACTTAGGGAAAAACTAGCTAGTCAAGAGATGATGAAATCTAAAAACACCAAGCTAAAAGATGAACTTACACTAGCTAATGAAAAAAAATATTCTATTAAAAACTGAGCTATGTGAGGCCAAACAACTTGAGGAATCTCTCAATGGGAGAAGCCTTAAGTTGATGGACATCACAAGCACAGTCAATGCCAGACTAAATGACAAGCTGGGCTTGGGTGCTTCATCAAGTTTACCACCCATTCTCAAGAAAAACATTTTAACAACCCCCATAAAATTTATTTCTGTTAAGGGCAAAGAAATAACAAACCATAAACAAACTACAGAAGAAAGTCCCAAATTAAAAGATCAAAATAACAGAAACCAGAAAAAAAGTAAAAACAAAGTTCAGTAGATTTCGTCGAACCCAGATCAACAAAATGTGGCCAGTTCGTCGAACTCAAGTCGACGAACGCTGAACGCAAATTTATATAATTATCATTCGTTTTACTGTGATCGACGAACTGTGTATGGTTCGTTGAGCAGAGATCGACGAACTTGGGGCACAAAAAATGTCTATGTTCATTCTCTAAGCAGAGATCGACGATCTCATCCCATATCGTCGAACTCTGGTCGACGAACTCACAACAATTCATCGAACCCAGTCAGACTTAACAAAAATTATAATTATAACACCAACTCCAATCAAACTAAGAAACCATTTAACCCACTTGTAGATTGGATAATACCTCCCAGAAGATATCATCCATTAGGATATAAATCACAACCATAATTCTCTGTGATATTCAATTTTTCTTATCAACAATATAAAGGACCCAAGGTAACCTGGGTCAAGAACAACTAACTATTTTCATTGCAGGAAAAGGGCTGTCCAGTGATTAATCAAACATGGTACCTGGACAGTGGCTCCAAACACATGACTGGCAGCAAGGATAACCTAATCAACTACAAGTCCAAGCTGGGACCAAATGTCATCTTTGGTGATTCAAAGTGGTGGACAGTCTGAAGGCTTTGAAGAAGTAAGGATTGGAGCAGTCACATTCAAGAAGGTGACTTATGTAAAAGGACTCAAGTATAATCTCATCTCAATAAGCCAATTATGTGATGAAGGTTATCAGGTACATTTCAATTCAAGAACTTGTATTATTTCTAATAAAGAAAACCAAAAAGTTTTAATTGGAAATAGATAAGGAAACATATATTTAGTAGATTTTCTTTCTGCCAATTCAGATATTTGTTTGCTTAATATTGTTTGCAATCAAAATGAATTATGCCATAAAAGACTAGGACATGTAAACATGAAAAATATTGCTAGGCTATCTAAAGACAGTCTTGTAAGAGGTTTATCTTCTGGTACCTACAAGAAGGAAGGCCTTTGCAGGGCTTGTCAACTAGGCAAGCAAACTAAATCTAGTTTTAAATCAATTAATAAAAGTGATTCACCTAGGATCTTGTACTTGCTACACATGGATCTCTTTGGAACCATTGCTGTACAAAGCCTAGGGGGAAATCCTATACCCTAGTTATTGTAGATGACTTCTAAAGATTCACTTGAGTGTTCTTTCTGAGATCTAAGTCAGATACCTTTAAAGTTCTTATAGATTTTCTCCGGACCATACAAATTGAGTACTCTACTCATGTTGCATTGATCATAAGTGATCATGGTACAGAGTTTGAGTCTCTTCTTATGCATGAGTTCTGTGAGAAGGAAGGTATCAGACACTACTTCTCAGCTCCTAGAACTCCCCAACAAAATGGGGTAGCTGAAAGGAAGAATAGAACCCTAATTGAAGCTGCAGGCACATTGCTTGTAGATGCTTACATGCCACTATTCTTTTGGGCAGGGGCTATAAGCACAGCAAATTATGTCCTGAATAGAAGTTTGATACATAAACTTAAGAATAGGACTCCCTATGAATTACTTAAAGGAAAGAAACCTAAAATCACTTATTTTAAAATATTTGGATGTGTATGTTATATACTTAATAATAACAAGAAATACATTAGAAAGTTTGAAGCTAAGACTGAAGAGGGAATTTTTCTAGGATATTCCCAAGTAAGCAAGGCTTACAGGGTATTTAACAAATCCACTTTGAAAATTGAAGAATCTATTCCTGTTACCTTTGATGAAACTAACATGTCTTACAAGGAGAAAGAGATTTCTACCAGTAATCCTTTGCAGGTACCTCACTTATGTGAGAAATTGGATGGACTAAACCTCACCCAAAAGGCTCCAACACATCCTTCTCCACAAGTTGATGAATACAGTGAAGAAGAAAGCACTGAAATGACTGAACTTCATTCAACAGCAAACATAATTCCATAAGAGGAATTAATTCCAATTGTTGATGCTGAACCAACTCCACCCACTGATCTTATCACACTTAGGGATCACCCTTGATCCCAAGTGATTGAAGACATAACAGTAGGTGTATAGACAAGGAATCAACTCAACCAAGATGTGATATATGCATGTTTTCTCTGTCAAGTTGAGCCTCAATCCATACATGATGCTGAGCAGGATCCCCACTGGATCATTGCTATGTAAGAAGAACTCAACCAATTTGAGAGATGTAGAGTTTGGGATTTGGTTCCAAGACCCAAAGACTACCCAGTCATTGGAACCAAATGGGTATATAGAAAAAAACTATATGCCCAAGGAGCAATTGTGAGGAACAAGGCTAGGCTTGTTACTCAAGGATACGGGAAAGAAGAAGGCATAGATTATGATCAAACCTTTGCACCAGTTGCAAGGTTAGAGGCAATCAGAATCTTTCTTGCCTATGATGCCTACAAGAAGTTCAAGGTATATCAGATGGATGTAAAGAGTGCTTTTCTAAATGGAATACTAAAAGAAGAGGTTTATGTTGAACAACCTCCAAGTTTTGTTTCTCCAACTCATCCCTCTTATGTATTTAGACTGCATAAAGCCCTCTATGGTCTAAAGCAAGCTCCAAAAGCATGTTATGAGATCTTAGCTAGCTTTCTGATAGAGCATGAATTCACTAGAGGCATAGTAGATAAAATATTATTTACTAGGCACCATAAGGATAAAATCTTGTTAGTACAAATTTATGTGGATGATATTATATTTAGGTCTACTGACTCTAAACTATGCAAGAGGTTTTTTGACCTCATGCATTATAAGTTTGAGATGAGTAGCATGGGTGAGCTCTCCTACTTCCTTGGTCTCCAAGTGAAGCAGCTACCTGATGGCATCTTCATCTCCCAGGCTAAATATGCTAAAGAGCGTATTAAGAAGTTTGGGATGGCTGATACCTCAGCAAAGAAAACACCTATGACTACTAATGCTGTAATAGATTCTGATCCGCATGGGAAACCTGTTGACTAGAAGTTATATAGGGGCATTGTTGGGTCCCTATTATATCTTACAACTAGCAGACCTGATATCATGTTTGCCACATGCCTTTGTGCTAGGTTCCAAGTGAACACTAAACAATCTCACCTAGTTTTTCTAAATAGAATTTTGAGATATATAAAGAGTTGTCCCAGTCTAGGCCTATGGTATCCTACTGAGTCAGAGTTTGAGTTAACTGGATACTCAGATACTGACTTTACTGGATGCAGGGTGGACAGGAAAAGTACCTCAGGAATTTGCCAGTTCCTTGGTATGAGATTAGTGTCCTGGTTTTGTAAGAAACAGTCATCTATCTCTACCTCAACTGCTGAAGCAGAATATATTGCAGCTGACAGTTGTTGTTCACAGATGCTATGGATTCAAAACCAACTCCTGGACTATGGTTTCAACTTAAATAATTCAACTCTACTATGTGCTAACACAAGTGTTATATCCATAGCACAGAATCCAGTCCATCACAATAGGACTAAGCATATAAACATTATGCATCATTTCATTAGAGAGTGTGTAGACAAAAACAAAATTAAACTTGTCTATATCTACATTGATTTACAAAGGGCTGATATTTTCACCAAACCCTTGGATGAAAGAAATCACTTGTTCTTTATAAATCAGCTTGGAATGATCAATGAAGAATCCTTAGTTTAATTTTTGTCTGTACTCGACGAATTTGCCAAAGTTCGTCGAACTGAGCTCGACAAATTGGGGAAAGTTCTTGAGATATTCGTCAAATGGAGTTCGGCGAACTCTCTGTGAGTGAATTCATTTTCGTCGAACGGAGATCGACGAATCTACTTAAAAAAACTTTCGTCGAATGGAGCTCGACGAAATGTCTTCAAATCTTCAGACTGAGCTCGATGAATTATTTAACTGCAAATTATTTCGTCGACCTCAGATCGAAGAATTATTTTATTTTTCGTGGAACAGAGTTTGTCGATTCATATTTTGGAAAACCTTATATCTAGGTTTTCTTCGACCTCCATCCCACGCTTTCAGTTCCTTTGCACTTGATCGTTGTTTTTCTCTTCTAGGTTCTCTAATGGCGATTCCAGCAGGAAATTTTGCGGCAATGAAATTCGACACCAGTTTTGATGTCGATTTTGATTCATTCCAGCATTCAGACCCTATATTCCTGGATATCTTGGAACTTCTTGAAGAACAACAGTTGAATAGTCTGCTATCCACCAGAATCAAGATCGCTAGCACAGAAATCAGGGAGTGGGTCTATACCTCCTCCACCACAGATGAGAACACTCTGACAGGTACAATATTAGATAATGCTATTTCTCTTACTCCCGCCGCCCTCACAGAAATTTTTGGGTTAAGTAATGGTGAAGAAGAATTGGAAATTGACACTAAAGAATATGATATGATGCTGGGTATGATGGGTTACTCTGGAGAAACCCCAAATAAGTTGCTGAAGAAACACATGTCTACTGAATTCAAATTCCTAGCAAACATTGTGGGCAAAGTGTTGCTGGGCAAGCACACTGCTCATGACTACATAACCAGACACCAATTCCTGGTTATGTGTGTTGTGGTTAACAAGAAGAATGTAAACTGAGCTCAGATCATGTTTGATCTGATTAAGAAAAAGAATATAAAGAAAGAGGTCTGTTTTGGAAGGATCTTAGGGATCTTCCTCAAAGAAAAGGCTACTGAATCCATGGTCTCCCAGACCAAATTCATCAATGCCTCTAAGAGGCTCACCTGTGCCCTTTTTGGCAGGTGGGAGAGGACCATCACCAAGCCATCCAAGGCTTCTTCCTCCTCCACTAGGGCTTCTAAGAGTACTAGGGCTGCTCGAGCCACTTGCCACCCTACTGAAGAGATCCCTCCTCCACCTCCATCACCTCCAGCCATCCAACCTCATCCTTAGATGGCACATCAACTTCCCCCCTCCCCCACCATTTCTTCTCTTCAATAACCACAACAACAACCACAACAAAAAAAAGTTCATATTCCTACTCCAGCTCCATCTTCTACAAATTCTCCACCAATAGATATCACTGGCATCCCCTCTTCTACTCTTCAGAAATCTCACCAACCCTCTCCTTCTCAATCACCACAACCAACCCCACCTCAATCCCCCATGGTATGCCCATTCCATCACCACCTTCATCTCCCCCCCACCTGGACAACATCCCATTCTTCAATCTGCCTCCCCCCTTAATACATCTACTCCTCCGGATGAACCAATGCAAGATGCACCACCTCTACCTCCACCATCCTCCTCCATTCCTACCCATGTCTCCACTGCTATACCTTCTACACAACCCTCTGCAGCTGTACTCTTGGATCCCTCCATGATACCACAACTCATTGCACTTCTCACTCCTCTTCTTAAAACCATTATAGCAGAGGCCATTTCACCTCTTGCTACTTCCATTTCTACCCTAGCTGCATAAATATCTGCTCTTTCTGCTCCTTCCTATTCAGTTAGGGGCCTGGCTCTAGTGTGCACTGAAACCAGGCAGGGGGAGATACTCCATGAAGAAGAAGCAGTAGCAGTAACAACAACAGCACCAACAGCAGTAGCAGCAGATGCAGTAGAAACAACAGAAGCAGTAGAAACATAAGAAGCAGAAGCAGCAGCAGCAGATGCTGATAAAGATTTAATTGATTTCATTAATTTTATTGAAACAGATATGGACATAGATACTGTGAATGATACAGTAACATAGGAAACAATAACTGATGGTGATTTTACTATAAATCCTATAGTAGATTTGTTTAATTTATTGAGTGAAAGTGCAGCTAGATCTGATATACTCTAGGGGGGGTGGTGAATAGAGTATATGATGCTTGAAAACTTTTTACAACAATTGTTGTAATCTGAGTGAACAGGGAAACAATTATTAAAACTAATCACAGAATAACCTACAACATAAATTAATCACAAATATAAACTAATCACAAAATAATCACAGAACAATCACAGCCAGAAACAAAAGATAAAGACAAGCAATCCAGATGACACACAGAGCTATAGTGGTTCCCCTAAACTTGGGTACATCCACTCTTCTACCACCCTAGGTAGGAATCCACTGTAGGATGAGTTGATCAGGTGTCCTGGGTACCAATGTGCTTTTGATAAGGTGCTCAAAAACCAAATCAGATTTTTTGATCAGGTGTCTTGCCACCAATGAGCTTTTGACAAGGTGCTCAAAAACCAAGCTCAAAATTTTGAAGGGAGTTTGAAAAACCCTTTACAGAGATGGGAATGAGAGAATGATGGAAGTCTTCTCTTTCTCAAATCAGCTGAGAAGACTATCTGGATTTGATGATGTCAAAGCTCCCCCTGAGTCCTTGAGATGTTCAGGAAAAGAAGCTTTGCTGTAGGGCGATAGGCCTTCAGAAGTTGATCTCCAGCAAATGATGATTTCTACGACAGCTGAAATGTTAGGTGTCTGGAGTCTTTGAAAGATGTTGGCCTTGAACACTTGAATCACAAGAGATTAGAAGATTTCAGATGGTTGATCTCCTTGGATGCGTGTTCTTGAGAGAATTCTTTGAGACAGAATATTTTGTTTTTCTTCTTCTTGTCTGTGTTCTGAGTGTTCATTGTGAGAGATTCAAAAAATCTTGTCTTTTATTCTCTGGTTCTAAATAGAAAAACATCCTCTGTCAAGAATAGCCGTTGGCGTGACATTAATTGCATCCTTAATTACAATTGTCTTCTGGAGGAAAGTCCAAAGAAACATTCCTTGATAATTCCTTGAAACTTGGTCCAGAATAAATGAAAATGGCTAGAAAATCTTCTGAATTAATTGCTGAATATCTCCTTAACTGTTCTGAATTTGAATCTTGAAAAATCCTTTAACTCATCAGAAAACGTCGAACTGAGCTCTGCTATCGTCGAACTGAGCTCAGCGATATGGACTTATACAGCAACAAAAAATATCATCGATCTGAGCTCAAAGATCGTCGAACTGAGCTCAGAGATAGAGATCCAATACAGAGTCAAGATCGTCGAACTGAGCTCGCAGATCGTCGAGTGGAGTTCGACGATTTGTGGAAGTTCAGCTCAGCGATCGTCGAATGGAGTTCGACGATCTGTCGAAGTTGAGCTAGACGATCGTCGATTGGAGTTCGATGAATCATCGTGCTGAGCTCGATGATATGACTTAGTCTCAAACTGAAAATTCTGGGTCTTGAGGGCAGCTTCCAAACCTAGACTTCTAACCCTTAGACTCAATTCTAGTTGACCTTTAGATCTATACAGGAGGTCAAAAATTGGTTTCCTAGAGACATAGTGATCCTAACCCAAATTAGTAATAGGGTGTTCCAACAATCTCCCCCTATTTGGGTTAGGATTACTATTTACAGAATTTGGAAAAAATTAAATAACAACATACACAACAACAAAACAGAAAAGCAATAATCAGGGCATTGCAGAACCACAGATATATATATCATCCCAGACAGAATTCAGAATCCAAAATGATTATCACCTTATATTGTTATTTCTTCTCCTTACCCTTTATGAGTTTGATTTCTCTATTGGGGTTGAGGGCTTCCTTCTTTGATCTTGTGTCATCTGCTGCACCTAAAAAGGTTTGCTGTTTGGGCCTTGGAACTACAGCTTCAGGATGCAGCTCCATATATCTTTCAGAATCAAAGAATTTGCTTGAACCATATCTTTCCAACTCTTTCTTTCTCTGTTCAGACATTGTAGTGATGTTGGAGGAGTCTTTGCCTTGCTCTCTAGCTTTCTTAATCTGGTCCAGTGCAGCAAGCTCTTTCATCCTTGCAGTCCAAGCAGTTGGATTGTTCTCAGGATCTTCAAATGGCACTGGTGGCTCATATCTATTTGATGGATTGTCCTGAGGAGGCCTGGATAAAACTACTTCCTTTAGTTTATAGGGAAAAGGACCAGAGGTTGTGTCAGATGAGATTTGTCCTTCCCTGGAGTAGGGATGTTGCCTTGAGTAACCTTTAGAATAAACCTGGAATTCTCTTTGATTGCCTCTATAGCCTCCTCTTCTGGATTGAGAACCCCTGGACTGGCTTCCCCTATGATAGGATCTTGCATGTGGCTGATAGGGGGTTTGGCTTTTAGCAGAGGGTTGTGCAGCTGAACTTCCACTTGCACCTGCATCAGGAGGAGGTGGTGGAGGAGGATGAGGATGTTGGAATTGAGAAGGGCCTTTTTCATATTTCCTCTTTTTCTTCATAGCTTTAAGTTGATTCTTTGAGTACTGCATCCAGTGCTCAGTTATGGGGCAGTCATGAAGAATATAATATGGAATGTCATTATTGTCCTTGACCTTGGCTGGAGGTACTCTCTTCATGGCTTTGCTCCTTGCCTTTCTCTTTCTGGCAATGGTAGCAGAAGAATCATCAGAATCTGTCTTGAACTCATCACTTTCTGAACTTTGATCATCATAAAGAGCATCAATCCTTTTCATCAAATCTTTCTTGAGCTGGGTTGAAGCAGATGAGGCAGTAGAGGTTGGAGCAACAACAGATACAACACTTGTAGCAATTGTAGTTGAAGCAGAAGCAAAGGTTGAAGCAGCAGTTTCACTTTCAGAGACAACAATATCAGCAGCAGGAGGAATGTCATCAGCAAACACAGAAGGCTCAAAAGCATGTGCCTCTATCATATGGATCTCCTTAGAAATTGACTCATCAGCAGTATCAGCAATAGTATCAAAAGTATTTTCAGCATGAAGGGCAGAAACATCAGAAACAACAACACTGCTTTCAACAGGAGTAGCAGCTGCATATACTGAATTTACAAAAGAAGTTATGATGCAGGGGTCACAGCATGAGAAGGGCACAAGGGCCTTGGAGAGATCCTCTGGGTGCTGGACAACAACTCTTTCTGGAAAACAAACTTTCTCTGGCAGACAACTGAAATAGGCTGAGTCAAATACTGAAAGAAGAGACCTGAGGTCTATGGAGAATACTGTAACTGGAGGTGGAAGAGGATCTTGGAGAACAGTAGCAGCATATACTGAGGAAACAGAATACACAGCAGGCAAGCTTACTTTATAGGGCATCTCCCCCTATCTAGATTCAGTCAAAGCTGGATCAAGGCACACTGCTGAAGGGGCTGCCTGAGGGAATAAAGAGGAGAGCCTGGCAGAAAGAGCTGCCACTGACTGGAGTAATGGAGCCAAGGAGGTCTCCAAGAGAAGAGATAGCCTGGGGGCTAGCAATTCATAGATCCTGTCAGCTAGGGCTGGAAGATCTACTTGCTCAGCAGTGACTGAAGCAGAGGTAGAGGATGGAGGTGGAGCTATTGGTGATGGGAGTGGAGAGCTGGTGGATGGTAGGAGTGATGGTTGAGGTGTGGGTAAGGTGGTGATGGAGGACAGTGGGATGGAGATAGATGGTGTGAAGGTGGGTTGATCAATGATTTCTTGTAGAAGATCTTGGTAAGAGGTTGATGATGAGGGTAGCTTAGGAGGTGAGGGGGGTGAGTCATCCATGAAGGAATCATCAATGAGATTGAATGAGGGAATGGAGGGTGATGTGGCAGAGTCTGGTTGAGATTAGGAGTATAATGGATGGAATGGTTCTTCTATTGTTGGTAGAGTAGGGATTGGAGATGGTATGGATGTTGGAGAAGGGCTGGAGATGATTATAGTGGATGGAGTTTGAATGGTAGATGAAATTGGAATGGATGGAATTTGAGGAGGAGGAGAGGCAGCAGCAGGCAGGTCATCTGCAGGGGCAGAGACTTGAGGGGAAGTGACTATGGCAGTCCTGGTGCCTGAAGGTGTGCTGGAAGAGGGCCTGCTGGGCTTGGTGATCTGCCTGTCCCATTTACCAAAAAGGGCACAAGAAAGTCTCTTGGAAGCATTTATGTGTATCCCAGAAGATATTAGCAATGCAGGGCATCTGTTCTGTAGAAAAAGCCCTAAAATCCTCCCAAAATTCACAAAACTCTTATTAATTTTCTTTTTAATGAGGTCAAAGAAGACCTCTCCCCAGTTCAGATTCTTCTTGTCCACTATGGCTCTCATTAAGCAGAGCTGATACCTAGAAATGGTATCATGGGCAGAGTGCTTAGCCAACAGAACTTTCCCAACCACATCAGCCAGGAATCTGTATTCCACAGACAGATTCTTCTTCAACAGCTTTCTAGAGTTAGCCTCAGAATGACCCATTCTTGCAAGCAAGTCAGCATATTCTTTTCCAAACAAATCAGCAGAGTCTCCACTAGAACTCAACTCAAAAACTTCTGTCAGAATTGCTGGGGTCAAGGGTACCTGGGTGCCAGAAATTGACCCAACAATTGTGTTTTGATCCTGATTGTGGGCAGTGTAGACCCACTCTTTAATTTTATCAGCAGCAAGTTTAATCCTTGTGGTCATGATTGCAGCAAGTTTCTGCTCTTTGAACAACTCCAAGATGTCCTAGAAAACCTGATCTGTCGTGCTGAAGGACTCCATGTCAATGTCAAAGCCGACATCAAATTTCATGGCGGCAAGAATAGCAACAGAAACGACCATGTTTACATGTAAAGATTCACCAAACAAAACGACCAAGTGTAGAAGTGTTTGGAGGGAAAGAAAGTTTTTGCAGAGAAATCGAAAGCGCAAAGGGAGAACGACGGCGAAAAATGAATTTTATATTAGGGTTCGACGTAGAAAAGGAAAGATCGTTGAACTCAGTTCGACGATCGGGGCTTCTAAAGGAATCTGAAGAGTCTGCAATATCGTCGATCTCCGTTCAATGATATTGGAGAGCGTCGAGCTCTGTTCGACGATCGTTCAGAGAACAAAATCGTCGAGCGCCGTTCGACGATCGCTGACCGGAAGAGATAGTTCATACTATCCGAGAAACGCTGAACTCAGGTCGATGATTTTGGAAATCATCGATCTCCGTTCGACGATCTGGGGAAAAATCGTCAAGCGCAGTTCAGAGACAAAGGGAAACTCTAGACACTAAGAAAAAAATCAAGATGTTTGCCTAGTCTTGGTCAAGTTTTGAACTTTTAAAATCTTGGATATTATTTTAGACTTCCTCCATCTAACATTCCTAACTGATTTAGGAAGAAGGTGTGTTTCTTTTCATCCAAGAGCTTGGTGAAAATATCTCCCCTTTGTAAATCAGTTGGGATATATTGCAGTTCAATTTTATTCTTTTCAACATTATCCCTTAAAAAGTGATGCCTAATCTCTATGTGTTTTGTCCTACTATGGAGGACTGGATTTTGAGCTATAGAAATAGCACTGATGTTATCACAAAAGATTTTAGACTTCTCTAAGTTATAGACATAGTCTAGGAGTTGGTTTTGAATCCACATGATTTGTGAACAACAACTGCCTGCAGCCATATATTCAGCTTCAGCAGTTGAAGTTGACACAGAAGTTTGTTTCTTACAAAACCAAGAGACAAGTCTGTCACCAAGGAACTAACAAGTTCCACTGGTGCTTTTCCTATCAATTCTGCATCCAGCATAATCAGCATCAGAAAATCCAGTTAAATCAAATGTTGAATCTTTTGGATACCAGAGACCTAGATTTGGACAACTCTTAACATACTTGAGAATCCTCTTTACTAATGTTAGGTGTGACTCTCTAGGGCTTACTTGGAACCTAGCACATATACATGTAGCAAACATTATATCTGGTCTACTAGCTGTAAGGTACAGTAAAGAGCCAATCATTGCTCTATATGTTGTCTGATCAACAGGTTTCCCATGTTCATCAGCATCCAATACACCATTAGTAGGCATAGGTGTTTTCATACAAGATGCTTCAGACATGCCAAATTTTTTAACCAATTCCTTTGCATACTTGGTTTGAGAAATAAAGATGCCTTCAGCATGCTGTTTGACTTGCAATCCTAGGAAGAAGGATAGCTCACCCATGTTACTCATTTCAAATTTAGAATGCATTAGGTTGAAAAACCTTCTGCACAATTTTGAGTCAGTAGAACCAAAAATAATATAACCTACATAGATCTGTACTAGTAGGGTATGTGACTTATGGGTTCTAATAAAAAGAGTTTGGTCTACTCTACCCCTTATAAATCCATTTTCCAAAAGGAAGCATACTAGGGTCTCATACCATGCTCTAGGAGCTTGCTTGAGACCATATAATGCTTTGTTCAACTTAAAAACATAACCAGGATAAGTTGGAGAGATAAAACCTGGAGGTTGTCTGACATATACTTCTTCTTTGATGTCTCCATTTAGAAATGCACTTTTGACATCCATCTGATATACCTTGAATCCTTTATGTGCTGCATAGGCTAAAAAGATTCTGATGGCTTCCAATCATGCAACTGGTGTAAAAGTCTGGTCATAGTCTATTCCTTCTTCTTGAGAATATCCTTGAGCAACTAGTCTTGCCTTATTCCTTACAATTACTCCTTGATCATCCAGTTTGTTTCTGAACACCCACTTTGTTCCAACAATGGAGTGATCCTTAGGCTTTGGCACTAGTTCCCACACTTTGTTCCTTTCAAATTGATGCAACTCTTCTTGCATTGTAATGATCCAGTGTGGATCTTGCTCTGCATCTTGTATGGACTGAGGTTCAATTTGAGATAGGAAGCAAGTGTGCAACAGGTTTTGGTTGACCTGATTTCCGGTTTGCACACTAGCTGAGATGTCTCCAATTATTTGGGAAATTGGATGATCTCTTGATGTTACTAAATCAACAGGGGGTGTTGATTGTTCACCAACCTGTGTTGTTGTTTCCTCTTGTGGTACAACAACTGGCTCTTCAGGTTGTTTTTCAATATGTTGAATACTTTCTTCATCTTCACTGTTTTCATCCTTCTGAGTAACCTGTAACTTGTTCAAGTCTTCAACAAGAGAATGTTCCTGCAAAGGTTCTATGGTAGAAGAGATCTTCTCCTTAAAAGACATGTTAGATTCATCAAATGATATATGAACAGATTCCTCAATTTTTAGAGATGATTTATTATAAACCCTATAAGCCTTGCTGATCATGGAGTATCCCAGAAACACTCCTTCATCAGCTTTAGCTTGAAATTTTGCTAAATATTTCTTGTCATTATTATTGTAAGACCCCTCCTCCCCGGAATCCAAAACACGACGCGAAGGGGGAGTCTTATGCCCGAAATAGCCGCCTTGCGGTAGCATTAGCACACGGCTAACCTGTACCACAAGACGCCTATTCCGCCGGCTACAACCATATCAATATAAATGCCAACCCAACCAAATAAATAAGCAAGAGAAGTCAAAATCCACACTAAGTAATATATAATTTCCAAAACATGAAATGATGAGAAGCTAAACATGCTTCTACAAAATATCAGAGTACAACTAATCATTGCCTAAACGGGCTACATCAGAGTAATCAAAATACTAACATCAGTAACCGACGGTATCGATGGCACCGTCACATCAGGCCCTATCGTCCTGGCCTGGCTGTCCTGCTGCGTAGTCTGCGGCTGCTCTACCTGCGGCGTGACCTCCTAAAAAGGAAGACGTAGCAATCGTTAGTCGAAACGACTAAGTGGTTTCACATCCGCTCCCCCGGCGACTCCTCGGCACCGGGCGGAGAAAAGGAACAAGAGTATAGTATATAACAAGTATGCAAGTAAAGGAGTATAAGCAGGTGGCAAGGTACATGAATATAATGTATAATCTAGCAGTTCTACAAGCTAACATCATATATCAACAGGTGTAAGGAAATCTACAGCAGGAAAGTAACTTAACTTATAAGAATACCCATACAAACTTATAAGTTAAGGGTCGGGTTACATAAAGTAACTCATCGTATAGGAGTGCCCATACAAACTTATACGATGAGGATCTTGTTGTGCAATGTATGAAATGCTATGAATGCTATGCAATGACTCACCCATGCACACCCATGCAATTGCTATGTCGACACAGACTATAGTTCCCACTTTTCGAGCAGGTAGCTAACCTCTCAGGCATCAGCCGCCGTGGCCAGGCGGTGACAGTAGAACAGGCACTTTTACTACTAGGCGGGTATCACACTACTTCACCTAGGCCTCTGTATGCCTCAACGCTAAGAACACAACAGCGGAGCCCATGCGTACTATGGCCCAGCGGGGTCTTGGGTAGATGTGTACCAAGAACACAGCCCGAACTGGCCTTGTGTGACCCGGAAGGGGCCTCGGAAGAAAGCACGAGGACACAACCCAACCGTTCACATGGCCGGAGGGGCCTCGGGACGTGAACACCGAGGACACAGCCCAAACCGACCAAGTCTAACTGCCAACTCCCGTCGGTGTGACGACTAGCGAGCCCGTAGACCTGCCACACTATCCTTAACCCAGGATTACGACACCGCGTGTCGACTCACACCACATGCAAATACCACATCAACATATCATGGAAGGGGCCTCGGAAGTAAACACGAGGACACAGCCCAACCATCCATCCACACCTTATCTCAACACAACCAAAACAAGTGACGGTCAACACCGCACTTACATCCCTTCACAATACTACCCGTAGGGAGATGACTCTCTAAGTATTGGACTACAAGACTCATTTCATTAATCAAACATGTCCATGATCATAATCTATTCATCTATATGACTTTCCAAATGATGACAATGTAATATAAACATGATGCGCATATAAAGATCTATCTCACTTTTCATTTGATAATGTCATAATTTAAACATGAAGTGCACAATATCAATCTTTCAATTCCTACCAATTCGATTCGTTTAAATAAGATTATTTCACAATTTGATAATATGAAATCTGATTAATAAGCAACTTCAATCATGCAATAACTGATTAATCATAAGGGTTCATCCAAGGCAAGTATCATGCATTATTAATTCCACCAAATCAAAATTCATCTTTCATTAAGCCCAGAATTTAGGCGCAGGTTGAATCTAGATAGCAAATTCGACCGGAGATTCCCGAGGCTACAGGAATCCGGTGAAGTCGTGTAACCTCTCTATGGAAAGGTATTTCCATGGACTACATCTTTCATATTCAGAGCTCAACCCAGATTTGACATTATCCTATTTGAAATCGGACCTGAAGTCCGCTGCGTACAGAACACAGTTTCTGCATACAAGATTTATAGAACCCCATTTTCATTTAGAATTTCCCGTGGCTACAGACTTCCCCAGAAGTTGTGCAATCACTCGTTGGAAAGGTATTTTCAAGGGCGTCAACTTTCGTGTTTAGCCAAAAGCCCAGATCTGGCCATGGCACACTTAAAAATGGACACGAAGTTCGCTGCGCGCAGAATACAGATTCTGCGCGCATCTTAAGGCGGCATGAACGACATCAGTTCATCTTCCTCCTCAATGCGATCATCCCAAATCATTCCAGAAAACCTCCTCCCTTATTCACCCTCAAGAGGCCAATATTCTTCACGAAACCATCCTCAATCATCACATAGAAGAAGAGAGTGGTTGAAGAGATCTAAAATCTAGAACACAAGTCCTAGCATGGCCAAACCTAGAAGACTTCTTCTCTCCATCAAGACTCTCTTGAGCCGATGTCTCTCCTAGGAAAATAACTATAGATCTAGCACCAAGGGAGAGGGTAGGAAACTCACATTGGCTCCAACGGTACCATCATTTCCGGCCATGGATCTCGTAATTCTCCTTGGCGGCATCTTCTCTTTCACGGCGATGGCGGATCTCCTTCGGTAGAACTTGCTCCAGCAGTTTTCCCTCTCACCAGGAGTTCTCACAGGAAATTGGGGAAGAAATGAGAATGAAAACGGCTAGGGTTTTCTCTCCCCCTTATATATAAAATGTGACACGGGTAGGGACACGGCTGTGTCCTTACCCGTGTCCTGCCTGGCGAAGCGGCAACGACAGTTTCCATGTCGGTTCAATACTTGACACGGGTAGGGACACGCCCGTGTCCCGACCCGTGTCCACATGACACGGCCGTGTGCCTGGCCGTGTCCTTGACCGTGTCCTTCTCGGGTTGCATCTCGACACGCCTCGTCGAGCTCAACTCGACGCACACGGGTAGGGACACGGCCGTGTCACTACCCGTGTCACTTGGTGTCGACACAGCTCGTCAGTCTCGACACGGCTCGTCGAGCTCAACTCGACGCACACGGGTAGGGGCACGGTCGTGTCACTACCCGTGTCACTTAGTGTCGACACAGTTCGACGATCTCGACACGCCTCGTCGAGCTCAACTCGACGCACACGGGTAGGGACACGGCCGTGTCACTACCCGTGTCACTTGGTGTCGACACAGCTCGTCAGTCTCGGAACGGCTCGTCGAGCTCAACTCGACGCACACGGGTAGGGACACGCCTGTGTCGCTACCCGTGTCGCTACCCGTGTCGCTACCCGTGTCACTACCCGTGTCACTACCCGTGTCACTACCCGTGTCACTACCCGTGTCACTACCCGTGTCACTACCCGTGTCACTACCCGTGTCTTTTTACACTGATTTCTCCACTTCTCCACAAGTGCAGTCTAATTCCCTGCACTTCTCAGGACTCGAGTCAACCCTCCTGACTCAAAAACACACACACTAGGGGCCTAGAGCGATTCGGGACGTTACAAATCCTATAAACAAAATAAAAGATTTCGTCCCCGAAATCAGGCTTAGGCTGTGGGGAGAAGAGCATAACAGGAAATTTAACATATGCTTTTAAATAAGATTACCTTGAGCAAACAACTCTGGGTAGCGTTGCTGCATCAAATCCATTGGCTCCCACGTGTACTCCTCTTTCCCATGATTCGACCATAGTACCTTCACCAAGGGTACACTTTTGCGGCGCAAAGTTCTTGTCTCGCTGTCAACAATCCGCACCAGCTCTAGTCGCACAGACCTATCTGATGCCACTGCACCATCAGTAGTGGGAATATACTGGTCGGGCCGCAACAGTGCTTTTCGAAGCGACGACACATGGAACACATCGTGGAGATTTTCTAGTTCTGGTGGTAACTCCAACCGATAGGCCAACGGGCCGATCCTTTCTAGTATAATATAAGGCCCAACATATCTTGGGCTGAGCTTTTTCACCCCACGTACCCGCGACACACCATGCATCGGCCGAATCTTGAGAAACACTTTTTCGCCCACTTGGAACTCCACCATTCGGTGCTTTTTATTGTAATATTTTGTCTGTCGACTTTGAGCCTCCAACATGCGGTCCCGTATCAATCTGACCGCCACATCAGTATCATCTATATATTCATTTCCCAATGCCTTCAGATCTTCATCCTGCACCCAAGACAAGGGGGTCCTACACCTTCTTCCGTAAAGGGCTTCATGGGGCGCCATACCGATGCTCGCTTGATGTCTATTGTTGTAGGAGAATTCCACCAGGGGCAAGAGCCTTTCCCATGGCTCTCCTCTATCCAGCACGCATAACCTCAATAAATCTTCCAGTGTCCTGATGGTCTTTTCAGACTGCCCATCCGTCTGTGGGTGGAATGCAGTACTAAAGGTTAGGCGCGAGCCCAAATACGCCTGTATCGCCTTCCACTCATTGGATGTAAACCGACCATCCCAATCCGAAACAATTGTCTTGGGCACGCCATGATACCGTACAAATTGCTCCACAAAAAGGCGTACCAAAACATCCACGTGTGCTTCCTTCTTCATTGGTATGAACCGGGCTACCTTTGTCAGTCGATCAACAATAACCCACACTGAATCATTCCCGGAGCGGGAACGAGGTAACCCATGAACAAAGTCCATGGAGATATCCTCGAACTTCCATTCGGGGATGGGCAGCGACTGCAACAAACCACCGGGACTCCTACATTCAGCCTTCACTCTTTGGCAAGCTTCGCAATGTGTAACATAGTAGCGAACATCCTTCTTCATTCCCGGCCAACACATGGTCTTCCGCAATCCGACATACATCTTAGCAATACCAGGGTGCACTGAATATTGAGAGGAATGTGCCTCTCTCAAGATATCCTCCCGAATTTTGCCGCCCTTGGGAATATAGAGTCGGCCACGAAAATAAATGAGGCCGTCTTTGAGTGTGTACTCATCAGTGGTCCCATCTTCAATTGCCTTGATTGCCGGGGCCAAGGCCGCATCCATTCCTTGCTCCACCCGAATCCGGTCTCGGATATCACAAACTATGCTCATGTTGGCCAAATACTCCGCATACTCTGCCGAAGGAGCCTTGAATACTAGAGTAATTTCCATTTGCTCGATCATCCGAGCCAACTCCATACTCATCAGCCGAGACTCTGGGCTAGAGCCTGGCGCTTTTCTACTCAAGGCATCGGCTACCGAGTTCGCTTTCCCGGGGTGGTAGTTCATGGTGAACTCATAGTCGCATAGAAATTCCAACCACCGCCGTTGTCTCAGGTTCAACTCCTTCTGAGTGTGAACATACTTCAAGTTTTGTGATCGGAAAAGATCTCGCAGTGGACGCCATATAAATAATGCCTCCAGACCTTCAAAGCGAACACCACTGCTCCCAACTCCAAATCATGAACCGGGTAATTGATTTCATGTTTCTTTAACTGCCTTGAAGCATAAGCGATCACATGCCCGTGCTGCATCAGCACCGCTCCCATCCCTTGGTATGATGCGTCCGTGTAAACTTGGAATCCTTCCTTCCCCGACGGAAGTGCAAGGATGGGGGCGGAGGTAAGCCTACCTTTCAATTCTTGAAATGCCGCTTCACATTGAGGTGTCCACTCAAATGGCACACCCTTCTTCGTCAAGGAGGTAAGAGGAAGGCAATCTTGGAAAATCCTTTCACGAACTTGCGGTAGTAGCCAGCAAGTCCAAGAAAGCTTCGTACATCGACCGCCGACTTCAAGGGCGACCACTCCTTCACGGCTCGCACCTTTGCTGGATCCACTGCTAACCCTGCTCCACTGATCACATGCCCCAAGAAGGCTACCTCCTTAAGCCAGAATTCACACTTGCTAAACTTGGCATACAAGGCATGCTCCTTCAATTTCTTCAAAACCAAGGTCAGGTGCTCGACATGCTCCTCCTCCGTCTTTGAGTAGACCAAGATGTCGTCGATGAAAACAATGACGAAGATATCCAAATACGGTTCAAACACCTTGTTCATCAAACTCATGAAGGCCGAAGGGGCATTTGTGAGCCCAAACGGCATTACTGTGAACTCATACAAACCATATCTCGAACTGAAGGCCGTTTTCTGGATGTCCCCTTCTTGTATCCTCAACTGATAGTATCCGGAGCGCAAATCCAATTTAGAAAACCAATGTGCTCCCACTAGTTGATCGAACAACTCATCGATCCGAGGTAGTGGATAAGTGTTCCGCACCGTCAACCGATTGAGTTCCCGATAATCTATGCACAATCGCAGGGTTCCATCCTTCTTCTTTACGAACAGCACAGGGGCTCCCCATGTTGATGAACTGGGGCGAACGAACATTGAATCCACCAGTTCTTGCAATTGAACTCTAAACTCCGCGAGTTCTTTCGGAGCCATTCTGTACGGAGCCTTGGATACAGGCTTGGCACCTGGTACTAGATTGATCTGGAAGTCAACCTCTCTATGCGGAGGTAATCCTGGTAGCTTCTCAGGAAATACCTCGGGAAAATCCCGCACAACCCGTACATCCTTTAATTCCAACGCTTCCTCCTTCAACTCGAACCAGATCATGAAGACCTCCTCCCCCTTCATATGATCTTTTACAACCTGGACGGAAGATAACATCATGCGAGGCGCGAAGCTAATACCTTGGAAGATGACGTTAGAGTCTCCATGTCTCAAATAGATCCGCTTCTCCGCGCAGTCAATCCTCGCGAAGTGCCAATCCAGCCACGCCATGCCCAAAATGATGTCAAACTCCGGCATTCTCAGAACCGTGGCCGGCGTATCAAAGGCCTTCCCATCAATAAATAACTCCAACTCGCACTTGGCGGTCGCGATCATCTCCGAGCCATCCGGAAGGCGTACACGTCGGGCTATGCCAGTGAAGTACTGTACATCCCCCACGTCTTTTATGAAATCCTCGGACACAAAGGAGTGTGAGGCGCCGGTATCGAACAGCGCATAGGCCGTCTTCCCGCCAATAATCACGGTGCCTAAGTACCAACAACCAAAACTTATTGCTAGTGTCTAGTAAGTTCTAATCAATTCAAGTTAGACCATGCAAATATGTAAATTAATTAAATGATACCTGCAATCACATCTTGTGGGTTCCATTCCTGCGCCATGTCAAGTGCGTACACCTGATCTCGGACCGGTCCGGGGTTTCCTCTTGGCGGTCCTCGTCCTCGACCACACATATATCCCCGCCCTCGTGGAGCTGCTGGAGGGAGAGCAGGAGGGAGAGCAGGAGGGAGAGCAGGAGGGGCGTTCCCATATAGCTGCGGGCAGAAACGCCGGATGTGGCCCGGCTGGTTGCATTCGAAGCACACCAGACCACGACGCCCTTCAGGTTGTTGAAATCGCTGAGGCTGTGGGGGTGGAGGCAACGCAGGCGGCTGCGGAACTGGATGCTCCACCCTATAGTTTCGGTGGACATGCCCTCCACCTCTTTGATAACCTCTTCCTCCTCTGAAGTCCCGTCTCCTTCTATTACTTGGGCCGGCTTCCATCACGTCCTCCGCAGGCCTCTTACTACATCCCAGGTGGTCCGCCTCCAATCTTTTCGCCATATCAATGATCTCCGCCAAGCTACCATCCGCTATAAACAAAAGGGACTGCCTTAGGGGATCTCGCAGCCCTTTATAGAAACGCTTGGCATAACCTCTATCATCCAACTCATAAGAATCCACAAACCTTGCGAGATGCTGGAATTCCCGCTGGTATTCTGTAACCGACTTTGATCCCTGCTTTAGTAGAAGGAACCTCTGCTCAAGCTCATCTCGGGCCGATGTAGGGATAAAGTGCTCCAAGAAAACACCCGAGAATTCACTCCAACTTATCTCTGTGTAGATCCGGCCTTGGAAGGTAGAGCCCATGAGGGACTTCCACCACCTCTTCGCATGTAAGTCCAAGACGGACACTGCCAATGTCACTGCCATGTTGGCTGGGCAACGGATACCGGACAACAACTCCTGTATCGTGTCTAGCCATTCCTCTGTATGTAGGGCTGACTCCATCCCAAGGTAGACGGGAGGGGAGAGAGCCCGGAAGGTGCTCAGCCAGTTGGAGCTCGGGGCCTGTTGTTGCACCGGAGCCTGCTGTGCCTTAAAAGCATCAAGAATGGCGGTGAGCGTCTGCCCCAACTCAGACTGTTCGAACTGAGTGGGTATGGGAGGGGTAGGGGTACCCCCCATCGGCTCAACATGCAGTGGAACCTACACATATACGACAAATTTGTGGTCAGGTTGGCTAAACTTAAGGTCAAAGTTGGACAAACTTAATGTGAATTACATATGGGCACACCACTGCTTCCGCTAAGTCAGTTTGTCCCCAAACTGACTAACCAAATGGGGGTGGCACCATTGTTGAATGACTTCTTAGTTGAGGATCGTGGCAATTTGATACCATTTGTAAGACCCCTCCTCCCCGGAATCCAAAACACGACGCGAAGGGGGAGTCTTATGCCCGAAATAGCCGCCTTGTGGTAGCATTAGCACACGGCTAACCTGTACCACAAGACGCCTATTCCGCCGGCTACAACCATATCAATATAAATGCCAACCCAACCAAATAAATAAGCAAGAGAAGTCAAAATCCACACTAAGTAATATATAATGTCCAAAACATGAAATGATGAGAAGCTAAACATGCTTCTACAAAATATCAGAGTACAACTAATCATTGCCCAAACGGGCTACATCAGAGTAATCAAAATACTAACATCAGTAACCGACGGTATCGACGACACCGTCACATCAGGCCCTGTCGTCCTGGCCTGGCTGTCCTGCTGCGTAGTCTGCGGCTGCTCTACCTGCGGCGTGACCTCCTAAAAAGGAAGACGTAGCAACCGTTAGTCGAAACGACTAAGTGGTTTCACATCCGCTCCCCCGGCGACTCCTCGGCACCGGGCGGAGAAAAGGAACAAGAGTATAGTATATAACAAGTATGCAAGTAAAGGAGTATAAGCAGGTGGCAAGGTACATGAATATAATGTATAATCTAGCAGTTCTATAAGCTAACATCATATATCAACAGGTGTAAGGAAATCTACAGCAGGAAAGTAACTTAACTTATAAGAATGCCCATACAAACTTATAAGTTAAGGGTCGGGTTACATAAAGTAACTCATCGTATATGAGTGCCCATACAAACTTATACGATGAGGATCTTGTTGTGCAATGTATGAAATGCTATGAATGCTATGCAATGACTCACCCATGCACACCCATGCAATTGCTATGTCGACACAGACTATAGTTCCCACTTTTCGAGCAGGTAGCTAACCTCTCAGGCATCAGCCGCCGTGGCCAGGCGGTGACAGTAGAACGGGCACTTCTACTACTAGGCGGGTATCACACTACTTCACCTAGGCCTCTGTACACCTCAAAGCTAAGAACACAACAGCGGAGCCCATGCGTACTATGGCCCAGCGGGGTCTTGGGTAGATGTGCACCAAGAACACAGCCCGAACTGGCCTTGTGTGACCCGGAAGGGGCCTCGGAAGAAAGCACGAGGACACAGCCCAACCGTTCACATGGCCGGAGGGGCCTCGGGACGTGAACACCGAGGACACAGCCCAAACCGACCAAGTCTAACTGCCAACTCCCGTCGGTGTGACGACTGACGAGCCCGTAGACCTGCCACACTATCCTTAACCCAGGATTACGACACCGCGTGTCGACTCACACTACATGCAAATACCACATCAATATGTCATGGAAGGGGCCTCAGAAGTAAACACGAGGACACAGCCCAACCATCCATCCACACCTTATCTCAACACAACCAAAACAAGTGACGGTCAACACCGCACTTACATCCCTTCACAATACTACCCGTAGGGAGACGACTCTCTAAGTATTGGACTACAAGACTCATTTCATTAATCAAACATGTCCATGATCATAATCTATTCATCTATATGACTTTCCAAATGATGACAATGTAATATAAACATGATGCGCATATAAAGATCTATCTCACTTTTCATTTGATAATGTCATAATTTAAACATGAAGTGCACAATATCAATCTTTCAATTCCTACCAATTCGATTCGTTTAAATAAGATTATTTCACAATTTGATAATATGAAATCTGATTAATAAGCAACTTCAATCATGCAACAACTGATTAATCATAAGGGTTCATCCAAGGCAAGTATCATGCATTATTAATGTTGAAATTTGTGAAGTGGAAGTGGGTGACGGGACAGGTCGCGTGGCCTGTGGCGGACAGCTTTGGCGGACTGGGCGGACTGGGCAGACTGAGGTTTGCGGCCTGGTGAAAACTCTGGTGGAAGCCGGCTGTGTTGAGCGGGTTGTTGCATGGAGTCCGCGGTTTGGTGCGGCCTGGTATCTGCGGATAGAGAGGCTTGCGGACTGATACATTGCTCAGTGGCCGCGGGTGCAAGCTTGTGCTGAAAGGCGGGTTGGCTCTTGTTCGCGGGTAGCTTGCGGACTGGTGTGTGTCCGCGGTTTGGGCTATTGCGGACTGAGCTTAGAGCTTGGCTGAGGCCTTGTCGAGCTCTGGTGGCACAGCAGGTGTTTGCTGTGGAGATCGTGTTGGCGACCTGGTGTTGGAGTCCGGAGTTAGACCGCTGTGATGGGCAGGAGTGCGAGGAGCTCGCGGACTGTGGCGGTCTGCGCTGTGGTGTTTTGGAGGACTGAGGTTTTGCGTCCGCCAAGCTCGAATTAGCCCTTAATGGTTTTGGGCTTGGTCACACTTGGTGCCAAGCTCAGTGTGTCCGCCGTATCCGCCAAGTCCGCTGTGACCGGGCGGTCTGTTGCTAGCTGCCTTTGGTCGTGGACTTGTGGCGGATTGTGGTCTCAGTCTTGCGGACTGCCTCGGGTTGGTGCGGACAGCCATTGAAGGGGGTTTGCTGCCCTGAAGCGGTTGGAGCTTTGCGGGCTGTTGCCTTGTCCGCTTAGCTTAGGCGGACTGGAGCGGGTTCGTCAACAGTTGCTTTGCTCCTGGCAGTTTTCCTTGGTGACCGGCTAAGTCCTCGCGGACTGAGCGGACGGTCGGTTGTATTCGCGCGGACTGGGGCGGTGTTGCTATCTCTTGGGCGGTGACCACACTCCTCACCTGGCCTATAAATAGGACCCCCTGGCACATCTACAGTAACCAAAGTAACGTGAGTGAACAGTAAATTGGGTTAAGCGAAGTGCTGCGGTCTGTGTTTGCCAGTCCGCGCGGATTGTTTCAGGCTGACGTTTGTTGTGTGCAGGTCGCGCGGATAAATTCAAGGAGCCATGAGTTTGGCTGTGACTTCGGTCAGTGCTTGGAAGTGTGCGGTCTCTGCGGACTCAGCAGGAGGTCGCTCTGCGGCTTGTCAGTTCTGTTTCAACTTTGCCAGCTTCAATAACCTGTCCGCCGGCTTCATGCGGGTAGGGGTGTTCCTCAGTTCGGGTTCAGCAGGAGGCGAATAACGGCGTGTCCGCGCGGCCTTGCGGCTTCGGCGGACTCCGTGGTATTCGGCGGATTGCAGTGTAGTTCGGGCAGCTTCGGGGACCTCGGCGACCTCGGCGGTCTCGGCGGACTCCGGTTCTGTCCGCCCGGCTTGTTTTTTGGTTCTTTCTGTTTACAGCTGTAATACTAGCGAAATCATGTCTCGCTATGTATGCCTCGGATTGTAAAGAAGTGAATGCATAAAAAGACCTTCTTGTGCTTCCATTGTTTTGTTGGGTGAAACCTCTAGTCCTTGGGTTTTCCGCAGGTTCAGCGTGCGAACTGGGTAGTTCCGAAGATATTAATTTGGTGTTTGGGCTATCTTGCTGACCACGTTGAGAAAATTTAACATGGTATCAGAGGGAGGTTTCTGAGGTTTCGGAGGTTCAGTTGCGTGAGCGGAAGTCAGCAAGTGTTGTGACTCAGTGATTGAGTGGTGATCAACCTGTGTTGTTGCTCGGAGCTGCTGAAGGGTGCCAACAGGTGTTTGCAATGGAAGGAAGTCTTGCAAGAGGTCTAGGCATTGAACTCTTAACGCCGACTAACTTCAAGAAGTGGAAGTCGTGCATGAAGAGTTATCTTCTTGGAGAGGAGCTGTGGGATGTCGTCGGTGGAGACGACAGACAAGAAGTAACTGCTGCTTTCGGTACTGCTGAGCAGGTGAGGCTCTGGAGAAGAACGAATGCTAAGGCAGAGTTCGTTCTGAAGAGAGCTGTCTCTCCGGAACTGTTTGATCACATCATTGGATGTGAGTCGGCTGCTGATATTTGGACAACCATTGATGAGTTGTTCAATAGGAAGAATGTGGCGCGGCTTCAGTTCCTGGAGAATGAGTTGGCCAGGGCAACTCAGGGAGACCTTTCCATCTCTAAATACTTCTTAAAGATGAAGAGCTTGTGTGCTGAGCTGTCGGCACTGGATCCTGATGAGCCTATCTCTGAGGCAAAGATGAAAAGGCACATTATCCGCGGCTTGCGGAAGGAGTATGTGGCCTTTGTTACATCTGTTCAAGGGTGGGCTACTCAGCCGTCTCTGCTGGAGCTGGAGAATCTGCTTGCCTCGCAGGAGAGCTTAGCAAGGCAGATGGCTGGAGTAAACCTGAATCAGGAAGGCAACGAAGCCCTCTTCTCAGGCAAGAAGAAGGGATGGGAAGGGAAGAAGAAAAAGAAGGTGCAGGCTGCTGGTGAGAAGGAGACTTCGACTTCGTATCCGCCGGAGAGGAGCAATGCTCCTAAGGACTGGAAGAAGAATCTGAAGTGCTACCGGTGTCATCAGCGAGGGCACTTCAAGCGGGACTGCAAGGTCAAACTGCAGCCTGAGCATGCTGCGGGAAAGGAGGAATCTTGCTCGAGAAGTGAAGAAGCAGAATGGGGTGGAGCTTTTATGACGGGCACTTGTGTCCGGGCCTTATCTGCTGAAGACTTCAACAGCGAGTGGATCGTCGACTCCGGGTGTGGTCATCACCTCACCGGAGACAAATCGAAGTTCACCTCCATGCAGGCTTACTCAGGTAATGAAGCTATTATCACTGCTGATAATACTGTTTATGCAGTAGAGAAGGAGGGTGT
Source organism: Platanthera guangdongensis (assembly GCA_039583875.1). Lineage (NCBI taxonomy): Eukaryota > Viridiplantae > Streptophyta > Magnoliopsida > Asparagales > Orchidaceae > Platanthera > Platanthera guangdongensis. The sequence continues at coordinate 198,481,687 of CM077163.1, read as the reverse complement.
CGTGTCTTTGGGTAGTGATCAGGGGCCACTCACATTAAGGAGTGTGTATCACGTGCCGGGCATGAAGAAGAACCTCTTCTCGGTGACCAACGCGGTGGACGCTGGGTATCACGTTCTGTTTGGGCCAACAGACGTGAGGTTCCTTCGCAACGTATCAGCGGTGAAGGCTGATGTTGCTCATGTTGGGAGGAGGGTGAAGAACTTGTTTGTTCTTTCCACCAGTGCTTATGTTGATAGGATGAGAGCCAATGATAGTGCGGTTATCTGGCATGAGAGGCTGGGGCATGTTGGCATGGACAAGCTGAAGGCAATGGCTAGTAGAAGTCTGGTGAGAGGATTGCCGATGTTGTCCTCCTTTGGTGATGGGCATGTTTGTGCGGGCTGTCAATATGGTAAGGCACATCGCCTTCCATTTGATAAATCACAAACAAGGAGCAAGAAACCATTGGAGTGTATTCATGGCGACCTGATGGGACCGACTGTTACTGCCAGCCTTGGAGGAAGCAAATACATGCTTGTCTTGGTTGATGACTACTCAAGGTATACTTGGGTGTACTTCTTAAAGGAGAAGTCGGAAGCCTTCCGTTTGTTTGTGGAGTTCAAGGAGTTGGTAGAAGGCCGGCTTGGCTTGCGGATTAAGAAGCTTAGAACTGATAACGGGGGAGAGTTTGTCTCCTCCGAGTTTTCTAACTTCTGCAGGAAGCTCGGGATCCAACGGGAGCTTACTTGTGCCCACACTCCACAACAAAATGGGGTAGCGGAGCGGAAGATCCGTCATTTGACGGAAACCTGCAAATGCTGGCTTCATGCGAAAGATATCCCAAGGTCCTTTTGGGCGGAGGGAATGTCTTGTGCTGCTTATGTTATCAACCGGATGCCACTCAGCCCTATCAACATGAAGACTCCTGTTGAGCTGTTGCTGAAGGAGAAGCCGAGTGTTGGACACCTTCGGGTGTTCGGCTCAACTTGCTACGTGCATGTCCCGGATGCTTCACGGACAAAGCTGGATGCGAAGGCAAGAAAACTTGTCTTTGTTGGCTACGATGAGCAGAAGAAGGGATGGAAATGCATGGACCCTGTGACGAAGAAGTTCGTGGTGTCAAGAGACGTTGTCTTTGACGAGCTGACGTCATATGGAGGTGGCTCGGTGGAGCTAACCGGAAGTAGCAAGGTTGATGAAGCACCGATGGTGGCTGCTGAAGGCTTGGAAGAGGAGCTTGCTGTTTCACCAGCAGCTCCTGTTGCTTCGAACTCCGAGGCTGAGCCTTCTGGCTCAGGAAGCAGGGGGAGCACTGCTCAATGCTTACCCCAGGTAGGAGTGGAGCCTGAAGAAGCAACGGAAGCCGTGAGCAAGGAGCCATGTCTTCGGAGATCGAAGAGGGTGGTTAAGCCACCGGCTCGGTACTGTGAAGGGAATGCAGTGAGTTTTGTCTCCTGCTTCTTTGCAGGTCCTCTGGATGAGCGAGAGCCTGCAAACTTCAACGAGGCCACTGGAGTGAAGGAGTGTGAAGGTGCCATGAAAGAAAAGATTGATGCTCTAAAGAAGAATGAAACCTGGGATCTTGTGCCCAAGGTTGATGGCATTACTCCGGTTACTTGCAAGTGGGTGTATAAGTTGAAGAAGAAGGCTGATGGGAGCATTGATCGGTTCAAGGCTCGCCTGGTCGCTAGAGGATTCTCACAGCAGTATGGAGAAGACTATGAGGAGACATTCAGTCCAGTTGCGAAGATGACATCTGTAAGAGTGGTGATCGCCTTGGCTGCTAGCAAGGGATGGAGGTTGTGGCAACTCGATGTGAAGAATGCTTTTCTTTACGGAGAGATTGACAAGGACATCTTCATGGATCAACCGCTTGGTTTTGTCTCTGAAAAGCATCCGGACTATGTCTGCAAACTCAGGAAGGCTCTCTACGGGTTGAAGCAAGCTCCTAGAGCGTAGTATGGGAAGATTGCAGAGTACCTGCAATTCTGTGGATACTTTGCTTCCAACTCGGATTCAAGCTTGTTCGTCAAGAAGAAGGGAGAGCTTCGAGTCTTGGTCCTACTGTATGTGGATGACATGATCATCACAGGGAATTCGGAGGGGGAAGTAGCAAGGCTCAGAGCTGAGCTTGCTATACGCTTCGAGATGAAGGACTTGGGAGAGTTGCATCACTTTCTCGGTCTGGAAGTGGAGAGGAAGGAGTGCGGGATTCTCATTAGCCAGAAAGGGTATGCTGATCGTATTGTGAAGCGGTTTGGCATGGGCGAAGGGAAGAAGTGCTCTACTCCACTGGAATCTGGGCTGAAGCTTCGACGAGATGAGGGAAGGGTTCTTAATGATCCCTTGGTGTTCAGGGCTCTTGTTGGGAGCTTGATTTATCTGACGATTACAAGGCCAGATATAGCTTATGCTGTTCGCCGAGTAAGTCGGTTTATGGCTGAACCAAGGCAATCTCATCTAGTGGCGGCGAAGGGGATTCTGAAGTATGTCAAGGTGACTTCTGAGATGGGACTCCTCTATGGAAGGGATGCGGAGTTTGCATTGCTCGGGTACACGGATGCTGACTATGGCGGTGATTCGGATGATCGGAGGTCTACTTCAGGTTATGTGTTCACTTGCGGTTCAGGTAGCATCTCGTGGTGTAGCAAGAAGCAGGACTCGGTGCCGGTTTCAACCACGGAGGCGGAGTATAAGGCTTCGGACTTGGCTGCTCGGGAAGCCGTTTGGTTGAGGAGGCTCATAGAGGATGTCCATGAAGAAGTGCAAGGGCCTACTATACTCCGGGGTGACAATGAGAGTGCTCTCAAACTGGTTAATAATCCAGTGTGTCACGCGAGGACCAAGCATATAGAGATTGATCACTATTTCATCAGGGAGAAGGTGTTGGAAGGATCTCTGCTGGTCGGGCATGTTCGGAGTGAAGATAATCTTGCTGACATCTTCACAAAGCCGCTGTCGAAGGGGCCCTTTGAACGCTTGCGCAGCTTGCTGGGCTTGGTCACCACTTCTCACTTCAAGGGGGAGTGTTGAAATTTGTGAAGTGGAAGTGGGTGACGGGACAGGTCGCGCGGCCTGTGGCGGACAGCTTTGGCGGACTGGGCGGACTGGGCGGACTGAGGTTTGCGGCCTGGTGAAAAGTCTGGTGGAAGCCGGCTGTGTTGAGCGGGTTGTTGCATGGAGTCCGCGGTTTGGTGCGGCCTGGTATCTGCGGATAGAGAGGCTTGCGGACTGATGCATTGCTCAGTGGCTGTGGGTGCAAGCTTGTGCTGAAAGGCGGGTTGGCTCTTGTTCGCGGGTAGCTTGCGGACTGGTGTGTGTCCGCGATTTGGGCTGTTGCGGACTGAGCTTAGAGCTTGGCTGAGGCCTTGTCGAGCTCTGGTGGCACAACAGGTGTTTGCTGTGGAGATCGTGTTGGCGACCTGGTGTTGGAGTCCGGAGTTAGACCGCTGTGATGGGAAGGAGTGCGAGGAGCTCGCGGACTATGGCGGTCTGCGCTGTGGTGTTTTGGCGGACTGAGGTTTTGCGTCCGCCAAGATCGCATTAGCCCTTAATGGTTTTGGGCTTGGTCACACTTGGTGCCGAGCTCAGTGTGTCCGCCGTATCCGCCAAGTCCGCTGTGACCGGGCGGTCTGTTACTAGCTGCCTTTGGTCGTGGACTTGTGGCGGATTGTGGTCTCAGTCTTGCGGACTGCCTTGGGTTGGTGCGGACAGCCATTGAAGGGGGTTTGCTATCCTGAAGCAGTTGGAGCTTTGCGGGCTGTTACCTTGTCCGCTTAGCTTAGGCGGACTGGAGCGGGTTCGTCAACGGTTGCTTTGCTCCTGGAGATTTTCCTTGGTGACCGGCTAAGTCCTCGCGGACTGAGCGGACGGTCGGTTGTATTCGCGCGGACTGGGGCGGTGTTGCTATCTCTTGGGCGGGACCACACTCCTCACCTGGCCTATAAATAGGACCCCCCTGGCATATCTACAGTAACCGAAGTAATGTGAGTGAACAGTAAATTGGGTTGAGCGAAGTGCTGCGGTCTGTGTTTGCCAGTCCGCGCGGATTGTTTCAGGCTGACGTTTGCTGTGTGCAGGTCGCGCAGATAACTTCAAGGAGCCAGGAGTTTGGCTGTGACTTCGGTCAGTGCTTGGAAGTGTGCGGTCTCTGCGGACTCAGCAGGAGGTCGCTGTTGGGTACATTGGTCAAATATACCTGATTTGAAGAAGCCTCACCTAACTCAATGATATACATCATAGTGTATTTGATGTTTGTTTGAGTTACTTGTGCAGGTTAGGAATACACTGGACTGAAGCTAAAAATTCTAAGTCCATGTGTCGACACCCAGAGGGAAAGTGTCGACACTTGAGAAAGCTTGTGTCGACACCCAGACAAGCAGTGTCGACACTTGGAGTCATTGTGTCGACACCTGGGAAGAAGAGTCGACACCAGTCAGAAAGTGTCGACACTTGGAGCTGTGTCGACACTCAGTGTAGAAGAATGCAGAAAAGCTGTGTCGACACTTAGCAGAAGTGTCGACACCTAGAAGAGCTGAGTCAACACCAGAAAGTGTCGACACTTGAAGTAAGTGTCGACACTCAGCAAAAGTCTGCAGAATCTAAGTACAAGTGTCGACACTCAACACAATGTGTCGACACTATGCAGAAGAGTCAGCACTTGAAGTAAGTGTCGACACCCAGCACAATGTGTCGACACTTAGCTAAAGACTCAGTATTTGAAGAATGTGTCGACACTCAGCACAATGTGTCGACACACAACCAGAAGAGTCAACACTTGAAGAAAGTGTCGACACTCAGCACAATGTGTCGACACTTAGTTGAAGACTCTACACTTGAAGAAAGTGTCGACACAAGGAGCTGTGTCGACATTTAGTAAAGATCAGAAAAGTTACAAAATATTCTAAGTACAAGTGTCGACACTAAAGGAATGTGTCGACACTCAGCTGAAGAAACAAAAGTGAAGACTTGTGTCGACACCAAGAAGCAGTGTCGACACTTGACAGTTTCTACACATGAAGATGTGTCGACACAAAGGAGATGTGTCGACACTTAGAAGAATACAGTTAAAGAATGAAGTACAAGTACTTGTGTCGACACTCAATTTCAGTGTCGACACATGCAGAAGAAACTGTGTCGAGACATACAAGGAATTGTGTCGACACCTTGTAGACTTGTGTCGACACTTATACAACATGTGTCGACACTTAGCCTATAAGTGTCGACACTTAAGAACAGAAAGTCTCGACACTATCTGACAGTTAGAAGAATTTCAAGAAGTGACTGGTTGACAAGACAGCTGCCGATCCAGCCGGTCTACATCAACTGTCAGTGATATCAGAAGTCTGTTATGAACCGGACCAGCCGGTTACCATGAAGGAAGCCTATAAATAGGCACTCATAGTCTACAGAAGATATGATTAAGATTAAGAGATTGATTGTTGAAGTAATATAGAAGTGGTTGACAAAGTTTTTATAGAGAGAGTTCAGATCTTTGTAAAAGTGATATATTGAGGATCAACACAAGAAGATCTTGCTGTGCATCAGCAGATCTAAGAAGTTGGAGAGAGAGAGCTCCAACTAAGTATTCAGTCTTTGGAACTAAGGCTGAGAAGAAGAATTCAGAGTCATCTGGATTTCAAGAAGCAGAGGTCAAGGAACAACTGCAGAAGATTCAGACTAATTCAGTTCTAATCAAGAAGCTTTGAAGGAAGCTAAGTCAGTTTGGATCTAACTGAGTTCTTCCAAGAACTCTTCAAGAATCTCTCAACTCCTCTCCTATTTCTGAGTTGTAGAGTTATCTATTTTACTTTCTATTTTAAATTGTAAGATCCATTGGATCTGAGTGATTGTAAGCCTATTTTATAAAGGCTGAGGGTAGGGCTTGTTGCCTGAGTGTAGGAGTTGAAGAACTCTGAGTGTAGGCCTTAATTGGCTGAGTGTAGGCCTGGGTGGCTGAGTGTAGGCCTTTTGGCTGAGTGTAAGGCTTTGGGCCTGAGGTAGGAACCTAGTTTGGTTCTGAGTTAGTGGAGAAGTTTGGCCGAATCTAGTACACTGCTAGATAGGCGAAGGGGGAAAGTGGATGTACCCAAAGATTGGGGAACCACTATAAATTAGTGTGTCTTCTGTGCTGTGCTGTGCTGTGAATTGACTGTTTGATTTCTGTAATTGCTGTTAGCTGTAGTAATCTGAGAAATAATTGTTGTGCTGCCAACAAAGTTCCTCAAAAAGGTTTAGGTCACCTATTCACCCCCCCCCTCTAGGTGTTTAGGTACCATATCTTTCAAGTGGTATCAGAGGGAGGTTCCTCAAAAAGGACTAACTGTCTGAGGAGATCCAGTTTGGCAGATTCAATATAAGTCAGGAAACAGTTTCAAGAAAATCAAGAAACATGGGGTCTTCAGAGAATCACAAGGAATTGGGTTCAATGAAACTACCCATTTGCAGAAAGGAGATTTTTGGAATCTGGAAAGAAAGGGTAAGGCTGTTCATGGAGGCCTCTGACCCTAGGATCTACATCACAGTCAAGGAAGGGCCTTATGTGCCCATGAAGATTTCAGTCTTGGATGCTACACAGAGAACTCCAAAGGATTTTTCTGAGATGACCAAGGATGAGATTGTCCTAGCTACAATGGACAAAAGGGCACAGAACATCATAGTTAGTGCAATTGATGATGCAACCTTCCAGAACCTTATTCACTGTAAAACAGCAAAAGAAATGTGGGATACCCTCATTGTCTACATGGAAGGTTCTGAAGAAGTAAGACAAGATAGGAAATCTTTGCTTAATCAAGAATATGAGAGCTTTAGGCAAGGAAGAGGAGATAGCATCACTGAATGCTATAAAAAGTTCTACAGAATTGTTAATGAACTCATGTCCTATGGAAGGGAGTTCACAAACTATGAATTGAATGATAAGTTCTTGAGGTCCCTAACCAAAGATTGGGACACTAAGATCTGTGCCATCAGAGAAATGGCAAAGTTGGGAGAAATTCCTCCTCCCACACTGTTTGGCAAGTTGTTATCTTATGAGATGCAATTGTCAGTAAGAAAAGAGGAGGAAAAGTCGACAAGGACTGAACACAGGGAAAGGACTGTTGCCTTTAAGTCAGAAGTACCTAGAAAGAACAGGACTAAGTTATCAACTCCTCCTCCAGAGGTAGTTGAATCAGATTCTGATGAGTCTGTTAGCACTAAATCTACAAGCAGTGAAAGTGATGAAGACTTTGCTGCATTTACCAGACATTTTCAGAAATTCCTGAAGAAGAAACAGTGGAAGTCCAGACCTTCTTTTTCCAAAGGGAAAGAAGTTCAGTATCAGGAGAAGAAGCCTTCAAAGAAGGACAAGAAAAGGACAAAGACTAGCAAGGCAACTGGGTCTAAGATTGTGTGTTACTGCTGCAATAGACAGGGTCATGTAATTGCAGATTGTCCTGAAAGAAGGAAAGAATCCAGTGACAAAAAGAAGACTCACTTCAAAGGAAAGAAGGAGAAGTCCTTTGTTGCAAAGAATGAGAAGACTCTTTCAGATATTTCTTCTTCAGACACTGAGACAGATGCTGAAGCCTATATAGGGCTATTTGCTGAAGAAGAAGAAGAGTTTATGCAGATCATGGAATCAATCTATGAACAAGAAGAGGTTCAGTGCCAAGGACTAATGGCATTGACTGAAAGTACCAAAATCCTGGAGCAGCCAGGACCTAGTCAGGTACAAAGTCCAACTCCAAGTTCAGATTCCAGTTCTAGTTCAGAGTCAGAATCATCTTCATCAAGTGATGGAAGTGATTCTGAATCTGAGGGAGATATTCATCAGCTCTTAGATGAATACCAAGTACTGTTGCAAGCCTATAAGAAAAGCAAGATCCTAGCCAAAAGTCAGGCAAAGGAGATTGCTGATCTCAAGGCAGCTGCAACAGATTTTGAGAAGGAGTATGATCAAAAACTGAATGAAGTAGCCAGGCTGAAACACATTACTGTGATTCAGATGGGTACTATTACATTTAAAAATGATCAAATTAAGTTGCTGGAGATCAATCTCCAGAAGGAAAAAGAGCTAGTTGCTAGGTTTTCAAAACCTAAATCAGTGCTACCCTTGATTGATGAATTTGCTCATCATAAAGGAAAGGCTGGATTGGGTTTTGTTATGCCTGTGAGGACTGTTCAGGATCAGTCCAAGTCCAAGGGCAAAGCCCCAACATTCAACAAGGCTGCTGTGGTCAAGACAGCAAAGGTTGTACCTAAGCAAAGGTACAACAAGTTTGAATGCTGGTGTTGTGGCAAGGTTGGCCACTTTGCCTTGGATTGTTGGCACAATGCCAGTGCCAAGTTGAGTAGCAAGTTACCTATTGGAAAGCCAGCAGGTAGCTATGTCAAATTGCAAACTAACAATCACCAAGGACCCAAGTTTACTTTGGGTTCTAAGGTTCATTAATTTGTTTTGCAGGTGAATCCAAGTGACCATACCCCTACATGGTACTTGGATAGTGGTTGTTCCAGACACATGACTGGAACTAGGGGACTACTGAAGGACTACATCCCAATCAAAAATGGTCCAAAGGTGACCTTTGGTGGTTCTGAAAAAGGAATCATCAAAGGGTTTGGTAACATTTCTTCTAACCTTGTTACCATTACTCAAGTGGCTTATGTTAAAGGTTTGAAACACAACCTCATTAGTATAAGTCAATTAAGTGATGTAGGGTATGACATCTCATTTGTTAAAAATGGTTGTCATATCAAGAGGTCAAGTGATCAAGAGATCATTTTGACTGGATATAGAAAGAGAAATGTCTACTGCTTAGACATTATGGTTGAGAACAATTGTTCTCCAGTCTGTCTTGTAGCTGATGAGACAGTCTCTCAATGTGTCAAATGGCACAAGAGGCTTGCTCATCTTAATTACAAGACTATTGGCAAACTCTTTAGTAAAGAGTTAGTGAGGAATGGTCCTCAAGTTAAGTGTGTCAAAGATGGCATTTGCTCAGCTTGTCAAAAGGGCAAGCAGACTAAATCCACCTTTAGAATCTTAGACAACAAAGATGCTGTGAGGTGTTTATACCTCTTGCATATGGATCTATTTGGTCCAATGCCAGTTCACAGCTTAGGTAGGAAGGTCTACACCTTTGTAGTTGTTGATGACTACTCAAGGTTTTCCTGGGTGTTCTTCTTAAAGCAGAAATCTGAAACACCTAGTGTCTTCTATAGTTTTGTTAAGCAAATTCAGAATGAATTGAACTGTACAGTGGTCAAAATTAGAAGTGACCATGGTACTGAGTTTCAGTCTGAAAGCATGACAAAGCTGTGTGAAGACTATGGGATATTTCAAGAATTCTCTTCACCTAGAACACCTCAGCAAAATGGCATTGCTGAAAGGAAAAATAGGACCTTGATAGAGGCTGGTAGAACCCTATTAAGTGATTCATCACTGCCAGAATATTTCTGGGCTGAAGCAGTTAACACTGCATGCCATGTGATAAATAGGGCTACCATCACTAAAAGGTTAAACAAGACCCCCTATGAAGTAGTGAAAGGAAGGAAACCAAATCTGTCCTATTTTAGGATCTTTGGTTGTAAATGCTTCATACTTAACAATGGGAAGTCTTACTTAACTAAGTTTGCTGCCAAGTCCCAAGAGGGAGTGTTTGTTGGGTACAGCAATAATAGTAAGGCTTATAGAGTCTACAACTTGACCACACAAGTTGTAGAGGAGTCTGTGCATGTAGTTTTTGATGAAACACAACTAATTAACAATGAGTTGTCTAGTAGTGTGTGCAGCCCTACAGGTCTTACTAAGAAGATGGACAAGCTAACCATAGAAGATGTACCTGCTGCAAGACAGCAAGTAGAAGAAGATGGCTTATGTCCAGGGGGAGAACTACATGTACAAGGAGCTGTTGAAGTACAAGGAACTCAGCTTGATGAAGATGCTGAAGAAGTTCAACCAGAAGTAAGGATGCCTCCAGCCAACAGGCATCTAAGAGATCATCCAGTAGAGCTGATCATTGGAGATCTAAGACAAGGTGTTCAGACAAGGAGCAGAAATCAGAATGCTGTAGCATACTTAAGTTTTCTGTCTCAAATAGAACCAAAGAAATTTAAAGAAGCTATACTAGATCCACAGTGGACTGAAGCAATGCAGGAGGAGCTTAATCAGTTCAAAAGATGCAAGGTGTGGGATCTGGTTCCTAAGCCTAAAGATCACAATGTGATAGGAATAAAGTGGATCTACAGGAACAAGTTAGATGAACAAGGTGTCATCATTAAGAATAAGGCAAGACTGGTTGCAAAAGGATATAGGCAAGAAGAAGGTATTGATTTTGATCAAACCTTTGCTCCAGTAGCCAGACTGGAAGCCATCAGGATGTTCTTGGCCTATGCAACCTACCAAGGTTTCAAAGTATACCAAATGGATGTGAAGTCAGCATTCCTTAATGGTAATTTAAAAGAAGAAGTATATGTGGAGCAGCCTTCAGGTTTTGTTGATTCTACTCTTCCACATTATGTCTATAGACTTAGGAAAGCATTGTATGGGTTAAAGCAAGCTCCTAGAGCTTGGTATGAAACCCTATCTAGTTTCCTCATTGAGAACAAGTTCACAAGGGGGAAAATAGATAAGACTCTATTCCTTAGGGAATCTAGAGGCAAAGTAATACTTGTCCAAATATATGTAGATGACATTATATTTGGGTCTACTGAAAGTAGCCTTTGCAAAAAGTTTGCAAAGCTTATACAGAGTCAATTTGAAATGAGTAGTATGGGAGAACTGAAGTTTTTCTTGGGTCTCCAAGTTAAACAGACTGAAAGTGGTCTATCCATATGTCAGTCTAAGTTCACCCTAGAACTCATAAGGAAATATGGTATGGATTCCTCCAGTACCATGAAGACTCCTATGGGGTCAAGTATGTCTCTAAGCAAGGATGATGCAGGGAAACCTGTAGATGAAACCTTGTATAGAGGGATAGTTGGCTCCCTACTATACTTGACTGCAAGTAGGCCTGACATTATGTATGCTACATGTGTTTGTGCCAGGTATCAAGCCTGCCCCAAAGAATCTCACTTGACTGCAGTCAAGAGAATCTTGAGATATCTAAAGGGCACACCCTATCTAGGCCTTTGGTACCCTAGGAATGAAGATTTTGATCTAACAGGCTATTCAGATGCAGACTTTGCAGGATGCAAAGAAGATAGAAAGAGCACAACTGGATCCTGTCAGTTCCTAGGTGGAAGACTCATTTCATGGAGTAGTAAGAAGCAAACCAGTGTGGCCATCTCCACAGCTGAGTCAGAATATGTAGCTGCAGGAAGTTGCTGTGCTCAACTTCTGTGGATTCAACATCAGCTAGAAGACTATGGATGTCAGGTAAGTAGAACTCCACTTTATTGTGATTCTACTAGTGCTATTTCAATAGCTAACAACCCTGTATCACATAGTAGAACTAAACATATTGAGATTAAATATCACTTTCTTAGGGAGCATGTTGAAAGAAATGATATTACACTTGAATATGTTAGAACTGATAATCAGATAGCTGATATGTTCACTAAGCCCTTAGATGAAGCTAAGTTTAATAGGTTCAAAATTGAACTAGGTATGATAAACTTAGATTAAGTATACAGAACAAAAATTGGCTAAGTAAAAAGGTGTCGACACATAGACAAGTCTATGTCGACACAGAATAGTAAGTGTCGACACTTCAGGAAAATGGTGTCGACACATCTAGGAAGTTAGTGTCGACACTTCAGAATGTTAGTGTCGACACATGTCGAGTAGGTGTCGACACATCCAATAAAGTGTCGACACTTAAGTTTTACTCAGAATTTTTCTAAGTAAAGTCTCGACTACATGTCGAGTATAGTGGTGTCGACACTTCACCAAGTGTCGACACATAAAATCTGTTGACTAAACTTGTGTCGACACAAGTGTGTCGAGACATTATAAGTCAGTGTCGACACTTATTGACAGTGTCGACACATCTTTAGACATTCATCCCGCCTGTTCGTCTTCAAACAAGAAAGGTATAAATAGGGTTCTGTTTGTGTTTGTCGACACGCTTTCAGAGTTTCGAGACTAAACTCCTGTGTCGCCATTTCTCTTCTCTAAAGACTATTTCTCAATACCCTAATGGCTCCCAAGCTGGAAGAGAACGTAAACGAAGGCTATGAGCTCGTGCGAGGCGCATTCGACGACAGTGATCAGGAAATCAAATCAGTGATAACCCTACTCAGCGATTCAGGACTGGAATACTTGGTTTCAGAGCCAACCAAGATATGGAAGAAAGAAGTGATTGAATTTCTTACTGGAGCAACTGTGGACGACTCTGGATCCAGAATCAAATCCAGAGTGCATGGAACCAAGGTCAAGATTTCACCCAAGTCTTTAAGAAAGGTACTTCAGCTACCTAAAGTTCAAGATGAAGAGGAAGTAACTGCTTCTAAGACCAGGGAAGCTCTTACTTGGTGTGGACTGGATCCAAAGATGAAGGTGGGATCAGTCTTTAATAGAAAAGGTATGAATAATCAAGGCAAGTTCTTGTCAGAAATAGTGGGCAAGGTAATACTGAGCAAGCCAAGAGGACATGACAGGGTGTCAGCCTCTATGTTCAGTATCATGACCAGAATCCTCTTCAACCTTAAGACAGACTGGTCTATGATTGTCTTTGAGAAAGTAAAAGAAAGTCTGAAGAAGCCCAATCTGGGCAGGATACTAAGTCTCTACCTGGCTGGATCAATTCCAGAGATAATGAGCTCTGCTGCAGGAACAAAAATCAATCACATGAGGAGAATGGACTCAAGAATATTCTCTAGATGGGAAAGGGTGCTGGTGTCAAAGGAATTGACCACCCCTGAAAAGCAAGCTTCTAAGAAAGACTCTCCTCCCAGGAAGAAGAGGAAGACTGCTGCTGTGCCTCAAGAGTCATCCAGCAGCTCAGGCAGTGAAGAACATGTGGTCTTCACTCCTGATAGTCCAATGGATAAGGCTGCAGAGAAGACACCTGCTCCTCAAGAGTCAGCTAACATCCAGGGGGAGCTTCCAGGTGTAGCAGAACCATCTACACTGGAGAGTGAGCAAGCCACCCTCCTCATTCAAGAGGTACTTGTTGACCTTAATACTTTGAATTTTTCTATAATAAATTCTGATTTGTCTGATGACAATCAGCAAAATCAGCCAGCAACTCAAGAACCAGATGTTGTTCTCCAAGACACATCTGTTGTAGCTGATGAAACCAGAACATCTCCTGCACAGTCTCCAGCAGAATATACAATGGAAGACCTATTTTTGAATTTAGATCAGGATGATTTTGATATGGAGAAGAATGCTGCTGATGCAGAGAAGGATGCTGCTGCTGAGGGGGAGAATTTAGATATTCAAGTAGAGCCTATAAGGCTAGATACTGAGAAGGCACAAGATGTGCACACTGAAAAACCATCCAGCCCTAAGGATAGGGTGGATATTGCCAGTACATCTGAATCTGAAGATGATGAAGCTGAGCAAGCTAAGCAAAAGAAGTTCTTTGTTTTCAAAAGAAGGAGCCAGAGCTACAAGAAGGCTCTCCAAACTGTTGCACAACACTCCTTAGTTCAACAACCTCCATCCACTGATTACAGTGCTCTACTGCTTGCCATGCAAATCAAGATGGATGAACAAAGGAAGGCTTTGGAAACTTATGTTGATGAAGGGCACAAGGCACTACAATCTGATCTGGGACAGGAAATAAAGTCAATAAGGTTTGAAATGAACCTTAATAAAAAGGAAATGACTGATTGTTTTACAAAGGGTGCTCATGCAGTGGTCTATCTGGCTAAACATCAAGAAACAATCCAAGAGAAAGTAGAAGATATAGCACTAAAGCAAGGCTATGTGCTGGAAAATCAACTCAGGATGAATGATAACTTGACTGCATCTCACAATGCAATAGTCACTGAAATCAAGAAAAAGACTGATGAACCATCAACCTCCTCTGCTGCTGCCAAAGCTGATTTTGATAAACTCTTTCAAGCTGAACTAACTGCTGTCAAGACTGCCATCAAGGACTCACAAAAGGTCATTTCTGAACAGCTTACCAAGCTAAGACCTTTCTTTAAAGAGGGCATAAGGTATTTGGATAGCCAAATCAGGTTTCAGAAAGATGATGTGAGAGATCATGTAGCCCAAGAAGTCATAAAGGGGGAGAGAGTGTTAGTCAAGGCCAGTTCTGAGCATGCCAAATGGATTTCAAATTCAATCAGGGCTACACTTGGATATCCTCCCCTGTGTGATGACAATGAAGTAGCTGAATCTGGTATTCAAGGAACATATCTTGGAGGTGAGCAACAGGCAGTGGCTGATGTAATCTATCCACCTCCAGATTTTGAAATGATTCATGCAGATATAAGCACAATGTATAGTCCAACTGCTGGTAAGCCTAATATTATTCTGGAAAAGGTTGTTCAACCTATCACAGCTGCTATGCAAGAGGCTTTGGACAAAGAAGAAGAGACTAGGCTATCAAAGAAGAAGTTCAGGGAACTTGCTGAACAAAAACCTGATTTTGAACAGTGGAGCCCTACTTCTAGGACCATTATTCTCACTGCATGGAAAGCAGCCAAGGACAATGCCCATGAGAGGAACAAGTGGTTCTCAGAGGCTGAATGGAGGAAACATGAGAGTAGGCAGGAAGCAATTGTCCAATATAGAAGAAAGGCTAAGTTAGGAAAGCTACCTCCTACAGCTGTGGAGCCTAGCAAGTACTTTCCTAAGCCCTATCATTATTTTGAAAGGCAAAAGATCAAGGCTGAAGAACAGAAGAAGAAGGACTTCCAAAGGGAAGAAGACTGCTGAAGCTGAGCCTGCTGCTGCTGCTGCTGCTGTAAAAGCTCAAGTTAAAGCTGGAAAGGGAATTGTTATTAAAGAACCTGATCAGAAATAGATTAGGAATTAACTTGATGCTTGTTGTAATCTGTTAAGTGAAAAACATTGTAGTACTTCATTGAAAATGTATAAGGAACAATATTGGAACAGTATATGATAAATATAGTATGATTGTTCTGAAATATGTATGTTTCTTAATTGTTCTGCAATGTTGTATGAGTATACATGTGTGCTTTATTACATGTTTAAGTTTAACTCTGTTGTCATATATCTGTTTTACTTCATTTTATAATTTTTAATTATGAGTGATGTATATCATTGACTAAGGGTTATGACTTCTCCAAATAGGGGGAGATTGTTGGGTACATTGGTCAAATGTACCTGATTTGAAGAAGCCTCACCTAACTCAATGATATACATCATAGTGTATTTGATGTTTGTTTGAGTTACTTGTGCAGGTTAGGAATACACTGGACTGAAGCTAAAAATTCTAAGTCCATGTGTCGACACCCAGAGGGAAAGTGTCGACACTTGAGAAAGCTTGTGTCGACACCCAGACAAGCAGTGTCGACACTTGGAGTCATTGTGTCGACACCTGGGAAGAAGAGTCGACGCTAGTCAGAAAGTGTCGACACTTGGAGCTGTGTCGACACTCAGTGTAGAAGAATGCAGAAAAGCTGTGTCGACACTTAGCAGAAGTGTCGACACCTAGAAGAGCTGAGTCAACACCAGAAAGTGTCGACACTTGAAGTAAGTGTCGACACTCAGCAAAAGTCTGCAGAATCTAAGTACAAGTGTCGACACTCAACACAATGTGTCGACACTATGCAGAAGAGTCAGCACTTGAAGTAAGTGTCGACACCCAGCACAATGTGTCGACACTTAGCTAAAGAATCAGTATTTGAAGAATGTGTCGACACTCAGCACAATGTGTCGACACACAACCAGAAGAGTCAACACTTGAAGAAAGTGTCGACACTCAGCACAATATGTCGACACTTAGTTGAAGACTCTACACTTGAAGAAAGTGTCGACACAAGGAGCTGTGTCGACATTTAGTAAAGATCAGAAAAGTTACAAAATATTCTAAGTACAAGTGTCGACACTAAAGGAATGTGTCGACACAGCTGAAGAAACAAAAGTGAAGACTTGTGTCGACACCAAGAAGCAGTGTCGACACTTGACAGTTTCTACACATGAAGATGTGTCAACACAAAGGAGATGTGTCGACACTTAGAAGAATACAGTTAAAGAATGAAGTACAAGTACTTGTGTCAACACTCAATTTCAGTGTCGACACATGCAGAAGAAACTGTGTCGAGACATACAAGGAATTGTGTCGACACCTTGTAGACTTGTGTCGACACTTATACAACATGTGTCGACACTTAGCCTATAAGTGTCGACACTTAAGAACAGAAAGTCTCGACACTATCTGACAGTTAGAAGAATTTCAAGAAGTGACTGGTTGACAAGACAGCTGCCGATCCAGCCGGTCTACATCAACTGTCAGTGATATCAGAAGTCTGTTATGAACCGGACCAGCCGGTTACCATGAAGGAAGCCTATAAATAGGCACTCATAGTCTACAGAAGATATGATTAAGATTAAGAGATTGATTGTTGAAGTAATATAGAAGTGGTTGACAAAGTTTTTACAGAGAGAGTTCAGATCTTTGTAAAAGTGATATATTGAGGATCAACACAAGAAGATCTTGCTGTGCATCAGCAGATCTAAGAAGTTGGAGAGAGAGAGCTCCAACTAAGTATTCAGTCTTTGGAACTAAGGCTGAGAAGAAGAATTCAGAGTCATCTGGATTTCAAGAAGCAGAGGTCAAGGAACAACTGCAGAAGATTCAGACTAATTCAGTTCTAATCAAGAAGCTTTGAAGGAAGCTAAGTCAGTTTGGATCTAACTGAGTTCTTCCAAGAACTCTTCAAGAATCTCTCAACTCCTCTCCTATTTCTGAGTTGTAGAGTTATCTATTTTACTTTCTATTTTAAATTGTAAGATCCATTGGATCTGAGTGATTGTAAGCCTATTTTATAAAGGCTGAGGGTAGGGCTTGTTGCCTGAGTGTAGGAGTTGAAGAACTCTGAGTGTAGGCCTTAATTGGCTGAGTGTAGGCCTGGGTGGCTGAGTGTAGGCCTTTTGGCTGAGTGTAAGGCTTTGGGCCTGAGGTAGGAACCTAGTTTGGTTCTGAGTTAGTGGAGAAGTTTGGCCGAATCTAGTACACTGCTAGATAGGCGAAGGGGGAAAGTGGATGTACCCAAAGATTGGGGAACCACTATAAAATTAGTGTGTCTTCTGTGCTGTGCTGTGCTGTGAATTGACTGTTTGATTTCTGTAATTGCTGTTAGCTGTAGTAATCTGAGAAATAATTGTTGTGCTGCCAACAAAGTTCCTCAAAAAGGTTTAGGTCACCTATTCACCCCCCCTCTAGGTGTTTAGGTACCATATCTTTCAGTCGCTCTGCAGCTTGTCAGTTCTGTTTTAACTTTGCCAGCTTCAATAACCTGTCCGCCGGCTTCAGGCGGGTAGGGGTGTTCCTCAATTCGGGTTCAGCAGGAGGCGAATAACGGCGTGTCCGCGCGGCCTTGCGGCTTCGGCGGACTCCGTGGTATTCGGCGGATTGCAGTGTAGTTCGGGCGGCTTCGGCGACCTCGGCGACCTCGGCGGTCTCGGCGGACTCCGGTTCTGTCCGCCCGGCTTGTTTTTTGGTTCTTTCTGTTTACAGCTGTAATACTAGCGAAATCATGTCTCGCTATGTATGCCTCGGATTGTAAAGAAGTGAATGCATAAAAAGACCTTCTTGTGCTTCCATTATTTTGTTGGGTGAAACCTCTAGTCCTTGGGTTTTCCGCAGGTTCAGCGTGCGAACTGGGTAGTTCTGAAGATATTAATTTGGTGTTTGGGCTATCTTGCTGACCACGTTGAGAAAATTTAACAATTAATTCCACCGAATCAAAATTCATCTTTCATTAAGCCCAGAATTTAGGCGCAGGTTGAATCTGGACAGCAACTTCGACCGGAGATTCCCGAGGCTACAGGAATCCGGTGAAGTCGTGTAACCACTCAATGGAAAGGTATTTCCATGGACTACATCTTTCATATTCAGAGCTCAACCCAGATTTGATATTATTCTATTTGAAATCGGACCTGAAGTCCGCTGCGTACAGAACACAGTTTCTGCATACAAGATTTATAGAACCCCATTTTCGTTTAGAATTTCCTGTGGCTACAGACTTCGCCAGAAGTCATGCAATCACTCGTTGGAAAGGTATTTTCAAGGGCTTCAACTTTCGTGTTTAGCCAAAAGCCCAGATCTGGCCATGTCACACTTAAAAATGGCCACGAAGTTCGCTGCGCGCAGAATATAGATTCTGCGCGCATCTTAAGGCGGCATGAACGACATCGGTTCATCTTCCTCCTCAATGCGATCATCCCAAATCATTCCAGAAAACCTCCTCCCTTATTCACCCTCAAGAGGCCAATATTCTTCACGAAACCATCCTCAATCATCACATAGAAGAAGAGAGTGGTTGAAGAGATCTAAAATCTAGAACACAAGTCCTAGCATGGCCAAACCTAGAAGACTTCTTCTCTCCATCAAGACTCTCTTGAGCTGATGTCCCTCCTAGGAAAATAACTATAGATCTAGCACCAAGGGAGAGGGTAGGAAACTCACATTGGATCCAGTGGTACCATCATTTCCGGCCATGGATCTCGTAATTCTCCTTGGCGGCATCTTCTCTTTCACGGCGATGGCGGATCTCCTTCGGTAGAACTTGCTCCAGCAGTTTTCCCTCTCACCAGGAGTTCTCACAGGAAATTGGGGAATAAATGAGAATGAAAACGGCTAGGGTTTTCTCTCCCCCTTATATATAAAATGTGACACGGGTAGGGACACGGCCGTGTCCTTACCCGTGTCCTGCCTGGCGAAGCGGCAACGACAGTTTCCATGTCGGTTCAATACTTGACACGGGTAGGGACACGCCCGTGTCCCAACCCGTGTCCACATGACACGGCCGTGTGCCTGGCCGTGTCCTTGACCGTGTCCTTCTCGGGTTGCATCTCGACACGCCTCGTCGAGCTCAACTCGACGCACACGGGTAGGGACACGGCCGTGTCACTACCCGTGTCACTTGGTGTCGACACAGCTCGTCAGTCTCGAAACGGCTCGTCGAGCTCAACTCGATGCACACAGGTAGGGACACGGCCGTGTCACTACCCGTGTCACTTAGTGTCGACACAGTTCGACGATCTCGACATGCCTCGTCGAGCTCAACTCGCCTCGTCGAGCTCAACTAGACGCACACGGGTAGGGACACGGCCGTGTCACTACCCGTGTCACTTGGTGTCGACACAGCTCGTCAGTCTCGACACGGCTCGTCGAGCTCAACTCAACGCACACGGGTAGGGACACGCCCGTGTCGCTACCCGTGTCGCTACCCGTGTCACGACCCGTGTCACTACCCGTGTCACTACCCGTGTCACTACCCGTGTCACTACCCGTGTCACTACCCGTGTCTTTTTACACTGATTTCTCCACTTATCCACAAGTGCAGTCCAATTCCCCGCACTTCTCAGGACTCGAGTCAACCCTCCTGACTCAAAAACACACACACTAGGGGCCTAGAGCGATTCGGGACGTTACAAATCCTATAAACAAAATAAAAGATTTCATCCCCGAAATCAGGCTTAGGCTATGGGGAGAAGAGCATAACAGGAAATTTAACATATGCTTTTAAATAAGATTACCTTGAGCAAACAACACCGGGTAGCGTTGCTGCATCAAATCCATTGGCTCCCACGTGTACTCCTCTTTCCCATGATTCGACCATAGTACCTTCACCAAGGGTACACTTTTGCGGCGCAAAGTTCTTGTCTCACTGTCAACAATCCGCACCGGCTCTAGTCGCACAGACCTATCTGATGCCACTGCACCATCAGTAGTGGGAATATACTGGTCGGGCCGCAACAGTGCTTTTCGAAGCGACGACACATGGAACACGTCGTGGAGATTTTCTAGTTCTGGTGGTAACTCCAACCGATAGGCCAACGGGCCGATCCTTTCTAGTATAATATAAGGCCCAACATATCTTGGGCTGAGCGTTTTCACCCCACGTACCCGCGACACACCATGCATCGGCCGAATCTTGAGAAACACTTTTTCGCCCACTTGGAACTCCACCATTCGGTGCTTTTTATTGTAATATTTTGCCTGCCGACTTTGAGCCTCCAACATGCGGTCCCGTATCAATCTGACCGTCACATCAGTATCATCTATATATTCATTTCCCAATGCCTTCGGATCTTCATCCTGCACCCAAGACAAGGGGGTCCTACACCTTCTTCCGTAAAGGGCTTCATGGGGCGCCATACCGATGCTCGCTTGATGACTATTGTTGTAGGAGAATTCCACCAGGGGCAAGAGCCTTTCCCATGGCTCTCCTCTGTCCAGCACGCATAACCTCAATAAATCTTCGAGTGTCCTGATGGTCCTTTCAGACTGCCGTCCGTCTGTGGGTGGAATGCAGTACTAAAGGTTAGGCGCGAGCCCAAATACGCATGTACCGCCTTCCACTCATTGGATGTAAACCGACCATCCCGATCCGAAACAATTGTCTTGGGAACGCCATGATACCGTACAAATTGCTCCACAAAAAGGCGTACCAAAACATCCACGTGTGCTTCCTTCTTCATTGGTATGAACCGGGCTACCTTTGTCAGTCGATCAACAATAACCCACACTGAATCATTCCCGGAGCGTGAACGAGGTAACCCATGAACAAAGTCCATGGAGATATCCTCGAACTTCCATTCGGGGATGGGCAGCGACTGCAACAAACCACCGGGACTCCTGCATTCAGCCTTCACTCTTTGGCAAGCTTCGCAATGTGTAACATAGTAGCGAACATCCTTCTTCATTCCCGGCCAACACATGGTCTTCCGCAATCCGGCGTACATCTTAGCAATACCAGGGTGCACTGAATATTGAGAGGAATGTGCCTCTCTTAAGATATCCTCCCGAATTTTGCCGCCCTTGGGAATATAGAGTCGGCCACGAAAATAAATGAGGCCGTCTTTGAGTGTGTACTCATCGGTGGTCCCATCTTCAATTGCCTTGATTGCCGGGGCCAAGGCCGCATCCATTCCTTGCTCCACCCGAATCCGGTCTCGGATATCACAAACTATGCTCATGTTGGCCAAATACTCCGCATACTCTGCCGAAGGAGCCTTGAATACTAGAGTAATTTCCATCTCCTCGATCATCCGAGCCAACTCCATACTCATCAGCCGAGACTCTGGGCTAGAGCCTGGCGCTTTTCTACTCAAGACATCGGCTACCGAGTTCGCTTTCCCGGGGTGGTAGTTCATGGTGAACTCATAGTCGCATAGAAATTCCAACCACCGCCGTTGTCTCAGGTTCAACTCCTTCTGAGTGTGAACATACTTCAAGTTTTGTGATCGGAAAAGATCTCGTAGTGGACGCCATATAAATAATGCCTCCAGACCTTCAAAGCGAACACCACTGCTCCCAACTCCAAATCATGAACCGGGTAATTGATTTCATGTTTCTTTAACTGCCTTGAAGAATAAGCGATCACATGCCCGTGCTGCATCAGCACCGCTCCCATCCCTTGGTATGATGCGTCCGTGTAAACTTGGAATCCTTCCTTCCCCTACGGAAGTGCAAGGATGGGGGCGGAGGTAAGCCTATCTTTCAATTCTTGAAATGCCGCTTCACATTGAGGTGTCCACTCAAATGGCACACCCTTCTTCGTCAAGGAGGTAAGAGGAAGGGCAATCTTGGAAAATCCTTTCACGAACTTGCGGTAGTAGCTAGCAAGTCCAAGAAAGCTTCGTACATCGGCCGCCGACTTCAAGGGCGACCACTCCTTCACGGCTCGCACCTTTGCTGGATCCACTGCTAACCCTGCTCCACTGATCACATGCCCCAAGAAGGCTACCTCCTTAAGCCAGAATTCACACTTGCTAAACTTGGCATACAAGGCATGCTCCTTCAATTTCTTCAAAACCAAGGTCAGGTGCTCGACATGCTCCTCCTCCGTCTTTGAGTAGACCAAGATGTCGTCGATGAAAACAATGACGAAGATGTCCAAATACGATTCAAACACCTTGTTCATCAAACTCATGAAGGCCGAAGGGGCATTTGTGAGCCCAAACGACATTACTGTGAACTCATACAAACCATATCTCGAACTGAAGGCCGTTTTCTGGATGTCCCCTTCTTGTATCCTCAACTGATAGTATACGGAGCGCAAATCTAATTTAGAAAACCAATGTGCTCCCACTAGTTGATCGAACAACTCATCGATCCGAGGTAGTGGATAAGTGTTCCGCACCGTCAACCGATTGAGTTCCCGATAATCTATGCACAATCGCAGGGTTCCATCCTTCTTCTTTACGAACAGCACATGGGATCCCCATGGTGATGAACTGGGGCGAACGAACCCTGAATCCACCAGTTCTTGCAATTGAACTCTAAACTCCGCGAGTTCTTTCGGAGCCATTCTGTACGGAGCCTTGGATACAGGCTTGGCACCTGGTACTAGATTGATCTGGAAGTCAACCTCTCTATGCGGAGGTAATCCTGGTAGCTTCTCAGGAAATACCTCGGGAAAATCCCGCACAACCCGTACATCCTTTAATTCCAACGCTTCCTCCTTCAACTCGAACTAGATCATGAAGACCTCCTCCCCCTTCATATGATCTTTTACAACCTGGACGGAAGATAACATCATGCGAGGCGCGAAGCCAATACCTTGGAAGATGACGTCAGAGTCTCCATGTCTCAAATAGATCCGCTTCTCCGCGCAGTCGATCCTCGCGAAGTGCCAATCCAGCCACGCCATGCCCAAAATGATGTCAAACTCCGACATTCTCAGAACCGTGGCCGGCGTATCAAAGGCCTTCCCATCAATAAATAACTCCAACTCGCACTTGGCGGTCGCGATCATCTCCGAGCCATCCGGAAGGCGTACACGTCGGGCTATGCCAGTGAAGTACTGTACATCCCCCACGTCTTTTATGAAATCCTCGGACACAAAGGAGTGTGAGGCGCCGGTATCGAACAGCGCATAGGCCGTCTTCCCGCCAATAATCACGGTGCCTAAGTACCAACAACCAAAACTTATTGCTAGTGTCTAGTAAGTTCTAATCAATTCAAGTTAGACCATGCAAATATGTAAATTAATTAAATGATACCTGCAATCACATCTTGTGGGTTCCGTTCCTGCGCCATGTCAAGTGCGTACACCTGATCTCGGACCGGTCCGGGGTTTCCTCTTGGCGGTCCTCGTCCTCGACCACGCATATATCCCCGCCCTCGTGGAGCTGCTGGAGGGAGAGCAGGAGGGAGAGCAGGAGGGGCGTTCCCATATAGCTGCAGGCAGAAACGCCGGATGTGGCCCGGCTGGTTGCATTCGAAGCACACCAGACCACGACGCCCTTCAGGTTGTTGAAATCGCTGAGGCTGTGGGGGTGGAGGCAACGCAGGCGGCTGTGGAACTGGATGCTCCACCCTATAGTTTCGGTGGACACGCCCTCCACCTCTTTAATAACCTCTTCCTCCTCTGAAGTCCCGTCTCATTCTATTACTTGGGCCGGCTTCCATCACGTCCTCCGCAGGCCTCTTACTACATCCCAGGTGGTCCGCCTCCAATCTTTTCGCCATATCAATGATCTCTGCCAAGCTACCATCCGCTATAAACAAAAGGTACTGCCTTAGGGGATCTCGCAGCCCTTTATAGAAATGCTTGGCATAACCTCTGTCATCCAACTCATAAGAATCCGCAAACCTTGCGAGATGCTGGAATTCCCGCTGGTATTCTGTAACCGACTTTGATCCCTGCTTTAGTAGAAGGAACCTCTGCTCAAGCTCATCTCGGGCCGATGTAGGGATAAAGTGCTCCAAGAAAACACCCGAGAATTCACTCCAACTTATCTCTGTGTAGATCCGGCCTTGGAAGGTAGAGCCCATGAGGGACTTCCACCACCTCTTCGCATGTAAGTCCAAGACAGACACTGTCAATGTCACTGCCATGTTGGCTGGGCAACGGATACCGGCCAACTACTCCTGTATCGTGTCTAGCCATTCCTCTGTACGTACGGCTGACTCCGTCCCAAGGTAGACGGGAGGGGAGAGAGCCCGGAAAGTGCTGAGCCAGTTGGAGCTCGGGGCCTGTTGTTGCACCGGAGCCTGCTGTGCCTTAAAAGCATCAAGAATGGCGGTGAGCGTCTGCCACAACTCAGACTGTTCGAACTGAGTGGGTATGGGAGGGGTAGGGGTACCCCCCATCGGCTCAACATGCAGTGGAACCTACACATACACGACAAATTTGTGGTCAGGTTGGCTAAACTTAAGGTCAGAGTTGGACAAACTTAATGTGAATTACATATGGGCACACCACTGCTTCCGCTAAGTCAGTTTGTCCCCAAACTGACTAACCAAACGGGGGTGGCACCATTGTTGAATGACTTCTTAGTTGAGGATCATGGCAATTTGATACCATTTGTAAGACCCCTCCTCCCCGGAATCCAAAACACGACGTGAAGGGGGAGTCTTATGCCCAAAATAGCCGCCTTGCGGTAGCATTAGCACACGGCTAACCTGTACCACAAGACGCCTATTCCGCCGGCTACAAGCATATCAATATAAATGCCAACCCAACCAAATAAATAAGCAAGAGAAGTCAAAATCCACACTAAGTAATATATAATGTCCAAAACATGAAATGATGAGAAGCTAAACATGCTTCTACAAAATATCAGAGTACAACTAATCATTGCCCAAACGGGCTACATCAGAGTAATCAAAATACTAACATCAGTAACCGACGGTATCGACGGCACCGTCATATCAGGCCCTGTCATCCTGGCCTGGCTGTCCTGCTGCGTAGTCTGCGGCTGCTCTACCTGCGGCGTGACCTCCTAAAAAGGAAGACGTAGCAACCATTAGTCGAAACGACTAAGTGGTTTCACATCCGCTCCCCCGGCGACTCCTCGGCACCGGGCGGAGAAAAGGAACAAGAGTATAGTATATAACAAGTATGCAAGTAAAGGAGTATAAGCAGGTGGCAAGGTACATGAATATAATGTATAATCTAGCAGTTCTACAAGCTAACATCATATATCAACAGGTGTAAGGAAATCTACAGCAGGAAAGTAACTTAACTTATAAGAATGCCCATACAAACTTATAAGTTAATGGTCGGGTTACATAAAGTAACTCATCGTATAGGAGTGCCCATACAAACTTATACGATGAGGATCTTGTTGTGCAATGTATGAAATGCTATGAATGCTATGCAATGACTCACCCATGCACACCCATGCAATTGCTATGTCGACACAGACTATAGTTCCCACTTTTCGAGCAGGTAGCTAACCTCTCAGGCATCAGCCGCCGTGGCCAGGCGGTGACAGTAGAACGGGCACTTCTACTACTAGGCGAGTATCACACTACTTCACCTAGGCCTCTGTACGCCTCAAAGCTAAGAACACAACAGCGGAGCCCATGCGTACTATGGCCCAGCGGGGTCTTGGGTAGATGTGCACCAAGAACACAACCCGAACTGGCCTTGTGTGACCCGGAAGGGGCCTCGGAAGAAAGCACGAGGACACAGCCCAACCGTTCACATGGCCGCGGGATGTGAACACCGAGGACACAGCCCAAACCGACCAAGTCTAACTGCCAACTTCCGTCGGTGTGACGACTGGCGAGCTCGTAGACCTGCCACACTATCCTTAACCCAGGATTACGACACCGCGTGTCGACTCACACCACATGCAAATACCACATCAACATATCATGGAAGGGGCCTCGGAAGTAAACACGAGGACACAGCCCAACCATCCATCCACACCTTATCTCAACACAACCAAAACAAGTGACGGTCAACACCGCACTTACATCCCTTCACAATACTACCCATAGGGAGACGACTCTCTAAGTATTGGACTACAAGACTCATTTCATTAATCAAACATGTCCATGATCATAATCTATTCATCTATATGACTTTCCAAATGATGACAATGTAATATAAACATGATGCGCATATAAAGATCTATCTCACTTTTCATTTGATAATGTCATAATTTAAACATGAAGTGCACAATATCAATCTTTCAATTCCTACCAATTCGATTCGTTTAAATAAGATTATTTCACAATTTGATAATATGAAATCTGATTAATAAGCAACTTCAATCATGCAACAACTGATTAATCATAAGGGTTCATCCAAGGCAAGTATCATGCATTATTAATTCCACCGAATCAAAATTCATCTTTCATTAAGCCCAGAATTTAGGCGCAGGTTGAATCTGGACAGCAACTTCGACCGGAGATTTCCGAGGCTACAGGAATCCGGTGAAGTCGTGTAACCCCTCGATGGAAAAGTATTTCCATGGACTACATCTTTTATATTCAGAGCTCAACCCAGATTTGACATTATCCTATTTGAAATCGGACCTGAAGTCCGCTGCGTACAGAACACAGTTTCTGCATACAAGATTTATAGAACCCCATTTTCATTTAGAATTTCCCGTGGCTACAGACTTCGCCAGAAGTCATGCAATCACTCGTTGGAAAGGTATTTTCAAGGGCTTCAACTTTCGTGTTTAGCCAAAAGCCCAGATCTGGCCATGTCACACTTAAAAATGGCCACGAAGTTCGATGCGCGCAGAATACAGATTCTGCGCGCATCTTAAGGCGGCATGAACGACATCGGTTCATCTTCCTCCTCAATGCGATCATCCCAAATCATTCCAGAAAACCTCCTCCCTTATTCACCCTCAAGAGGCCAATATTCTTCACGAAACCATCCTCAATCATCACATAGAAGAAGAGAGTGGTTGAAGAGATCTAAAATCTAGAACACAAGTCCTAGCATGGCCAAACCTAGAAGACTTCTTCTCTCCATCAAGACTCTCTTGAGCCGATGTCTCTCCTAGGAAAATAACTATAGATCTAGCACCAAGGGAGAGGGTAGGAAACTCACATTGGCTCCAGCGGTACCATCATTTCCGGCCATGGATCTCGTAATTCTCCTTGGCGACATCTTCTCTTTCACGGCGATGGCGGATCTCCTTCGGTAGAACTTGCTCCATCAGTTTTCCCTCTCACCAGGAGTTCTCACAGGAAATTGGGGAAGAAATGAGAATGAAAACGGCTAGGGTTTTCTCTCCCCCTTATATATAAAATGTGACACGGGTAGGGACACGGCCGTGTCCTTACCCGTGTCCTGCCTGGCGAAGCGGCAACGACAGTTTCCATGTCGGTTCAATACTTGACACGGGTAGGGACACGCCCGTGTCCCGACCCGTGTCCACATGACACGGCCGTGTGCCTGGCCGTGTCCTTGACCGTGTCCTTCTCGGGTTGCATCTCGACATGCCTCATCGAGCTCAACTCGATGCACACGGGTAGGGACACGGCCGTGTCACTACCCGTGTCACTTGGTGTCGACATAGCTCGTCAGTCTTGACACGGCTCGTCGAGCTCCACTCGACGCACACGGGTAGGGACACGGCCGTGTCACTACCCGTGTCACTTAGTGTCGACACAGTTCGACGATCTCGACACGCCTCGTCGAGCTCAACTCGACGCACACGGGTAGGGACACGGCCGTGTCACTACCCGTATCACTTGGTGTCGACACAGCTCGTGTAACGCCCCGAAACTCAAAGGATCAAAGGGGGATGTTTTGGGCCAGTTTGAGTTCTGGCTGCGGGCACACGGCCTGGGACACGGGCGTGTCCCAGGGCGTGTCAAGCCTGTGTCGACACTAAGGCGCGAAGTCGACACTTTGGTCTCGACATTGTGTCGAGACTGGGCACACGACCTGCGACACGGGCGTGTCGCAGGGCGTGTCGACCCGTGTTGACACTTAGCCGTGAAGTCGACACAGTGTTTTGACGTTGTGTCGAGACATGGTACACGGCCTGCGATACGGGCGTGTCGCAGGGCGTGTCAACCCGTGTCGACACTCGTCCCGCGAAGTCGACACTTTGGTGTTGACAATGTGTCGAGACATGGCATACGGCCTGCGGCACGGGCGTGTCGCAGGGCGTGTCGACCCGTGTCGACACTTAGTCGCGAAGTGTCGAGACCGTGTGCACGGCCTGGAGCCCAGGCGTGTCAAGGTGACACGGGCAAGGACACGGGCGTGTCCTAGAACCCGTGTAGTGCTCGGGTTGAAAACGGGGAAAAATCATGGGGTACACGGCCGGCTACACGGCCGTGTCAGTTGGAACACGGGCGTGTCAGCTCGAACACGGGCGTGTTCGACACCCGTGTGAGGTTCTAGGTGATTCGATTTTGACAGCGAATGAGGCACACGGCCCTGGACACGGGCGTGTGCCAGGCCGTGTTCGGTCCAGATTGGGCATTTCAGCCCCGAATCAAAGCCGTTCGTTTCCTTAGGTTGAGATCCAACGGCTGGGGGTTGTTCCTGAGAGGATATACCCGTGAGTTGACTTAGAAATCCATCACTTTTCTTCACTTGTTCTCTTTCTAAATCCTTGGAGAGAGGAGAGTTAAGGCAAGAAGAAGAAGAGCTAGATCCGCCATTGGAGGAGCTTCGGAGCTCCGAATCGCAAGCCGACTCCGGATCCACGGAGGCAACGCTAGTGCGGTAATTTCTATCCGATTACTTTTCGATGGCGCCAAAGAGGAACTCAAGGGTAACGATCCTCATCTTGAGCATGAGTCGCTCTCTTTCTTAGCATAGGAAGCCCGCTCTCGCGAGTTTGCGGAGAGTTGGAGGCGTTCCTTCGGGTAGATATGTGAAGTCCCCGTTGTTTAGAGTTCGTATGCGAGAACAGACATAGGCATGATGTGTGAAGCCTACCCGGACATGTTGGTCTGGATCGGTGATGTTGCATTGCTTACGGCCGGAGAAGACTCCGTGCTATTGGTTGTTTTTCGGGTTTTCTACGCAGTAGATTGCAGCAGGGAGCCTTGAGGACTAACCCAAAGGTGCACCCGGAAAACTGGGCGGATACGAGATCTTGCCAACTTGGTGGCCTGAGAGGCAACTTGAACATAACTGGGTTATGTGATTTGTGATGGACACGGGACTCGGTGGAAGTTTGACCCGCGCATATGGCTTAAATTGTCGTTGCGATGTGAGCACGGGTTAGATGGAACCGTACCCGTTCTATGTCGTTCGGTTAAAGAGACCTAAAGGCACGTGGCACTTACCGTTGGCATAGAGTTGGGTCTTCGGCGGTTGATGGCTTAAATTGTCGTGACCAATGCTAGGAAGACAAATTGCTCATAGGATTGGCCGTCAGTTGGCGTTGGTGAGTCCGGAATGTTGGTGGCTTAAATTGACGCGACATAGACCGGTTCACCGAGAATGTTCCCTGAGTGCACGGGGTGTGTGGCCGTGCAAGCCAACGCCTGTGATGAAATGACTATGGTTATATAAATTGCTCGCTTATGCTAATGAAATGCAGGGAAGGAGCATCGCCGCCCCGAGTTGGGGGCAGGATCGTTATAATTTGGTCAGCATTGCTGACCGTTGCCTTGTTTTGCCACCGTGCGGTGGTTTGTTGCTTGCAGGTGCAGCTGGACCAAGCGGTCAATAGCGGGCTAAAGCCCTTTTTGCGAAGCTGGCCCTCGAAGGCCCGAATGGAAATGTTTATTGCTTTATTCATGTATGACCGGCCTGCGTGTCGTGGTTTGTAAATCATGTAACAGTCAAGTGAAACTTTTTGTAAGGCCTTAAGGCCGGTTTTGGGTATTTTGTATACATTCCTAATTTGTATTAGTGGACATTCGTGACTTAAATGCTGGGTTCTTGTTTACAACTTTTATATACTGCTTCCGCTAGAATGCTCTGTGTAGGACGTTGAGATTGGTTGGATGGTTTCCAAACGTAACCACCCGGTCTATCCGTGGTATATGGCGTCGGGCCCCGGCCGGACCTACTGCTATATATTATGCGACGGATAGGGGGTGTTACAATTTGGTATCAGACTACTGGTTTTGGTCGGGCTTAAAGTGAATTCGTGGGCGAATTCTTTTTAAGGGGTGGTGAGCACATTGTGTGTGTCATCGTTATAATGGTAAAAGAACCCATGAATGTCCACTTAGGAATGAAAATACTCGTGTTTGAGGAACCTGCGTGTTCCTATAATTGCTGTTTGCAATTTATTTGGTCGCTTAACAGTGTTTTGTACCACTATAGGTGACCAGAAGTGGTGTTGGGCCGTCAGAACGCCGAGTTTCTGAGGCTAGTAGTGCACCGGAAGTTGCTCCTACAACACCTCTGTCGGCTGAAAATATACGATTGGTGGCTGAAGCGGTGTTGGCCGTGATTAATGTGCAGCCTGGAAGGCAAGCGCAGCAGCCCGCTCCCGTGATGGAGCAAGAACCTCTGCAAGAGGCTGAGCTGAGGAGGGTGGAGCAAGTGGTTGTAGAACCGATAGTGCCAAGGAGGGAACTGAGAGGCAGCTGAAGCATGTAATGAGCTTTAACCCTCCGCTATTCTCGGGGTTGGGAACCCCATCTCAAGCTGAAGACTGGCTCTCCAGGGTGAAGAGAGTCATGACAGCGACGGAGACGGAGGAGTGGCAAATGACCACCATCGCTACGTTCCTGCTGGACGGTGAAGCGAGGATGTGGTGGGAAGGTTTGGAGCTGTACTTACTGAGAGGTAGGCAACTTTGTGATGTCTCGATGGAGGAGTTCTCGAGATTATTTTTGGCTAGATACCTCCCTTCGACGCAGAAGATAGCGTTGGAGAATGAGTTCCTGAAGTTAGTACAGGGTGAGAGGAGCGTGGATGAATATCTCCACGAGTTTACGCGTTTGAGTCGTTATGCTAGCTCCACCATCATGGATGAGGAGCGCAAGACTAATCGCTTTTATGAAGGCTTGAGGGAGGAGTTGAGACTATTACTGTCGGGGCCAATGACGCAGGGTTTCTTAACCTTGGTCAATACTGCCCGGTCCTTGGAGAAGGACATGAAGAGCGTGCAAGCGAAGAAAAGCTTGAGTGAAAAGAAATCTGAGTTCAGAGTGCCGACTGTTTCAAAGTCCGGCTATCAGAGATCTTTCAAGAAGCATAGGACTTCGGGTCCAGCTCCTTCTGGCGCTTCTGGGGCGACTACGGGTCGGACCCCGGGTGCGTGTTTTACATGTGGAAAGACGGGGCATTTCGCCCGTGATTGTTGGAGCGGACGTCCTAAGTCCGAGAGGAGGCCGGGAGCTACTTATGAAGAGAAGGGAAAGGCGGTGGAATCGACCGCATCCCATTATGCTCCGGCCCAACCAAGGGTCTACAATCTTGGCCAACAGGAGGCCATTAAACAAGCTGACGTGGTGACAGGTACGGTTTAATTTATAGCAAGTCAATTCCTTTATATGCTTGTTATGCACATGTTACCTTACCACTGCTTGTTTAGGATTTGTGTTGATTTGTGAAAATCTGGCACGAGCACTCTTCGATACGGGAGCTTCACATTCCTTCTTGTCCGAAGGATTTGTATCACGCATCGGAGCCCCTTCTTCGATGGCGAAGGACAAGTTGGATGTGTTGTTGCCCAATGGGTGTTCGATGCGAGCGGATAGGATCTGCGATGTTAAGATTCGTATTGGAGAGCAGGAGTTTGACCTGCGGGCGTCCTTACTCCCGTTGGTGGAGTTCGACGTCATACTTGGCATGGACTGGCTCTCGGAGCAGCAAGCCCATATAGATTGCGGTAGCAAGGAAGTCAAGCTAGGAGCAAGTCGTGAGACGACTTTTACGGGCTTAAAGGGGTCGAGCAAGACGTTGATGTCTGGTCTTCAGGTGGTGAAGGCGGTTCGTGCCGGAGCAGAACTGTTCTTTACACTAGTGGAGGTTGCAAAGCCGAAGCCCGCGTTGGATTGTATTTCAGTGGTATCGAAATACCCTGATGTGTTCCCCGCAGATCTTCCTGGAGCCCCGCCTCAGCGGGAGATAGATTTTACTATCGAGCTAGTGCCAGGTGCAAAGCCTGTGTCACGATCTCCGTATCGGCTAGCGCCTAAGGAAATGGCGGAGCTGAAAGTTCAACTGCAAGAGTTGTTGGAGCAAGGGTATGTGCGCCCGAGTTCTTCGCCTTGGAGCGCACCGGTCCTCTTTGTTAAGAAGAAGGACGGAAGCTTGAGGTTATGTATTGATTATCGAGAGCTGAACAAGCTGACGGAGAAGAACAAGTACCCGATCCCCCGGATTGATGATCTCTTCGATCAGTTAGTCGGGTCGACGATGTACTCGAAGTTGGATCTCAAGGCTGGGTACTATCAGCTGCGGATAAGGGAGAGTGATATCCCGAAGACAGCGTTTAGTACGAGATACGGGCATTATGAGTTTACGGTCATGCCATTTGGGCTGACTAATGTGCCGTCAGTGTTCATGGATTTGATGAACAGGACTTTCAGGGAGTACTTGGACCATTTTGTGATCGTCTTCATCGACGATATTTTGGTGTACTCGCAAAGTGATGAGGATCACTTCAAGCATCTCCATTTGGTGTTGGAGACACTCAGGAGAAACCAGTTGTATGCCAAGTTCTCGAAGTGCGAGTTTTGGCTATCCTCAGTGGCGTTCGTCGGGCATATAGTGAGTGGAGAGGGTATTGCGGTGGATCCGGCGAAGATTGTTGCGATACGGGAGTGGCCTGAGCTTGCTACGGTAGCAGAAGTCCGGAGCTTTTTGGGGCTTGCCGGCTATTATAGGCGCTTCGTAGAGAACTTCTCGCGGATAACATTACCTCTCACTACTTTGACGAGGAAGGAGCATAAGTTCGTTTGGACGCCGGAGTGCGCGCGAGCTTTTGAGGAGTTGAAGTGTCGGTTGACCACGGCGCCTGTGCTGAGTTCGCCATGTGGAACCGAAGGCTATGAGATATATAGCGATGCTTCGGGCAGAGGTTTGGGTTGCGTGCTATTGCAGCACGGAAGCGTGATAGCTTATGGCTCGAGACAGCTAAAAGTGCACGAGAGAAATTATCCGGTCCATGACTTGGAGTTAGCGGCCGTGATTTTTGCCTTGAAACTGTGGAGACACTATTTGTACGGTGTGAAGATTGATATCTACACCGATCACAAGAGCCTAAAGTATCTAATAGATCAGAAGGATCTGAATATGCGGCAGCGTAGGTGGATGGAGTTCCTGGGGGACTATACTTTCAAGATCCACTACGTGCCTGGCAAAGGGAATGCGGTTGCAGACGCGTTGAGTCGCCGAGCCCCAGCTCAAGCAAATTGGCTATCAGTGCATGATGAGCGGTTGGTGCAGGAGTTGGAGGCGTTGGAGATTGTTTGTGTGGATAGACAATCTAGTGCTGAAGCAGTGCTGAATTGGACTGAAGTCCAATATGACCTGGCTGATCGGATTCGGCAGGCTTTGGATATGGATGCTCATATGAAGCAGTTCATGATAGAGGCTCTGGATGGGTCAAATTCCCAATTCGTTGTGGAGGACGGATTGCTGTGGAAAGACGGTCGTTTGTGCATCCCAAGTGTGGGCAATTTACGGGTGGAATTGTTGTACGAGGCACACCATACCAAGTACTTGATTCACCCGGGGAGCACAAAGATGTACCGCGATATAAAGAAAATGTTTTGGTGGCCGGGTTTGAAGAAGGATGTGGCGCTATACGTAGCGAAGTTCCAAACTTGCGCCTTGGTGAAGGCGGAGTGCCAAAAGCCGGGAGGATTTCTTAAGTCCTTGCCTATTCCGGAGTGGAAATTCGATGACATCTCTATGGACTTTGTGCATGGTTTGCCAAGGTCGCAAAAGGGGAACGACGTTATTTGGGTGGTCGTGGATCGATTAACGAAGGTGTCGCATTTTATTCCGCATAGGAAGGATGATCCGGTGGAGAAGCTGGCGAAGCTTTATGTGGATAACATAGTGCGGCTTCATGGTGTGCCCCGCAGCATCGTGAGTGACCGAGATGGGCGGTTCACGTCCAATGATTGGAGGCTGGTGCAGCAAATGTTGGGAACAAAGCTGAAATTCAGCACAGCCTTCCATCCGCAAACGGATGGGCAGACCGAGAGGGTCAATAGAACGATGGAAGACATGCTCCACATGTGTGTCTTGGATTTTGGAAAGCAATGGGAGGACCACCTTTATTTGGTGGAGTTCGCATACAAAAACAGCTACCAAGCAAGTATTCAGATGGCGCCTTTCGAGGCCCTATATGGTAGAAGATGTCGCACGCCGTTGTCTTGGTTAGAAACGGGTGAGTCAAAGTTGTATAAGCGATCGGAAGTGGAGGATGCTACTTCTTTGGTGAGGACCATTCGGGAGAGGTTGCTTATCGCTCAGGACCGGCAAGCAAAGTACTATAATGCCAAGCACAGGAACGTGGAGTTCGCTGTGGGCGATTATGTATACTTGAAGATCAAGCCGTTCAAGGGTGTCTCGCGGGTGCGGCGATTGAAAAAGCTAAGCCCGAGGTACCTTGGACCGTTCGAGGTTCTGGAGCGAGTTGGGGAAGCAGCCTATCGGTTGAAGCTTTCAGTGGAGCTTAGTGGTTTACACGATGTATTCCATATTTCGGTGCTTCAGAAGGCGGTGCAAGAGCCTACGCAAGTGATCGCGGTCGATCAAGTGCCGGTGGATAGTGGGCTAACGACAAAAGTCAAGCCTGTGCGGATTGAGGACTCGGAGGTCAAGAGGCTACGCAATAAAGAGATCAGGATGGTCAAGGTCCGGTGGGACAATGGCGGTCATGAGGAGCTCTCTTGGGAGCGAGAGCAGACGATGCTTGACGAGTATCCGGAGTTGTTCTGCTCAGGTACAAATTTTGGTTTTGTACATGTTTTTCCCTTTATGAAATTTCGTGGGCGAAATTCTTTTAAGAGGGGTAGAGTTGTAACGCCCCGAAACTCAAAGGAGCAAAGGGGGATGTTTTGGGCCAGTTTGAGTTCTGGCTGCGGGCACACGGCCTGGGACACGGGCGTGTCCCAGGGCGTGTCAAGCATGTGTCGACACTAAGGCGCGAAGTCGACACTTTGGTCTCGACATTGTGTCGAGACTGGGCACACGGCCTGCGACACGGGCGTGTCACAGGGCGTGTCGACCCATGTCGACACTTAGCCGTGAAGTCGACACAGTGTTTTGACGTTGTGTCGAGACATGGCACACGGCCTGCGACACGGGCGTGTCGCAGGGCGTGTCAACCCGTGTCGACACTCGTCCCGCGAAGTCGACACTTTGGTGTCGACAATGTGTCGGGACATGGCACACGGCCTGCGACACGGGCGTGTCGCAGGGCGTGTCGACCCGTGTCGACACTTAGCCGCGAAGTGTCGAGACCGTGTACATGGCCTGGAGCCCAGGCGTGTCAAGGTGACACGGGCAAGGACACGGGCATGTCCTAGAACCCGTGCAGTGCTCGGGTTGAAAACGGGGAAAAATTATGGGGTACACGGCCGGCTACACGGCCGTGTCAGTTGGAACACGGGCGTGTCAGCTCGAACACGGGCGTGTTCGACACCCGTGTGAGGTTCCAGGTGATTCGATTTTGACGGCGAATGAGGCACACGGCCCTGGACACGGGCGTGTGCCAGGCCGTGTTCGGTCTAGATTGGGCATTTCAGCCCCGAATCAAAGCCGTTCGTTTCCTTAGGTTGAGATCCAACGGCTGGGGGTTGTTCCTGAGAGGATATACCCGTGAGTTGACTTAGAAATCCATCACTTTTCTTCACTTGTTCTCTTTCTAAATCCTTGGAGAGAGGAGAGTTAAGGCAAGAAGAAGAAGAGCTAAATCCGCCATTGGAGGAGCTTCGGAGCTCCGAATCGCAAGCCGACTCCGGATCCACGGAGGCAACGCTAGTGCTGTGATTTCTATCCGATTACTTTTCGATGGCGCCAAAGAGGAACTCAAGGGTAACGATCCTCATCTTGAGCATGAGTCGCTCTCTTTCTTAGCATAGGAAGCCCGCTCTCGCGAGTTTGCGGAGAGTTGGAGGCGTTCCTTCGGGTAGATATGTGAAGTCCCCGTTGTTTAGAGTTCGTATGCGAGAACGGACATAGGCATGATGTGTGAAGCCTACCCGGACATGTTGGTCTGGATCGGTGATGTTGCATTGCTTACGGCCGGAGAAGACTCCGTGTTATTGGTTGTTTTTCGGGTTTTCTACGCGGTAGATTGCAGTAGGGAGCCTTGGAGACTAACCCAAAGGTGCACCCGGAAAACTGGGCGGATACGAGATCTTGCCAACTTGGTGGCCTGAGAGCCAACTTGAACATAACTGGGTTATGTGATTTGTGATGGACACGGGACTCGGTGGAAGTTTGACCCGCGCATATGGCTTAAATTGTCGTTGCGATGTGAGCACGGGTTAGATGGAACCGTACCCGTTCTATGTCGTTCGGTTAAAGAGACCTAAAGGCACGTGGCACTTACCGTTGGCATAGAGTTGGGTCTTCGGCGGTTGATGGCTTAAATTGTCGTGACCAATGCTAGGAAGACAAATTGCTCATAGGATTGGCCGTCAGTTGGCGGTGGTGAGTCCGGAATGTTGGTGGCTTAAATTGACGCGACATAGACCGGTTCACCGAGAATGTGCCCTGAGTGCACGGGGCGTGTGGCCGTGCGAGCCAACGCCTGTGATGAAATGGCTATGGTTATATAAATTGCTCGCTTATGCTAATGAAATGCAGGGAAGGAGCATCGCCGCCCCGAGTTGGGGGCGGGATCGTTATAATTTGGTCAGCATTGCTGACCGTTGCCTTGTTTTGCCACCGTGCGGTGGTTTGTTGCTTGCAGGTGCAGCTGGACCAAGCGGTCAATAGCGGGCTAAAGCCCTTTTTGCGAAGCTGGCCCTCGAAGGCCCGAATGGAAATGTTTATTGCTTTATTCATGTATGACCGGCCTGCGTGCCGTGGTTTGTAAATCATGTAACAGTCAAGTGAAACTTTTTGTAAGGCCTTAAGGCCGGTTTTGAGTATTTTGTATACATTCCTAATTTGTATTAGTGGACATTCGTGCCTTAAATGCTGGGTTCTTGTTTACAACTTTTATATACTGCTTTCGCTAGAATGCTTTGTGTAGGACGTTGAGATTGGTTGGATGATTTCCATACGTAACCACCCGGTCTGTCCGTGGTATATGGCGTCGGGCCCCGGCCGGACCTACTGCTATATATTATGCGACGGATAGGGGGTGTTACAGCTCTTCAGTCTCGACACGGCTCGTCGAGCT
Organism: Platanthera guangdongensis; assembly: GCA_039583875.1. NCBI lineage: Eukaryota > Viridiplantae > Streptophyta > Magnoliopsida > Asparagales > Orchidaceae > Platanthera > Platanthera guangdongensis. The sequence goes on along the minus strand of CM077163.1, from coordinate 198,444,635 downwards.
CAACTCGATGCACACGGGTAGGGACACGCCCGTGTCACTACCCGTGTCGCTACCCGTGTCACTACCCGTGTCACTACCTGTGTCACTACCCGTGTCACTACCCGTGTCACTACCCGTGTAACTACCCGTATCTTTTTACACTGATTTCTCCACTTCTCCACAAGTGCAGTCCAATTCCCTGCACTTCTCAGGACTCGAGTCAACCCTCCTGACTCAAAAACACACACACACTAGGGGCCTAGAGCGATTCGGGACGTTACAATTATGTATATAGCAAATACAACCAAAAACTCTAAAATAATCAACTTTAGGTTTCTTCCATTTGAGTAATTCATAGGGAGTCTTTCCCTTTAGTTTATATATCAAACTTCTATTCAGCACATAGTTGGAGGTGTTCACTGCCTCTGCCCAGAAGGATAGAGGAAGATGAGCATCTGACAACAATGTGGTGGCAGATTCAATAAGGGTTCTATTTTTCCTTTCTGTTACCCCATTTTGTTGAGGAGTTATAGGAGCTGAGAAAGTGTGCATGATCCCTTCACTTTGACAGAACTCTTGCATAAGAAGAGAATCAAACTCTGTCCCATGATCACTTCTGATCAGGGCAATGTGAGTATTGAACTCAATCTATATACATTTGAGAAACTCTGTCAAACACTTAAAGTTATCAGACTTCTTCCTCAGAAAGAACACCCAAGTGAATCTAGAGAAGTCATCCACAACTACTAAAGTGTAAGATTTCCCTCCTAGGCTTTGTACTGTGATGGGTCCAAAGAGATCCATGTGTAACAGATACAATATCCTAGGTGAATCACTCTTATTAAGTGACTTAAAACTATTTTTAGTTTGCTTGCCTAACTGACAAGCCCTGCAGAGTCCTTTCTTCTTGTAGGGGCCAGAAGGTAGTCCTCTAACAAGGTTATCCTTGGATAACCTAGCAATAGTTCTAAGGTTTAAGTGTCCTAGTCTCTTATGCCATAAAATATTTGGTCTACAAACAGAATTGAACAGACAAATATCTACATCTGTTGAAAGAAAATCTACTAGATAGATGTTACCTTTCCTTTTACCTGTCAACACAGTTGTGTTGTCCTCTGACTTGATTTTGCATAATGCTTTGCTGAAGGTCACCTGGTAGCCTTCATCACACAGCTGACTGATGCTTATTAAGTTGTGTTTCAGTCATTCCACATAAGCTACCTTCTTGAATGTTACTGATCCAATCTGGACTGCACCATATCCTTTTGTTTGTCCAAAGTTTGAATCACCAAAGATAACTTTGGGTCCAAGCTTGGATCTAAAGGATGTGAGGTTGTCCTTGTTTCCTGTCACGTGCTTAGAGCACCCACTATCCAAGTACCATTTCTGGTTAGATATTGGATAGGTCTTCACCTGCACATAAGATAATTCATTTGTTTTTGACCCAGTTTACCTTGGGCCTAGGTTGATAACCTTTGAATTCTGAAATAAAAGACATCCCAGGTTGACTCTTATAATCTTCAGGATGATATCTCCTTGGAGGTATAATCCATTCAGTATAATGGTTAAAGATTTGGGATGAAGGACCCTTAGGATTGGATTTTGATTTGCCCTTGAAAGACTTTCCAGAGCTCTGACCTCTGTTCGACGATCGTGAAGCTGCATTCGACGATCTTGGGTCAGATCGTCGAGCTCCGTTCGACGGTCGACTATGGCAGAGTTCAAGAACTTGAGATCGTCGACCTGAGTTCGACGATTTTGCCTGAGATCGTCGATCTGCGTTCGGCAATCGTCGATCTCCGTTCGATGATTTCTGCTGGGACTTGGTTTTCTTGGGCAGATCAGAATTTTTCCTAGCTACCTCTACAACTCCCTTTCCTTTATCAGAAATGAACTTGATTGGAGTTGTTAGAACTATGGGTTTGCTGGATGAAGCACCCAAGCCCAGTGTACTATTAAATTTGGAGTTCACTGTGCTTGTGATGTCCATCAGCTTGATACTTCTCCCATTAAGTGATTCTTCAAGCTTCTTGGCCTCAGATAGCTCACCTTTCAGTAAAGCTATCTGCTCCCTACAACACTCCAACTCCTGAGAGAGTTTGAGGTTTTCTGACTTTAAGGTATTATGTTCAGATAAATGATTTCTGAGAGAGATAATTTCTTTATCAGATTTTAGCAGGTCTAAACATAATGCTTTAAACTCAGATTTAAAGTCCTCTGAATTAAAATCAAAAGAACTAATTACCTGATCTTCTTCAGGTTGCGTCTCTGAATCTGACTCTGACTCTTCTTCATCTGAATTGTGTTGTTAGGCATTGATTGCCATCATGCAGAACTCCTTCTCTTTTGCATCATCTTCATCATCACTGGAGCTGGATGAGGCTTTTGATTCCTCTTCAGTTTCACTCCAGGATTCAGCAACAAATCCCTTCCTAGTGTGTTTACTTTTGCTTGAGGAGGGCTTGCCATTGTTACCTTTCTTGAAGTCCTTTTCTCTTCTTCTTTCTTTCTTGTCCCTTCTGTCCTTATTTTTGTTCTCTGGACAGTCAGGTATAATGTGCCCTGGTTTCCTGCAACCAAAGCAGACAATTTCCTTATTATTAAACTTATCATACCTTGGCTTATCATGCTCCTTGTATGATCTCCTTCTGAAGTCCTTTCTGGCCATCTTGTAAAATCTTTTGGCCAACAGACTGAGTAGTTCGTCATTGCCTGTGACTTTGTCTTCAGGCTGATCTTCAGTTGCCTTGAAGGCTATTGTCTTCTCTTTTCTTGTGGCTGGTGAGGCAGCCTTCTGTTCTTCTTATCTATTCTTGATGAGTAGCTCATAAGATTTGAGCTTACCCAATAGAGCTTCTGTGGTGATCTCATTCAAACTTCTGGCATCCTTGATTGGCCAGATTCTTGAATCCCAAGTGCTAGGGAGACACATTAGAATTTTGTCATTTAGTTCAGTCAGTGATATCTCCTTATCCAAAGTCCTGAGTTCACTGACTATCATACTAAGTCTATTGTACATGTCTCCAACTGATTCAGCTTCACCCTTCTTGAAATTCTCATATTGAGATATGAGGTGGGATCTTCTGTCTTTTCTCTCATCAGCTGTGCCTGAGACTATTTCAGAGAGTTTATCCCAGATTTCCTTTGCTGAATTGCATTCAGCCACCTTTTGAAAGATGTCATCAGACATTGTCTGGGCTAATATGTTCATAGCCTTGGCATCAGCTACCTTCCTTTTCTTGATATCAACATCTGTTCCTGATAGAGGTGGAACAATATTTGTACTTGAGTTCTCTGGAGGTCTTAGACAAACTGTCAAAACAGAGTTAAAAATATCCTCGTCAATAGAATTCATGTATAATCTGATCCTTGCTTTCCAAAGTGCAAACTTGGATAGATTGCACACTGGAGGTCTGGTGCTAGCATAATCTTTGTTTTGGGCCATGATTTGTGAAAACAAAACCTAATAATAAACTCAAAAGAAAACAGATCTAACTAGGAATCTTTAGGTTCAGGTGTTAGCCTGTGCAACCACCAAGGTGTGGTATGTTTAACCAACCTCCCTCTGATACCAATTGAAAGTGCAGTTAGATCTTATATACTCTAGAGGGGGGGTGCATAGAGTATATGGTGCTTGAAAACTTTTTACAACAATTGTTGTAATCTGAGTGAACAGGGAAGCAATTATTAAATCTAATCACAGAATAACCTACAACATAAATTAATCACAAATCTAAACTAATCACAAAATAATTACAGAACAATCACAGCCAGAAACAAAAGATAAAGACAAGCAATCCAGATGACACAAGGAGCTATAGTGGTTCCCATAAACTTGGGTACATCCACTCTTCTACCACCCTAGGTAGGAATCCACTGCAGGATGAGTTGATCAGGTGTTCTGGGCACCAATGAGCTTTTGATAAGGTGCTCAAAAACCAAATCAGATTTTTTGATCAGGTGTCTTGCCACCAATGAGCTTTTGACAAGGTGCTCAAAAACCAAGCTCAAACTTTTGAAGGGAGTTTGAAAAACCCTTTACAGAGATGGGGATGAGAGAATGATGGAAGTCTTCTCTTTCTCAAATCAGCTGAGAAGACTATGTGGATTTGATGATGTCAAAGCTCCCCCTGAGTCCTTGAGATGTTCAGGAAAAGAAGCTTTGTTGTAGGGTGATAGGCCTTCAGAAGTTGATCTCCAGCAAATGATGATTTCTGCAATAGCTGAAATGTTAGGTGTCTGGAGTCTTTGAAAGATGTTGTCCTTGAACACTTGAATCACAAGAGATCAGAAGATTTCAGATGGTTGATCTCCTTGGATGTGTGTTCTTGAGAGAATTCTTTGAGACAGAGAATATTTTGTTTTTCTTCTTCTTGTCTGTGTTCTGAGTGTTCAGTGTGAGAGATTCAAAAAATCTTGTCTTTTATTCTCTGGTTCTGAATAGAAAAACATCCTCTGTCAAGAATAGCCGTTGGCCTGACATTAATTGCATCCTTAATTACAATTGTCTTCTGGAGGAAAGTCCAAAGAAACATTCCTTGATAATACCTTGAAACTTGGTCCAGAATAAATGAAAACGGCTAGAAAATCTTCTGAATTAATTGCTGAATATCTCCTTAACTGTTCTGAATTTGAATCTTGAAAAATCCTTTAACTCATCAGAAAACATCGAACTGAGCTCTGCTATCGTCGAACTGAGCTCAGCGATATGGACTTATACAACAACAAAAAAATATCGTCGATCTGAGCTCAAAGATCGTCGAACTGAGCTCAGAGATAGAGATCCAATACAGAGTCAAGATCGTCGAACTGAGCTAGCAGATCGTCGAGTGGAGTTCGACGATTTGTGGAAGTTCAGCTCAGCGATCGTCGAATGGAGTTCGACGATCTGTTGAAGTTGAGCTAGACGATCGTCGATTGGAGTTCGACGAATCGTCATGCTGAGCTCGATGATATGACTTAGTCTCAAACTGAAAATTCTGGGTCTTGAGGGCAGCTTCCAAACCTAGACTTCTAACCCTTAGACTCAATTCTAGTTGAACTTTAGATCTATACAGGAGGTCAAAAACTGGTTTCCTAGAGACACAGTGATCCTGATCCAAATTAGTAATAGGGTGTTCCAACATTGAGAACTTTTGATATAGTTCATTTGAACTTTCTTCCAGAATACAATACTAAGCCATCCATGACTATAATTCCATACACCTCACCTTTAAGCCCCAAAGTTGTCAAGCAACTCAAGGCCATTTTTGCTGCTCCAGAGATTCCAGTCATTCCATCTCCACCCAAAGCTGCTTCCCCCACTACTTCATCCCCTCCATATATATTTCTGCTCCAATTTTTGTAATGGATGATTCACCCATGCCTGATCTTGATGCATTGATCATGGCTTACATTGAAGAAGAAAATAAGATAGTGGCTGAAAGCACTGTTATATATAGACCTTCTGTTCCAGCTCCATGCAGTTCTCCTCCTCCGGTTCCTACTCAGGCTGAAAAGCCAATTGATAAATCAGTACTAAAGGCCATTGATGCCTTATATGATGCTTCTCAAGATTCTGATGATGAGGATGATGATGATGATGATGATGATGAGTCAGATGATGAGCCAAAGAAAAAGAAAGTATATAAGAAGAGGAAAGCTCCTCCACCTCCTACACCAAAATTAAATCCAGCAAATGACACACCATACTATATACTTCAAAAGATCACACCTTACAAGGGCATGCCATCATGGATGTGGCTATCTAAAAATAAATAGAAAGAAAGGAAGAGAAGCAGAAGATATTCTCCTCCTCCACAAAGATTCAAAAAGGACCCTCCTCCTCCTCCTCCACCAGCTGCTGGTGCTTCTAGTTCTTCAACTCCAAGGACTACCCAGTTTTAGACCTATCAGAGACGTCAGGGTAGATCCTCATCTTCAGGAAGCAGCCAACAAAGATAGTATTCATCTGGCAAGCAGCACCAATAACAACAACATCAACATCAACAACAATAACAAAAATTCCCTGAACATCAAAAGGCTGAAAGCCCCAAAAGACCTGCTTCCCCACCTGTATCATTTGAGGATCCAGAGACAGCTACAACAGCTAGGATGGGCAGGTTCCAGGAACTGGTTGGCCTTTCCATGATTAACAAAGCTAAAGCTGAAGGGAAGGATACCTCTCAATACTCTACAATGTCCAAGTACAGAAAGGAAGAACTGAACAGGTTTGCTAAGGCCAACAAGTTTTTTAATGTTGATGATTATATGAAACTTTATCCAAAAGTAGTAGTGCCCAGGGGTACATCTCTTAATATCATTGGGGTTGCAGACATGACAATGACTAAGGCTCAATCTGCAGATCCTAACAGTGAAATTATATTTACACAGTCTGGAGACAATGCCAAAGAGGATAAGCACAAGGAGAAGAAGAAGAAATAAACTTTGAACTGTCTTTAGTCTTTCTGAGTTACTTTAAACTGCTTATTTATATTTCTTGATACAAAGCTTATTGTATATATATATATCTGCTACACATTTAAATTTTTTATGCCAGATATATGTTTTTTTCCTTTGTTATTAATGTGAGTCTGTAATTAGTGACCTTACCTAAATAGGGGGAGATTGTTGGATCCCTAGTTGGATTTGGGCTAGGTTCACTAAATTAGGATGTTTGACCCAACATATATAGCCAGGGTCATGTGTGAGTTCTAGAGTCTAGGCCATATTCTTAGAATCAACACCACATGGACCAGCCACCAACAGATTGCAAAAGACTCAGGACTTAGAGACATTTCAAAGACTCAAAAAATGAGTTCGACATTCGTCGAACTCAGGTCGATGAAATTCGTGCTCAGCTCGACGAAATCAGAGACAATTCTCTGAGCTGAGCTCGACGAACTTGAATCTCAGGTCGACGAATTCCAGAGTATACTTCAACACCAAGTCTAGAATTCTTCTCCTAACTCCAGTCGATGAACTTAGTTGTCAGGACGACGAACTTAGTTCTCAGGTCGACGATCTCTGGGTATTCTATTTCAACATCTTATTCCAGAAACATCTAAGTATTTGAAGTCCAGCTTCACACTCCAGTCGACGAAGTTAGAATATCAGCTCGACGAATTTGGATCTTAGTTTGACGATTTCTGGAACATCTACTTCAACACTATAAGACCACAAACAACTAAGTATTCTAAGTCCAGAATCACTCTCCAGTCGACGAACTCACCTTATCAGCTCGACGAACTTAGACCACAGTTTTGGCAAGATTTATCAAGTAACAGTTAGAAGTTCTTAGCTCGACGAAACTAGTTCTCAGGTCGATGAACCCAGTTCTGAAGTCGACGATTTCTGGACAAGTTACTTCAACATTCTTATGTCCAAGAAACATGGAATTCTGAACTCCAGTCTACGAAGTTATATTCTCAGCTCGACGAACTTGATGCACAAAACTGACGGGTATAGATAAAGCAGTTATCGATTCTTAGCTCGATGATCTTGGATCTCAGCTCGACAAATAACTATCATCTAGTCGACGAACTTAACTTCTCTATTCGACGAACTATGGACACAGATCGACGAATTCTGCTCAAAAAATTCTGTAAAGTTCCAGACTTAGAAATTTCCATCCCTCTGTCTCTTTTTTATTGCAATAATTCCTGATTAATCAATGCATAAATATTCTCTGAATATTACCTTTAGAAGCAAGCATTGATTACGGTCTTCATCAGGATTATTGCTTGTCGTTTTTCCATGGGACAGTTGGGGAAATCAATCAATGCAAATATTCTCCAGGCCGTCAAAATTCAATGCAGAGAGGAATTCAAATTTCAAAAGGCAATTTATATGGAAAATATAAAAGGGGTTTTCTTTCTCTTCCAGTAATAAAATAGTCAGAAAAACACAGTCAATAAGGATCTTCTTCTCTCTCTACAACACACTGAGAAATAATAGAAGAGAGACACTTATAGAGAATTTATAGAATACAGAGCTCACATGGTAACAACACAGTCAAGAGACAAAAAACACCCTAGCCCTTGACCAGAGAAAAGAACAACAAGCTGAAGAAGAAGAAGAACATACATTCAAGATCAAGAAGTTCCTAGAGTTCATCTGGTCAAAGCAAAAGTTTGAAGACGTATCACCCTGCAGCAAGGCTTCAACTTCCTGAACCATTCTATATTTCAGGGGGAGCCTTTGCTAACATCATTTTTCCACTAGAGTCTTCTCAATTGTATCTGAGAAAGAGAAGACAAAATCACTCTCTCGTCCCCCACTGTATAAAGGGTTCTTAACTCCTTCAAAAGTTATTCCTGGTTGCAAGTCACCTGACCAAAAGACTTGAGGATTGGTTTTTGAGCACCTGATGAAAAGGTCATTGGTGGCAGTCACCTGATCAAAAACCTGAGTGGATTCCTACCACGGTGGTAGAAGAGTGGATGTACCCAAGTTTAGGGGAACCACTATAAAATTCTTGTGTTGTCTGGGTTGCTCTGTTTCTTTTGTTCTTACCGTGGCTATGATAATTAGATTGATGTGTTTGTGTTTTTAATTTAATTTCTGCAGCACTAGTAATAAATTGAATTAATTAACAAAAATTTTATAAACCCTAAATACTCTATTCACCCCCCCTAGAGAATTTCAGATCTAACCCTTACTTTCACAACTTGACTCCTTAACCCCACCCCAACACCCCTAGGCCATCAAGGAGTCCAGAGTGACAACTAAGACCCATTGGGGCCAACTAAAGAGGTCAAGTTGACCAAAGTCAACCTTAAACCCTAATTAGGTCAAAATGGTCAATTCTTCACCTATTGACCAAATTGCCCATCACAACATGGAATTGACCCCATATTTAGGTTAAAGGCATCATGAGAGACCTAAGGGACCAAAAAGCCCCATCAGGGGGCCTCCAATTTGTCCAATTGACCAAAATGCCCTCTTAGGTCAAAAAGGGCAATCCTTCACTAACTACCTCAATCGACCACCATAACTTGAAACTGACCCCACCCCTAGTGTCATAATGTCATAAGGAACCCAATGGCATAAAAAACCCCATCATGGGGTCACCCATTCGGTCAATTTGCCCAAAAGTCCAATTTGCCCTAATTAGGTCAAATCACTTAAATTGACCCAACCAAACCCAATCCACTTGGTCTAGCCTCAATTTAGGTTGGCTCATTAGTCCAAGGGAGCTGTAATTATCATTTATGTCACCCAATTTCATGTAGGGTGACTAGGAGAGAGAGAGCTCAATTTTCCCCAAAAATAGAGGAGAGAGAAAGTGAGAAAGAGGGCCATTCATGGTGGGGAAGGTGAATCACCCCTCCATTCTTCGCCAATTAATTAGCATTAATCTCCCATATCAGTTTTGAGGAGTTTCCAAATGAATTGGAGCCAAGGGGAGGTGAATTTCACGGGGTTTCTACTAAGGCTGAAAATCACCATTAATGGTGATAATGGCAATTCATGCCTTGACCGCTCCTCTCCCCAATTGGTTCTTCAAACATCTTTAGGGAGTGGAGAGGAATAAAACCCCCCTCTTTCCTGAAGATTTCGAGCCCTCTATGCAAGGATCACCATGGCGCCCAAAGCTTCACGGCCGAGAATGGGGGACCGACAATCGGCGCGACTAACCACCCCCACTGAGGTCCGGTCCTCTTCCCCTCTCCTAGTGCTATATCTAGATCAGTTTAGGTAGAGAAATCTGGCTCAATTGAGCCTGATTGGGAGCTTGGATTTTCGGATTTTTCACGGAAAATGGTGGTGTTGAGTTCGTCAGAAACCGCCGCCTCCGGCAGCATGGTCGCTGCCAAACGCTAGCCACCACCTCAGCGGAGGTGGTGGTGGTGGCCGGCCAGGGAGGTGGTCGGGTTGGTCGAAACGTGGACTGGAAGAGGCTCCAGGTCGGGCCAATCTCGTCCCTTGGCTGGAGGTTGAGGATGAGCAGATGCCATTCATTTTGGTCAAAGTATTTTAAATGATATTATTGTTATTTGATTTTCTGGAGATTATTAGTAGTAGATGGTTTTAAATATTAAAAATACTTAGATGTCTCTACTGTAAAAGTAGCCAACACCAATTGTAGTGCTTGAAGTCTATGTTAATTTAAAATTTATTTGGACCAATTTGGAAACATGGTGTGACCACATCACTCATTTTGGTGCAACCTATACATAGGCATGACCAGACATTAGAATTTGTGCCCACACCAAACCACTCATCCAAATGCTTTGAAATTTGGAATATAGGCTCCTTATAACCTTCCCCTTTGACTGCCCAAAATTCAGAATTTTTGAAAAATATGTTTCTATAGTTTTTGGGAAATTTTTATAAACCATATATAATTTAATTAAGTGTCTTAAACACCTCCAAAATTCCCAAACCTTTGGTGGGTGATCTTGGGGGATATTACAAGGCTCTGGTAAAAATTTCATCCCATTTGATTTTGATTTGATAGGGTATTTATGTAGGCAAAGATTGACCCCTTAGGTCAAATTAGGGCAAAAGTGCTCTAAGTGTTCTTGAGTTAGCCAACCTCTCCCAAAGGTGATGGAACCTAGAACTCTACCTTCCTAGCACATAAAACACCCCCACCACTAATTTTGGGTGGAAGTTGAAGGGTGGAACCCTAGAACTCTATGGTTTGATCTATGTGTGCTAACATAGGGTTTGAAGGTCATGTGGTCATATGACCTTGAAATGACTTGCAATTTGGTGGAGATGACTCTATGGTGGTTAAGGTCCTCTGGTAAAAATATTAGTGGATTTAGAGTTTGTTAAACCCCGCAAAACCCTAACCCTAGCTTAGGGCATAAATCTTATAATTGTATGTTAGGCTATTAAAACTCTGTGAAAAGTTGTAAAACTTGGGTAGTGTAGCCATAGGGTTAGTATGAGTCTTTGATAATTTTATTGGAAATTTTGGAACAATAATTTTAGTAGCTCCTTTGCAATACATGGGTTAGCCCTTAATAATCATTTGTTTATTATGATCTCACTATTCACTGGAAAATTATATAATTTGGGTAGAGGAAGTTTTAGACCATTATGCTCATACCTAAATTTGTTATAGTTTTTAGATGCATATTTCATATACTTAATTCACAAGCTTATAAGTATGAAAACATGTTCAATAATAGATTCAGAGTTCAATACTTGTTGGAAAATTGTGAAACTAAATCAGTGGTGTTCTTAGGTCAACATGCACATATGAAAATTTTATCACAATTTCTAGATGTATAATTTCTGTACTTATTTCATTAATTTATGAAAGTGGAATATTGTTCAAAATTAAAATTAGAGTTCATTATTCACTAGAAAATTAGGAAACTTGGCCTAGAGTGTTTATAGGTCATTATAGTCATGCTTGAATTTTCTCATAATTTCTGGAAGTTTATTCGCATCACTTGTTTCTATAATTGATATTTATGTTTTTATATTCAAAATTTGATCAGAGGCCTAAACCTTGCTGGAAAATTGGGAGACTTTGAATTTACAGTAAAATAGATGCCTTGTATTTATCATAATTTTGTGGAGCATTTTGCATGACTAAAAAAGGTAATTCATATTCAAAACTAAGGCATTTGGATTTTTTAGGAAAATAAATAAAATATCAGTTAAATTAGAAAAATTATAAGTTTCTGGATTTGTTGCATATTTAACATAATAGTTACCCCATAATAATCTTAGGTCATTTGGAAGAGTATTTGGGGTGTCTCCCTTGTACATGTCATATAGCCCTTGGTCTGTGAATAGTAAGAAGAGGTAGTCTAGGCTAGCATGGAGAGTAAATGTACTTAGGGTTAGCTCAACTGAAATATTAATAAAGGGTTGGTCACGGGTAGAATACAAATATAATAAGTGTCTTGAGAAAGGGAGCTTTGAGCTTCAGCCCATTGTAGTTCCTAGTGCCCTCATGAACCCTTCACCGGGTAGGCCCTGTGCAGTCTAAGGTTAACCTTAAATCGTAAGGATAATGTAAACAAGAGCAACTCCTAATAATAACACCATCCTACACACACATTCACTTATCTTAGCTAAATTGAAAATGAATGGATAGTTTAGACCCACGGTTGGTGGGCTTTCGTTATAGAGATAAGAGGACTTGATAGTCCAGGGTACTGTAGGCTCAGAACTTGGTGGACTTAGTAGTCCGGTGAGCTGGAGGCTCAAAATTATATATATATAAATTGTCATATTGCATGTGCATGAGTGTGGTAGATCTTCGGTATTGGATGGTCGTTCGAACCGATGTCAATACGTTGACTCGGCGGGTGTGAATGTCACTTGGCTAAAGAAAGACTGGTGGATTTGCCAGCATTAGTACGCAGGGGCTCCACTGTGTGTTCTTAGTGTTGAGGCGTACGTAAGGGATAGGCTAGGTAGTGCGAATGCCAGTCTAGGAGTGTGGCGGCCCAGTCCACTATCTCCATTTTGCATGACGGGAGGCTCCTGAGAGTTTAGCTAACTCCGAAACCGGGGAACTAAAGGTCTATGCGCATAGAGTCGAGTGCGTTTGTTGCATTTGTATGATTCATGTCATAACATAGCATAACATAAATCATTACATTTAAACCTGGCACCTATCATATAAGTTGGTATGGGATATTTTATATGATAGGCCCTGCGAAACGACCCCTTGGTCTATAGGGTTGATCCATATAAATCAATGGTTACTTTTTGTTACTGTTCTTACTTTCTATTCAGTTCTTTTATATTTACCTTACTGCTCAACACTTTAGTTTACTGTTATACTCCTGTTATGTTTTACTGTCATACCTCTGTTAGTTTAGGAGCCATCTGTTTATTATACACTCTGCCTTGTTGTCCTCCTCTTCACTCCTCTCTGCTCAGTGCCTAGGAGCCACTGGGAGAGGGGTGGGGGATTGTAACTGAGTCTAGTTTGACTGACGGTCGGTGGACCACAACAATTTAGGTGCACCGGATGGGATATAGGGAGCAGCCCTAGGAGATGCAGCACTAGCGGAGTACGGTGCACATAGAGGTGGGCCGGTCTAGCTCGGGTGCACCGGCTTCTGGATCCGTGAGTGGTGACGCTTAGTTTTAGATTTGCTTCCGCGAGTGACTTGTTGTGAGGATATGATGTACCAGGAATAAGCCCGTTTTACTTTGTTTCATTGTTTTCTCTTTTAGACCGTTATGATGTGGACATGTGTCTGTGTTTTCCTCTTTATATATAACATTGTGGACTTGGTTGTTTACTTCATTATTATATACTTCATATCATTGATGATCGAGATGGCCGACAGAATCAGCGTTTCATGGTGTCGACCTCCCTAGGGTATGGAGTCACTGCAAAACGACGGTTCTGGGCCTAAGACCCCGGAGTTGAAAAACAAGAGGGTCTTACAATTGGTATCAGAGGAATCCTAGATCCGACAAGAAGTAGTCCACAACTCCTGGGACACCCCGCGCGGGCTTAGTTTGAGAACAAACTGAAAGTGCAGCTAGATCTGATATACTCTAGGGGGGGGTAAATAGAGTATATGGTGATTTTTAAAACTTTTACAACTGCTGTTGTATTTTAGGTGTGTGTGCAGGGAAGCAAATACAATAAACCAAGATGCAGCAATTATCTAATCACAGTACATTCACAGAGCAAGGTTAGAAAACAAAAGGAAAAGAAAGCAACCAGACGACACAAGAATTTTATAGTGGTTCGCCAAATCTGGGTAGTCCACTCTTCTAACACCCTGGTAAGAATCCACTGCAGGAAGGGGTTGATCAGGTGTCCTGACACCAATGGGGTTCTGATCAGGTTCCCAAAAACCAAACCCTCAAGTCTTTTGGTGGGAGACTTGCAACCAGAATAATTTTGAAGGGAATTAAAACCCTGTACAAAGGTGGAGTGAGAGGGTGATGAGGTCTTCTCTTTCTCAAGTCAAATGAGAATACTTGTGGATTGATGTTTAGCAGCTTTGCTCCCCCTGAGATGTAGAATGAATCAGGAAGAATGCTGGAGCACTGCTTCAGGGTGATAGGTCTTCAGAGACCTAGAATTCCAGGTCCAGAGAAGGTCTTCAGGAACTTCTTGTAACTGATATGAATGTATTGTTTCTTGAAGTTATCCTGAGTGAAAGCAGATGAAGAAGACTCTTGATATTGATGTAGTGTTCTTCTTCTTCTTCTTGATCATTTTCTCTCTGGGCCAAGAATGAATTCTTTTTCTTGTGTTGTCTGAATCACTGTCTATCTTTTTCTTGTTGTTATGTATGTCTATATTACTCACTCTCTCTGTATATCTGTCTATATCTCATAAGAACACATTCGAATTTTGAATATAGAGCAGTAATGACAGATGGCCTGAAAAGGAAGCAGCAATTAATTATTTCCCCAACTGTTTCCATGGGAAAATGGTATGTAATAATCCAGGATTAACTGCGCATTCCAACGGTAGTATTCTGTGAAGAACTGCCATTAAATGTTCAGGAATCAGCGCCATAGAATGAGACGGGAACGGAAGAAGACCTAGTCTGGAATCGTCGACCGAAGAACAGAATTCGTCGAGCTGAGTTTTGAGTTCATCGAGCGGAGCCTGAGTTCGTCAAGCTAAGCTGAGTTCGTCGAGCTAATCTGAGTTCGTCGAGCTGACAGTCTTCATTCGTTGAACAGACAATCTTCAATATCAGACAAAAATTATTCGTTGAGCAGAGAACCAAATTCGTCGAGCTAAGAATAAAATTCGTTGAACTGAGAAAAGTTCTGGACTTGGACGAAATACTCTGCATCTGCTGAAATGCTGTGTTGACACAAATTGTTGTCGACAGATTGATCTTGGTGTCGACACAAATCCTCTGGTGTCGACATAAGCTGGTGTCGACTGAAATCCTGGTATCGACACAAATCATCTGGTGTCGACACAAACCCTAAGTGTCGACATAGATTCTCTGAGTACAAAAATCGTCGAGTAAAGATTAGCATTCGTCGACCTGAGAAGCTGTGAACTTGAGGTCCAAGTTCGTCGAGCTCAGAATATAATTCGTCGACCGAAGCATGAAGCTGGACTTAGAGAAATTTTGAAGTAGTCCTGAGAATGCTTGAAGTAGAATCCGGTGTTCGTCGAGCAAAGAACAAAGTTCGTCGAGCTCAACACTGCGAATTGTCTCACGATCGTCGAGCGCAGAACTCCCTTCATCGAGCTGAGTTCGACGAACGTCGAAGTCATTTCACTTAGTCTGAAAAACTGATAGATCTTGAGTTCCTGATGGTCTTGAAGAAGGCTGGTCCATCTGAAGTTGAGATAGAGGACTGTCCTACACTCTAAGATAAAAACTTGACCCAGACTATACATGATGGGTCACATCCTAAGTCAGTGAACCTAGCCCAAATCAACTATGGATCCAACAATCTCCCCCTTTTTGGGTGAGGTCTTTAACAGAGACTCCAAGCAAAGAATAAACAGGAAAACAAAGCAAAATTAAGAGATATATCTGGCAGAGAATTTACAACACATGCAACATATATATATATACATACTGGCTTTGTTTTAATGCAAGATATAGTCTGAAATAGAAGCAGAAATGAAATAACCATAAAATTACTTCTCTATCTTCTTTTGTTTTGGCTTGACTTCTGGTGCTTTATCTCCTGGCTTCTTGAAAATGATTTCCCTATTGGGATCTGAAGCTTGAGCCTTGGTCATAGTCATGTCAGCTGCCCCTATGATGTTCAGTGAAGTGGCTCTGGGGACAACTGCTTCTGGGTGAACATGCATGTACTCATCAACATTGAGTAGCTTGTTTGCTTTCCCAAATCTCTTTAGCTCATCCCTCCTGTACTGAGACATAGTAGTTAAGCCTGTTGTGTCCTTGCCTTCAGCTTTAGCTTTGTTGATTAGAGATAAGCCAATGATCTCTTGGAACCTTGCCATTCTGGCTGTGTTGGCTGTTTCTGGATCTTCAGGAGGAGAATAGGGCCTTTCAGCTTCATGTTCCTTAGATCCCTGGTGCTGGTGCTGTTGTTGTTGTTGATGTTGACTGCCTGAAGATGGTGGCATTGGCTGACTACCACCAGAGGATCTCCTTGTTTGTCTCTGATAGGTTTGAATAGGAGCAGATCTCTGATAGCCAGAGACAGAGGCACCTGCTGCTGGAGAGGAGGAGGAGGAGGATCCTTTCTGTATCTATGAACTGGGGAGGAGAGTATCTCCTACTCCTCTTCCTCTCTTTTTGCTGGTTCTTTGATAGTCATATCCATGCAGACATCCATTTGTAAGGAGCAACATTGTGCAGAATATAGTATGGAGTGTCTGCAGTGGGATTAGGCTTGGGAGCAGGAGGAGGAGGAGCCTTCCTTTTCTTAGAGAGCAACTTCTTTGTCATTTTAGCAGCCTCCTCATCTGATTCATCATCATCATCATCAGAATCTGAACTCTGAGGGTTGTCATACAGAGCATTCAACTTCCTTAGAGTGGCATCAGGAATGATAAGAGGTTTTTCTTGAGGGGGGATAGAAGGTTCAGAGGGTGAGGGTTCAACAACAGTAGAGACAGAGCTTGCAGCTGCTGCCTTGTTCTCTTCTTCAATGTCTGCCAGAATGAGCTCATCCAGATCAGGAATGGGAGAATCATCCATGACAAAATCTAGGACATGGCAGATTTCTGGAATAGACACAAGAGTTGGAACAACAGTAGGAGCAGCAAAGGTGTCACAAAGTTGCTTGGCAATTGCTGGACTAGCTGGAGAGGTATACTGGACAATAGCCAAATATGGCTTAGCAACCTCTACTGAAGGAATAGCCAAATGTGGCCTAGCAACCTCTACTGAGGGAAGCTTCATATATACAGGATCAAAGATATGAAGTATCTCAGATAAATTAACTGTGAGATTTATAAGGAAATCACCAGCAGTTGTTATTGAATCTACTGACTCATCAAAGCTACTGTTAGTGTCCATGAATTGAATAAAATCAATTGCTGTATCTGTAACTGCAAGTGCATTATCAAGCACTGAATCAACTGTATCTGCGTTATCAACTGTATTAACCTCTGTAGCTGCTGCACCAGCTTCATCATGGAGCATCTCCCCCTGCCTGGGTTCAGGAGAACCTGGAGCCAGGCCCCTGAATGAAAAGGGGGCAGCAGAAAGGGATGTGATTTGTGCAGATAAAGAATGAATGGAATTCACGAGAGGTGTAATGGCCTCTGTGATGAGTGATTTAATAAGAGGAGTCAGAAGAGAGATGATGGAGGGAATGGTGGAAGAATCCATAAGTGGATAAAGAATAGTGGAGGGGAGAGAAGCAGAGGAGGAAGGAGGAATGTGTGGAGGGGATAATGGAGGGAGAACAGGTTGAGGTTCAGTGGGTATTGTGTCGGATGGAATAGTGGATAGGTGTGGGGGAAGAGGGGATTGAGGAGGTGAGGGAATATGTGATTCAGTGGGGGAAACTGGAGTTGTAGGGAGATGTGCAAAATCAGGCGGTGGAGATTGATGTTGAGGAGGAGTCAAGTGAGGTGCAGGAGGAGTGGGAAGAGATTTGGTAGGTAGGAATGGCCTCTTCCGTGTCAGGGTGGGGAGTGACCTCGACGGTCCTGGTGCTCTCAGAAGCATTGATGGAGGAGGAGGAACCCTTGGAGGGTTTGGTGATTATCCTCTCCCATCGGCCAAACAGGGCGCAGGTGAGGCGCTTGCTGGCATTGATGAATGTGGTCGTGGAGACCAAACATTCACTGGCCTTTTCCTGGAGGAAAATCCCCAGGATTCTGCCGTAGCAGACTTCCTTCTTGCTTGTTTTCTTCTTGATTAGGTCAAAGAAGACCATGCCCCAATCGAACTGACGCTTGTTGAGCACTGCACACATAATCAGGAATTGATGGCGAGTGATATAGTCATGTGTCGAGTGCTTGCCCTTCAGAATTTTCCCTACAATGTCGGCCAAAAATTGATAGGCGGCGGACAGTTGTTTCTTCAGAAGTTATTGGGGTTGTTGCCGGAGAAACCCATTACTTTCAACATATCAGCATATTCCTCAGCGTCCATTTCCAAGTTGTCTTCCCCATTGATCAGTCCAAAAATTTCAGAGAGTACTGCTGGAGACAGGGAAATAGCAGTGTTTCCAATATGTCCTGTCAGATTTCCATCTCCAGAAACTGTGGCAGTGTACACCCATTCTCTTATCTCGGTTGAGTGTAGCTTGATGCTGCGTGTCATGAAATCCTTGAGATGCAATTCTTCAAGTAATTCAAGGATGTACAGAAAAATTGGATCGGAATGTTGGAAGGACTCAAAGTCCATGGAGAATGCTGCATCAAACTTCATCGTCGCAAGTGCTCCTGGAGGAATCGCCATTGATGACCTGCAAAGAAAATCACAGAGAAAACGGCGATCAAGAGCAAAGGAACTGAAAGCGCGGGACGGAGGTCGAAGAAAACCTAGATATAAGGTTTTCAGAATATGAATCGACAAGCTCCGTTTCACGAAAAGAGACAGATCTTCGAACTGAGGTCGACGAAATAAGTTAGAGGTGAGTAGTTCGTCGAACTCATTTAGAAGAATTGAAAACAGTTCGTCGAACTCCGTTCGACGAAATGGTTTCTGAAGCAAGGTTCGGCAAACTCCGGTCGACGAAAATTGTTTCCACACAGATAATTCGTCGATCTCCGTTCGACGAGAATCTCTCAAACTTTCCCTAATTCGTCGAACTCCGTTCGACGAACTCTAGAAAATTCGTTGAATGCAGACATAAATTAATTTAACTCTTCTCCATCAATCATTCCCAGTTGATTTATAAAGAACAGATGGGTTTTCTCATCCAAAGGCTTGGTGAAGATATCTGCTCTCCGTAGATCAATAGGAATGTGGATCAAGTTAATTTTCTTTTTGTCCACATTATCTTTAATGAAATGATGTCTTATTTCAATATGTTTAGTCCTAGAATGATGAACTGGATTCTGAGCTATAGCAATAGCACTTGTATTATCACAAAATAAGGTTGAATTATTTAAGTTGATACCATAATCTAGGAGTTGTTTTTGTATCCATAACATCTGTGAACAGCAGCTGCCAGCAGCCATATACTCTGCCTTAGCAGTTGATGTAGACACAGATGTCTGTTTTTTGCAAAACCAAGAGACAAGTCGCATACCCAGGAAATGGCAAGTTCCAGAGGTACTTTTCCTGTCCACTCTACATCCAGCATAGTCAGCATCTGAGTATCCAGTTAACTCAAATTCTGACTCTGCAGGATACCAGAGTCCTAAACTAGGACAACTCTTTATATATCTCAAAATCCTTTTTAGAAAAATAAGATGAGATTCTTTAGGATTCACTTGGAATCTAACACAAAGGCATGTGGCAAATATTATGTCAGGCCTGCTAGCTGTTAAGTATAATAGGGATCCAACAATTGCCCTATAATGTTTCTGATCTACAGGTTTCCCTGCCGCATCAGAGTCCACAACAGCATTGGTAGCCATAGGTGTTTTCATTCCTGAGGCATCACCCATCCCAAACTTTTTAATAAGCTCTTTAGCATACTTAGATTGGGAGAGGGAGATACCATCAGGGAGCTGCTTCACTTGGAGACCAAGGAAGTAGGAAAGCTCACACATGCTACTCATCTCAAATTTGGAATGCATGAGGTCAGCAAACCTCTTGCATAATTTGGGATCAGTAGACCCAAAAATAATGTCATCCACATATATTTGTACCAATAAGATTTGGTCCTTATGATGTCTAGTGAAAAGGGTTTTATCTATGGTTCCTCTTGTAAATTTATGCTCTAAAAGAAAGCTAGTTAGGGTCTCATACCAAGCTCTTGGAGCTTGCTTTAAACTATAGAGAGCTTTATGCAATTTGTAAACATAAGAGAGTGGAGTTAGAGAGATAAAACCTGGAGGTTGTTCTACATAAACCTCTTCTTGAAGTACACCATTCAGAAAGGAACTCTTAACATCCATCTGGAATACTTTGAACTTTTTGTATGCTGCATAGGCTAGGAATATTCTAATGGCCTCCAACCTTGCAACAGGGGCAAAGGTTTGGTCATAGTCTATTCCTTCCTCTTGTCTATAGCCTTGGGCAACCAGTCTAGCCTTATTCCTTACTATATTCCCTTGTGCATCCAATTTGTTCCTATAAACCCATTTGGTTCCAATAAATGGGTAGTTATGAGGTCTTGGAACCAAATCCCAAACTCTACATCTCTTAAATTGATTTAGTTCCTCTTGTATTGCAAGAATCCAGTGGGGATCTTGCTCAGCTTCATGGATGGTGAGAGGCTCAATTTGGGAGAGAAAACAGGCATGCATCAAGTCTTGATTGAGCTGATGTCTTGTTTGTACACCAACTGAAATGTCTCCAATCACTTGAGATCTGGGGTGATCTCTAAGTGTGACAAGATCAGTTTGTGGAGTTGGTTGAGCAACAGCTTCTGTAAATAATTCCTCTTGAGAAATGGTACTGGCTGTTGATGGAAGTTCAGTTACTTCCCCTTGGATTTCTTCCTCACTATCTTCAGCAGCCTATGGAGTGGGATGAGTTGGAACCTCTTGGGTAAGGTTTAGTCCATCCATTGACTCGTACATTGGTGAAACCTGCAAAAGACTATTGGTAGAAATGTCTTTCTCCTTATAAGACATGTTAGCTTCATCAAAAGACACATGGACAGATTCTTCAATTTTAAGGGATGATTTGTTGAAAACCCTATAGGCCTTGCTTACTTGGGAATATCCTAGAAAAATCCCTTCTTCATCCTTGGCCTCAAATTTTCTAATGTATCTTTTGTTATTAGTGTGGATGTAACATATGCAACCAAAAACTTTAAAGTAAGTTATTTTAGGTTTCTTTTCTTTAAGTAATTCATAGAGGGTCTTCTGTTTTAGTTTATGTATAAGACATCTGTTCAAGACATAGTTAGCTGTGTTTATAGCTTCTGCCCAAAAGGATAGAGGCATGTAAGCATCTGATAACAATGTACCTGCAACTTCAATGAGTGTCCTATTTTTCCTTTCAGCAACCCCATTTTGTTGGGGAGTTCTAGGAGCTGAGAAGCACTGCCTGATACCTTCCTTCTCACAGAACTCATGCATAAGAAGAGACTCAAACTCTGTGCCATGATCACTTCTGATCAATGCAACATGAGTAGAGAACTCAATCTATATGGTCCTGAGAAAATCTGTAAGAACTTTGAATGTATCTGACTTAGCTCTCAGGAAGGCTACCCAACTGAATCTGGAGAAATCATCAACAATGACTAAGGTGTAAGACTTCCCTCCTAGGCTTTGTACTGCAATGGGTCCAAAAAGATCCACATGAAGCAGATACAATATCCTAGGTGAATCACTTTTATTAATGGATTTGAAACTAGTTTTAATTTGCTTGTCTAGTTGACAAGCCCTGCATAGGCTTTCCTTCTTGTAGGGACCAGAAGGTAAACCTCTAACAAGATTGTCTTTAGATAACCTAGATATGTTCTTAAGGTTTACATGTCCTAGCCTTTTGTGCCATAACTCATTTTGGTTACTAGTGATATTGAGTAAACAAATATCAGTTGTGGCAGAAATGAAATCTACTAAATATATGTTTCCTTGTCTAAGTCCAATTAAAACAGTTTGGTTTTTATCATTTATAATAGAGCAAGTGGTAGAGTTGAAATGTACCTGATAACATTCATCACATAATTGACTTATGGATATAAGGTTATGTTTAAGTCCTCTTACATATGTTACCTTTTTGATGGTCACTGCTCCAATGCTTACTCTTCCATACCCTTCTGACTGACCACTCTTTGAGTCTCCAAATATCATCTTTGGTCCTAGCTTGGACTTATAGCAGGAGAGATTTGCTTTCCTGCCAGTCATGTGCTTGGAGCAGCCACTGTCCAGGTATCAGGTCTGACTTAGCCTTGGATAGCTTTTCACCTGTACCTGCATTAAAAAATAAAGCTCAATTGTTCTTGACCCAGGTTACCTTGGGTTCTTGGTTTGGCTGAAAAGTAAAACTAGAAATGACTGATACTGCAGGTTGAGACTTATACCCTAGATGGTGATATCTCCTGGGTGGGATTATCCAATCAGCTACTGGATTAAATGTCTTGTTAGTTGTTTTAAAATTTCTATAGGAGAAATAATTTATATTTGGTCGTTCTGAGATCGACGAATTCTTATAAGTTCGTCGACCAGAGTTCAACGAATGGGGATGAGATCGTCGACCTCCACTCAGAGAATGACCATGGTCATTTTTTGCATCGCACGTTCGTCGACCTCTGCTCGACGAACCATACACAGTTCGTCGATTGCAGTACGACGAATAATTATTTCTGCAGTTTGCGTTCAGCGTTCATCGATCGGGGTTCGACGATCTTACAGGATTTCGTCGATCTAAGTTCGACGAATTCTGCTGAACTTGGCTTTTAACAGCTTTCTTCTGTTTTCTGTTTCTATTGTGTAGGGGATTTGACTTGTTTTCTGACCTGGGTTTTTTAGTTAGTTTCTCTTTACCCTTAGCAGTGATAAACTTTATGGGAGTAGAAAGTATATTCTTCTTTATTATGGGGGGTAAACCTGATGAAGCACCCAAGCCCAGCCTGACATTTAATCTGGCATTTACTGTGCTTGTGATATCCATCAACTTGAGGCTTCTCCCATTGAGAGATTGCTCAAGTTGTTTTGCCTCACATAATTCAGATTTTAACTTGATTATCTGTTCATTAGCTAGTGTCAATTGGTCAGTTAGTTTTCTATTTTCTGTGCTGACCGATTCAAGGTTTTCTAGTCTAGTCCTCAAGGTTTTTATTTCTTTCTCTGAGTTTATTAGATCCATGCACATAGTTTTAAATTCTACTTTAAATAAGTCAGAATTGAAATCAAACTGGAAATCACCTGATCAGCCTCTGAGTCTGAGGCATCTTCATCTTCAGAATCCTCTTCTGATCCACAGTTGCTTCTGGAGGCATCTATTGCCATTAGGCACACCTCCTTGGATCTGGCTTCTTCCTCTTCTTCACTAGAGCTGGAGGAGGATGTTTCCTCTTCTGTGTCACTCCAGGACTCAGCAACAAAACCCTTGTCTTTCCTTTTATACTTGTTGGAGGAGGGTCTGCTGCTTTGTTTTCTTCTGGTATCCTTATCTCTGCCCTTGTCCTTTTTCTGATTCTCTGGGCATTCTGAAATATAGTGCCTTGGCTTTCTACATCCAAAACACACAACCGCCTTAGTTGGTGTCTTGTCATATTTGGGCTTATCATCCCGCCTGGATGATTTTCTTCTAAAGTCCTTTCTTGTCATTTTGTAGAATCTTTTGGCAAAAAGACTCATTAACTCCTCAATGGATGTAGATGTTTCATTGTCTTCAGAAGCTTTGAGGGCCAAGCTGTGCTCCTTCCTAACTGGGGTAGTTGCCTTCTGTTCTGCTACCTCTCTTGATTTGACAAGCTGCTCATATGACTTCAGCTTGCCTAACAGAGATTCTGTTGAGATCTCATTGAGGCTTCTGGCTTCTTTGATTGGCCAGATTCTGGAGTCCCATGAACTGGGGAAACACATCAGTATCTTGTCATTCACCTCAGTTAAGGTGATGTCCTTGTCAAGAGTCTTGAGTTCACTGATGATTGAACTTAATCTATTGTTCATCTCAGCCACAGATTCTGTCTCATCCTTTTTGAAATTCTTATAGAGAGAAATGAGACTGGATCTCCTATCCTTTCTTTCATTAGCTGAGCCTGCTACCATTTGATTGAGAGAGTCCCAAATGGCCTTGGGTGAGGTGCACTCAGCCACCTTCTGAAATATGTCATCTGACATTGTTTGGGCCAGAATATTCATAGCCTTTGCATCTGCCATCTTGGCTTTCTTATAGGCTTCAGTATTGTCTGGAGGTGGTACTGCACTCAGATTAGTTGATGTGCTGGAAAAAGTTGTAGGAGATGGAGGAACACCTGTTGAAATGACAGAGAAAATATCCTCATCAATGGAGTTCATATATAATCTAATTTTTTCCTTCCAGATGGCAAACTTATTAAGATTGCACACTGGAGGTCTGATGCTTGTATAATCCTTGTTTTGGGCCATGTCTGTGAGAAGGATAATTCCAATAACAGAATAAAAACAAACAGATCTAACTAAGGGATCTTTGGGTTCAGGTGTTAGCCTGTACAACCAATCAGGTATGGTAATTTAACCAACCTGGAAGATGTGGTATAATTAACCAACCTGGCTCTGATACCAATTGAAAGTGCAGCTAGATCTGATATACTCTATAGGGGGGGTGAATAGAGTATATGGTGATTTTTAAAACTTTTACAACTGCTGTTGTATTTTAGGTGTGTGTGTGCAGGGAAGCAAATACAATAAACCAAGATGCAGCAATTATCTAATCACAGCACATTCACAGAGCAAGGCCAGAAAACAAAAGGAAAAGAAAGCAACCAGATGACACAAGAATTTTATAGTGGTTCTCCAAATCTGGGTAGTCCACTCTTCTACCACCCTGGTAGGAATCCACTGCAGGAAGGGGTTGATCAGGTGTCCTGGCACCAATGGGGTTTTGATCATGTTCCCCAAAACCAAACCCTCAAGTCTTTTGGTGGGAGACTTACAACGAGAATAATTTTGAAGGGAATTAAAACCCTGTATAAAGGTGGAGTGAGAGGGTGATGAGGTCTTCTCTTTCTCAAGTCAAATGAGAAGACTTGTGGATTGATGTTTAGCAGTTTTGCTCCCCCTGAGATGTAGAATGAATCAGGAAGAATGCTGAAGCACTGCTTCAGGGTGATAGGTCTTCAGAGACCTAGAATTCCAGGTCCAGAGAAGGTCTTCAGGAACTTCTTGTAACTGATATGAATGTATTGTTTCTTGAAGTTATCCTGAGTGAAAGCAGATGAAGAAGACTCCCAATATTTATGTAGTGTTCTTCTTCTTCTTCTTGATCAGTTTCTCTCTGGGCCAAGAATGAATTCTTTTTCTTGTGTTGTCTGAATCATTGTCTATCTTTTTCTTATTGTTGTGTATGTCTATATTACTCACTCTCTCTGTATATCTGTCTATATCTCATAAGAACACATTCGAATTTTGAATATAGAGCAGTAATGACAGACGGCCTGGAAAGGAAGCAGCTATTAATTATTTCCCCAACTGTTTCCATGGGAAAATGGTATGTAATAATCCAGGATTAACTGCGCATTCCAACGGTAGTATTCTGTGAATAACTGCCATTAAATGTTCAGGAATCAGCGCCATGGAATGAGACGGGAACGGAAGAAGAGCTAGTCTGGAATCGTCGACCGAAGAACAGAATTCGTCGAGCTGAGTTTTGAGTTCGTCGAGCTGGGCCTGAGTTCGTCAAGCTAAGCTGAGTTCGTCGAGCTAAGCTGAGTTCGTCGAGCTGACAGTCTTCATTCGTTGAACAGACAATCTTCAATATCAGACAAAAATTATTCGTTGAGCAGAGAACCAAATTCGTCGAGCTGAGAATAAAATTCGTTGAACTGAGAAAAGTTCTGGACTTGGACGAAATACTCTGCATCTGCTGAAATGCTGTGTCGACACAAATTGTTGTCGACAGATTGATCTTGGTGTCGACACAAATCCTCTGGTGTCGACATAAGCTGGTGTCGACTGAAATCCTGGTATCGACACAAATCGTCTGGTGTCGACACAAACCCTAAGTGTCGACACAGATTCTCTGAGTACAAAAATCGTCGAGTAAAGATTAGCATTCGTCGACCTGAGAAGCTGTGAACTTGAGGTCCAAGTTCGTCGAGCTCAGAATATAATTCGTCGACCGAAGCATGAAGCTGGACTTAGAGAAATTTTGAAGTAGTCCTGAGAATGCTTGAAGTAGAATCCGGTGTTCGTCGAGCAAAGAACAAAGTTCGTCGATCTCAACACTGCGAATTGTCTCACGATCGTCGAGCGCAGAACTCCCTTCGTCGAGCTGAGTTCGACGAATGTCGAAGTCATTTCACTTAGTCTGAAAAACTGATAGATCTTGAGTTCCTGATGGTCTTGAAGAAGGCTGGTCCATCTGAAGTTGAGATAGAGGACTGTCCTAGACTCTAAGACAAAAACTTGACCCAGACTATACATGATGGGTCACATCCTAAGTCAGTGAACCTAGCCCAAATCAACTAGGGATCCAACAATCTCCCCCTTTTGGGTGAGGTCTTTAACAGAGACTCCAAGCAAAGAATAAACAGGAAAACAAAGCAAAATTAAGAGATATATCTGGCAGAGAATTTACAACACATGCAACATATATATATATACATATTGGCTTTGTTTTAATGCAAGATATAGTCTGAAATAGAAGCAGAAATGAAATAACCATAAAATTACTTCTCTATCTTCTTCTGTTTTGGCTTGACTTCTGGTGCTTTATCTCCTGGCTTCTTGAAAATGATTTCCCTATTGGGATCTGAAGCTTGAGCCTTGGTCATAGTCATGTCAGCTACCCCTATGATGTTCAGTGAAGTGGCTCTGGGGACAACTGCTTCTGGGTGAACATGCATGTACTCATCAACATTGAGTAGCTTGTTTGCTTTCCCAAATCTCTTTAGCTCATCCCTCCTGTACTGAGACATAGTAGTTAAGCCTGTTGTGTCCTTGCCTTCAGCTTTAGCTTTGTTGATTAGAGATAAGCCAATGATCTCTTGGAACCTTGCCATTCTGGCTGTGTTGGCTGTTTCTGGATCTTCAGGAGGAGAATAGGGCCTTTCAGCTTCATGTTCCTTAGATCCCTGGTGCTGGTGCTGTTGTTGTTGTTGATGTTGACTGCCTGAAGATGGTGGCATTGGCTGACTACCACCAGAGGATCTCCTTGTTTGTCTCTGATAGGTTTGAATAGGAGCAGATCTCTGATAGCCAGAGATAGAGGCACCTGCTGCTGGAGGAGGAGGAGGAGGAGGATCCTTTCTGTATCTATGAATTGGGGGAGGAGAGTATCTCCTACTCCTCTTCCTCTCTTTTTGCTGGTTCTTTGATAGTCATATCCATGCAGACATCCATTTGTAAGGAGCAACATTGTGCAGAATATAGTATGGAGTGTCTGCAGTGGGATTAGGCTTGGGAGCAGGAGGAGGAGGAGCCTTCCTTTTCTTAGAGAGCAACTTCTTTGTCATTTTAGCAGCCTCCTCATCTGATTCATCATCATCAGAATCTGAACTCTGAGGGTTGTCATACAGAGCATTCAACTTCCTCAGAGTGGCATCAGGAATGATAAGAGGTTTTTCTTGAGGGGGGATAGAAGGTTCAGAGGGTGAGGGTTCAACAGCAGTAGAGACAGAGCTTGCAGCTGCTGCCTTGTTCTCTTCTTCAATGTCTGCCAGAATGAGCTCATCCAGATCAGGAATGGGAGAATCATCCATGACAAAATCTGGGACATGACAGATTTCTGGAATAGACACAAGAGTTGGAACAACAATAGGAGCAGCAAAGGTGTCACAAAGTTGCTTGGCAATTGCTGGACTAGCTGGAGAGGTATACTGGACAATAGCCAAATATGGCTTAGCAACCTCTACTGAAGGAATAGCCAAATGTGGCCTAGCAACCTCTACTGAGGGAAGCTTCATATATACAGGATCAAAGATATGAAGTATCTCAGATAAATTAACTGTGAGATTTATAAGGAAATCACCAGCAGTTGTTATTGAATCTACTGACTCATCAAAGCTACTGTTAGTGTCCATGAATTGAATAAAATAAATTGCTGTATCTGTAACTGCAAGTGCATTATCAAGCACTGAATCAACTGTATCTGCGTTATCAACTGTATTAACCTCTGTAGCTGCTGCACCAGCTTCATCATGGAGCATCTCCCCCTACCTGGGTTCAGGAGAACCTAGAGCCAGGCCCCTGAATGAAGAGGGGGCAGCAGAAAGGGATGTGATTTGTGCAGATAAAGAATGAATGGAATTCACGAGAGGTGTAATGGCCTCTGTGATGAGTGATTTAATAAGAGGAGTCAGAAGAGAGATGATGGAGGGAATGGTGGAAGAATCCATAAGTGGATAAAGAATAGTGGAGGGGAGAGAAGAAGAGGAGGAAGGAGGAATGTGTGGAGGGGATAATGGAGGGAGAACAGGTTGAGGTTCAGTGGGTATTGTGTAGGATGGAATAGTGGATAGGTGTGGGGGAAGAGGGGATTAAGGAGGTGAGGGAATATGTGTTTCAGTGGGGGAAACTGGAGTTGTAGGGAGATGTGCAAAATCAGGCGGTGGAGATTGATGTTGAGGAGGAGTCAAGTGAGGTGCAGGAGGAGTGGGAAGAGATTTGGTAGGTGGAATGGCCTCTTCCGTGTCAGGGTGGGGAGTGACCTCGACGGTCCTGGTGCTCTCAGAAGCATTGATGGAGGAGGAGGAACCCTTGGAGGGTTTGGTGATTATCCTCTCCCATCGGCCAAACAGGGCGCAGGTGAGGCGCTTGCTGGCATTGATGAATGTGGTCGGGGAGACCAAACATTCACTGGCCTTTTCCTGGAGGAAAATCCCCAGGATTCTGCCGTAGCAGACTTCCTTCTTGCTTGTTTTCTTCTTGATTAGGTCAAAGAAGACCATGCCCCAATCGACCTGACGCTTGTTGAGCACTGCACACATAATCAGGAATTGATGGCGAGTGATATAGTCATGTGCCGAGTGCTTGCCCTTCAGAATTTTCCCTACAATGTCGGCCAAAAATTGATAGGCGGCGGACAGTTGTTTCTTCAGAAGTTATTGGGGTTGTTGCCGGAGAAACCCATTACTTTCAACATATCAGCATATTCCTCAGCGTCCATTTCCAAGTTGTCTTCCCCATTGATCAGTCCAAAAATTTCAGAGAGTACTGCTGGAGACATGGAAACAGCAGTGTTTCCAATATGTCCTGTCAGATTTCCATCTCCAGAAACTGTGGCAGTGTACACCCATTCTCTTATCTCGGTTGAGTGTAGCTTGATGCTGCGTGTCATGAAATCCTTGAGATGCAATTCTTCAAGTAATTCAAGGATGTACAGAAAAATTGGATCGGAATGTTGGAAGGACTCAAAGTCCATGGAGAATGCTGCATCAAACTTCATCGTCGCAAGTGCTCCTGGAGGAATCGCCATTGATGACCTGCAAAGAAAATCACAGAGAAAACGGCGATCAAGAGCAAAGGAACTGAAAGCGCGGGACGGAGGTCGAAGAAAACCTAGATATAAGGTTTTCAGAATATGAATCGACAAGCTCTGTTTCACAAAAAGAGACAGATCTTCGAACTGAGGTCGACGAAATAAGTTAGAGGTGAGTAGTTCATCGAACTCATTTAGAAGAATTGAAAACAGTTCGTCGAACTCCGTTCGACGAAATGGTTTCTGAAGCAAGGTTCGGCGAACTCCGGTCGACGAAAATTGTTTCCACACAGATAATTCGTCGATCTCCGTTCGACGAGAATCTCTCAAACTTTCCCTAATTCGTCGAACTCCGTTCGACGAACTCTAGAAAATTCGTTGAATGCAGACATAAATTAATTTAACTCTTCTCCATCAATCATTCCCAGTTGATTTATAAAGAACAGATGGGTTTTCTCATCCAAAGGCTTGGTGAAGATATCTGCTCTCCGTAGATCAATAGGAATGTGGATCAAGTTAATTTTCTTTTTGTCCACATTATCTTTAATGAAATGATGTCTTATTTCAATATGTTTAGTCCTAGAATGATGAACTGGATTCTGAGCTATAGCAATAGTACTTGTATTATCACAAAATAAGGTTGAATTATTTAAGTTGATACCATAATCTAGGAGTTGTTTTTGTATCCATAACATCTGTGAACAGCAGCTGCCAGCAGCCATATACTCTGCCTCAGCAGTTGATGTAGACACAGATGTCTGTTTTTTGCAAAACCAAGAGACAAGTCGCATACCCAGGAAATGGCAAGTTCCAGAGGTACTTTTCCTGTCCACTCTACATCCAGCATAGTCAGCATCTGAGTATCCAGTTAACTCAAATTCTGACTCTGCAGGATACCAGAGTCCTAAACTAGGACAACTCTTTATATATCTCAAAATCCTTTTTAGAAAAATAAGATGAGATTCTTTAGGATTCACTTGGAATCTAACACAAAGGCATGTGGCAAATATTATGTCAGGCCTGCTAGCTGTTAAGTATAATAGGGATCCAACAATTGCCCTATAATGTTTCTGATCTACAGGTTTCCCTGCCGCATCAGAGTCCACAACAGCATTGGTAGCTATAGGTGTTTTCATTCCTGAGGCATCACCCATCCCAAACTTTTTAATAAGCTCTTTAGCATACTTAGATTGGGAGAGGAAGATACCATCAGGGAGCTGCTTCACTTGGAGACCAAGGAAGTAGGAAAGCTCACACATGCTACTCATCTCAAATTTGGAATGCATGAGGTCAGCAAACCTCTTGCATAATTTGGGATCAGTAGACCCAAAAATAATGTCATCCACATATATTTGTACCAATAAGATTTGGTCCTTATGATGTCTAGTGAAAAAGGTTTTATCTATGGTTCCTCTTGTAAATTTATGCTCTAAAAGAAAGCTAGCTAGGGTCTCATACCAAGCTCTTGGAGCTTGCTTTAAACTATAGAGAGCTTTATGCAATTTGTAAACATAAGAGAGTGGAGTTAGAGAGATAAAACCTGGAGGTTGTTCTACATAAATCTCTTCTTGAAGTACACCATTCAGAAAGGCACTCTTAACATCCATCTGGAATACTTTGAACTTTTTGTATGCTGCATAGGCTAGGAATATTCTAATGGCCTCCAACCTTACAACAGGGGCAAAGGTTTGGTCATAGTCTATTCCTTCCTCTTGTCTATAGCCTTGGGCAACCAGTCTAGCCTTGTTCCTTACTATGTTCCCTTGTGCATCCAATTTGTTCCTATAAACCCATTTGGTTCCAATAAATGGGTAGTTATGAGGTCTTGGAACCAAATCCCAAACTCTACATCTCTTAAATTGATTTAGTTCCTCTTGTATTGCAAGAATCCAGTGGGGATCTTGCTCAGCTTCATGGATGGTGAGAGGCTCAATTTGGGAGAGAAAACAGGCATGCATCAAGTCTTGATTGAGCTGATGTCTTGTTTGTACACCAACTGAAATGTCTCCAATCACTTGAGATCTGGGGTGATCTCTAAGTGTGACAAGATCAGTTTGTGGAGTTGGTTGAGCAACAGCTTCTGTAAATAATTCCTCTTGAGAAATGGTACTGGCTGTTGATGGAAGTTCAGTTACTTCCCCTTGGATTTCTTCCTCACTATCTTCAGCAGCCTATGGAGTGGGATGAGTTGGAACCTCTTGGGTAAGGTTTATTCCATCTATTGACTCGTACATTGGTGAAACCTGCAAAAGACTATTGGTAGAAATGAAATCTACTAAATATATGTTTCCTTGTCTAAGTCCAATTAAAACAGTTTGGTTTTTATCATTTATAATAGAGCAAGAGGTAGAGTTGAAATGTACCTGATAACCTTCATCACATAATTGACTTATGGATATAAGGTTATGTTTAAGTCCTCTTACATATGTTACCTTTTTGAAGGTCACTGCTCCAATGCTTACTCTTCCATACCCTTCTGACTGACCACTCTTTGAGTCTCCAAATATCCCCTTTGGTCCTAGCTTGGACTTATAGCAGGAGAGATTTGCTTTCCTGCTAGTCATATGCTTGGAGCAGCCACTGTCCAGGTATCAGGTCTGACTTAGCCTTGGACAGCTTTTCACCTGTACCTGCATTAAAAAATAAAGCTCAATTGTTCTTGACCCAGGTTACCTTGGGTTCTTGGTTTGGCTGAAAAGTAAAACTAGAAATGACTGATAATGCAGGTTGAGACTTATACCCTAGATGGTGATATCTCCTGGGTGGGATTATCCAATCAGCTACTGGATTAAATGTCTTGTTAGCTGTTTTAAAATTTTTATAGGAGAAATTATTTATATTTGGTCGTTCTGAGATCGACGAATTCTTATAAGTTCGTCGACCAGAGTTCGACAAACGGGGATGAGATCGTCGACCTCCACTCAGAGAATGACCATGGTCATTTTCTGCATCGCACGTTCGTCGACCTCTGCTCGACGAACCATACACAGTTCGTCGATCGCAGTACGACGAATAATTATTTCTGCAGTTTGCGTTCAGCGTTCATCGATCGGGGTTCGACGATCTTACAGGATTTCGTCGATCTAAGTTCGACGAATTCTGCTGAACTTGGCTTTTAACAGCTTTCTTCTGTTTTCTGTTTCTATTGTGTAGGGGATTTGACTTGTTTTCTGACCTGGGTTTTTCAGTTAGTTTCTCTTTACCCTTAGCAGTGATAAACTTTATGGGAGTAGAAAGTATATTCTTCTTTATTATGGGGGGTAAACCTGATGAAGCACCCAAGCCCAGCCTGACATTTAATCTGGCATTTACTGTGCTTGTGATATCCATCAACTTGAGGCTTCTCCCATTGAGAGATTGCTCAAGTTGTTTTGCCTCACATAATTCAGATTTTAACTTGATTATCTGTTCATTAGCTAGTGTCAATTGGTCAGTTAGTTTTCTATTTTCTGTGCTGACCGATTCAAGGTTTTCTAGTCTAGTCCTCAAGGTTTTTATTTCTTTCTCTGAGTTTATTAGATCCATGCACATAGTTTTAAATTCTACTTAAAATAAGTCGGAATTGAAATCAAAACTGGAAATCACCTGATCAGCCTCTGAGTCTGAGGCATCTTCATCTTCAGAATCCTCTTCTGATCCACAGTTGCTTCTGGAGGCATCTATTGCAATTAGGCACACCTCCTTGGATCTGGCTTCTTCCTCTTCTTCACTGGAGCTGGAGGAGGATGTTTCCTCTTCTGTGTCACTCCAGGACTCAGCAACAAAACCCTTGTCTTTCCTTTTATACTTGTTGGAGGAGGGTCTGCTGCTTTGTTTTCTTCTGGTATCCTTATCTCTGCCCTTGTCCTTTTTCTGATTCTCTGGGCATTCTGAAATATAGTGCCTTGGCTTTCTACATCCAAAACACACAACCGCCTTAGTTGGTGTCTTGTCATATTTGGGCTTATCATCCCGCCTGGATGATTTTCTTCTAAAGTCCTTTCTTGCCATTTTGTAGAATGTTTTGGCAAAAAGACTCATTAACTCCTCATTGGATGTAGATGTTTCATTATCTTCAGAAGCTTTGAGGGCCAAGCTGTGCTCCTTCCTAACTGGGGTAGTTGCCTTCTGTTCTGCTGCATCTCTTGATTTGACAAGCTGCTCATATGACTTCAGCTTGCCTAACAGAGATTCTGTTGAGATCTCATTGAGGATTCTGGCTTCTTTGATTGGCCAGATTCTTGAGTCCCATGAACTGGGGAAACACATCAGTATCTTGTCATTCACCTCAGTTAAGGTGATGTCCTTGTCAAGAGTCTTGAGTTCACTGATGATTGAACTTAATCTATTGTACATCTCAGCCACAGATTCTGTCTCATCCTTTTTGAAATTCTTATAGAGAGAAATGAGACTGGATCTCCTATTCTTTCTTTCATCAGCTGAGCCTGCTACCATTTGATTGAGAGAGTACCCAAATGGCCTTGGGTGAGGTGCACTCAGCCACCTTCTGAAATATGTCATCTGACATTGTTTGGGCCAGAATATTCATAGCCTTTGCATCTGCCATCTTGTCTTTCTTATAGGCTTCAGTATTGTCTGGAGGTGGTACTGCACTCAGATTAGTTGATGTGCTGGCAAAAGTTGTAGGAGATGGAGGAACACCTGTTGAAATGACAGAGAAAATATCCTCATCAATGGAGTTCATATATAATCTAATTTTTTCCTTCCAGATGGCAAACTTATTAAGATTGCACACTGGAGGTCTGATGCTTGTATAATCCTTGTTTTGGGCCATGTCTGTGAGAAGGATAATTCCAATAACAGAATAAAAACAAACAGATCTAACTAAGGGATCTTTGGGTTCAGGTGTTAGCCTGTACAACCAATCAGGTATGGTAATTTAACCAACCTGGAAGATGTGGTATAATTAACCAACCTGGCTCTAATACCAATTGAAAGTGCAGCTAGATCTGATATACTCTATAGGAGGGGTGAATAGAGTATATGATGATTTTTAAAACTTTTACAACTGCTGTTGTATTTTAGGTGTGTGTGTGCAGGGAAGCAAATACAATAAACCAAGATGCAGCAATTATCTAATCACAGCACATTCACAGAGCAAGGCCAGAAAACAAAAGGAAAAGAAAGCAACCAGATGACACAAGAATTTTATAGTGGTTCTCCAAATCTGGGTAGTTCACTCTTCTACCACCCTGGTAGGAATCCACTGCAGGAAAGGGTTGATCAGGTGTCCTGGCACCAATGGGGTTTTGATCATGTTCCCAAAAACCAAACCCTCAAGTCTTTTGGTGGGAGACTTACAACGAGAATAATTTTGAAGGGAATTAAAACCCTGTATAAAGGTGGAGTGAGAGGGTGATGAGGTCTTCTCTTTCTCAAGTCAAATGAGAAGACTTGTGGATTGATGTTTAGCAGTTTTGCTCCCCCTGAGATGTAGAATGAATCAGGAAGAATGCTGAAGCACTGCTTCAGGGTGATAGGTCTTCAGAGACCTAGAATTCCAGGTCCAGAGAAGGTCTTCAGGAACTTCTTGTAACTGATATGAATGTATGTTTCTTGAAGTTATCCTGAGTGAAAGCAGATGAAGAAGACTCCCAATATTTATGTAGTGTTCTTCTTCTTCTTCTTGATCAGTTTCTCTCTGGGCCAAGAATGAATTCTTTTTCTTGTGTTGTCTGAATCACTGTCTATCTTTTTCTTATTGTTGTGTATGTCTATATTACTCACTCTCTCTGTATATCTGTCTATATCTCATAAGAACACATTCGAATTTTGAATATAGAGCAGTAATGACCAACGGCCTGGAAAGGAAGCAGCAATTAATTATTTCCCCAACTGTTTCCATGGGAAAATGGTATGTAATAATCCAGGATTAACTGCGCATTCCAACGGTAGTATTCTGTGAATAACTGCCATTAAATGTTCAGGAATCAGCGCCATGGAATGAGACGGGAACGGAAGAAGAGCTAGTCTGGAATCGTCGACCGAAGAACAGAATTCGTCTAGCTGAGTTTTGAGTTCGTCGAGCTGGGCCTGAGTTTGTCAAGCTAAGCTGAGTTCGTCGAGCTAAGCTGAGTTCGTCGAGCTGACAGTCTTCATTCGTTGAACAGACAATCTTCAATATCAAACAAACATTATTCGTTGAGCAGAGAACCAAATTCGTCGAGCTGAGAATAAAATTCGTTGAACTGAGAAAAGTTCTGGACTTGGACGAAATACTCTGCATCTGCTGAAATGCTGTGTCGACACAAATTGTTGTCGACAGATTGATCTTGGTGTCGACACAAATCCTTTGGTGTCGACATAAGCTGGTGTCGACTGAAATCCTAGTGTCGACACAAATCGTCTGGTGTCGACACAAACCCTAAGTGTCGACACAGATTCTCTGAGTACAAAAATCGTCGAGTAAAGATTAGCATTCGTCGACCTGAGAAGCTGTGAACTTGAGGTCCAAGTTCGTCGAGCTCAGAATATAATTCGTCGACCGAAGCATGAAGCTGGACTTAGGGAAATTTTGAAGTAGTC
The DNA here is from genome assembly GCA_039583875.1 of Platanthera guangdongensis. NCBI lineage: Eukaryota > Viridiplantae > Streptophyta > Magnoliopsida > Asparagales > Orchidaceae > Platanthera > Platanthera guangdongensis. The sequence continues at coordinate 198,409,107 of CM077163.1, read as the reverse complement.
CTGAGAATGCTTGAAGTAGAATCCGGTGTTCGTCGAGCAAAGAACAAAGTTCGTCGAGCTCAGCACTCCGAATTGTCTCACGATCGTCGAGCGCAGAACTCCCTTCGTCGAGCTGAGTTCGACGAACGTCGAACTCATTTCACTTAGTCTGAAAAACTGATAGATCTGGAGTTCCTGATGGTCTTGAAGAAGGCTGGTCCATCTGAAGTTGAGATAGAGGACTGTCCTAGACTCTAAGATAAAAACTTGACCCAGACTATACATGATGATTCACATCGTAAGTCAGTGAACCTAGCCCAAATCAACTAGGGATCCAACACAAACTAGCAGCGGAAGCAATGATGTGCCCATGGGAGGAATCACATGCTAATGTTCACTCATAACAAAGTTTTATAGGTCACCTTACTAAAAGAAGCTCGTCTTTTGTAGCATGCAACGAACCCTACCCCGCAGTAGAGGACACCTCCGGCCCCGAATATGGCTCCACCCCCGCCAGCTCCGACTCCGCTTCAGCAAACGGAGGTGGGACAGATCTTGACTGCCATACAAGATGCATTCAGGACATAGAAGGCTCCGTCTCCTCAGCCAAACCCCGGAGCAAATTGGCTGAGTGTATTCTGAGGCCTTTCTCCCCCATCATACCTCGGGACGGAGATGACAATACGTACGGAGGCGTGGTTGGACATCATGTACGAGATGCTAGTGGGGATACGGTGCCCGAAGGATATGGCCGTATCTCTGGCCGTCTCCTATTTGGAGTCACACGCGAAGAGATGGTGGAAGTCAGTGATGGACACCACTTATGCGGGATTAGAGGCCACAGACATTACTTGGGAGGAGTTCAGGGCGGTGTTGCTAGAGCACTTTGTGCCGCAGTCTGCAAGAGATGAGCTGGAGGATCGGTTCCTGCAGTTGAAGCAGGACAACAGGACGGTGCTGGAATACCACCGGGATTTTACACATTTGGCCTGGTTTGTAGACTCATATCAGTTGTACGAGGCGGGCTACGCCAAGAGGTTTTATAAGGGCCTCGGTGATGACCTGAGGCAGGCCCTGCTGTTTGTATCTTATGGTACTATGAGCCGAATCTTGGAGATGAAAAAGAAGTTGGAGGCAGACCAGCTCACTGTTCGAGGCAGGAAGAGGCCCGGGGATGATGCTGTCCTTTGAGGAAGAAGTGGCCAGCAGAGAGGTCGGGTCATGGGAGAGAGAAGGAACGGGGATCGACCCCATCAGGAAGAAAGGCAGGAGCAGAGGGAGCAGGCAGTGCTGGCCCCGCAGCCACTATAGATACGAGAGGTGTCGAGTCTAGGGGAGGGACTACCTCACCCATAGCTGTGCTACTATTATCACCAGCCAGGGCACATTTGGGCCAACTGCCCCATGAGGGGTGGGCCCCCACCATCAGCTCAGGTGGCCCACTAGCTCAGCAGTTAGGAGGCCAAGGACGTGGTCGCGGATGTGGATTTTAGGGTGGCGACCGCAGGCCAAACACGGAGTAGATGTATGCTCTGGATCTTGCGCAGCCCTGGAACCCGAATAGGGTTATAGCAGGTATGAGAGTAATTTATTTATGATTTGCTACCTTCCTTATTGAGAACTAGTAGAACAACTGTACAACCTAGGCTAGAAAACCTTAGACCTAAGATTTTTCTAATTGATTTAGGAATACTGATGGTTTGCGATAAACCTGCTTATACCCTATTTGACATGGGGGCGACGCACAACTTCGTTTCAGAGTACTTCATCAAGGACCTGGACTAGATTCAGTACTATACAGGAGCCACCAGGAGGGTGCGTCTCCCCAACGGAATGGAGATCCAGTCTACCAAGAGGTGCCTCCTGAAAGTGACCATAGACGGCTTGACGCTCGAGGCTCCGACGACGATCTTGAGAATGCCGGACTTCGACCTCGTCTTGGGCATGACATGGCTCATCTGGAATCTTGCCCTGATTGATTGCCCGGCAAAAAGGGTCGTGCTATGATACGACGACACCTACGTGACCTTCGAAGGTACCACTCCCGTCTCCCGTTACCTACTTTCCTCTATTCAGGCCGTCAAGGCACACCTGCATGGGGACGAGGTGTATCAGGTGTTGTTCGAGATGACGAAGAACTAGGATCAGATTACCAACTTTCCAGTGGCTCAGGATTATGCCTACATATTCCCAGAGAAGCTACCAGGACTGCCTCCACACCGGGAGAAGGACTTCCAGATCCAATTGGTGCCGGGGGCTAAGCCTGTTTCTAGAGCACCTTATCAGATGTCCCCGAAGGAGTTGGCAGAATTTCAGAGTCAGCTGCAGGAACTGGTGGAGGCAGGATTCATCAGACCGAGCTCCTCACCATGGGGAGCTCCGGTTTTATTTGTGAAGAAGAAGGTCGGGGCGCTCAGATTGTGCATCGACTACCGAGCACTGAACAGACTGATAGTTCGGAATACCTATCCACCGCCAAGGATAGATGAGTTGTTTGACCATCTGGAGGGGGAGCATTTTTTTTCAAAGTTGGATTGGAAGTCAGGCTACTATCAGCTACGAATTCAGGAGGAGGACATTCCGAAGACTGCCTTCAGTAGCAGATATGGTTTATTCGAGTTTACCGTGATGCCCTTCGGGCTCACGAATGCACCGTCGGCGTTCATGAGCCTCATGAACCGGGTGTTTGAGGCTTATCTGGACGTGTTCGTCATCGTATTTATTTACGACATCCTCATTTACTCGAGGATGGAGGAGGACCACGCACAACATCTGGCACTAACTCTATAGAGACTGCGGGAGCACCACCTTTATACGAAGTTCAGCAAGTGCTAGTTCTGGCTGAAGGAGGTGGCCTTCCTAGGCCATATTATCAGTGGAGTCAGATTAGCAGTGGACTCGGCTAAGATTCAGGCAGTTCGGGGTTGGCCGCCGCTGAAGACGGCCACAGACGTGCGGAGTTTCCTAGGACTTGCCGGTTATTACCGGAAGTTCGTGGAGGGATTCTCTCAAATTTCCCTCCCACTTACATCTCTGACGAAGAAGGACGTGCCCTTTGTCTGGACCCCGTTGTGCGAGACGGCTTTCCAGGAGCTGAAGGATTGACTCACCTCGGTTCCTATCCATGCCCTTCCATTAGGGAAGGAAGGATTTTAGGTCTACACTGATGCTTCCTACCAGGGCATGGGTGCAGTGCTGATGCAGAACGGCCACATGATTGCATATGCTTCCCGCCAATTGAAGAAGCATGAGCAGAACTACCCGGTACACGACCTGGAGATGGGAGCGGTCGTGTATGCTCTGAAGGTCAGGCGACAATACCTCTATGGTGTCCACTGCGACATATACTCTGATCACAAAAATTTGAAGTACGTGGACACGCAGAAGGAGCTGAATATCAGGTAGAGGCGATGGGTGGAGTTTCTAGCAGATTACTAGTATGAGATGCACTACCACCCAGGAAAGGAGAATGTGACAGCCGATTTGCTGAGTTGGAGAGCCGCCACCTCCGGAGCTAAGCCCCAGATTATGTCCATGGAGCTGGTACTGAGATTAGAAGATATGCACATCATTCTAATGTCGTCTGATGACCCCGAGCTCTATGAGGAGTATCTAGCCGCAATGAGCTCCAGAGATGACATTCGAGACCGAGTTAGAGATGGATAGAGGCAGGATGCCAAGCTGGAGCCGATGTTCTGGGCCTTGGAGGCAGGCACTGCTGGAGATTACACGCTAAGGGATGGCCTGGTGTGCTTCAGAGGATGAGTTTATATACTAGAGGGAGGCCAGGTCCGGGAGGATATTATGACGGAGGCCCACTGCAGCTGGTATTTTGTACACCCGGGAGTTACGAAGATGACTGAGGATCTGAAGAAGACCATGTACTGGCCAGGCATGAAGAAGGATATCACCTACTTCGTGACCCACTGTGAGACATGCCAGCTGGTGAAGGCAGAGTGCAGGAACCCCGCAGGATTATTGCAACCACTCTCTGTGCCGGAGTGGAAGTTCAATGATATCGTGACAGATTTCATATACGGGCTACCCCGATCTCAGACGCAGAACGATTCGATCTGGGTGATCGTCGACCGGCTGATGAAGGTAGCCATATTTATCCCGATCAGGAAGGATGACTCGGTTGGTGTGTTGGTGCGGAAGTTTGTGGAGCAGTTCATCTGTTATCACGGCGTGCCCAGGATGATTGCGTCGGATTGGGATGGACGGTTTACGTCCAGTGAGTGGCGATCAGTGCATACCTACTTGGGCACTCAGCTGACATTCAGTACAGCCTTCCACCCTCAGATAGACGGGTAGACGGAGCGCACCAATCAGACTTTGGAGGATCTACTTCGCCTATGCATTCTAGACCGCGGAGAGCCTTGGGAGAAGTTGTTGCCACTGGCTGAGTTCTCTTATAAGAACAGCTACTAGTACAATATAGGGATGACCCCTTATGAGGCTCTATACAGACGAAGGTGTAGGACTCCACTGTCATGGATACAGGATGAGGAACTGAAGGTGCTGGGCTCGGAGTTTGTCGAGGACACTGAGGCTCAGGTGAGGCTGATACAAGATCAGATGCTGGAGGCACAGAGTTGGCAGACCAAGTATTACGACGCAAGATATCGTCAAGTAGAGTTCCAGGTTGGAGACCGGGTATTATTGAAGATACGACCGATGCATGGAGTCTCACGAGTTCGCGGATAGAAGAAGAAGCTCAGCCTGATATATATGGGGCCTTATAGGATCCTGGAGCGGATCGGTCCCTTGGCATACAGGCTAGAGCTATCACCGGAACTGGAGGTCCTGCACGACGTTTTCCATGTCTCCTCCATGAGGAGGGCTCTACTACGGCCGGGGCAGCTGATAGGTACCACAGACAGGCTGGTAGCATCTGATCGGTCAGTTCACCTGGAGCCGGTCCGGATTGATGACACGGTGATGCGAGTCTTGCGTCGTAAGAAGGTTCCGCTGGTCAAGGTCCTGTGCAGAAATCACGGTCAGGAGGAGCATACCTGGGATCTGCGGGACTTGATGTAGTAGAGATACCCGAAGCTCTTCACCTCTGGTATAATTTTATTTTGGGGATGTTACTTTTATTACCTTTCATGGAAACCCCGCAGGCCTAACCTGAATTTCGGGAACAAAATATTTATTTTTATGTGTTGGGATTTGTAACATTCCCCAAACAACCAGACCCACCAGAGTGATTTTTTCATGACTAAGTCATGATAAAATCCAGGGAGCTTAGAAACTCTTGTAGACCTAGGCAAAAAGGGGATAAAGCACCTTGGTCTGCAAATAGTAAACTTTAAATACCCAACTTAGGGCTTGACTTTAGGGCTCCAACTTGACTCCTTAACCCCACCCCAACACCCCTAGGCCATCAAGGAGTCCAGAGTGACACCTAAGACCCGTTGGGGCCAACCAAAGAGGTCAAGTTGACAAAAGTCAACCTTAAGCCCTAATTAGGTCAAAATGGTCAATTTTTCACCTATTGACCAAATTGCCCATCACAACATGGAATTGACCCCACATTTAGGTTAAAGGCATCATGAGAGACCTAGGGGACCCAAAAGCTCCATCAGGGGGCCTCCAATTTGGCCAATTGACCAAAATGCCCTCTTAGGTCAAAAAGGGTAATCCTTCACTAACTACCTCAATAGACCACCATAACTTGAAACTGACCCCACCCCTAGTGTCATAATGTCATAAGGAACCCAATGGCACAAAAATCTCCATCATGGGGGTCACCTATTTGGTCAATTTGCTCAAAAGTCCAATTTATCCTAATTAGGTCAAATCACTTAAATTGACCCAACCAAGCCCAATCCACTTGGGCTAGCCTCAATTTAGGTTGGCTCATCAGTCCAAGGGAGCTGTAATTATCATTTATGTCACCCAATTTTGTGTAGGGGGACTAGGAGAGAGAGAGCTCAATTTTCCCCAAAAATGGAGGAGAGAGAAAGTGAGAAAGAGGGCCATTCATGGTGGGGAAGGTGAATCACCCCTCCATTCTTCAAAAATTAATTAGCATTCATCTCCCCTATCAATTTTGAGGAGTTTTCAAACGAATTGAGGTTAAGGGGAGGTGAATTTCAAGGGGTTTCCACTAAGGACGAAAATCACCATTAATGGTGATAATGGCAATTCATGCCTTGACCTGGTTCTTTAAGCATCTTTAGGGAGTGGAATAAAACCACCCTCTTTCCCGAAGATTTCAAGCCCTCTGTGCAAGGAACACCATGGCGCTAAAAGATTCACGGTCGAGAATGTGGGACCGATGATCGGCACGGCTAACCACCCCGATTGAGGTCTGATCCTCTTCCCCTCTCCTAGTGCTAGATCTAGATCGATTTAGGTAGAGAAATCGGGCTCAATTTAGCCTGATTGGGAGTTGGATTTTCGGATTTTTCAAGGAAAATAGTGGTGTTGAGTTCGTCAGAAACCGCCGCCTCCGGCGGCATGGTCGCTGCCAAACGTTAGCCACCACCTCAACGGAGATGGTGGTGGTGGTGGCCGGCCAGGGAGGTGGCCGGGGTGGCCGTAAAGTGGATTGGAAGAGGCTCCAAGTTGGGCCAATCTCGGCCCTTGCCTGGAGGTTGAGGATGAGCGGATGCCATCCATTTTGGTCAAAGTATTTTAAATGATATTATTGTTATTTGATTTTCTGGAGATTATTAGCAGTAGATGGTTTTAAATATTAGAAATACTTAGATGCCTCTACTATAAAAGTTGCCAACATGAAAATTGTAGTGCTTGAAGTCTAGTTTAATTTAAAATTTATTTTAATCAATTTGGAAACATGGTGTGACCACATCACTCATTGTGGTGCAACCTATACATAGGCATGACCAGATATTTGAATTAGTGCCCACACCAAACCACTTATCCAAATGCTTTGAAATTTGGAATATAGGCTCCTCATTAACCTTCCCCTTAGACTGAACAAAAATCGAAATTGTTGGAAAAGAGTTTTCTATAGTTTTTGGGAAAATTTTATAAAAATATATATATAATTTAATTATGTGCCTTAAGCACCTCAAAAACACCCAAACTTTTGGTGGGTGATCCTGGGGATATTATAAGGCTCTGGTAAAAATTTCACCACATTTGAGTTTGATTTGATAGGGTATTTGTGTAGGCAAAGATTGACCCCTTTAGGTCAAATTAGGGCAAAAGTGCTCTAAGTGTTCTTGAGTTAGCCAACCTCACCCAAAGGTGATGAAACCTGGAACTCTGCCTTCCTAGCACATAAAACACCCCCACCACTAATTTTGGGTGGAAGTTGAAGGGTGGAGCCCTAGAACTCTAGGGTTGGCTCTATGTGTGCTAACCTAGGGTGTTGAGGTCATGTGATCATATGACCTTGAAATGACTTGAAATTTGGTGGAGAAGACTCTAGGGGGTTAAGGTCCTCTTGTAAAAATCTTATTGGATTTAGATATTATTAAACCCGTCAAAACCCTAACCCTAGCTTAGGGCACAAATCTTATCATTGTATGTTAGTCTATTAAAACTCTGTGAAAATTTGTAAAACTTGGGTAGTGTAGTCATAGGGTTAGTATGAGTCTCCGGTAATTTTATTGGAAATTTTGGAATAATAATTTTAGTACCTCCTTTGTAATACATGGGTTAGCCCTTGATAATCATTTGTTTATTATGATCTCACTGTTCACTAAAAAATTATGTAATTTGGGCAGAGGAAGTTTTAGATCATTATGCTCATACTTGAATTTTTATAGTTTTTAGATGTAGATTTCCTGTACTTACTTCACAAGCTTATATGTATAAAAATATGTTCAATAATAGATTCAGAGCTCAATACTTGTTGGAAAATTGTGAAACTTAATCAGTGGTGTTCTTAGGACAATATGCTCATGTGAAAAGTTTATCACAATTTTTAGATGTAAAATTTTTGTACTTATTTCATTAATTTATGAAAGTGAAATATTGTTCAAAATTAAAATAAGAGTTCATTTTTCATTGGAAAATTAGGAAACTTGTCCTAGAGTGTTTATAGATCATTTTAGTCATGCTTGAATTTTCTTATAATTTCTGGAAGTTTATTCGCAGCACTTGTTTCTTTAATTGATATTTGTGGGTTTATATTCAAAATTTGATCAGAGGCCTAAACCTTGTTGGAAAATTGGGAGACTTTGAATTTAAAGTAAAATAGCTTCCTTATATTTATCATAATTTATGGAGCATTTTGCATGACTAAAAACGGTACTTCATATTCAAAACTAAGGCATTTGGATCTTTTAGGAAAATAAATAAATATCAGTTAAATTAGAAAAATTATAAGTTTTTTGGATTTGTTGTATATTTGACATAATAGTTACCCCATAATAATCTTAGGTCATTTGGAAGAGTATTTGGGGTGTCTCCCTTGTACATGTCCTATAGCCCTTAGTTTGTGAATAGTAAGAAGAGGTAGTCTAGGCTAGCATAGAGAGTCAAATGCACTTAGGGTTAGCTCAACTGAAATATTAATAAAGGGTGGGTCACGGGTAGAAAACAATAATAATAAGTGCCTTGAGAAAGGGAGTTTTGGGCTTCAGCCCATCGTAGTTCCTAGTGCCCTCGAGAACCGTTCACCGGGTAGGCCCTGGGCAGTCCAAGGTTAACCTTAAATCATAAGGATAATGTGAACAAGAGTAACTCCTAATAATAACACCATCCTACACACACACGTTTACTTATCTTAGCTAAATTGGAAATGAATGGATAGTTTAGACCCACGGTTGGTGGGCTTTCGTTATAGAGATAAGAGGACTTGATAGTCCGTGGTGCTGTAGGCTCGGAACTTGGTGGACTTGGTAGTCCGGTGAGCTGGAGGCTCGGAATTATATATATATATATATATATATATATATATAATCATATTGCATGTGCATGAATGTGGTGGGTCTTCGGTATTGGATGGTCGTTCGCACCGACTTCAATACGTTGACTCGGCGGGTGTGGATGTCACTTGGCCGAAGAAAGACTAGTGGATTTGCCAGCATTAGTACGTAGGGGCTCCACTGTGTGTTCTTAGTGTTGAGGCGTACATAAGGGCTAGTCTAGGTGGTGCGAATGCCAGTCTAGGAGTGTGGCGCCCCAGCCCACTGTCTCCATTTGCCATGATCGGAGGCTCCTGAGGGTTTAGCTACCTCCAAAACTGGGGAACTAAAGGTCTGTGCGCATATAATCGGGTGCATGTGTTGCATTTGTATGATTCATGGCATAACATAGCATAGCATAAATCATTGCATTTAAACCTGACACCTATCGTATAAATTGGTATGAGACATTTTATACGATAGGCCCTGCGAAACGACCCCTTGGTCTATAGGGTTGATCCCTATAAATTAATGGTTACTTTTTGTTACTATTCTTACTTTATGTTCAGTTCTTTTATATTTACCTTACTGCTCAGCACTTTAGTTTACTGTTATACTCCTGTTATGTTTTACTGTCATACCTCTATTAGTTTAGGAGCCATCTGTTTGTTATACACTCTGCCTTGTTGTCCTCCTCTTCACTCCTCTCCGCTCGGTGCCTAGGAGCCACTGGGAGAGGGGTCAGGGATTGTGACTGAGTCTAGTTTGACTGACGGTCGGTGGACCACAACATTTTAGGTGCACTAGATAGGAGGCAGGGAGAAACCCCAGGAGATGCAGCACTAGTGGAGTACGGTGCAGATGGAGGTGGGCCAGTCTAGCTCGGGTGCACCGGCTTCTGGATCCGTGAGTGGTGACACTTAGTTTTAGATTTTCTTTTGCGAGTGACTTGTAGTGAGGATATGATATACCTGGCATAAGCATATTTTACTTTGTTTCGTTGTTTTCTCTTTTAGAACGTTATGATGTGGACATGTGGCCGTGTTTTCCTCTTTATGTATTATATTGTGGACTTGGATGTTTACTTCATTGTTATATACTTCATGTCGTTGGTGATCGAGATGGCCGGCAGAATCGGCGTTTCGTGGTGTCGACCTCCATGGGGGATGGAGTCACCGCAAAATGGCGGTTCTGGGCCTAAGACCCCGGAGTTGAAAAAAAAGAGGGTCTTACATGATATGTCTCCAATCACTTGAGATCTAGGGTGATCTCTAAGTGTGACAAGATCAACATGTAGAGTTGGTTGTTCAACTATTTGTGGGGCTAATTCCTCTGGTGGAATTTCATTAGCCATAATATTTTCAGCATAAGTTTCTGAATTTTCTTCATCACAGACATCATCAGCAATCAGTTGAGAAGGATGTATTGTATCTTCTTGTGTTAGGAATAAATCATCCATTTTTTCACACAGATTTGGTGCCTGAAAAAATTATATGGTAAAGATATCTCTCCTTGTAAAACATATTAATTTCATCGAAAGAAACATGTACAGATTCTTCCATTTTAAGGGTAGATTTATTAAAGATCCTATAAGCCTTGCTGACTTGAGAATATCCAAGAAAAATTCCTTATGTAGCTTTGGCTTCAAATTTCCTCAAGTGTTTCTTATTATTGTTATGAATATAACACTAACAACCAAAAACTTTAAAATAGTTTACTTTAGGTTTCTTATTTTTAAGTAATTCATAGGGAGACTTACCCTTTAGTTTATGTATTAGACTTTTATTAAGAATATAGTTTGTTGTGCTTACTGCCTCTGCCCAAAAGGATAGGGGCAAGTGAGCATCTGCAAGTAATGTTCCAACAGATTCAATTCGGGTTCTATTTTTCCTTTCAGCTACCTTATTTTATTGAGGAGTTCTCGGAGCAGAAAAATAATGTCTGGTACCTTCCTTCTCACAGAATTCTTTCATCAGAAGAGATTCAAACTTAGTGCGATGATCACTTCTGATCAATACAATCTGAGTAGAGTACTCAATCTTGATGTTCCTAAGAAAGTCTGTAAGAACTTTAAAGTTATCTGACTTATTTTTCAGAAAGAACACCCAAGTAAATCTAGAGAAATCATCAATAATTACTAAAGTATAAGACTTTCCTCCCAAACTTTATACTGTAATAGGTCCAAAAAGGTCTATATGTAGCAAATACAATATCTTGGGTTAATCACTTTTAGAAATGGATTTAAAATAATTTTTAGTTTGCTTAGCTAACTGACAAGCCCTGCAAAGTCCTTCCTTCTTGTAAGAACCAGAAGACAGTCCTCTGACAAGGTTGTCTTTGGATAATTTAGCTATAGTTCTTAGGTTTACATGTCCTAATCTATTATGTCATAATTCATTTGTTTTACTAATTTGATTAAACAAATAAATTTCAGATTTAGCAGAGTTAAAATTAACTTAGTAAATATTACCCCGTCTCATTCCAGTTAAAATAATTTTATAATCATGAGATAGAATAGAACATAAAGTATTATTAAAAGATACATGATAACCTTCATCATATAATTGACTTATGGAAATAAGGTTATGTTTGAGACCTTTCACATAAGCTACCTTCTTGAAGATAACTGCTTCAACCTTGACATTGCCATAGCCTTCTGTCTGTCCACAGTTGGAGTCTCTAAAAATGACTTTAGGTGCAAGCTTAGCTTTAAAGTCACTCAGGTTTGCTTTGCTTCCTATCATATGCTTTGAGCATCCACTATCCAAATACCACAGTTTCTCTGTGTTAGGGTAGTTACTTTCCTGCACATAAAAAAATTAGATGTTCTTGACCTAGGTTACCTTGGGTCCTATTTTTCTTTCAAGATAATTTGAAATATAAGAACACTCTAGTTGATCCTTATAACCAAGTGGATGATATCTTCTATGAGGGATGATCCACTGATTAAAAGGGTTTATAAATTTTTGTGTCTGATTATTCTTGTGGAAAGAATTAAAGTTTCTGTTTTGAAAAATTGGGTTCGATGAATTATATTGAGTTCGTCGATCTGAGTTCGACGAATGGAAGTGAGTTCGTCGAACTCTATTCACAGAAAAATATTGTTCCTGTTCTGTGTTCCACGTTTGTCTATCACAGTTCGATGAATCATATTGTTTTCGTCGAGCACCATTTCCTAGGTTTATAGTTCGCCATTCTCTGTTCGACGAAAAGTGTTGATTTCGTCGATCTCGGTTCGACGAATTTTGTTGAACATAGGTTTTATGAAAAATTTTATTTTGTTTAGGCTTTTGTAAAACTTCTGTAGTTTTATTTAAGTTTTCTAATTTTTCTTTACCTGTAGCAGAAGTGAATTTTATAGGTGTAGACAAAATATTTTCCTATAAAAGATAAGGCTCACTAGATAATGCCCCCAAGCCTAGTTTGCCATTTAGTCTGGCATTAACTGTGCTTGTGATATACATCAGTTTGATGCTTCTCCCATTGAGACACTCTTCAATCTTTTTGGCCTCAGACAATTTGTGTTCTACTGAAATTATTTGTTCATTAGTAATGTTCAAGTCTTCTTTAAGTTTAGAGTTTTCAGAAGATAAATTGTCCATTCTAGTTAATTTATATCTGAAGTTTTATTTCCTTCTCAGACTTTATCAAATCATTACATAGTAAATTTAAATCTATTTTAAACTGATCTGAAGTAAAATCAAATGAAGAGATTACCTTATATTCTTCAGATTCTGATCCAGACTCAGAATTGCTGCATGATGCATTGATTGACATTAAGCAGACTTCCTTAGCCTTTGCTTTTCTTAATCTTCACTTGTTGTTAAAGTAGCGAACAAACGACCAAAAATAAGCCGGAGTTTTGAATAATTGAAAGTTTTATTATCCAAAAAGATATCTATTACAAAGGTATGCCCTCCCTTATATAGAATGGAGGAGAGATGAGAGAATACAAATAAGAGATGTGGGACTAAAAATTTACAGGACTAAGCGGACTATACAAAACAAACCGCACAAGCCGCGCGGTTAGACAGAAGGGCTAACCGCACGGCTACCACCAGAGAGAAAGAGAGATTGCCAGGGTAGACCGCTAGACCACCCGATCTCCAAGCCGGCTGAGACAAACCGCCAGACCGCGCGGTCTTCAACCCGCCAAGACAGACCGCCAGACCGCCCGGTCACCAACTTCAACACTCCCCCTCAAGCTGGAGCATATATATCGATCATGCCCAGCTTGTCACAAACATGAAGAAACGAGGCGGAAACTGGCTTGTTGAAGATGTCAGCCAGCTCTTTATCAGAAGTGACAAAGGGAGTGTAAATTTGTTCCTTTAAGATCTCTTCACGAATGAAATGACAGTCGACCTCAATGTGCTTTGTTATTTCATGGAAGACCGGATTTTTGGAGATGTATATGGCGGCCTTGTTATCATAGAACATAGGTAGAGGATGGTTGTAGACCTCTCCTAAATCTAGCATGAGAACCCGCATCCATTTTAACTCACAAGTGGTCGACGCCATACTGCGATACTCAGCTTCTGTACTGGACCTAGAGACAACATACTGCTTCTTGCTCTTCTAGCTCACCAGATTTCCCCCAACAAAGGTGCAAAAACCTGAGGTTGACTTGCGATCCCCTTTGTCATCATCATAACTTACATCTGAGTATGCTTCAATCCTCAGATGACCATTCTTCTGAAAAAGTAAACCTTTTCCAGGCGCTGCTTTGATATACTCCAAGATCCGCAAGGAGGATTGTAGATGGCACTCCCTAGGTGCTTGCATGGATTGACTCACCTTGCCCACAACATAAGAGATGTCGGGTCTGGTCACTGTGAGATATATGAGCTTACCAACCAGACGCCTGTACCGCGAACTATCTGAAAGAGGAGGCGAATCATTTGTCCAGGTTTTGTCTTCTCCAGTTGCCATGGGGCATCGGGCAGGTTTTGCTCCAGTCAATCTTGCATCTTTTAAAAGATCAAGGCCATACTTATGCTGAGAGAGAACTAAGGAGTCGGGCTTTCGAGAGATTTCTATCCCCAGAAAGTACTTTGGAGAGCCCATATCTTTCGTGATCAGATGTTGGCGAAGATGTCGCTTTGTCAGGGCTACCCCTTCCTGGTCATCGCCAGTGAGAAGAATATCATCGACGTACACAGCAAAAACAACCAGCCCCGAAGGAGTTTTGCGAGTAAATAGAGAGTGATCGGCAGAGCTTCGTGCAAAACCAACGGCCGCCACGATGCCGCTGAACTTGTCAAACCAAGCTCGAGGGCTCTGCTTGAGGCCATAAATTTCCTTCTTCAACCGGCAAACTCAGGTCTCCCCCTGAGCAACATACCCAGGAGGTTGCTCCATATAAACAGCCTTGTGAAGATCACCATAAAGGAAGGCATTCTTGACATCCAGCTGGGAAATTAGCCAATCCCTATTTACTGCCACAGAGAGAAGGACCCGGATAGTGTTGAGACGAGCCACAGGGGAGAAGGTGTCAAAGTAATCAACCCCATAGGTCTGAGTAAAGCCCTTAGCAACAAGGCGAGCCTTATAACGATCCACAGTGCCGTCGGGGCCAAATTTGACCACAAAGACCCAGCGACAGCCAACCACATCAGTGCCGAAGGGAGGAGGAACAAGAGTCCAGGTACCCCGGTCAGTTAGGGTCGCCATTTCCTCATCCATGGCCATCTTCCAATGAGGAATAGCACGGGCCTCCTGGTAGGAGCGGGGTGTGGCAGTGACAGAGATAGCCAGTGCAAATGTTCTGCGAGAAGGGGTAAGACGATCATAGGAAACAACAGCAGCAAGGGGGTGTAGGGTACATGTCTGCACGCCTTTGCGAAGAGCTATAGGAAGATCCAGGTCAGCGGGTCCCGCGGCATCCGGAGCATTCGTGGTAGGGAAAGCTGGCCTGGGAGTAGAGAGCGACGGCAGCGGAGATGAGGGAGAGGGTGGCAGAGGAGGGAGAGAGAGAGAGGTGGAGGGAGAGGAGTGGATGGAGACGGTGTAGGGGTGGAGATCGTAGTAGAAGGCGAGGGAACGAAGGGAACGACAGGAGAATCAGAAGCTGGGAGAAGAGGAGAGGAGTCATCCGAGAAGTAGGAGGTATTCTCGAAGAAGGTGACGTCAGCAGAGACGAACTGCTTACGAAGGACGGGATCAAAGCAACAATAGCCTTTCTGAGTGGTGGAGTACCCCAGAAAGACACATTTGGTGGAGCGAGGGGAGAGCTTATCACTGGTGGCAGAAGGGTTATGCACAAAGACAGTGCATCCAAAAATTTGGAGAGGTAGAGGAAACGGCTCCTTGCCCGGATAAAGAATGGAGAATGGGGTTTTTCCGTGGAGAACTGTGGAGGGAATGCGATTGATAAGGTAGCATGCAAGGAGAACAGCATAGCCCCAATAGGAGTGAGGAACATGCATCTGGTTCATCAAGGTGCGAGCGACATCGAGGAGATGACGATTTTTGCATTCGGCCACACCATTTTGTTGTGAAGTATAGACACAACTAGTTTGATGAATAATCTCATTTTGCATGCAGAATGTAGAAAAGTCATGACTGATATATTCTTTGGCATTATCAGATCGAAAAACTTTGATAGAAACATTAAACTGAGTTTGGATCATGAGATAGAAGGACGTCCATACAGAGAATAATTCGGAGCGATCTTTTAATAGATACACCCACGTAAAGCGAGAGAAATCATCAATGAACGTGACAAAATATGAACTACCCCGACCAATGGTAAGAGTAGGAGAAGGACCCCAAATATCGGAGTGGATGAGATCAAACGAACAGGTAGAGCCACGAATGTGCTTTGGAGGGAAAGAGGAGCGGTGATGCTTGCCAAGCTGACAGGCCTCAGATTTGAGAGTAGGACTTTGTGGAGGAAGGTGGGGCAGAAGTTGACGAAGAAGACGTGGAGGAGAATGACCAAGGCAGAGATGCCATTGGAGAATATCTGTGGAGGTGGTGGAGAAGGTGGAAAAAGCAGAAATGTTGTCCAAAAAGTATAGGCCGCCACTCTCAGTCCCAGTAGCAATCGTTCGTTGGGAGTCCGGATCCTGAAAAGAGCAAGAAGTAGAAGTAAATATGACGGAACACTGTAATTGCTTGCATAGAGAGGTAACAGATAATAAGTTGCACGGGAACTGGGGCACATATAGAGTATCAGCTAAGTGAAGAGACTGAGTGACATGAACTATCCCCATCCCATGGACTGATGATGAAGGGCCGTCAGCGAGAATAACCAGGGGCAACCGATCATGTGTTTCTAGGAGAGAAAAACACTACAGATTGTCGGCCATATGATTTGTAGCACCGGTGTCGATCAGCCATTTTCCTTGAGTAACAATGTGGGCACTGCCAGAAGATGTGACAACCGAGGCGAACGGCTTGGAGGAGTATATGAAAGCCATGAAGGGAGGAATAAAAACTGCAGCGGTCTCGGTGATAGCACACCAGCGGCAAGAAGGGCCACGACCAAGGTGCAGAGCAAGGCAAAGGGTAAGAAGAGGGAAGCACAAGCCGCGCGACTTAATAGGAGGTCTCGGCGACTAACAACCAGGAGCGGTTAAAGGAAGAAAGGCAGAGATGCCTCCGAAACAAGGAAGAACCCGCGCGAACAGAGAGAAAACGCAGCGATTAGAGAAAGAGATCTACAGCGGTCACGATGATAGATACCAGCGGCTAGAAAAACCACGACCAAGCCACAGAAGCAAGCAGAGGGAAAGAAGTCGAGCGGCTAGAAATCAGCCCGCGCGAATAGAAGAAAGAGACACCACACGAACAGAAAAAAGTCCGCTGGGAGGCAAACAGGTTGCAGCAAGAAGAAGAATAAGAAACAAAGAGGTCGCGCACACAAAGGGCAACGACAAGGAGAGAAGAAGCCGCGCGAACAGGGCTCAAGCAGGCGGAAGAAACAAGGCGCGGGGACAGGCCGTGAGAAGAAGAAGAAGCAAGCCTCGCGGACAGGTCGCGAGGTCAGAGAGGGCGCACAGAATCAGGAGGAGAAAATCGAGTCCTCTGATACCATTTTAAAGTAGCGAACAAACGACCAAAAACAAGCCGGAGTTTTGAATAATTGAAAGTTTTATTATCCAAAAAGATATCTATTACAAAGGTATGCCCTCCCTTATATAGAATGGAGGAGAGATGAGAGAATACAAATAAGAGATGTGGGACTAAAAATTTACAGGACTAAGCAGACTATACAAAACAAACCGCACAAGCCGCGTGGTTAGACAGAAGGGTTAACCGCACGGCTACCACCAGAGAGAAAGAGAGATTGCCAGGGTAGACCGCTAGACCGCCCGGTCTCCAAGCCGGCTGAGACAAACTGCCAGACCGCGCGGTCTTCAACCCGCCAAGACAGACCGCCAGACCGCCCGGTCACACGCACTCATGCTTCCAAACAAACTTCTAATCTTTCTTCGTCAGTGTAGTGAGAGGTAAGGCTATTCGTGAAAAGTTCTTTACGAAGTGCCTATAGTAGCCAGCAAGTCCAAGGAAGCTCCTGACTTCTGCTGCAGTAGACAACTTAGGCCACTCCCATATCGCAACTATCTTCGTCGGATCCACCGCAATACCTTCTCCATTAACCATATGGCCAATAAAAGCAACTGACGACAGCCAATACTCATACTTTGAGAATTTGGCATAGAGTTTGTTCCTCCTCAGGGTGTGCAAAACCATCCGCAAATGATTTGCATGAACTTCTTCGGACTGAGAGTACACCAATATGTCGTCAATAAAGATGATCACAAGTATGTCCAAGTATTCTTTAAACATTCGATGCATTAAGTCCATGAATACTGATGGCACATTTGTTAGCCTAAACGGCATTACAATGAACTCATAATGACCGTAGCATATACCAAACGCCGTCTTGGGAATGTTACATTCCTAAATCCTCAACTAGTAGTAGTCAGACTTCAAATATAGCTTCAAGTAGACAGTTGATCCCACTAGCTGATCGAACAAGTCATCAATCCGTGGAATCGGACACTTGTTCTTCTCCATCAACTTATTTAATTATCGATAGTCAATGCATAGATGCAAGTTTTTGTCGTTCTTCTTCACAAAGAGTACCGGTGCACTCTAAGGTGACATACCTGGATGTATATAGTTTTGCTCTAGCAATTCTTGCATTCAAAATTTTAATTCCGCCATCTCCTTTGGCGCCACTCGGTATGGTGAGAAGGCCACAGGTTTCGCACCTGGCGCCAACTCAATAGCAAAGTCAATC
This sequence comes from Platanthera guangdongensis, assembly GCA_039583875.1. Taxonomy (NCBI): domain Eukaryota; kingdom Viridiplantae; phylum Streptophyta; class Magnoliopsida; order Asparagales; family Orchidaceae; genus Platanthera; species Platanthera guangdongensis. The sequence continues at coordinate 198,391,047 of CM077163.1, read as the reverse complement.
TCCCGCTGGGGCGGTAACCAAGGGAGATCCTTAGGAAACACATCTACATACTCCGATATAATAAGAACGTCACTCAAATTGGACTTCGTCTCAACAACCTCCAATAGCGTGAAGAACAACTCCACGCCCTTCCAAACAGCCTTGACTACTTGGACAGCAGACATCAATATCTTGCTCGATCCTCGCATACCAGCGAACTTAGTCTCTCGTTCGGCGTTCTGTCCTAGTGTGACTTCCTTAGAGTTGCAATCTATATAGGCACGCTGCTCCGAGAGCCAGTCCATACCAAATATTACATCAAATTCTGATATTGGTAGCACGAATGCTTCCAAACCAAAGTCATGACTTCCTATCCGCACCTCAACACAACAGTCTCGATCCGCGCGCATCAAGTACCCGATAGGTAGCAACACATTCACTCTATCTATCGATATAAACTAAGGCACTCTGATACACCCCACGAAGTCCACAGACAGAAAGGAATGAGAAGCTCATGTATCGAACAAGGCTCTCGCCGAATATTTCGATATCAGGACAAAGCCTAATTCAAACAAATCATACACAAGCAATGCACAAGGCACTAAGTATGGAAAGCAGTAAAACTATATCTTAACTAATACCTGTTACAATGACACTTTGTTTTATGGCCTCCTGCTGGCCAAGATTATAGACTCGGAGTTGCGCTTGAGATGTAGTTGACTCCACCACTGCTTTTCTATTTTCAGCATAAGTTGCACCCCTTTTTTCTCTGTATTAGGAGGGACAATCCGACATTATCGGACCATATGTATCACCTTGCCACATGTGTAACACGTGAGCAGACCTCTCCCAGATATTGCTCCAGATGTAAGAGAAGAAGGAGCCAGTGTAGAAGTTTTAGACTTCTTATTCCACCGTCGATACCCACACTTTAAAGAACTAGGTACCTTGAACTATAACTTCTTCACTGCCAAGTCATTCTTACGTTGAACGTGCTTCATATCCAGTTCGATGGAACGGGCCGTATTGACCAAGGTAATAAACCCGTGCATCATCGGTCCTGAGAGAAGCAACGAAAGGTCATCCCTCAACCCTTCATAGAACCAATTTGTTTTTCATACCTCATCTGCAAATGTAAATCATGCATACCATCCCAATCTTGTAAACTCGTGCAAGTAGTCATCCATTGAACTCTCGCCTCGAGTTAGCCTTTGAAATAGGTTTTCAATTACAATCCGCTGTGCAGATGGAATGTATCTCGCCAGAAAACACCTTGAGAACTCCTCCATTGAGATCTCGATCAATTGCCGACCAGCAAACTAGTGCACCTCTGGCTCATCCCACCATATCATCGCCTCATCATCTAACAAGAAGGTAGCCACAGTGACTTTTTGCCACTCCTCCATTTTAGTTACCGTCAGGACTCTCTTTATGCTTGAGAGCCTATCTTCAGTTTGTGTAGCGGTTCCAATACCCACAAATACAGGAGGATTGAAACCCATTACGTGTTTCAATTGCTTTTCTGTCACTTGCCTTGTGGTCACTAGCTCAATGGCCACTTATCATACCGCCACATGTTCAACTACGCCAACCGGTTCTGGACCACCTTAGGGGTAGGAGGTTGTACTCACCCTCTTGGTTGTGCATTGATTAATGCGAGCATGGCTTCAACAACAAATAGTATAGTTTCCACAGAAGGAGGAGGTGTTGGCACGTCAGTTGGTGCATTACTCTCCGCCGAGCGATGTGGTTCCTGCTGCCCCGCACCGCTTCTCGTTTCCTATAATCGTGAAACATACAATTAAGCAAAGCATAATCTTGCCAAAAGCAATTATAGGAAAACACAAGTTCCTTCAAGACGTGCATTTTCATTCCTAAGTCGACATTCTTGAGTTCATATTTGTTATAACTATTTACTTTACAACTATTACAACTATTTCCTTTACAACAAGTGTTTTCATACATCAGCACGCAGACCGACCACACATGAAACAGTAAACGTTTGCCTTTGGGCCTTCAAGGGCCAGCCAATTGCAGTATAAGGGACTTCAACCCGCTACTTTGCATTTGGATCTCCAGCAGCTGCATAACATAACCCACCAAAACATGGCAAACAAAAGAACGGTCAGCATTAGCTGACCAATTTATAACGACCTCACCTCTCACTTGGGGTGGCGGTTCTCCTTCCCTGCAAGCAACAACATATATATATATATATATATATATATATATATATATATATATATATATATATATATATATATATATATATATATATATATATATATATAATATATATAAACAGGAATGTGCAACTTAAGCACCATTCTCCACAGATGCAGGCTCGATCAGCCGGATGCCCCGTGCACTCAGGGCACATTCTCGGTGTACCGGATCTCCCAGGTACCACTACCATCCATAGTCCCAGACTTGATGGTCTAAAATTGAGCATTTCTCTCTTTTCTTCCTATGAGTCGACAAAGTCAAAGGAGCTCTCACAGATTCAATCTGGTGACTTACTCTAAGTTGATCGTCATAAGGTGGGTGCAGGTTAGCCAAAGCCCGTTGCTCAAACCATCATGCGCCGAAAGCCAAAACCTTCATGGCCGTGAAATGACGCGGGTTCAGCGCCCCCTTGTGCCCAAGCAAAACTATTTAAGTTCTCGTTAATGTAGCATGCAGGTCTTCCAAAGATAGGCTTCAAACCAATGGACCACAGGTCTCCACGAGACAAGCCTCACAAACATAACTTATTGGGAGCTAGTGCCGATGGTAGCACTACCGCTATGCGGTACGGACAAAAGTCATTTCTTCCCCATTTTTGGGTGTTTTCCTAGAGATAATCTCCAGTACTATCACTACAGCATCCTGCACACCCCCAGACCCCAGATTCTACATGTTGAACCACACGTTTTATCCATGTAGTATTCTCCGACATGCAAGTCAATTCATCACCAATTCAGACCAACCTGTCCAGATGAGCTGCATACATCATGCCTACTTCGTACTTTAATTCCGTATCTAAATGCAAGTTTAGCAGAGATCATAATGATCTACAGCTGGAAACCACCTTTTCCCACCTTTTGGTGAGAGGTTCCATACACGTATGTAAATTGAGGACTTCACTTGTCTAAAGAGAAATTCGTTACTCTTATAGATCTTTTTGGAGCCATAAATAAGTCTTTTATCCGGATGGAAAGGAGCGCTTCACTTTCCTCATCACAGATCTTACTTCAGCTCTTGATTCCGATCATGGGATCTCCTTCACCAAGCTTTCAACACCAAGACTCGGCCTCTTTCCCCCAAGAACTTGAAGTACTAAGATAGAGAGAAAAGTGAGAGTTCAATCTCATGCCCAGCTTTTATTTAGAGGCTACCGCTGAGCGGTATCTACTGCCGCCACGCAGTATCATAGGGGGTTGTCGTTTAGGCCAATCGACATCACGTTGTTACTCCAAAACAGCCTCCACCTTACTGCCACATGATAGCTACCGCCGCGCGTCAAGCAGCTATCACCACGCGGTACTATAATTTGAGCTATCACCACGCATTTGCTCCTACTGCCGCACGGTAGTCACTCAACATTGCGTCAAAAGCGTTGAGTGATAGCGCCAAGCGCTAGCCTACTACTGTCTTGTGGTAGTCCTCTCAACGCTTCTTCGAGAACGTTGAGTGCATTGAGAGGTAACGCCATGCGTGAACTTTACTACTGCCATGTGGTAGATATGTGAGCTGATAGTTGATTTAATTCAAAGGCTAACGTTGGCGTTAACACTGCCGTCGTGCATTAACTTCCAATTCTTCCTTTTTAAGATTTTTGGGGCGTTACACATATGATAGCCCCAATCTGGATCTAGAGGTCCCACTCATCCAGCAAAATAAGAGGCTAAGCGCCACTGCCATATGATAGCTACCGCCGCGCGTAAGGCAGTTATCACCACGCGGTACTATATTTCGAGTTATCACCACGCATTTGCTCCTACCGCCGTGCGGTAGTCACTCAACACTGCGTCAAAAGCGTTGAGTGATAGCATCACGTGCTAGCCCACTATCGTCCTGTGGTAGTCCTCTAAACACTTCTTCGAGAGCATTGAGTGCATTGAGAGGTAACGCCATGCGCTAACTTTACTACCGCCACGCGGTAGATATGCGAGCTGATAGTTGATTTAATTTAAAGGCTAACGTCGACGTTAACACTGTCATCGTACATTAACTTCCAATTCTTCCTTTTTAAGATTTTTGGGGTGTTACACGTATAATAGCGGCAATTTGGATCTAGAGGTCCCACTCGTCCATCAAAATAAGAGGGTAAGTGCCACTGTGGTTGTTATCCCGTTAGGGAGGAAGTGAGGAAGTTATTTAAGGCAGGCTTTGTGTTAGAGATCTAGTACACAGGCTAGGTCTCGAATATTATAATGGTGAAGAATGTCGAAAGAGGCTGGAGAATGTTTATCAACTTTTCCTTATTTGAATAAAACTTGACCGAAGGATTGCTATCCCTTACCTTGAATCTATGCGCTGGTTGATTCAATCGTCAAATTTTCTATGATGAGCTTCATTGATGTCTTTTCATGATACCACTAGATCCGGATGCATCCCACTAATCATCATGATATCTCCTGCATCACTAGCGATGACTGCTATAACTATAAGATGATGCCCTTCTGGATGAAGAATGTAGGAGCTACCTACCAATAGATGATGGACCAAGTCATCAAGGAGTAAAAAGGGGATAAACCTAAAGGTTTATACAAATAATCTATTGGTCAAGAGCTGGACCATCTAAAGGCATATCAAGGATGTACTGGAGACCTTTGCGGAGCTTTGAAATTTCAAGATGTGGCTCAATTTCGTGAAGTGCATGTTCAAAAGAGGGTGAGAAAAGTTCTTGGGGCATCTTCTTATCCCAAAGGGAGTGGAGCCTAATCCTAAAAAGGTTAAAAATATCCTGGAAATAGCGTCGCTAAAGAGCACCAAAGAAGTCCAGAGGCTGATAGGAAGGTTACCAGGTCTTAGTCGCTTCCTGTCCAAGGCAAGGGAGAAGTTCTCTCCTATCTTCAACACCCTCTAAAGAAACCAACAATTTGAGTAGACCATGAAGTGTGAGGAGGCCTTCGAAAAGCTCAAGTAGCAGCTAACCCAAATGAGAGTTCTTGTTTTCAAGGTAGATAACAACCTAAAAGGGTGGTGAATAGGCTTATCTAGGTCTTTTGAATTTCTTTTTGTTTCTTCTTGAATTTTTATGTGATTGAATAGATGAGAGATTTTTATAAACCTGCAACCCGAAAACAAATACAGTAAAGCAAACAAGTATTTTATAGTGGTTCCCCAAAATAATGGGTACTTCCACTCTCCTCCCACCTTGCTAACTTCATGTTAGTCAAGGAACTTCTCCAAAGCAATGCTGTAAGGAGCTTACACCTCAGATCCCTGAGGATATCTCAGTCTCCGTGAAGACTTACTCCTCAGCCACAAGGGCCTACACTCAGTTATACAAGTATCACCTATCTCAGGCAATTAAGCCCTACCACTCAGGCTATGGAGGATAGACCTACCGCAGAGCAAACTTGCTCCTACAACTCAGAGAGATACATTCTCCAATAGCTCTGGCAATATTGCCTTACTTCCCTACCCCAGATCCCAGTTGAATCCTACACTCAGAGAGGAAACCTCTCCTACAAATCAGGCAAATTTGCCCTACCTCAGGCCCAAGGCCCTACAGCTCAGATCCAGAAGGATCCTACAATAAGAAATAATTTAATTATCTTTGACGCAAAGAAATTTCTCTATGTCAACTACTAGAGCTGAGAAATTTCTACTCTATCTGTCCTCATAGTAGAAAAAACTTTCTTGGAGGAACTCAGAAGCTAACTCCTGAACTTGCTGAAGAAGAATAAAGATCTGTTGATTTTGAGTCTTCAAGCAGCTAACTGAACCTGCCAAAGGCTGAAGGTTCTTTTTTCTTCAGAACTATATCTGATCCTGCTGAGCTAGATGGAGATGACACAACTATCTGATCTTTTCTTTCTGGAGTGCTTCAAGCTTTTTACATGTAGCAATGATGAGGAAGATAAAGTCAGATGCTAACTTTTGAAGTTGATGAAGCACTAAAAGTTGTCTTGTGTCTTGGCCCATCTCATCCTTTTGTAGTTCGCTGATCAATGGCTCTTAGAGATCAGTGGGCCCCACCTGCAGCCTCCAGCTGCACCTTGCTTTAACAGAAGAAGACGTACAGTAGCTTCGCTACAGATTTTGTCGTGTTCTGTAGCTTCTCTGTACCTAATTTAAATTTAGTTGACTTTGTCGATTTTGCTGACGTCAGCACCAGTGGACTTTGCCAAAATCGAGCATCAGTAGTATAGGCATTGAGTGTTCACTCAATGCCAAATCACTTATACAAGTTTACTGTCTCTTGGCGTTTGGTGAGTTACCTTCACTCAATGACAAACTACATAGAATAAAAATATATTTCTAGGCATTGAGTGATTCAGCTTCACTCAACATCAACTTGATTTTTCAGTTTTCTGCTGCTTGGCGTCGAGTGAGTGTGTATCACTCAATATCAAACTCCTTAGACAAAATTCTGTCTTCACTAGGCGTTGAGAGTATTGAGTGTGTCTTCCTCACTCAATGTTTTTTTGCCTTAACCCTTTCTGCAGCCTCTTCTGCATGCATGACGTTGAGAGCGTTGAGTGAACATACTTTACTTAACTCCTTGTGCCTTAACCACATTCTACATTTTAGGAATTGAGAGTGTTTAGTGAGTATGCCTCACTCAACACTTTTTGCCTTAGCTAATTTTCTGCCTCTGCAGTATCTTGGACGTTGAGAGCATTGAGTGAGCGCGCCTCACTCAATGCATTTTGTCTTAGCCAAATTTTTATGTTTAAAAAACACTGGCTTTGACTTAATGAGTGTTACTCAACACTTATGAGGCTATGGCGTAGAGTGAATGACCTTCACTCAATGCCTGTGGACTTAGCCACTTAGGCTACCTATCATTGACAAGATTGACTTCCTCAAATCTAGGACATTGTGGGCAATGGACCCAATAATCTCCCCCTATTTGAGAAAGTCAAAAATCTTAAGTAAGTGAGTCAATGACATACAAATAACCATGCAACCATAAGCATAAAAATTATTTAATTGAGAAGTGATCTATAGTTACCTCACTTCCCAGCCTGCAAGTGGAACATTACTATACTTGCTGCCCCTGAATTGCTGCTACCATACTAACACATTAATCTGATCATCTTTTCCTCCCACTTTTTGAATTCAACAAGTAGATGGTAGGATTCATCTGATCATCTGCTCCCCCTCAATTAGACAACAGAGAATTATTGGAGTTGTGCTGTACATGCTCACCCTTAATTGGAGAACCTTCATTTCTTTAAAGAATAAATCCATCTGCATAATACCAAATAGCTTGAAAACATATGAGGAGCAACTGAAGCTATACTAAGTTTAACATACCCAAATCAAATTTGAAGTTGTTAAACTTAGCTTCATCTAGTTCCTTAGTGAATATGTCAACCACTTGCTTGTCTGTTGGAACAAACTCAAGGATAATGTCTTCACATTCCACATGCTCCCTAATTAAATAATATCTAATATTTATGTGCTTAGTCCTGCTATGGGAGACATGATTCCTATCAATTTAGATTGCACTAGTAGAATCACAGAATAGAGGAGTTCTACTTATCTGGAGGTTGTAGTCTTGAAGCTAGTGCTGGATCCACAGAAAATGAGCACAACATCTACCAACTGAGATGTACTCTGACTCTACAGTTGATATTGCAACACTGGTTTGTTTCTTGCTGCTCCAAGATACCAGTCTCCCTCCCAAAAACTGACATGTGCTAGATGTGCTCTTTTTGTCCTCTTTACAGCATGAAAAATCTGCATCTGAATTGCCTATTTGTTTAAACTCCCCATTCCTAGGATACCATAGGCCAAGATCTGGAGTGCCCTTAAGATACCTCAAGATTCTCTTAGCTGCAGAGTAGTGAGATTCTTTAAGGCAAGCCTGATACCTAGCACAAACACATGTAGCATACATGATGTCTGGCCTACTTGCAGTCAGATATAGAAGGGAGCCAATAATCCCTCTATACAAAGTTTCATCAACAGGTTTCCATGTCTCATCTTTGCCTTCAGGCATACTTGACCCCATGAGAGTTTTCATAGTGGAGGAGTTCTCCATGCCAAATTTCTTTATCAAGTCCCGAGTGAACTTAGACTAGGATATGGAAAAGCCATCATTTGTCTGTCTTACTTGGAGTCCCAAAAAGAACTTTAGTTCACCCATGCTGCTCATCTCAAACTTCCCCTGCATAAGTTTAGCAAACTTTTTGCAGAGTTTGTCATCAGTAGTTCCAAAGATGATGTCATCTACAAAGATCTTGACTAGGATGATCTTATCCTTAGATTCCCTTAGGAATAAGTCGTGTCTATCTTCCCCCTTGAGAATTTGTTCTCAATGGGGAAGCTAGAAAAAGTCGCATACCATGATTTAGGAGCTTGCTTCAGCCCATATAGAGCTTTCCTAAGTCTATACACATAATTAGTTGAGTTAGGAACTACAAAACCTGGAGGATGCTCAACATAGACTTCCTATTTTAAGTCACCATTCAGGAAGGCTGACTTCACATCCATCTGGTAGACCTTGAATCCCTTGTGTGCAACATATGTAAGGAATAATCTGATGGCCTACAATCTTGTTACAAGGGTAAAGGATTGATCAAAGTCAATGCCTTCTTCTTGCATGTACCTGGAGGCTGCAGGGACCGAGTGGAAATTATAGTACACGTGGGGGCACGAGGATGGTATGGTACATGTATTGGAATAGGGTAGGAATGACATGAGATTGTGATGTGACAAGGCGTGGTTTGTCTGTATGGTCAGCTGGCTAGCCCATGACGTTGCAAGGTCACGTGTGGAGAGTGTCCTAACGATATAAGTCCCCTTCTATGGAACTGATGAGAACTCCAAGCTTATGACAAGCCCAGACGATACCAGCCGGGTCCCGCTGGGTCTCCTTCAGTGGAATTGGTCCCGATTTTGGAGTCGGGCCTAGGTCGTTGCGAGCGGGTGGGGTCTAGCATGGGTTCTTAACATCAGTTTGTTTGTTTGAATGACAGAACCCCGATGTGAGAAGTCAGAGTTTGCAGGCAAGCCTGTGTTTTGAGACCCACGAGCGGGTGGGGCCTTGACAAGAGTTCCGTGTAGCGGCTTGTGTGTCGTTGAAGGAAATTAGAGTACCCTTGTGTTTGCGGCTTGAACGTCGATGGGGAAATCAAAAGTATCTGATTTGATGATGATGTGTTAGAAGCATATGTTTTAGGGTGCCTTGGGTGAAACCCAGGATTGCATTCATGTTATATTGTAGGCCCCCTTTATTACTTGCTTAACTTAGAAACATGTTTGTTGCTTGGGACATCCAAACCTGTTTAAAGCTTTACATGTTTATGTATATTGCATACGAAGTGCTATCCTGCAAGGTGATGCAGTGCCCCGGGGTCCGCTAGGGACAGCCGAGAGGAGATATGTTGGTTACACAGTTCAGGTCAGCCTTTGCTGACCCACGTTACCACAAATTTTTACAGGACAAGGATCGCAAGCAGGAGCAAGCTCGCCGACCAAAAAGGCCTAAGCCTCATGAAGTGAACCTTTATCTGCTTATGTTTTGATGCTATGATATGATCCTCGAGTTCTAATCCGACTTGCATGCCGAGGTAGACTAGGAGTGCTTTTGCACATTGATAGGATTGTTATTCAGTTTTGGACTCTTGTTGTACAAGGCCTTAAGGCCATTTTGATACTCCTATTTTGGTGGATAACTTCTAGTTTTGTTTGTTTGTTTGCGCTATTTTATTCTGAGTTTTGAGTTGGGTAGACTTATATCATCTTTTAATGATTAACTTGTGGCATCTGTATGTTGTGGGGCCCCGGCCGGACCCATATTATATGGTCTTTACAGGGGAGGTGTTACAAGGCAGTCCACTGTTAATCATAGTAGACTCATCAAAGACTACATGAACTGATTCTTTTACAATTTTGCTTTTCAAGTTGTAGATCCTATAGTCTTTGCTATGATTGCTGTACCCAACAAATATTCCATCAAAGGACTTGACAGCAAACTTAGTCAGATATGACTTGTCATTGTGAAGTACAAAGCACTTACTATCAAAGATTCTGAGATAGCCCAGATTTGGTTTTCTGCCCTTCAAGATCTCATAGGGAGTCTTCTTGTAGCTTTTGATGATAGAGGCCATATTGAGGACATGACATACAGTATTTACTGCCTCAGCCCAGAAATATTCTGGGAGAGATGTATCACTCAACAATGTTCTACCAGCCTCTATGAGAGTCCTATTTTTTCTCTCAACTATCCCATTTTGATGGGGTGTACTAGCTGAAGAGAATTCTTGATGAATTCCATGTTCTTCACAGAATCTTGCCATGCTATCAGACTGGAATTCAGTCGCATGGTCACTTCTGATTTTGACTATAGAGCTATTCAATTCATTCTGAATTTGCTTGATAAACTTAGTGAAGATATCAAGGGTTTCATTCTTTCTCTTTAGGAAGAATACCCATGCAAACATGGAAAAGTCATCAACCACCATAAGGGTGTAGACCTTCCTACCAAGACTATGAACTGGCATAGGACCAAACAAGTCCATATGCAGGAGGTATAAAAACCTCACAGAATCTTTGGTCCCAATGCTCTTCAAGGAGGCTTTTGTCTGCTTTCCCTTTTGGCAAGCAGAACAAATGCCACCTTTGGGACACTTTACATTGGGACCATTCCTAACTAGCTCTTGACTAAAGAGCTTACCAATAGTCTTGTAATTTATATGGGCTAGCCTCTTGTGTCATATGACACAATGAGAGGCTTTCTCATTTGCCACTAGACAGATAGGAGAATCTGTGTCTAAACATAGAAAGTTTAAGAAATAAATATTTCCACTCCCAGTGACCGTCAAGATGACCTCTTGGTCACTTGACCTCCTAATTAGGCACTAATCCTTGTGGAAGACAATAACATAGCTATGATCAAAAAGTTGTCTTATGCTTATAAGGTTGTGTTGCAATCCTTCAACATAAGTCACCTTCGAGATGGTGACTATGCCATTGGTGATCTTACCATAGCCCTTTGTTACCCATCTATCTGAACCACCAAAAATAACTTTGGGTCCATCTTTTACTGGAGTGTATTCTTTCAAATTGCTCCTTGTCCCAGTCATGTGCATGAAACATCCACTGCCCAAGTACCATATGGGGGTATGACCACTTGGACTAACATACAATATACAATTTACTTTACCTTAGGACCCCAATATCTATTAGTTCCTAGGTGCACATTAGTATGAAACCGAACATGTCCACCAGCAGAATTTCTGACTGGTGGACTGACCCTAGCTCTGGCCATATTGTGATTGTGTCAGCAGTCAATGGCAAAATGCCCTATCTTACCACAACACCAACAGTCATGTATATTATATCTTCTCTTCTGTGTAGGCCATGCAGCTTGGTTAGCAGCAATCCTAATAAGAGGAAGATGTGTTGCAACCCTTTTCGGATTCCTTTCAGCTAGAATTTGACTGAAGGTAAGTCTTCTAACTGGCTTGTCTGGTCTATCTGAGTGCTATCAACAACAAGCTTCTTTTCAGAGAGCATGATTTTGATGGCATCAGAAATGCCCAAATCAGCCTGACTATTAGACTTGCCCTTAGTCTGACCCTTAGTTGTCTGATTTAGAGCTTTGGCTGCAACAAATTCTTGAGTGTTGGTGATGAAGCACCAAAAACAAATGGATCTGGTTGGGTCATCTGAAAATTTTCATGGGTAGCCTCAAAGGCACTCACTCGGCTAGAGCTTTCACCATGGCAGTGAACATCTTTGTTCACCCCTGATGAACAACCCTTCTCCCAGTGACACAGGAGCTTTCCTGGTCATACCTGTTAGAAGGTAACAAAACTTTTCTAAAAAAATGGGAGGCTTGGAAGCAATAGGCTGAGGTGGATCTGGAGCTTTGCCCTTCCTTTTGGAAGGAGCAACTCTTGTGCTTCCCTTGAATCCCAACCCCTTCTTACCCTTTTTAGAGGAGAAGGTGTCTATCACGGGTAGTATTGTACTTGGCTTAGAATAGCTAGCCACTATTCTTTTCTCCTTCTCAAGCTTATCTTCAAGCTTCCTGATGAGACAGTTATTGCTCTTGATGGAGGCTATCTGGATGTCCAATAGGGACTTCAGTTGGCTTATTTCCCTAGCTTTCTGGTCCAGCAAATTAGTTGTTACAGTTTGCTGGGCAACTGCAAGCTTAAGAGATGAAATCTCTTCGGCTTGCTTCTTAGACAACTTCTTGACCTTCTTGAAGGCATTCAGAAGTTTTCCATATTTGTCAATCAGTTGATTGACATCTCCTTCAGATACATAATCTTCTTCACCACTGGGTGAAGAGGTTTCTGAGCAAGGACTGGTCTCATACTCAGACAGAGAAGCAAAATTAGGTAAAGAATATACCTTGCTTTGACCAGGCTGATCCTCGCTGCCCTCTTCATCTGTCATTGCCATCAGCCATCTGTAGCTGTGGGCATCTTCATCTTCCTCTGAGTCACTATCTGATAGTGTCAGAGGGGCCCTGATTCCTATCCTCACTATAGGATTAACATCTCCTGCTGCAACAGCTTTATCTTTAGCAGCAGCAGCAGCAACTAGCCCAATATAGGCTTCCTCTTCTTCAGACTCAGATGATGATGAATCTGTCTATCTCTTGTCCTTCTTGGTAATGAAGGACTTCTCCTTCTTTCCTTTGTGTTGATGTTGCTTCTTTTCCTCAGCCTCTTTCCTCTTCTCTTGGCAATCGGCTATCATATGCTAGGCTTGCTGAAACAATAGCAAACTAATTTAGAAGAGTTATATTTATTAGGTTTGGAATCATACCTGTCAGTGTTTTACTAATTCTTCCTGTGATGAGTGGAATTGGAAGACCTCTTCTTCCAATGCTTCTTCTTCATCAGCCTCTAGAGTTGTCTGGAGAAATGCTGTGAAGTCTTCATCAGACATATTGCTGTCTGATGCCTCTGAGTCTGAGCTATCTGACTCATCTGGTCTTCTAGGTGGAGAAGGAATTCTCTCCTTTCCCTTCCTTATGCTTTCTGCTCTGAAGGCCAAGGACTTGTCCTTGGCCAGGGATTTACTGGTGTCCTCCTCGTTCCTGACAGCTAGCTGCATCTCATAGGAAAGCAACTTTCCAAACAATATTTGGAAGGAGTTTCAGCAAGCTTAGCCACCTCTCTTATAACACAGATCTTAGTAGCTCAGTCTCTAGTGAAAGATCTGAGAAACTTGTCATTTATTTCATAATTATTGAAGACCCTCCTATAAGTCTTCAACTCATTTATGATCCTGAAGAATCTTTCATAATAAGCAGTTATGTTCTCCTTCAGGTTTTGCCTGAAATCCTCATACTCTTGGTTGAGCAGAGACTTCCTATCATCCCTTACCTCTTCAGTCCCCTCCATGTAGTTGACAAGTGTGTCTCACATCTCTTTGGAGGTCTTGTAGTGAACTAGATTCAGGAAAGTTGAGTCATCAACAATACTAGTAATAATATTCTATGCTCTCTTGTCTAGTCCAACAAGGATGATTTCATCCTTGATCATCTTAGAGTATGTCTTAGGAGTCTGGTCATTAGCATTCAGAACAGAGACCTTCATAGGGATGAAAGGTCCCTCCTTGACAGTTACCAAAATCCTTGGATCATAGGCTTCCATGAATAGCCTCACCCTCTCTTTCCATATTCCAAAATACTCCTTCCTGCAGTAGGAAGTTTCATGGAACTCAGCTCTTTCTGGCTCTCTCAAGAGCTCATGATCACTTAACTGTAGCTACCTTTGGAGATAACTCAGATTATTAAATCCTTTTTGAGCAACCTCCCTCTGATACCACTTGAAAGTTCTTGTTTTCAAGGTAGGTAGCAACCTAGAGGGGGGGTGAATAAGTATATCTATGTCTTTTGAATTTCTTTTTGTTTCTTCTTGAGTTATTAAGTGATTGAATAGATGAGCGCTTTTTATAAACCTGCAACTAGAAAACAAACACAGAAAAGCACACAAGTATTTTTATAGTGGTTCCCCAAAATTATGGGTACATCCACTCTCCTCTCATCTTGCTAACTTCCTATTAGTCAAGGCACTTCTCCAAAGCATTGCTCAAAGGAGCTTACACCTCAGATCCCTTAGGATCTCTCAGTCTCCTCCAAGACTTACTCCTCAGCCATAAGGGCCTACACTCAGTGATACAAGTATCACCTATCTCAGGAAATTAAGCCCTACCACTCAGGCTATGAAGGATAGCCCTACCTCAGAGCAAACTTGCTCCTACAACTCAGAGGGATACACTCTCATACAGCTCAGGCAATATTTCCCTACTTCTTAGTGAGTAAAACTCACCTACCTCAGATCCCAGCTGAATCCTACACTCAGAGAGGAAACCTCTCCTACAGCTCAGACAAATCTACCCTACCTCGGGCCCATGGCCCTACAGCTCAGATCCAGAAGGATCCTACAACAAGAAATAATTTAATTATCTTTAACATAGAGAAATATCTCTATGTCAACAACTAGAGCTGCGAAATTTCTGCTCTATCTCTCCTCACAGTAGAGAAAAACTTTGCTGGAGGAACTCAAAAGCTAACTCCTAAACTTGTTGTAGAAGACTAAAGATCTATTGATCTTGAGTCTTCAAGCAGCTAACTGAACCTGCTGAAGGCTTAAGGTTATTCTTTCTTCAGAACTATATATGATCCTGTTTAGCCAGATGGAGATGGCACAGCTATCTAAACGTTTCTTTCGGGAGTGCTTCAAGATTTTTACATGCAGCAATGACAAGGAAGATGGAGTCAACTGCTAACTTTTGAAGTTGATGAAGCCCTAAAAGTTGTCTTGTGTCTTGGCCCATCTCATCCTTTTGTAGTTCGATGATCAACGGCTCTTAGAGATCAGTAGGCCCCACTTGCAGCCTCCAGCTGCACCTTGCTTTAATATAATAAGATGTACAGTAGTTTCGCGGCAGAGTTTGTCGTGTTCTGTAGCTTCTCCGTACCTGATTTGAACTTAGTTGACTTTGTCGATTTTGCTGACATCTGCACTTGTGGACTTTGCCAAAATCGTGCATCAGTAGTATGGGCGTTGAGTGAGGGTCCTTCACTCAATGCCAAATCACTTATATATGTTTACTGTCTCTTGGCGTTGAGTGAGTTACCTTCACTTAATGCCAAACTACTTAGAATAAAAATATATTTCTAAGCATTGAGTGATTCAGCTTCACTCAACGCCAACTTGATTTTTCAGCTTTCTGCTTCTTAGCACCGAGTGAGTGAGCATCAGTCAACGCCAAACTCCTTAGACAAAATGATGTCTTCATTAGGCGTTGAGAGAGTTGAGTGTGTCTTCATCAATCAACGCTTTTTTGCCTTAACCCTTTCTACAGCCTCTTTTGCATGCATGACATTGAGAGCGTTTACTGAACATACTTCACTCAACGCCTTGTGCCTTAACCACATTCTGCATTTTAGGCATTGAGAGTGTTTAGTGAGCATGCCTCACTCAACACCTTTTGCCTTAGCTAATTTTCTGCCTCTGCAGTATCTTAGGCGTTGAGAGCATTGAGTGAGTATGCCTCACTCAACGCATTTTGCCTTAGCCAAATTTCTGTGTTTAAAAAACACTGACTTTGACTAATTGAGTGTTACTCAACACTTATGAGGCTATGGCGTAGAGTGAATGACCTTCACTTAATGTCTGTGGACTTAGCCACTTAGGCTACCCAACACCAAGCTCTTTTACTTTAAGTCCTGAAGGAACACTACTAGAAAAGTGAGTATTGGCTACACTTTTTTTGGCCAGGGACTAAAAATCGTGGCTAATACATTGATATTAGTCACGATTGTAAAAACCGTGGTAAATAGTTATTTTATAGCCATGGTTATAAATATTGTGGCTAATACATATGTATTAGCCATGAAAAATAATATTCATGTCCAAAAAAAGATTATTGACTTAAATCAGGTCGGTTGATTCAACTTTGTTGAATGGGACGACCGGATTCATTTGGAATCTCCATTAAAAACAGCTTTAGCGTAACACCTCACACCTTCTCCCTCCGATTTCTCTCACCCTAAACCACGCAAACACCCCCGTGATGGCGCACACCTCACTCCCATACGTCGCTCCCTTGGACAGATAAGCTAGGGCAGAAACTTGCAATCATCGCCTCCAACCAACATGGTCGATAGCGAGAAATGCCCGCAGCTCGCAATCGTCGCCTCCAACCGATTTTTCCTTCATAACCTCCGTCGATTTGTGTTATACAGGTATTCTATTTTCTCTTGATCCTGCTAATGGTTTTAGGTCACTTCATTTAAACATTTTTTGCAGCCCTGAAATGCTTGGCCAGAACCGGATTGAAGAATCCATGGACAGAAGCTGTTTTGGATCTACTGTGTAGATTACAAAATCTTATTATTGGTGGGACGAGACCTCTATACGCATACATTTTGTGCCTTGTTAATATTTAATCAGAAGCTAGTACTGAAGCAAAGTTAACATTTCTGGAACGACCATCAAGACTACGATAACAGGAATCTTCATTTGAGTTTTAGCTAGAAGTCTATTAAAGTGCTCTTAAGTTGAATCGATTAGCTGAAGATGAGGAAGAAGAAGTTGGAATTGAAGAAATTTCTCTAGCTTTGAATGGTAATTATACTGAAATGTTATATGGATCCATGTACCAACCCAGGGATGAAAACAGTGGAAAACTCTTTGTTGACATTGTTGGCAAAGCCCGTGACCTGCAAACTCAGGTCATTATAGGATTTCAAGGGAGATTTTTGAACTTATGACAAGGAGTATTATGAAAGAAAATGACTAATTGGGATAAATTGTTGTTGGAGAAGATAAAGCAATGTATTTCCAGCTCCTATTTATGAACCTTCCATAATATTTGTTTTATTCAAATATTACCATTTGCCTCCTATTCTGTACAGATTAGGGACAATATATCCTGCAAGCTATTAGTGTTAATTTGTCAACTCGCCCGC
This sequence comes from Platanthera guangdongensis, assembly GCA_039583875.1. Classification (NCBI taxonomy): domain Eukaryota; kingdom Viridiplantae; phylum Streptophyta; class Magnoliopsida; order Asparagales; family Orchidaceae; genus Platanthera; species Platanthera guangdongensis. Next base: position 198,373,961 of record CM077163.1, on the reverse strand, counting down.
AAGCAGATCATTGCGGCATGAAGTGGTTTGATGTCATTACCGAGCTTATCCGCTGGGAGAGTATAATTTGCCATTTTACCTACTAAGAAAAAATGATTAAAATTATTATTATAGCATTGATCATATCCGCGTCATTTGTCATTAGTTTTTATCATATAAAGTCATTTACAACTCATATCATTGTAGCAAGCCCTGACCTGCAAGCATTGATCATATCCGCAATTATGTGAATTATATGTTTTTTTGTCCACAAGTTTCCTTTCCATATTCTTAAATAATGATTAAAGTTATATGGATCTTCACAGGTATGCAATATTGGCAACACCAATTGTCACGGAAGGGCGTTTGAATGATCTGGATGACTATAAGATGATTGATGCGCAAGTGTTTCCATCTCAGATTACATGGTTATCATATTGGCAAGTGGGTGGTTTGTTCAGTCTCTTTTTTTTTGCATGGATTTATATGATGTTTTATTGTTTCTAAGATATATTTCTATAGAACACATCTGGCTTGCATGTGGTATGGTTGGTAGATTGGAGCCTAGCAAATTTTATGTTTACACCAAGCTTGTGATGGTGTGCTTCACAAGACTTTGCTCTATGCATTCATGTCCTTTTAAGTTGCCTTTACTAGTAACATTTGTGCTCATATTTAGTATCATTCCTTGTGTTTATATTATTTTTTAAAATTATTTAAGCCTTTATGCATATAAAGTTTCTAGATATGGAAGTTCAAGACCTATCAAACTGGTTGGAAAATAGACTATTGGGATGCTTGAAGAAGTCCTTAATATGGAGAGCTTTTGGAGGTAAAAAAATTCTCAAAGAACTTCACTAGTTACAGATGAGGAAGAGAGGCATGGTGTAAGAGGTGATGATGATGTTGAAGCCTGTACGACGTGGCATTGGCATGCCAGTCAAGTCAAATTTCTCTCTTCTCCTCCGATGGTGTTTACTTATTTGTACTCGGTATGGAGTTTCGTTTTAATCATTCAATTTAGTTCATTGACTTTATTGAGCAAGATGGAAGACAAATGCTAGATGTTCATGGATGTTTACTTGTAGCTCGGTGGATTGTTTAAATCAAAGTTGATGAGATCTATTAATGAAAAAAATATAGTTTTTGACGGTGCATTAATCTTTTATGAGTGATGTGGTTTGAAAACAAGTTATTCTATTTTTTGGCATTGATTAACCAAATGAAAATCTCAGGTGGGAAGGAAGGAGTCATTGTTGTTTGGCAGCTTGACACGGGAAAGAAGAAGTTTAAAACTCGTCGAGGATCTCCACTCATATCTTTTATTTATTCTCGTGACCCAGCTCTTTCTTGTGTAAGAATATGATTACCTTTGTTGTTGCTAAAATGACGAGATTTTTCTTCATGATATTATGTCAAATTCACTTTCAGTTTCTTATCCATCTTGCTTATATGGATAGATATAGACTCTGAACATGATCTTCTAACTGATTACACTTCTGGCATTATTGTTATGTTATCTTACATCAGCTTGTTATTTCATCAGTTGGCGATTTAGGCAGTTGTAGCAACTTACATTAATAAATACTGTTTGCTTAATCTGATTTATAGTCTTTCTAAATATTATGGTGACTGATTTTTAATATAGGCTACTGGCTCTTCTTTTTAGCTGTAACAATTCCTTCCACAAGAATTATCTTTCAAATATTATTCAGTTATATGGCTGAACAAAGTACTGAAGACATCTTTATATGTTTTGTGCAAATAAAATGTGTAGCTTTACTGGAATGACCATCAAGACTACGATAACAGGAATCTTCATTCGAGTTTTAGCTAGAAGTCTATTAAGTGCTCTTAAGTTGAATCGATTAGCTGAAGATGAGGAAGAAGAAGTTGGAATTGAAGAAACTTCTCTAGCTTTGGAATGGTAATTATACTGAAATGTTATATGGATCCATGTACAAAGCCAAGATGAATAACAGTGGAAAACTCTTTGCTGACATTGTTGGCAAAGCCCTGACCTGCAAACTCAGGTCATATGATAGGATTTCAAGGGAGATTTTTGAACTTATGACAAGGATTATTATGATGAAAATGACTAATTGGGATAAATTGTTGTTGGAGAAGATCACTTGACTTGAAGATCAAGGCAGATTATCATAGGTTTTTATTTTGAATGTGTTTTTTTTAAAAAAACATAAAATAGTATTTGCCACGGCTTGTAACTGTGGCAAATACTTTTTTAAAAAAAATATGAGTTTACTTTTAGACAGGGTTTCATACCGTGGCTAATAGTTGGCTTATTTGCCACGGTCTTTTTTATCATGGCTAATACTATTTGCTACGGCCAATTCGTGGCTTAAAAGTTTTAGCCACGCCGACTTTAGCCACAGAGTTTTCCCGTGGCTAGACCGTGGCTAAAACTTTTTAGCCACGGTTTTGGACTTTTTGCCAGGGATATTTGCCCTGGCCAAAAGTCTTTTTCTAGTAGTGGAAGGCAAATACTTGGTCCTCTATCTTATAGTATGAATGGAGGCAATAAGTTCGATGCTCGACAGATAAGAGGGAAAAGGGCAGGTACCCATCTACTGCATGAGTTGGGTGCTCAGGAAGGCCGAAACGAGGTATCCCATCCTGGAGAAGCTAGCCTTCACCTTAGTGATGTCGACTTGAAAGCTCTGGCCTTATTTTCAAACCCACTCCATTAAAGTTGTGAGTGATCATCACCTCCATATTATCTTGAATGGGGTAGAGCATACATGAAGGCTAACAAAGTGGGTGGTATAACTCAGTGAGTTCGATATCTCTTTCTTGCCCAAGGTGGCAATCAAGGCACATGTAGTGATAGACTTCCTTGCTGACTTTTTAGTAGAGGTAGATAAAGATGAAGGCTCATCAAGCTTAGTTTCCTGGAAGATGTTCATGGATGGAGCTTCAGATAAGAACTTGATGGGTGTGGGTATTGGGCTAGTAATCTCGCAGAGAACTAGGATCAAATATGTAGTCGAGATCCTCTTCCCTTTCACAAACAATCAAGCTGAGTACGAAGTCATAGTGGCAGGCTTATGTCTCGCCAAAGAGTTGGGGATCAAAGACTTCAAGGCCTTCACAGATTCAATGATGGTTATATCGCTGATTAGAGAAGAGTTTAAAGTACGTGGCCTTATCTTGGAAAGGTATTTGGTAAAAGTAAAAGGCTTGGTGGGATGTTTTCAGTCTTTCTTCATCGAGTGTGTGTCATGGGAGGAGAACTTGACTGTGGATTATTTGGACAAATACGACACGAGGGTTGCTGGAACGATCACTGAGTTGTTTTGGCAATCCATCAAAGAAGGGGAAATGATGGAAATCAAGCAGCGAGCTTCCTAGTTGGATCCATTTGTCACCTTTCTAGATAACAGCCAACTCTCAGCAGATGATTGAGACAAATGGAAGTTCTGATAGCAAGTAGATTACTACTTGTTACACTGAGGGGATTTATACCGCAAGACCATCTTGACCCCCCTGGTCAGATGTGTATTAGAGATCTAGGTTCCTCGAGTACTGGAGGAGACCCATTCAGGAGAGTGTGAGAATGACTTTAGGACTCACACTCTGGAACAAAGAATCCTGAGACAAGGCTACTTATGGACAACCATCTGAAAGGATACTGAAGCCTTCTCGAAGAAATGTCTGAAGTGTTAGCTCTTTGCTCCCCTCTAGTTGTAGTTAGCCCAACAACTTTGTTCTATCACGACCCATTGGTCGTCTGCCATCCTGGGAAAGGATTTGATAAGCCCTTTCCTCCAAACTAGTGGCTAGAGAAAGTTTGTTTTAGTTGTGATAAACTACTTTTCCATGTGGATCGAGGCCAAATCTCTAACCAAAACCACTTCTCAAGTCATGTATAACATCATATGGGGGATAATGCATGTAGATTCAGGATTCTTCTCGTCATCATCACCGACAACAGTCCGCAATTCGCTATCTTGGAGCTAGAAGATTTTTGTATACAGCTAGGGACAGATCTTCTATTTGCCTTTATCCACCATCCTCAAAGCAATGTGTAAGTGGAGGTCACCAATAAGTTATTCATTAACCTCTTAAAGAAAAATTTTGAGAATCTAAAAGGGAACTGGGTGGAATAGTTCTCTTTGGTCCTTTAGGCTATGAGAACCACTCCCAACTCAGGCATGGGAGAAACACCATTCAAGTAGTCCCATGGGTCCGAGGCTCTCATCCCATTAGAATTTGAAGTCAAAATCCTGAAAGTTGTTGTAACAAAAGAAAGAAATGAAGAATGTCGCTTAGAAAATGAAGATGCTTAGAGGCTTTCCCTCAATTTCATAAAGGAACTTCGGTACCAGGCCTTAGTGTGCTAGGCGGAGATCAAGAGTCAAATGAGAAAGTACTTCGACAAGCATGTCCGCATTAAGCAGTTTCAGGCAAGGGATCTCATCTTGGAAAAGTGGACGCAATGGGAAGAGCATTCACGGTCAGAAAGCTGGATCTAAACTGGGAAGGGTCATCCAAAATTAGTTGGCAACCGGAGGATACGACCTGCAAAACCACGATGGAGAGCTACTTAGGAGCACCTGAAGCGGTAATGACCTAAAAAAGGTTTTATCGTTAGCAGGAAAGGGTATATTTACTATGTACAAATAGTCGTTCATATTAATGATTTCCTCACCCCCTGAAATACGGGAATGTGTGAGTTTTCTTCTCAAAACATTGAGTCGGTGAAGTCGATCTCTATGATCAATTCGAGAAACAAGCCTCTGTATTGATGGTTGAGATCAACTCCCCACTTGCATGTTTGTTGAGTTAACTCCTGATTGCACTTCTCATCCGACCGAAGAGGTTATCAAGAGAAAGCATGGCCCCAAAGAGCTGAAAAGCTCGCTGCTAGTGCCAACTCTCATGCAAAGTATAATGTCATTTTTTCCAATCAAAAGAATTGGTGTGGTTAACCCCCATTGATTATTAGGTGACAATGTGAAGACCTTCCAAGAGAAAAGAGAAACTAAGATAGGATGGAGGCCTCGAGAGTTTGTGTCTGACGGTACCACATGACTATCATTCCCTATTAAGGAAATCTCGCGACTTCTCACTGGGTGGAGTAGGAATCTCAAGAGTGTGAGCCTTTGTGACCCCTTGAGTACCACTACCCTGTCCCAGTATCTACAACTTATGAAGAAATTGAGTACGCCATGACTTATATGAGTATGTAGGAGCGTGCATGACTTCTGTTAGCATGCAGGTGCGAGTTGCAAGTACAAGTATGCTATTATGATGAGTACATTTGAAAGGTGCATCAACCAAGACAATGATCACTCAAACTCGCTTTGAGCCTATGAGCCCAACAAGCACTCAACACGTTCAAACCTATGAACCTAGTGAGCATCGTAAATAGGCGAGTATAAAAAAACAGATGAGCAAAAGATTTCTTTTCCTGGTAATAAGTAGGCGAGCATTACATAAAAAACCATAATGATGCCTAGTATAAAGGTTTGTTCAAAATCATGTACAGAGTTTGTCAGGTCTGTACAAAAAAGAATTTTGTCGACTATGCGTCATCATTGCTACCACCTCCGCTGAGATACTCTTCATCGCCAACCTCTTCATCTTCATCCTCCTCGTCACCATCAATATCGATCTTCGACCTCTCCCTCCTCGGACTTGGCATCCTCATCCTAGTCATTCTCATCCTCGGTATCATCGGAATTGGAGGATAGGACGTGATTAGGGTAGTTGGACTACTCAGCGAGTAGGTCTGGGATAAGGTCCATCACCGTCAAGCTGGTTGCCTCAGGTACGAGGTGGACATCGACCTTCGGCTTGTTCAGGATGATGTTCCTAATTGCTCATGGAATGCCACGGTGAATCTACGGTCTCATCACCGTGCATCTGGATCTTCTTTCCTTCTTGGGAGGGGACCATCGCGGATGGTTGTTGCTCGGCCAGGCGAGTTCCCAGACCGCCAATCTTCACATGGGTGACCTTTAAAGTCGCTCAGGTGTCTGCTAGCTCCTGCTACAACAGGGACATCTTCATTGTAGTTACAATCTCAACATCCTGCGAGTAATGATGGTAGTTGTTAGCAAGACAATCGACGAATAACAAGAAACGACCATATAAAAATACTGCATTAAAACTGCGGTTACCTCATAGACCTTGCATTTAGCATTTTTGGTCGGAGTGCAAGGATGGTCTTGCTTAGCTCCTTAATCTGCTCTTGTGCCGCGAGTTAGCTTCTTGTCATCTAATGGCTAGGCTCCACAGACCGCAACAGTGAACGAGAGGTCTAATGCACAAGGTACTCAGGAGTGACGTTTGGAGTAACTCGGCATCCGCGCGTTCATAGGGGGTGAAGGTAACTTCATATGCTTCACATCTATCCTCCCAATTCTCAGACCACACTAGAAGGTTGGTGTTAAGGGTTACCGCATGGTTACTCTCGGCCTAGGTCACCAGTGGGGTTCCGTAGACCCCCCCCCCCGGTCGGGCCTCACTCTGGTCCGACTTAATCGGACTGAAAAATGGCTGTTACGGAAATACCCTCCGCCTCCCGCCGCACGAAAAGAAAATCCCGCTCGTCTTTCTCGCGATCTGCACGCTACCCTGTAGTTCTCTCCTCTTCCCCCACGCCGACCGGCACCGCCCTACTTCCCCGATCTACTCTCTCCCGGACGGAAGCCCCGCCTTCAGCGATCGGACTGAAAATACGCTGCGCCGAAAATACCCTCGCGCTTCTTCTTCTTCTTCGCCGCTTATCGCCTCATCATCGCAAAATCCATCTCTTTCTCTCCCGCAGCCTCTCCGCCTCTGCCATTTTCGCGGAACAGCACCGGTCGCTTGGGCTTTCTCTTTTTCCTCACCTACGCCTCTTCCTTCTTGCGATCTTCCGATCCTCCGATGCCAGCGGCGATGCCATCGCTGACGCCAGCTGCGACGCCATAGCCGACGCCAGCGTAGATGCCATCGCCGAAGCCATTGGCGAAGCCATGCCAATCGTTGTTACGGAAATACCGACAGCCGCTCACAGTAATCCACGTATCGATGCTTCTCCCTCTACCTGCGCTGGTTTTCCTCATCGGCTGCTTCCTAGGGCTGCTTTCAAGAGCTAATCTTCCTTCCTTTGTCTTCCCCTTTCAGCTTCCTAGGGCATCGGCTGCTTCCTAGGGCTTGCTTTCCCCCCATCGCTCCAGTTCTTCTAGCTGCATCAGCATTGCCTTGCTTTTCTCCATCGGCCTCTGGTTCATTTTTGGGTAAGTTGGTGAGCTCATTGCCGGTTTCTTCACTGAATTATACTTCTTTTGACATTGTTTACTGCTGATATGCTGCCACAGAGCTTCAGAGTTGGGGCAAAAGTTGTAGGTTGGGGTGGACCAACTACCTCAGGCCATATATAAAGAGGGGCAAGCTTAGCTTGCAGGAGGAACAAACAATCATCCAGCTCCATGCCCTGCTTGGAAAACAAATACTCATTTTCTTTCAGGATGGGGATTGATCCACTGACGCACAAGCTGAAAAGCAGTCAACAATGTGAATTGTTGCCAACACAATTTCCTCCTACAAACAAACATCAAAGGATAATTGCACAAGATGTACACACATAATACTTTCTAATCTTTTTATGTTCAATTCCAAAGGGCCATTTGATCTCTTTTGGCATCACTGTGTTCAACACAGCCCCATACCAAAAATTGATGTTACAGCTCCTTCCATTAGATGGATGACTTCATCCTCCCTTCTCCAGTTCCTACAAAGGTAATGTAAACTTCTTTCACATCCTTGCTGTCTCAACACCCAGTACAAACTTCATCCTTACGGATTTTGTTAACTGTTATTCTTGTCATATTGTGATGCACCAAATAATTTAATCCACTTCTAGAGCTCGCTGATTTTGTTGCCCTCATCAAGTTCATGAAAATACGGATCATATTGTGTCAAGCCAATGATTTTGTGGGCTATTCTTGCTGCTATGTTTGAGGAGTCTCCAGGTGAAGGTCTTTATTCCTTCTTATAATCACTTATTCATTTAACTCCTTAACAAACTCTCAAAATTCAAATCAGATAGGCATAATCCTCAGGTGTTACCTATGCTTCTCAATTTCTTGTTAAAAACAAAATTGTAGGTGTAATGATAAATAACTGTTCTCTACTGGGAAAAAATAGTCGTTTTTTCTTAGAATTGAGATCCTCTTATAAAATATGCACATTGAGAAACTTCCATGTATAATAAATTTCCCATTATTGGAATCTACAGTTTTTGAAAAGATAAGGCTTTAGAAGATGTAAAGCTTTATAACAATTCCATTGTGAACTAATGCATCTATTACTCATAATTTAATTTTAACTTGCATGTCTCTCGGATTCGAACAACATTGTTTTATTTTCTCTGTCCACCCATGTGAGTTAAATTTTAGTGCAATTTCTACTACATATAGTTAAATTTTAGTATAAACCAAATGATATTTTACTGTTCTCTATGAGAAAATTCTTCTACTTTCTTTTGGGTAAGTTTTGATTCTTAGTTATTAGAGTGTTTGTCTACTTATTCTTTGTTGTTATGGTTGCTGCAATATTTTATAAAGCATGAGATATATTTAAGCTTACCTAAGTAGAAAAAAACCTAAAGATACATTTGACGTGCCTATGTGTGTATCATTAAACTGGTATAGTTATTGTTCCCAAAGCTAGCGTATGCTAGGGACCCTACGCAATCTCTATACCCAACACGTTCTCAAACGTGTAGGAACAAATGGAACAAGATCCCTACCTTTCACGGGACCAAACACATGGAGGGGTGAGGGAGAACGATGCCGCCTGGGCTTGGTCTGGTATTTGCATTCAGCTTAAAAGCAGTTGATTTTAGTTTGATGCTTGGGATTTGATATGGTATCAGAGTAGAGAAGGTCTAGCTACTGACTTCCAAATCACCCAATTAAAAATAATAATGTTTTCATGCTAGAAGTGAAGATCCGACATGTGTGGGTGTGTAGAGAATACAGTCTCGCATTAGGAAATTTATGCATTCTCGTCCACATTATATAGATCTTAGGCCAATTGTTTTTGGGTTGGATTCATAAATTCCAACAGACATCACTTAATTTTAAAATCCTTCTATTTTGCTTTCATCCACACAAGTTCAAAGGAGCTATCTCCCTTGCTTCTAAAGCTACTGCAAGAAAGTTGAGGGCACATGAAGAGCAATAAGCTCTAAGCAGCATGAGATTGTCTTTTTTTCCCCTAAAATAAGGTTGTGATTAATCTTATTTATTATTAATCTAATAAAAACAATAAAACATTCTATAATAGTGGATGGCAGGGCCTAAAAAGCGGCTTAAAATTTGGTCTTGTTCAGCTCCTTTATAAGTTTATTTGATTTCTTTTGATTGAATAATTGTTGTTTCCTCTCGCCTTACATTGATAGGTACAACAACATCATAATTCGATTAGTTGGAGTAGCTATTTTTGCGTTTGCAACAGCATTCATACTGCTCATGATGGAAACATTGGGCGCATTCCTTCACGCTCTTCGTCTTCACTGGGTCGAATTTATGGGCAAGCTCTACCACGGCGATGGTTATAAATTTACGTCATTCTCATTCGCCGCTCTAGCAGACGACGAAGAATGAGCCTTGACAAGTCATTCATAATAGACTTCCGGCAGATCTTAAAGGAAAGAGTTATAGGAAAAATGAAATAAGGAGCAAAAGAAATGCGCATTGTGAATTTTTGCCCCGCACCCCCTAACCCATTATTTATTGCAACGGGGGCTAAGATGCGCCGTTTGCGAAGCTGGTGGAAGAGATTGTATGTACATTTATGGTGCCAGAAAGTTGTGAATTCAAACGAGCCTGAATTTCCATACAGGATGGCTCGTGTTTTTGCCTAGGAGAAGGATAATATTATTAATGTCAATAGCAATATTGTCTGTCCATTTTTTCTATTAGTCTGTCTTCCTGGCTGTATTTTTACTCTTCCCTTTTTCTTTGTTAACTTTTTTCTTTGTTATCTCTGAGAATGGTAGTTTATTTTGCCATCAGATAGTATTTTTGTAAGGATATATATTAATTGTGTAAGAAAGAGAATTTTCTTCATGATTTATTGTATGGATTTCATGCTAGAAGAAGTTTCTTCACGACATTTGTTCTAAGGATCTGTTTGCAGGAGCAGCGCTGGCATATGTTAGTCGGGTAAGCGGTGGCAGTCTGAACTGGGATTCTCATTGAATGGTCCTCTTTGAGGCAAAATGTTTGGGTCCTCAGTCCAGATAGAGATGTCCATGTTGGATGTAATTTTGACATGTTCTAAACTCTAAAGTGCGAAAATTCTGTCGAGAGTTATCCATTTATTCTTTTGCTTGTTCTTGTCAGGGGGAAAGAAAAGGAATAACAGGCAAAAATCATGAGATCTCTTTTAAATTAAAAGTGAGGTCTTCATCGAAGTAGGATGATATAGGAACTCAAACTCTAGACTGCTCTGGTGCATGGACGTGGTGGCTCTTTATTGCAAAAACACTGCTCTGCGGCATGGGTGAGGTGGCTCTTTATTGCAAAAATGGAGAGTTCTTTGGGCGATAGTGATCAATTACGAATCTTATCATTGTTTTTGATCAAACTTATCGGAGCAAACAAGTAGTGTCAAATGAAGCCTTAATCTTATGTTTTTTCACTGTTGAGTTTTTCACTTTAAAAATGCTTATGTGATTGAGATTCTGTTTGGCACGGTGGTGATTGTGAACTCAGTAGTTTCGTGAATGCCCAACTTGAGCTAACCATTCATTTTTATGTTCAAAATTAGTTTTTTCCCCTTGATGACAGACATTTATGTGTTGTGATCATGTCAAACATTTCATGACGGCGGAGCAAAAAAGACGCGTAACCTACATTTTATTTTTAGTCATTTTCATAATCCCTAAAATACCTTTAATTTGTATTAAAATTAGATTTCTTTTAATATGAAATATCACAAATATTAAATTGAGGTGCAAAGTGCTTTGCTAAGTGTTTTTGAGGGTGTAAAGTGCCAAAAAAACAAATATTGGGGTGTCAAATGCCAAAACCCCCTAATTGGAGGGTGCAAAGTGCCAAAAAATCGAATCCACTTTGATTAAATAAAAGTACAACTTACAACAACAAAACAAATCACACACAAGAAGTAGCTCACTCAGGGTCTGTTTTTACGCATATTTTTTGCTCCGCCGTCATTAAATGTTAGACATGATCAACATTTTCTGCACGAGTCTTTTGAGATTCAAGGATCAAGTTACTGCATGACATAAGTTTCCTTCATCGACAGTCCATGAATCTCAAAGGGATGAGTTTTCATTAAAAAAACCTCATCATTATCATGTTTGAAGAATCATTACGAGTTACATCAATGTTTTAAAAGTAAAACGCCGCAACAAGCTATGCTGACTCTCGCAACAACGGAGATTTTATGACATGGTCTCTCCCTTCATTTTTTTTCTTCTTTTCTCTCTTTCTCCCTCTCCCCCTTTTCTTCTCCTCCCCCTCTTTTTCTCTCTTCCCTCCCCCCTCCCCCCTTTTTCCCCCCTCATACTGGAGTGGAACCCGGCGGCCCCCGGTCGGGCCTCACTCTGGTCTGACTTAATCGGACTGAAAAATGGCTGTTACGGAAATACCCTCCGCCTCCCGCCGCACGAAAAGAAAATCCCACTCGTCTTTCTTGCGATCTGCATGCTACCCTGTAGTTCTCTCCTCTTCCCCTACGCCGACCGGCACCGCCCTACTTCCCCGATCTACTCTCTCCCGGACGGAAGCCCTGCCTTCAGCGATCGGACTAAAAATACGCTGCGCCGAAAATACCCTCGCGCTTCTTCTTCTTCTTCGCCTCTTATCGCCTCATCATCGCAAAATCCCTCTCTTTCTCTCCCGCAGCCTCTCCGCCTCTGCCATTTTCGCGGAACAGCACCGGTCGCTTGGGCTTTCTCTTTTTCCTCACCTACGCCTCTTCCTTCTTGCGATCTTCCGATCCTCCGACGCCAGCGGCGATGCCATCGCCGACGCCAGCTGCGACGCCAGCGGAGACGCCATCGCCGAAGCCATTGGCGAAGCCATGCCAATCGCTGTTACGGAAATACCGACAGCCGCTCACAGTAATCCACGTATCGATGCTTCTCCCTCTACCTGCACTGGTTTTCCTCATCGGTTGCTTCCTAGGGCTGCTTTCAAGAGCTAATCTTCCTTCCTTTGTCTTCCCCTTTCAGCTTCCTAGGGCATCGGCTGCTTCCTAGGGCTTGCTTTCCCCATCAGCGCTCCAGTTCTTCTAGCTGCATCAACATTGCCTTGCTTTTCTCCATCGGCCTCTGGTTCTTTTTTGGGTAAGTTGGTGAGCTCATTGTCGGTTTCTTCACTGAATTATACTTCTTTTGACATTGTTTACTGCTGATATGCTGCCACAGAGCTTCAGAGTTGGGGCAAAAGTTGCAGGTTGGGGTGGACCAACTACCTCAGGCCATATATAAAGAGGGGCAAGCTTAGCTTGCAGGAGGAACAAACAATCATCCAGCTCCATGCCCTGCTTGGAAAACAAATACTCATTTTCTTTCAGGATGGGGATTGATCCACTGACGCACAAGCTGAAAAGCAGTCAACAATGTGAATTGTTGCCAACACAATTTCCTCCTACAAACAAACATCAAAGGATAATTGCACAAGATGTACACACATAATACTTTCTAATCTTTTTATGTTCAATTCCAAAGGGCCATTTGATCTCTTTTGGCATCACCGTGTTCAACACAGCCCCATACCAAAAATTGATGTTACAGCTCCTTCCATTAGATGGATGACTTCATCCTCCCTTCTCTAGTTCCTACAAAGGTAATGTAAACTTCTTTCACATCCTTGCTGTCTCAACACCCAGTACAAACTTCATCCTTACGGATTTTGTTAACTGTTATTCTTGTCATATTGTGATGCACCAAATAATTTAATCCACTTCTAGAGCTCGCTGATTTTGTTACCCTCATCAAGTTCATGAAAATACGGATCCTATTGTGTCAAGCCAATGATTTTGTGGGCTATTCTTGCTGCTATGTTTGAGGAGTCTCCAGGTGAAGGTCTTTATTCCTTCTTATAATCACTTCTTCATTTAACTCCTTAACAAACTCTCAAAATTCAAATCAGATAGGCACAATCCTCAGGTGTTACCTATGCTTCTCAATTTCTTGTTAAAAACAAAATTGTAGGTGTAATGATAAATAACTATTCTCTACTGGGAAAAAATAGTCGTTTTTTCTTAGAATTGAGATCCTCTTATAAAATATGCACATTGAGAAACTTCCATGTATAATAAATTTCCCATTATTGGAATCTGCAGTTTTTGAAAAGATAAGGCTTTAGAAGATGTAAAGCTTTATAACAATTCCATTGTGAACTAATGCATCTATTACTCATAATTTAATTTTAACTTGCATGTCTCTCGGATTCGAACAACATTGTTTTATTTCTCTGTCCACCCATGTGAGTTAAATTTAGTGCAATTTCTACTACATATAGTTAAATTTTAGTATAAACCAAATGATATTTTACTGTTCTCTATGAGAAAATTCTTCTACTTTCTTTTGGGTAAGTTTTGATTCTTAGTTATTAGAGTGTTTGTCTACTTATTCTTTGTTGTTATGGTTGCTGCACTATTTTATAAAGCATGAGATATATTTAAGCTTACCTAAGTAGAAAAAAACCTAAAGATACATTTGTCGTGCCTGTGTGTGTATCATTAAACTGGTATAGTTATTGTTCCCAAAGCTAGCGTATGCTAGGGACCCTACACAATCTCTATACCCAACATGTTCTCAAACGTGTAGGAACAAATGGAACAAGATCCCTACCTTTCACGGGACCAAACACATGGAGGGGTGAGGGAGAACGATGCCGCCTGGGCTTGGTCTGGTATTTGCATTGAACTTAAAAGCAGTTGATTTTAGTTGGATGCTTGGGATTTGATATGGTATCAGAGTAGAGAAGGTCTAGCTACTGACTTCCAAATCACCTAATTAAAAATAATAATGTTTTCATGCTAGAAGTGAAGATCCGACATGTGTGGGTGTGTAGAGAATACAGTCTCGCATTAGGAAATTTATGCATTCTCGTCCACATTATATAGATCTTAGGCCAATTGTTTTTGGGTTGGATTCATAAATTCCAACAGACATCACTTAATTTTAAAATCCTTCTATTTTGCTTTCATCCACACAAGTTCAAAGGAGCTATCTCCCTTGCTTCTAAAGCTACTGCAAGAAAGTTGAGGGCACATGAAGAGCAATAAGCTCTAAGCAGCATGAGATTGTCTTTTTTTCCCCTAAAATAAGGTTGTGATTAATCTTATTTATTATTAATCTAATAAAAACAATAAAACATTCTATAATAGTGGATGACAGGGCCTAAAAAGCGGCTTAAAATTTGGTCTTGTTCAGCTCCTTTATAAGTTTATTTGATTTCTTTTGATTGAATAATTGTTGTTTCCTCTCGCCTTACATTGATAGGTACAACAACATCATAATTCTTCGATTAGTTGGAGTAGCTATTTTTGCGTTTGCAACAGCATTCATACTGCTCATGATGGAAACATTGGGCGCATTCCTTCACGCTCTTCGTCTTCACTGGGTCGAATTTATGGCAAGCTCTACCACGGCGATGGTTATAAATTTACGTCATTCTCATTCGCCGCTCTAGCAGACGATGAAGAATGAGCCTTGACAAGTCATTCATAATAGACTTCCGGCAGATCTTAAAGGAAAGAGTTATAGGAAAAATGAAATAAGGAGCAAAAGAAATGCGCATTGTGAATTTTTGCCCCGCACCCCCTAACCCATTATTTATTGCAACGGGGGCTAAGATGCGCCGTTTGCGAAGCTGGTGGAAGAGATTGTATGTACATTTATGGTGCAAGAAAGTTGTGAATTCAAACGAGCCTGAATTTCCATACAGGATGGCTCGTGTTTTTGCCTAGGAGAAGGATAATATTATTAATGTCAATAGCAATATTGTCTGTCCATTTTTTCTATTAGTCTGTCTTCCTGGCTGTATTTTTACTCTTCCCTTTTTCTTTGTTAACTTTTTTCTTTGTTATCTCTGAGAATGATAGTTTATTTTGCCATCAGATAGTATTTTTGTAAGGATATATATTAATTGTGTAAGAAAGAGAATTTTCTTCATGATTTATTGTATGGATTTCATGCTAGAAGAAGTTTCTTCACGACATTTGTTCTAAGGATCTGTTTGCAGGAGCAGCGCTGGCATATGTTAGTCGGGTAAGCGGTGGCAGTCTGAACTGGGATTCTCATTGAATGGTCCTCTTTGAGGCAAAATGTTTGGGTCCTCAGTCCAGATAGAGATGTCCATGTTGGATGTAATTTTGACATGTTCTAAACTCTAAATTGCGAAAATTCTGTCGAGAGTTATCCATTTATTCTTTTGCTTGTTCTTGTCAGGGGGAAAGAAAAGGAATAACAGGCAAAAATCATGAGATCTCTTTTAAATTAAAAGTGAGGTCTTCATCGAAGTAGGATGATATAGGAACTCAAACTCTAGACTGCTCTGGTGCATGGACGTGGTGGCTCTTTATTGCAAAAACACTGCTCTGCGGCATGGGTGAGGTGGCTCTTTATTGCAAAAATGGAGAGTTCTTTGGGCGATAGTGATCAATTACGAATCTTATCATTGTTTTTGATCAAACTTATCGGAGCAAAAAAGCAGTGCCAAATGAAGCCTTAATCTTATGTTAGATTCTGTTTGGCACGGTGGTGATTGTGAACTCAGTAGTTTCGTGAATGCCCAACTTGAGCTAACCATTCATTTTTATGTTCAAAATTAGTTTTTCCCCTTGATGACAGACATTTATGTGTTGTGATCATGTCAAACATTTCATGACGGCGGAGCAAAAAAGACGCGTAACCTACATTTTATTTTTAGTCATTTTCATAATCCCTAAAATACCTTTAATTTGTATTAAAATTAGATTTCTTTTAATATGAAATATCACAAATATTAAATTGAGGTGCAAAGTGCTTTGCTAAGTGTTTTTGAGGGTGTAAAGTGCCAAAAAAACAAATATTGGGTGTCAAATCAAATGCAAAACCCCCTAATTGGAGGGTGCAAAGTGCCAAAAAATCGAATCCACTTTGATTAAATAAAAGTACAACTTACAATAACAAAACAAATCACACACAAGAAGTAGCTCACTCAGGGTCTGTTTTTACGCATAGTTTTTGCTCCGCCGTCATTAAATGTTAGACATGATCAACATTTTCTGCACGAGTCTTTTGAGATTCAAGGATCAAGTTACTGCATGACATAAGTTTCCTTCATCGATAGTCCATGAATCTCAAGGGATGAGTTTTCATTAAAAAAACCTCATCATTATCATGTTTGAAGAATCATTACGAGTTACATCAATGTTTTAAAAGTAAAACGCCGCAACAAGCTATGCTGACTCTCGCAACAACGGAGATTTTATGACATGGTCTCTCCCTTCATTTTTTTCTTCTTTTCTCTTCTTTTCTCTCCTCTTTCTTCTCTTCTCCCTCCCCTCTTTTTCTCTTTTCCCTCCCCCTCCCCCCTTTTTTCCCTCATATACTGAGTGGAACCCGGCGCCCCCCCCCCACACACACACACACACATTTTTTTTTATCCTTTGATTTTCTTTCCCTCCCCCCTATACTGAGTGGAACCACGCCCTGCTCTGCCCTCCTCCCATCCCGATAGCCCCTCCACACACACATGACCACAGCGAACAATTTGGGATGGAGTAAGGTCCTTGCTAT